>CM021107.1:15737371-16362918 GCA_007115665.2 Sequoiadendron giganteum | reverse complement strand
AATTTGGGAAAAACTATTGCATTTTAGTGGTGGAAATCATAAAATCTACAAGACAATTGTTTAAATTATATGAAGTATTGCATAATTTGGGTAGTTTAGTTTTTATTTTTACACAAATTCAAAACCCTAGGTTGTTACAACACATTGCAAAACTATAAAGCAAGTAGCAACATGTTTTATTTTCAAACATATGGTTTTCATAGGGTAACACATGGCTTGTATGATTTTAATCTCCCTACTTACAAGCATAATCTAAGGAAACAAAATGAAATCATTGATAAGCATGTTAGTCATTCTCCCAAAATCTCTCTCAATTATGAGAGTATCTTGGCACAAGAGAATGAAATCATTTACACATTTCTTAATATAACTTTGCCTACTCTTGATTTATCTCCCAACACCTCTCCCACTTGTGAGAATTTTTTGGTGTAAGAGGATCCAATCATCGATAATCATGAAAATCATATTTGTTCTTCTCCTGATACCTCTCCTACTTGTGATGAAGGTATCTTGGTGTTATAATACCCAATCATCAAGAGCATCATGAGAATATTTTTTGTTTCTCTCCCCCCACCTCTCCTACCTGGGAAGATATTTTGGTCAAGAGGATGAAATCATTCATACATTTTTTTCAAAAGATAGTAAGATGGCTTGCTTCGATGAACATGCTAAGGTCACCTTAGATCCCCCTTCAATAAAAGATCATCAACAAGAAGTCAAATCAGTTGAGGTTATGAATGCACAATTGGCCATTAGATCTCCCTTAATTATCAAACCTCCTTAAACTCCTTTTGGACCTCCTAAGAGTCCCCTAATTATTGGACATCCTAATACTCCTTTTGGACCTCCTAAGAGTCCTCTAATTATTGGACCTCCTAAAAATCCTCTAACTATTGGACCTCCTAAGTCACCTCTCATTATAGGACCTCCTAAAACCTCATGGCCATATCCTAAGCTTTGAAAAATAACTTACTAGTAATCATGTGTCACAACAACCAAGTTAGCATATTGTAGCTCACACATATAACACTAGAAAAAATAAGCATCCAAGATAAATTCAAGCCATTCCATATTTGATACCATTCCCACAACCTATTTTACCCAATGCATCTTGTTTACCTCAACACAGTGGAAAGGAGTATACACTCCTACTAAGATTTCATTGTGGGACCTCATTCAAACATCACCAACTTAACATGGCATGATTCAAAATGCTTTGCAAAAATTTGTCCCTCCTAGGGTACAACCAAATGATGTGGAAACTTTGATTGAGAATATGAATTCACCTAGTATGGACATTATCTTTCATCAAAATGAGCTACCCTCTTTGGAAATGCAAAAACAAAATGATGCTTTGATGATATTGGTTGTTATTAACAAGATTGGGATTAGGTATACCCTTGTTTACAATGGTTCAGAGCTCAATGTTTGTAGTGTGAACCTTTTGGGTAGAATTGGAGTAGATAATACTAAAATTCAATCAGTTGAGTTGTCAATTTGTGGTTTTGACAATGTGGGAAAACAATCACTTGGTGTGATAACATTACTTGTCAAAGTTGGTAATTTTACAATGTTACAAACTCCTATCCATGTCATGACCCATGATCTTTCATATTATCTTATCTTGGGTAGATCATGGATTCATGAAATGAATGGAGTGCCTTCAATGCTACATTGTTTAATGAAATACACTTACAAAAAAGACCTTTACATGATAAAATTTGATCTAAAATCTAAAAATTGTTTACAAATTGAAACAAGAATGAAGAATCCTCTTAGAAAATTGACATTAAATACAAAAGTGGAACCTTTACAAAGTGGAGAAAAATATGAGTGTCTTTATTTGGTGACAAAGTTGTTAGATGATGATTGGGGTTCATTAGATTTCACACCAACATTTGATGGAGAATACAAGATTATACAACCAAAATCAGGAAAAGAGAAAGAAGCTGCCATGATATCAACGTAATTTGAGTCATCAAAATCATTTGAGTCTATAAATTTTAGCAAAGAAGAGGAAAATACAAATTATAAATCCACATGTAATGAGAATTATCATGAAAAGCATCATCCTCGAAAGAAATGGAATCTATTTATGGAAGAGGATATCAACTTTTAAAACAATGAGGCTAGAATAGAAAAGGATGTGGTATAAAAGAACAAGGTATGTGTGTCCCTTTAGAGCCTAACACACAAGAAACAACAAGAGGTCTTGGTTATTGTCATTCAAAAACATCAAACTTCCTTCACTTAATTATGAAAAGTAGCATGAGTGGCTACTCCTTGCCATGTGGTAGTTGTAGTATCATAACATATTCACTATCGTACAGGGGGTATAAACTTAGCTTTATGCAATCATATTTTATTCTACACGGAGCAGCATATCTTAATCCATTTGGCTCATCTTTCTCCCTACACTTGGGGGCAAGGGGTTAGGTATCCTTGTCCTTGGTGCATTCCTTCTAGCAAGGGATCCCTCTTTATCACCTTAAAATGTATCCAATTGTTATTTTTCTCCCGACTAAGTGTGTCTTGGAAATTTGGGCCAAGACCCATTCACCCATGAGCGAATATGTTGTTAAAGAGGGATCCCTTGCTAGAAGGGATGCACCAAGGACAAGGCTACCTAACCCCTTGCCCCCAAGTGTAGGGACAAAGATGAGCCAAATGGATTAAGATATGCTACTCCTTGTAGAATAAAATATGATTGCATAAATCTAAGTTTATACCCCCTGTACGATAGTGAATATGTTATGATACTACAACTACCACATGGCAAGGATTAGCCACTTATGCTACTTTTCATAATTAAGTGAAAGCATTTTTTATGTTTTTGAATGACAATAACCAAGACCTCTTGTTGTTTCTTGTGTGTTAGGCTCTAAAGGGACACATATACCTTGTTCTTTTATACCACATCCTTTTTTATTTTAGGACCCAAATTCAAATATGTTGTTGGTGACATTTTACATCCAAAATTAAGATTTCAAGTGTTGGATTTTAGAATCTATTTTTCAATAAATTAGGATAAATTTCTATTAATACCTAGTCATTGCACCATTTGAAACTAGAAGTGAAATGATCAAACAAATATTATTATCAAGAGTATTCAAGAGCAAGTCAAGAGAAACATTTTCAGAGTTTTATTGCAACAATTCAATATCTAAGCATCATGTCAAATCATATATGAGTTTATGCATGTTTATGTCATCATTGTTTGTGAAGGTAATCCTTTGTAGGTTTTGAAGCAATTCAAACATGCAAGATCCAAAACCTTGAGGAGATGTGCATGAATTCATCCCTCCAAGGCAACCATTGAAGGGTGGTGAGTTGAAGCACTTTGTTGATTCATCATTCCTTCCTATCATTTATCCTTTTATCATTGACACTTCCATTATGAAAGTGGGAACACTTACTCGGGGTTTGACTGAGGCAAGCCCAGGTATATGACATGCAACATTTACTCTCTTTGTGAATGTGCACCTATCTTATATTTGAAGACGATTGAAGAGGGCTTGAAGATCCATTTTGCATTGTTGCATTTGTTGTCATCAAAGTTGTCAAGCCACATAAACTCGCCTACAAATTTATCAAATGATATTCTGACAATTTTACAGATGGGAAATAGAAGCTCAAATCCAACACCAAAGGACCCAAAAAGTTGAGCAGGACACCCTATCAAAGACTCATTCGCCATTGGGAAAATAAGTCCTTGTATGCACAAGCAAACCAATTTTTTTGGGTAGGTTTACTATCCTCTACACTTTCTAGATCTACCAGAAGTTGAGATCTTACATTTTTAATATTAAGGCATATAGGATCATTATATTAATCGTTCCTAATCATTTCCAATCTATTATAACCCCAAATTAGATGTAATCTAGGTCTAATTGGCTCACCTTCATGGTTGATAGTCAATCTTTTCACCTTGTTGATCTGCATCTTAATAAAACCCTAGGAAAAGTCCTTATATCCTATGGTTCTAAGTACTTAAGACTTAGGATCACCTTTTTCTATGTTTCAACCAGTAATAATAATTTAACAATATGATTCTATCACTAACATTACAAGTCATGAATAAGAAATAATGAAGCTAATAGATCATAATAAATCTAACCATCAAATAACATACTATTTCATTTAATCACATGAGTATCAAGTTGTTGAGGAATAAAATTGCATCCTAGTGCAATTTCCCATAACATCACCTTCACCTTAGCCTTATAAGGTTGATAATGCAAAATTTTGTTGCCTTTACCCTTCATTCCCACACGTGATTTACTATTTTCCGTCGGTGAGGGAATTTTTGTCGCGAATACCTCCACACCGCACAAACATCTGCATGGTGCACTAGCATATTGACAAGATTCTCGAGTCAATGGATGTTGGTAAATTATGATTCTTTGTCACCCTGCAGAATGTAACACTTCGTACAAACCTTGACCGCCCAAAAATGTCTCTTTGCCTCCAAAATAGCTTTTGAACTTACCTCTCAATTTCATTCATTCAATCTTACCCACTTCTTGCTTATTCACTCTAATCTTCCATTCTACACCATTACATTGTTGCTACTTCTTGCTTCTACACCACTGTTTCTCATAGGTTTCAAGCTCTATGCCATTGGCACTATCATCTTATGCTCACAAGGCTCTCTTCCTTCCTCTCTCGGCTTCTCCAAGAATGTAGAAGGGAGGGTAACATTTAATTTATTGCATTTTCTTACTTATAGTTTAGCATATAGATTGTCTTTGCTTTCTATAAGTTCTATCTATTAAGTTTCTTTACCATTTTTCTCTCTATCGTTGCATATCGATTGTTTGTGGAGGTGAAAACACCAAAGTGGGGGTTTGACTAAGGAAAACTCCAAAACATAGCCCCAACATTTTTTCATCTTTGTGTGTGTAGATACTTCATTCATGTAAGGGATTAAGATTAGCTCAATACCCAAGACCACCTACAAAAACAATGAAAACCTTCTACAAGAGAGTATGCAAGAATATGAGCTTGCTTGATATTAAGACCTATCAAAATGATGATGAGGTATAAAGTATATTGCATATGAGTATAATGACCTTCCTTATATAGGAAAGGTGAAGAATAGGATTAAACATGATTGTGACATTTGTTGTAATCCTATGACATGTGGTAACTAAAAAACTAACTACCTAGGAATCATGCATAAAATTTAGATAAGATAAGTTCTAGAAAAGACAACTAAGACCTCTAGAAAGAATCTTATATTTTAAGTAAACTTAACATGTGAATAAGTCCCCTAAGTCCCTAGCAAGATAAATTACTTGGTACAAGACTTTATATTCACACAAATAGTTCATGTGGAGCTTGTGAGAGGCTAGATCACTTGTATGTTGGATTTCTACTACCCTTGCTCTGCATTTCACTACAACATTTTTATCTTTTAAGTTATATTATTCTTCTTGATGTAGTTAATTTATTTCATGTATTATCAATACCCTATCAATTCTATTTAGACTATTGAATTAAGTTTTTTGGATCATTAGCACACCTTACGAGTTTCTGATTGTAGACTCTATTCTTGGTTCATACGAGATTCCAATGTGCCTCTAAGACAACAACATGTCGTACTATTATTCGAGTCTCGTGTTGTCATCCTTCGGTAGAGAGCCAGTTAGTCTGTAGTCCAAGGCCTCTGTGGTTTTCTCACCAAATTCCCAAAATCCTCCATCCCTAAAAACATAAAATAGTTTCTAATCTATCTTCCATTTACAACCCTGTTTTCCTATCTTTTTCATTGAGGTAGTTGAGGGAAATTCGCTCCCTATTGACTCTTTTTTGTCCTATAGACATGTGAGTATCGAATCCCCTCCTCTACATTTTGGTGAACCTAATGTGAACCTTCTATCTCCTTCTCTTGGGTCCAAAAAAAATTCTTCTCTCATGTCTAGGACATATTGCAAATAGTGTGTTGTGAAGCTTTTATGAGATTTTTCACCCAATCTACAACCTCCAAATACATTGTAAGAAGTATTTGACACAGAATGAGACCTAGAAGGTTTAGTCCCCCTCAAACTAGTCCTACTTTCAAAGAGCTTGTTTCAGGAATTTCTATTGGTCTCTCTTCTCCTTTTGGTGAGGTGGCAACTCATGTTCCTACCCCTTGCCTCGCCCTTTATCTCTTTTGTGGAGGATGATGATGCTCTCAAGGTTCCAACAGAGAAAATCTATACCCTAAATATGAGACTCAAGGAGCTTGAGAAATTTGTAGAACAAGATGATAATTTTTCCCAAGCAACTCCTGTCATTAAGCAATTAAGAACTATGTTGGGTAAGGATCAGAGAGGCATAAAGATTCTTTGAGGTATAGAAAATATTGTGGATACCCATGTCCTTGCCTACACTTCTAACTTGAATGTTACTCAAGACCGTGGCTCAAAACTCATTGGAAAGCAGTTGAATGTCTCAATGCCTGGGGTGTCGATGTGTATGGCTAACACAGGTCCTTTCACTAATACCAACTTCGTACCTAAGTAGGGTAATACAATTAAAGTAAATTAGGTTCCTTTGGGTTTCAACTATTTGACACTTGAGACTCAAGGTGTCCCTATTTCTTGCTCTAGTGTTGATTCCTCTATAGGTATTGACACTAAGGGCTCTAGTGGTGGAGGTCCTTCTAGTCATACTTCATCTGTTGATCATGTACTCAATGCTCTATTATAGAACATGGGGCACATGCAAAATCAGTTAGCAAGTTTAACCAGTTCCTCTTTTCAACCTATGTTCCAGCCATTCCATCACCATAGTCCTCTTTCCATTTCCATTATGAACACTCTTATCCCTCAGGGCGTGGAGATTCCAAAGTTTGAAAAGCATAATGGCCATGGGGACCCTTGGACGCATGTCTCGTCAAATTTAATGTGTTATGTACTGATTTCTTTCATAATGATGATTTTTGGCCAAGCTATTTTTCATTCTCTCAAGGACACTACTCTAGAATGGTATTGTGCTTTACCTGATAATTCCATTTGCTCTTTTGACCAACTAGTCAACCGATTTCTCCAACATTTCTAGGCTAACATTGGGCCAAATATTGCCTTCAATGATCTCATTCGATGTAAGTAGGGAACCCACAAGAAGTTGATTGACTTTATAGCTCAATATCAGGCTATTTTTGTTCAAATTTCCTATCCTTTACTTGAATCCAATGTTTAAAAGGGGCTTATCTACAACTTGCAACCTTTGTTGCAAGGGAAGTTTTTTTTATGAAGTATCCTTCTTTTAAAAATTTATGTGCCACTTTGAGAGAATACCACCAAACAGTTGTTAAGTATGGGGATTCGTCCTTGCACTCTCAATAGGATGGTTGGTCAGTTGTGGCTAACATGGTCTTTGTTCTTGCAAATAAAAATAATACAAGAATAAATAGAAATTTTACTATGTTATCATAATCATACTAATTTCCTACAAAATTTGTTAAAAGATAAAGTGATAACATTAGCTGAGACTTGACCATTGTTTGAGTTGTATCCTGAATGGTAAAACTCTCAAAAGTTCTACCAATTCTATTGAGTTTTCGGGCATGATTCCGAAAGATGCATCCACCCACATCACGTGATTCAAGACTGCATTAATGATGGGACCATCCACCTTGATGGAAGAAGGAAAAATGCTAACAAATTTGTAGCTAAGCCTGAAAACCACCTATAGATATACATAGATTTGTTCCTGTTGCACTCTGCAAACTTGGTCATTCCTTCATCTTCTTTTGAGTTTGTCCCATCTGAATATGTGAATGTGGTTTCATTCACTCATATTCCTCTTGTAGAACATGTGAATAATGTTCTTGATATTACATTTACCTCATATGATCTGCCTTTGAACAAGGAGCCCTCTCCTTTGTATGTTCCAACTCGAATCAATAGTAGCATCGTAACTGGTGTTATAGTTGACTTGTCGAGCCGAGTGAATGTTATCATAGAGGAGGCTTTGCTTATTAAAAATTTGCATAAGGAGAAATATGATGAATCCCAAGTCACCCTCTGTATGCATGATGGGGTTTCTATTGCCCCTATGGTCTCTATTTCTTTGTCAGTTTCAGTTGGTCCTAAGTTTGTGGGTGTTTCATTTGTTGTGATCCTAGAATCGAACTTCTTCAGAGCAAGGTTGGGCATTACATGGCTAGATTCTATGAATGCAGTCACTTCCATAATCCACAAATGTCTAAAGTATCCCCATAAGGGTATCATGCACATTATCTAGAACACTAGATACAAGCCATTGTTAGCACGTGGGGGCTTCTCTCTCGACCATTTTTGGCCCACCCTAATAGGACCCCTCCCTCCTAGGGGAGATATATTGTATCAGTATTATTGCAAGTATAATATTGGGGGATCAGTGTTGAAACATGGCTTTCCTCCATTGCCCTATGTTGTGTCTTTGAAGGCTTGTTTGTGTGCACAACAACAGACTTCATCCTCTACCCCTCCAAAGGGGAAGGACAAGCTTTCTCTTGCCCTCAAGCCTTCCCATTCTATTTCCTCTATTTCATCTTTTGCACCTCCTGCTTTTTCTTCTCAACCCTTGGTGGTGTCCTTTGTTCCTACTCCTATTCATAGAATAGGAAAAGGAAAGGCGTTGATGTTGCAAAAGTCAAATCCCTAAGTTTTCCAGCTTCCTATTCTTTCCATGGTGCCCCATCCCACCCTATATAGGAGGGGAAAGTTTTTTTCATGGGGTAGTTCCTGCATCTTAGCCTCTGCAACCTCCACCTGTTCTTTCGCCTCCCTCTAGGGCAAGGAATGGGAAGAGGCTCAATACCAAGATGCATCTCTTTGTTTTTTCTTATGTGTTTGTTGCTCATCCTACTCCTCCTAAGGAGTCTCCCCTTCCATTGATAATGGTTGTGGAGTTTTCTCTTGTGGTAGAGTAGGAGCCCCTGGCCTCTTCTCAAGTTGTGCCTTCGAGTACCCATAGCCTATGTAAGTGGCTTACACATGAGCATAAGTGCTAGTGAAAGACTCTTGCTAAGGAGCACATGACTTTACAGCAAAGTGTAGGGGAGTTTACTATTCTTTTTCTACTCTTGCTTCTTATGTGGTTGCTTTTTCTCCCATTTTGTCTTTCGCTTCAGTTCCCATCACCTACATGCTTCTTCTAGCTTCATTGGAAAATCTTGATGAACCTGACCCCAAAAGGGCACAGGTGTTCATCGCTCCTTCGATGGAGCCTCTCCTTCTTACTTCTCTTCCTAACATTCCTCCTTTTTTGCAACCCGTCGACATGCTTTATACAAAGGTGGTGTCTTTTATGGCTATGTCTTAATCTTCTTCCACTTATGCTTCTTTTGTGGGGATTTTGCTTCCCTCATTGAAGTGCAAGCTTGAGGATGACCTTGCTTTAGGTGAGGGTCATAAGAAATCCTCATCTCTTATGGAGTCTAGTTTTGTTTTAGCTTGCACCATCCTCATGACGGAGGCAACCCCCACACCCCCAAAGTTTATCACTACCCCTTTTCCTGAGGTTGGCAGTGACTCTCATGTGTCTTTTCCTCCTCCCACTCAGTTGACATATGGCACTCCTATTAATTTGCATGTTCAACTTGGTGGAGGACATTCTGACTCTGTCATCAATCTTTGAGAGATCAGTGACCCTAGTCTCACAAGAGCTCGGTGAAGAGGACCTCGATGGGACCTCTTCCTTGGCCCTTGTCGCAGGTGAGTCAACTGGTACATCCCTTTCCATCCCTCCCCCTCTAGGCTTATCCTCCCTCCCTTGTAATGATCTAGACTGGGAGCAAGATGACCTACTGGTGGACTTGGATTAGGGCGGTACCTATTTTGCATCTATAGATTAGATTTGTGTACTTGTTTGTGTTCCCTCATACTTGTCTATATGTGTTATGTGCTCTTTCTTGGAGGACCCTTACTGGCCTTGTAGGTGCTTGGATATAGGTGTGAGAATCTATCGAGACCTTCTTCTAGTTGTTTCATCATTCTTATATTTATTGTACTCTTGCATTTTCTCATTGGGGACAATGCAAAGCGTTAAGGGCATTTAGGCCTTCTTCCATGTTGACCCAATTTTTATTTTTCATTTGTCTTTGTGTGCCCTTCTTCATGTTCTAATACATTTGGGGATTGATGAAATTTCATACATATATTATATTATATCTATCTATCTATATCTATGGATAGTTCTGACCCCAAATTATCAGATTCCCCTGTCTCTTGATTTCTTCATCTCCATCTCTTTACTTCCTAATGTGATTTTCAATGTGTTGTCCCTTGCGTGTGCGACAACATACCACAAATAAATATTGTCGTGTATCTTGTGCCATGACATCTCTTGTTTTTCTTCTCTCCTTAGAATGGAATGTGCTCCTCTACGTAGCGCACATCATTCTAAGGGGGGATCTCATCGCTGCTTACTTTTCAACAAGAAGTATTCTTTAAAAAGGATTCCTTAGTGAAATTTTTCTTTCAAAAATATCCCTTAGTGAAAGAATCTGAAAATTTCCTTTCAAAAAGGAGCATTCTTTCTAAAGGATACCTTGATGAAGGATCTTTCAAAGGATTCCTTGATGATAGAATCACTTGCAGTCTTTCAAAAGGAGCATTTTTTTCAAAAGGGTTCCTTGGTGTCTTGATGTCTTATGAAAATTATTCCCCGATGAAAGAACCCCTTCATGAAAGTCTTTCAAAAAACTATTTGGTGTCTTATATTTATCTTATATCTAATATTTGACATCCTTGTGTCTTGATGTCTTGATGTCTTATATCTCAACATCTAGTTTGGGGGGAGCTTGACTAAACCTGTCTTATATTTGATATTTGAAATCTTGTGTCTTAGTCTCTAGATGTCTTATATCTTGGTGTCTAGCTTGGGGGCGGACTAACTAGACCTAGATCATATATGATATTTGACATCTTGTGTCTTGGTGTTTGGATGTCTCATATCTCGACATCTAGCTTGGGGGTAGCCTAACTAGACCTGTCTTTTATGTTACTGTCTTGCAACATAGTTTGCAACAACCACAACCCTACATGCTTTTTATATGGACTCTAGCCATGCTAGCCATACCTATTAGCACCATCTTATATTTGATTAGATTGTGTCTTATTGTGATTTATTGTGTCTTATGGTGTCTTATGATTGTGTATTATTTTTTTCTTTTTCACCTAACATGTTTGTGGTGAGATTGCAGCTAGCTTTGTAGGATCGAAGACCCATGTCATCTTCGCATTTTGGTGAAGCCCCTTTCATGCCAGGTATATCGAATCGAAGGAATGCTTCCTCTCCTTTTCAGTATATTCTCTTCAATCTCTTTCTACTTTAGCTACATATGTATTGACACATATGCTCACTAAAGTAGGGGGAAAATGTTGAGGTGTGAAATTGCACCCTAGTGAAATTTCCCACAACATCACCTTCACCTTAGCCTCATAAGGTTGACAATGCAAAAATTTTCCACCTTTACCCTTCATTCCCATACATGCTTTATCATTTTCAATTAATGAGGGAATTTTTTTCATGGGCACGCTAGCATCTTGACAAGATTCCCAGGTCAATGGATATTGGGATGTTATAATTCTATGTCACCCTATGGAATGTAACACTTCCTACGAACCTTGATTGCCCAAAAATGTCTCTTTACCTCCAAAATAGCTTTTGAACTTACCTCTCTCAATTCCATTCATTTAATCTCACCCACTTCTTGCTAATTCACTCCACAAGTTCTCACTTCACTCTTCCATTCTAACCATTGTTTTTGTTGCTTCTTACTTCTACACCATTGTTTCTCATAGGTTTCAAGCTCTACATCATTCACACTATCATCTTATGCTCACAAGGATATCTTCCTCCCTCTCTCGTCCTAAAATAGGTACATAGCATCATATCTCTTGATAAAAAAATACATAGAAAGAGGTGATAGCACATGTGGGCCTTACAATTAGTGTAGGTTTTTTCATTTCCTTGTGTTAGGGGATATTTTTTGTTACTACAAATATTATTAAGCTTGCTTAAAGGTTAATTAGACTCGGTTAATATGAAACCATGTGGCATACCCCATCAACTACATGTCTCTCTCTCTCTCCCACATATGGGTAGTTGAGTTTCACACCCTCTTTTGGAATTATATGCCGCCTCTCATAACCACTTATTTGTCTTTATCTAAGTCTAGGTGTTGTCACATGTTTTGGCATTTACCAAGTAGGTAAAACCTCCCAACTATTATGGGTAGTTGGAGTTAATGTACCTCTTAGATGTATTTGCCCATTTTTTTTATATATATATAACACTTTACTCTCACCTCGACTAGTTCAGTGAGAGTAATGTGAGTATTCTCAAATTCTCTTGTAGTTGTCTCCATTTTCTCTCTTTTATGATAATCTCTCATTTCTACTATTTTGATCTTTGATCATCGGTTGATTAGAGTTGCATTGATCAATGACCGAAAACATATCATAGCTCAATTTTCACTTCTCACATAATCTAACACTTACATGTGGCTTGAAATATTAAATATCATCTTTAAGGTAAAGTGTTCCTCTTATAAATCCTTACATGTATTTTATGTTTTCCTTTTGCTATCTACCAAGTGTCTATATTTTCATTTAATGTTAATATTTATTTTTCTTCCCTTGATGATGAGTTCACCACTTCCCCATGGTAAAAAATACTTATTTTCAATGGTGAATGAAGCATTTACCTCAATAATATCTCATTCACTATGGTCACCATTATATTAGAAAAGTGATAAATGTGTTCTCTAGTGAAAAACTCATTTCAAGTGTTTGTATGTATGATTATTCTTAATTTAATGAATTCGTCTGTGGTTTTATCTTTCGCTTAGCCTAGATGTTTTGGAAACACTATCTTCAACTCCTAATTATTTTTCTCTATTAGTAACCTCCTTTTTGTTAAGAAAAGGGTCTAGATTTTTGTTAAGTATGAATTTATTATTAAGAATTTTAGAATAGTCTTTGTTCAATATTTTCTAGATCCTTGCACACTACTATTCAACCCCTACAAGTAGCCATTACTTATTCCTTGTTTAGTTTCCCCATTATTTTCCTTGAGATTGTTACCAACAATTGAAGGATAAAGAGAAAGGTCCTTGAGATTGTTACCAATAGTTGAAGGATAAAGAGAAATGGAAAGCAAATACATTTACTAGAGGATATCTTACCATAGTTCAAAAATTTATCTTCATATAGGATACGTCATGTCTCAAGTGGGATTTCATTGTTTTCATATATTATAGTAGATTTCTTATTAATTAGTGTAAATTAGTTTGAAATTTCAAAATTTTGTGTTTTTGAAAGAGGTGTTTTAGGAAGGTAGATTAAATTATTTTTTATTATGAATTATTTATAAATTAGATTTGTATGGTCCTATTGAAAACCTTCTTCCTTGAAATCTTACTTCAAGACATCTAAAAATAAAAATTTAAAAGATTTTTTTCATTGAAAATTATGCTTCCAAATATTCTATGATAAGATCCACACATATGATAATTACAATAATTCATTATAGAATATTGGTCTCACACAACACATGAGATATTTTGTGGGCCAATATACCCTAATATCCAACATATGTTGAAATAAAATAAAACCTTGAGATAAGGTGACAACATACACTCCTTATGGAATAATTCAAACCAAGCTATGTCTCTAATAGTACCCAAACATAATATCATACATAACACATACCCTTACAACAATAATCACCTTATTTGTATATATCTTCTCTTGATAATATAAGAAATGAACAATCCCAATGAAGACCTACTCATCACTTGATATAATTAATTGTACAATTTATCTACATGACCTAATATAACTAACTTAAGAGATTTGTGCTACGTGAACTGACATCTCCATGCATCAATATATAATATAATATCATATCCCTATAAATTTAACAATTTATTCACCATTAAAAAGATTCTTTAATTTTAAAATATGCTTCCAAAAATTCTTTGCAATCATTGGTTAAAAATATATTTACTACTCCATAAGGAATTGGAAATCAAAAGTATAAAAAATATATAGATTTTTATTCTTACCATGAAAGAATTCTCCATGAGCCCTATGATTTTCTAAGTGGTTTAAAAGAGGCACTAGAAAAATATTTCACTAGATCTAGGATTCCAAATAAACAAATATATTAGAAAACACAAACAAAAGTAAAAAGTAAAAGAAAAAATTAAAAAAAAGTATTTTTTTCTTCTTACATATTGAAAGGTTTCCTTTTAAAATAAGATTTATATAGTGTAAACTTTTTTAAAAGAAGAAAGGAAAAGTATTTATTTATTACTTCTTACCTCTTCTGTGTGTGTTTCTAAAAAAAATGATATTTTTTAAGATTTAATTTGAGTATTTAATCATATTAAATTAGTTAAGATGTAATTGATATATTGTGATTAATCAATTACTTATTTTTAATTATTGGATTGACTAGGTGCTTTCATTTTATTTCTTTCTAGATACCAAAAATCAAAGAAAGAAAGTCATTAGTTTATTTTAGATTAGTTAATTAGATTTTTACAAATAATTAACGATTGATTATTTAATTAATTATATCACATTTAAGAGGACTAATCCATTTGACTTAATTAATTAATTATTATTAGTAGGTGTTTCAGATCCTAACCAAATCGCATTGCATAAGCCTTAATAAACTTTTGAAACATTTAGTTTTTGAGAGAGCTTAAGGTCTCCCATTTGATTGTTGAGGGTGACTCTCTTAATGATACTATTTTCCTCCGCATATGGCAAACTCACCACCAGTAATTCACCGATGAAAAATTCACCGCCAACAATTCACCGCCATGACAAATTCACCACCACGAAAAAATAATCACATTAATATTTTTTAATATATATTTCAAAAACTTTGAATTTTTTTTCAAAAAAGTAATTTTCACTCCGTTACAATTTATTGACAATTTTATTTTGATATGAATGTTTTTAACATGAAAATATATTAAAAATTGATTTATTTTTGTGTTAGGTTTGGTTCATAGTAATTTCTATTCATCTCTTTTATTTTCATTTGCATTATTTTTTTATTTTTTTCTATGTCTGTCGAATGTCCTCCACATTCCATCTCTACTGCGCACATGGTATATAAGCTTTCATTTTCATCATTGTTTTATTGTTTCATGATAGCGATCTATTTAAGTTTTTAAAATAAAAATGTCACTTAAATTTTATCAAATTAAAAAAGGTAGGCAAAAATTGTTTCTTAATGGTTATTTCTTTTATAAATAAAAACAAATTGAAAATAAAGTTTGGTGGAGATGTGAAGATTATCAAAAAACCAAGTGTCATGCTCGTGTGACTACTGAAGGTGACGTGATCATTAAAAAGTTTAAGGAACATAATCATATTGTAGATATAGCGAAAGTTGAAGCCACTAAAATTTTGAATGATATTAGTGATAGTGCTAAAAATACATATGATACGCCGCAATTTATAATAGGAAGTGTTGTTGTTGAATGCAGTGAAGCAGTAGCTGCTAAACTTCCAAGTATGGATACCATTAAGAGAACAATAAGAAATATACGAGCTAAACAATATGATGGGCTTATTATCCCAGTGCGCTGAGAAGACATAGTTTTTTCTGAAGAATATACAAAAACACATCATGGAGAGTTATTTTTGCTATTCGATTCTAAACCTGATAGCAATAGGATTTTAATATTTTCTATCGAAATAAATCTTTGAGCATTGGTGTAATACGAACACTGGTATGTTGATGGCACTTTTAAAATTGTTCCACAATTATTTTACCAATTATATACTCTACATGGGCTACAAAAAAATGTGTGTTTGCCTTTAGTATATGCGTTGTTGCTTGATAAGACTGAAAATGTGTATATATGATTACTTCAAAAAATAAAAGAGCTGGTACCATTAGCATCACAAGGAATAATAACAATAGATTTTGAAAAAGCTATGACAAGCACAACAAAAATAGTGTTTCCAATGATAGAATTACATGAGTGCTTTTTTAATTTTTGCCAATGCATTTTTTGCAAAATATAAGCTCGTGGATTAAAGAATCATTATGAAAATGATGTTGACTTTTCTCTGAGTATGCACTCGTTGTCTGCCTTAGCATTTGTACCTGTGCGTGATGTAGTAAACACATTTGACACACTATGTGAGCAATAGTATACCTCTTGAAGCTCAAGATGTAGTTGATTATTTTGAAGATACATGGATTGGACATCCCGATAAATGTCAATGAAGATGACCACCAAAATTCCAAATTGAAATATGGAATTGTTATGAGGGAGTTTCAAAAGATTTTCCCAAAACTATTAATTCAATTGAAGGTTGGCACAAAGGATTCAAACAACAAATTTTGGCACATTATCCCAATATTTGGAAATTCATTGACAATATTAAAAGAGAATAGAGCATAAATGAGGTTTGAATTGAACAATATTTAAGTGGTCAAGAGTAGAAAAAAAAAGAAAAAATACCAAGATTCTACTGAACGAATAAAAAATGTAGTGCCTAAGTATGATGAGACCAACAATACTTATGATACTTGTAGGGTATAGCTAACAATATCAATTATTAGATTATATATTTCTCATACGTATAACTGATTATAGATGACTAATAAAATAAAATATATTGAAAAATATTTTTATTTTTATTATTGTAGACATCTAAATTTGACCACTTCTATATGGTCAAAATCGTCTACTCTATTCATCTATTTCATTAATAATGATTAAATAATTTATTTAATCATTATTTCATTTTCTGCCTAAGGTTCCTAAAGTATGTAATTAAATAATTAAATACTTTACCTTACCCCTTTTCTTTTCTAAATTAAATAAATATGAAAAAATTATTTAATTTGGTCATTTAACCCATTTGGATTAAAATCAATTTTTAATTCATCTTTTTCTCTCTCCTTGTCACATTCTCCATAACCCTCTCCTAATCTGAATTAAATTAATTAATCTGTGATTAGGATGTGCATCACTTAATCAAGATTAAGTGTCACATCCTCCATAATCTCCCACTTGCCTCTAATCCCTCATTAACTATTTTAATCATGTGTTTGCACAACCTTAATTAGAATCATTAGCCATATTTGGCTTACCTTTTCTAGTCAACCTTCTCACTTACCATTTTTAGCTTGGACTCTCTTCCCCATGTGAATTTTTAATTCACATTTATTTTCCCAAGGTTCCTCTCTTCTCCATGTGAATTTTTAATTCACTTTTATCTTTTCAAGGTCTTCCCCATCTCCCATGCAAGATTCTAGAAGCCTTGACTTGTCACTTCACATGTGCCAAGGGCTTCTAGAACCTTGGACTTGTCACATCACCCACATGTGACAAATCTCCAATTTTTTAGAGACCCTCTTTTATCCACTAGATTCTTCCAATCATTATGAATTTTTATTCACTTTTATTCCTCCAAGGAATCTTCTCATCCCCCAAGATCCACCTCTTGTCCTTCTCTTCCACCTCATTTCCACATCACTCTACCCTAAGACATCTCACACTCCACATGTCAAGATGTGAAGGCTTGTGAGTCCTCAACTCACCATAGCCCTTCATCTTGATCTTGTTGGATCAATCCCAACCGTTGAATTCTCTAGAAAATTCCAATTAGTCTATAAATACCCCTCATTTCTCTCATTTTAAAGGGATCAAGTCTTTTGCAACAAAACTCTTGCAAATTTATCACTTGAGCTTTCATCTCATTATCATTACATCCTCATCCATTTTCATATCATTTTACATATTCAACATAGCTTGCCATTCAAGGAATACACAATTCTTGAAGCATCAAAGGGCCAACCAAGGAAGCAACAACATGAAGGTATAACAACAATCATTTTGTTTATCTTACTTCTATGTTGTTTATTTTCTTAGGCTAATGTTATTGAGGTGCCTTATTATTTTGTTACTTTTTTATATTGCATTATTAGTTTTTCATCTTGCATCTCACATTAGGAAGTAGCATTTTACCAGGATCACATTTCTAGCATGCCCGGTGGGACCCACAAAGGGGTCTCTTTCTTTCACGTTTTCTGTTGTTAGCTTGTTTGCAGATTCAGGTCGCAGAGGGGCGAACTTGCCCTCTCGGACGCCGTAGAAGGGCGACCTTGCCCTTTGTTTCAGTTGTTTTTTATAGAGGGGTGAACTTGCCCTTTACAGTTTGTAACTGTTTTTTGCAGAGGGGCGAACCTGCCCTTTGCTGTTTCCAGTTGTTTTCTGCAGAGGGGCGAATCTTCCCTTTAGGCTGTTTTTTTGACTATTTTCTGCAGAGGGGCGAATCTGCCCTTTAGGCTGTTTTCTGACTGTTTTCTACAGAGGGGCGAATCTGCCCTTTAGGCTATTTTTTAACTGTTTTCTGCAGAGGGGCGAACTTTGCCCTTTAGGCTATTTTTTGACTGTTTTCTGCAGAGGGGCGAATCTGCCCTTTAGGCTATTTTCTGACTATTTTCTGCAGAGGGATGAATTTTCCCTTTAAGCTATTTTTTGACTATTTTCTGCAGAGGGGCGAATCTACCCTTTAGGCTACGAATATGCCCTTTAGGCTGTTTTCTGACTGTTTTCTATAGAGGGGCGAATCTGCCCTTTAGGCTGTTTTCTGACTATTTTCTGCAGAGGGGCGAATTTGCCCTTTTGGCTGTTTCTGACTGTCTTCTGCAAAGGGGCGAACCTGCCCTTAACAGCACATTCGGGAAAGTAAAAAGTGGCATTTTAGCTTCGTTTTTGTCTTCTTTCTTTTGTTGTTTTGTGCTCTAATCAACAAATCTTGTTTGTTGGTGAGTGAAGTCAGATTTGCTGAAAATCACAAAAATGGCAAAAAAGGATAAACAACTAACATTTGTTTGCAGGGCCTTTGTTTCGTTCTTAGAAAATCTTTCTTTATTGTTTTATCTATTTACTTAGTATAATTAGGGGAAAGTAAATTGGTTGCTTGCTGTGTTTGTTCTATTTGTATCACCCTAAGGGGACATTAATTCATTTTCACCTCCTCCCTTTGCACTTTTATGCAGATCCGAAGGGGATAGTTGGAAACGATTAGTGTTTTTTTCTTAGAGGGACCTACTTGGGGATTTCATCACCCCAAGGGACGATCCCAACCACGCATACCAGCGGGGTATATAAAAGGGGGAGAGCCAAAGCTGTACCTCAATCTAGTTACGTCGTCATTAGTGAAACGTCGAAGCTAGGGTGATACCTAAATAGATGTGAAGAGTTGGTCTGCGTCTTTCAGTATCTCGTCGGGGCTCCCAACTCACGCTTGTGATGGACTGGTGTTCACGATTGTGCCTCACATACCGAGCGTATATCGAGGACTCCCTAGAAACCTTGTTCATCCTAGAGTAAGATCTTTGTCGGCCATACCCGTTAAAACATTAATCATAGGATTGTGCTTGTTCAAAGTGTCTTTTTGTGAAGAACTAGTAAATTTTGATAAGTCAAATTGTCATTAAACCATTTCAAATCTTTGCCAAAATCCCTTATCCAAGCCAAGTTCAAATTTCCACTCCAGAGGGGTGACCTTGCCCTCTGTTTCAGCCATTTTCTGCAGAGGGGCGAATCTGCCCTTTGCTGTTTCAGCCTTTTCCACTGCAGAGGGGCGACCTTGCCCTTTGTTTCAGCTATTTTTCGCAGAGGGGTGAATCTGCCCTTTGCTGTTTCAACCTTTTTTATTGCAGAGGGGCGAACTTGCCCCACTGTTTCAGCCTTTTCTGCAGAAGTGCGAATACGCCCCCTGAACAGATAGTTTGTTCTGTTTGACCATTTTAAACCTCCGTTCGAATCTTCGAAGCGTCCATTTGACCATTTCATCATCCTAAACACTCATTTGACCAATCCAAACCTTTATTTGGCCATTCCAAGCCCCCGTTCACCCCTCCCGACCATCTATCTATCCAATCTAAATATCTGATTACCCGTTCCGAGCGGTCAACATTTTTTGAAAATCAACGTTTCATCGACCAGACTGCATAAGTGCTTCTTAAAAAATCATTGGAGTCCATATCTATCATCAAATCATCCATCCCAATCATCTAGACTTCATTTTTGAAATTTTTGATTTTTATGCCGAAACTTCTGGAGGCCATAACTTTTGACTCGGATGTGGGTTTTGGCTGAAATTTTACTGGTGGTTGCATTATGAGCTGGCATGTGGATTCCCAATCAACTACTAACTCCATTGGATCCTACTTTGACATGTTTTCAGAGCCTCAAATTTTCATCTTGACCCTCAAAATCACAAATTAGCATTTGTTTTTTTCAATTTTCCAGTTTTTGATGAATTGTTTCATTAATAACTCTGAATGCATGTCTCATATTTCCGATGTTAGTTGGCAATTCATCCTATCTTAGTATTGGGTATTTTTTTGGAAAAACTGGACTCTCAAACGTATGCCTATGAAGTTTCCTAAAATGGCAAAATTTGACAATTTTTGAAAACTGCCAAATTTGGCAAAAATCTAATTGTCAACATCTTACGTCCTCTAATTGAAACCCATGATCTTGGTTTCAAATCAATCCTATCATATCCTCTGATCCAATCCCAATCTAAGCTCCAATCCAATTCTAATCTGAACGTTAATCCCATCACCCTAATCTGAGCTTTTATCCAATCCTAATTTGAGCTTTCATCCAATCCCCATATTAGCTTTCAATCCATCATAGTTATCTTCCATCATATATTCTTTCCTTATAATCTATATCCATCATGAATCTTTATCCCCCTCTCACACGACCAATAATCCTAGTCAAGGGGAATCCTAACTCCGTTGATGACGATAACGAAAATCTTGTTGATCATGAAGATTGTTATATAGATTCCCTTAATGCTATCATTGCTAGCAAGCTCTCTCCAACCGCCTCCCAAAATCCAACTACTCCTTTGAACTATCCCACCATGACTTCATCCACATCTAATAATGGTCCTTATGCTACCCTTGACAAGGGATATCCAACATCCTCACCATTGACATATTCATCATATCCCCCCTCTCAACCTCTATCATATCCAACATCCACATCCTCTTATCCTTATCATCATCAACAATCCAAATACCTCTACCTTAATCCCACATCCCAATCCTCCCAATCTAATCCAACACCTACACCTTCCTATTACAATCCCCCATCCCAATATTCCTCTTATCCTAATCCACCATCTCAATCCTCTCATCCTAATCTACCATCTGTATCCTCCTATGCCAACCCACCATACATGTCTTCCTATGGTGGTCCACCACCTCAATCTTCCTATTCTAATCCAACATCCACACCTTCCTATCACAATCCCCCATCCCCATACCCTTACATTAATTCCACATCTCCCCATTCTAATCCTTCATCTACATCTTCCTACTATCACTCCCCATCCCAATCTAATCCAACATCCACATCTTCCTACATCACTCTCCCTTTCACCACATTATATCTTAATCCTCCATCTAATCATAATCCTACATCTCCTCCAACCACTCCTAGTACTCCATCTAGTCCCATCCACTCATCTAATCATAATCCTCCATATCTTCCTAGTCCTACATCCAATCCCATCCCTTCATCTAATCCTAATCCTCCAACCACTCCTAGTCCTCCATCTAGTCCCATCCCTTCATCTAATCCTAATCCTCCATCTCCTCCTAGTCCTACATCCATTTCCATCCCTTCATCTAATCCTAATCCTCCATCTCCTCCTAGTCCTATATCCAATCCCATCCCTTCATCTAATCCTTATCCACCAATCCCTAATCCTCCATCCATTCCCATCCCTTCATCTAATCCTCATCCTCCATATCCTCCTAATCCTACATCCAATCCCATCCCCACGTCTAATCCTAATCCACCAATCCCTAATCCTAATCCTCCATACATTCCCATCACTCTACCTAATCCTACATCCCTTCAAAATTTTGATCAAGGACTCATGCAAGAAGAGACACCATGCCCTCCCACTCTATCATGTACTCTCACTAGTGATGAGGCCCTCCTCCATCCTATACCTATCCCTCCCATCACTGTTCCTGACACCGTCCAAACAGTTAAGCCGGTCAAACCCATCGACTCCATTGAAATCCCATCTTCTACTACTAGATCCACCCAATCCATTGAGGACATCCAATCCCTTCCTCCTAGTCCTAATATTCACAAACTTCAATCCAATGACCTCCATGAATCCTCCATCCTCCTATCTCCCCCAATTGAGGAATACCTCCAACACTCTTCCATCATCATACATCCCATACAAGATGAGTCATGCCAAGAGCCTAGTCCAAAGCGTACAAGCATATCCCCTCCTCCAAATCAAGATCCTACCATCCCATCCACTACATCGCCAGATCATAGTCCCCTATCCATCCCATCTCATGATTCCTATCCTCCCATCCACCCCATCTCAAGATCACACTATCTCCTCCGCTCCATCCCATGATCCCCTTTGCATTCAAGATCCAATCACTCCATCTCATGAGCCCTTATCATCCACTGCCATAAATCTAGATCCCATCATACTTCCCAATTCCTCTCATGATCCCTTATCACTAATTCCTCCTAATGCGGTTATCCCCTCATCTCCATCGCATGATCCTTCATTGCCATCTAGTCTTACCATCCCAATGCCACTTTTGTATCACCTTGGTAATATTGCATGCATCCATGGTGGTTTTCTTACAAAAGCAAAACAACGTGTATGCACCACCCTACCTCTTCCACCTACTAATGTGCTCGCATCATGCTTCCAAAAGAATAAACATCCTACCATAGATCACATGCTTGAGAACATGAACTATCAAGGAAAAGGTTTAGGCCTTCATGAGCAAGGTATTTAGAACCCATCCACGTCAAAGAACATCTAGGCACACATGGCCTCAGATATATCTCCCAAAACCCACACTCTAAAGATGTTGGTACAACCTTCGTACATCTTAAACGATCCTCTTCTAAAGGCACAAGAGGTACTTCCCATCGTTCTACCAAGACATATGCCGCCATCCCCCCTCCTCCATCATACTACCTAAAAACAACCATCCATCTTCCTCCCTCATCCTCTCAATCCATTTTGGGTCCTTATATCCCTCCATCCATCATTGCTCATCCTTCATCTACTATGGTTTCTTAGATCCATCCATCAAGCCCCACACATCCTCCATATACACAGTCTATTTTGGGTCCTTATATCCCAAAATTACCCCCTCCATCTTATCCTATTCATCATTTCACTCATCCACCCCCTCTCCCTCATACACAACATAAACATCCTACCTTCATAACTCCTAATTAGGATCAACAAAGGCACATACCTACACATTATCCATCTACACATAATCCCTATCATCCTACCTCCATCGCTCCCCATCATCCATCTCCTCACATCTATCCCCTTGCTACTAAAAGCACTTTGGATGCCAAAACAAAAATGTATAAATCCACATGTCCACATGAATCTAAAGCTCCTCATGTCCCCTTCAAAAGACATGTTGAAGAAAAGAAAAATCAAGTCCAAAATCCAAATCAATACAAACGGCCACAAAGGCCCACCAAAGAAAAAAAGGTGCCATACCTTCAATTGAAAAGTCCATAATGACATCCAAAGTTTCTATTCCCCCACAAAATCATTCACATCCTCCATCTCCTAAATCTGTTTTGGGTCCTTATGTCCCAAAATTCACTATCCCAATGCCTCCATTATTGTCACACTCTCCATCCATTCCTCCACCTATCTTTTCACAGCCACCACATGTGCCAATGTTGGTCCTGAACACAATCCCCTATCACACATCCACTCCATCATTCCATCCATACACTTTTAAATACCCCGTCTACTATCCCCCCTATCTCCCCCATCCAATCCCTTTAATCCATCCTCTTGCATAATCCATCCCTGCTACTAAGGTTGTACCAACATCCGCTGGCCACTTTACACATGGGCTCTTATTACCTCATATGGAACTTGATGCTTGAGTCCTTCATCCATCTCCTTATCAACTATCCTCTAAAATTCGCATATCCATCTCCCTATCTTTATCCATCTTCGTCCACCTCCTACTCCAAAAAAGAGAAAAAATCAAAAAATACAAAAAAGAAAAAAGAAAATAATAAAGAGAAAATCATTCGTCCAATGGTGAAAACTTGGCAAACAAGCACCTTGGATAAGTACCATGATGAAAATTTGGCAAACAAGCATCATGCGTAAATTCCCCATCTAGTCTCCTTCCACAATTGGAGGCAACATCCACTTATGCATTCCTTTCCTCCATCTCTTACATCTGCCTATCTTCCGCATTCTATCTCATTTATCCCACTCCCTCCATCTTCCTTGTGATCTTGATAAATGTAGGAGCAAACCTATATACATGCTTTGGACACCTCTTGGCATATATCCCCATCCATACACTATCATATATCCTATCCACCTCTCTCTATCTTCCATTGTCCATGCATCATATCCACCTCTATCTATCTTCCATTGCCCATCTCACTCCCTTATCCACCCATCTTTCTATCCCTCTTGCCTCGTCATGCATGACACATATAGAGTGGGGGCATCCCCTTATTTGCAATTGGGTCCTTGGAGACATCGTCCATCCATTCCGCCAGGTAATCCTCTCCATCTCCCCATCCTCTCATCCCCTAGTCATCTTCCTATCTACCCATCCACTAGTCCTTTTCCATATTTTCATCCTTATCTCCTCATCCATTTATCTACCCAGTAATCCATGTCATCTTTCTGAATCCTTATTCATCTATCCATATATCCTAGCATCTTTCTATCTCCCCATCTTTATCAATCCATCCATTTTCCTTCCATCTCATAATCCCTTGTCATTTGTCTCTAGCTCTAGGCTACCTTCATGCAATCCAATGACTTGATATCTCACTATCATCATTCCTATCTATTTCTCACATCTTTCCAATCTTCATCGCTCATCTATCCATCATCTATCCACCCATCCTAGCATCTTCTTCTCCATTCATTTCCCTCTATCTCATTATCCCTTGTCATTGGTATCTAGCTATCGGCTACCCGCATGCAACCCAATTCCATTCATATCATACTTCATCCCTCCTATCTATTTACCACATCTTTTTAATATATTATCACTCTTCATCATTCATCTATACATCCTCTCATCCCCCCAATTCATTTTCTAATAATATAGATCACTATCCCATCCCTGAGCTTCGCATAACCCACATCCCACATATCGACCATCCCATCTGCATGGCCTATCCTAGCTCATCATATCCACTCCATCATTTTATCCATTTATCTTGGTCATCTCATCATCCCTTATCCATTGTCTGTCTGTCATCGGTCTCTTGTCGAACTACATTGCCCCTGCGCTTTCACGTAGGCAAGGTCAGTCATTTGATCCGCCCCCGGGGTTCTATCTTTTGTCTGTCTTGTCTCTTCCATCGTCTATCTTTGGCCTTGTGTCGAGCTACATGGCCCCTGCACTTTCACGTAGACAAGGTCAATCATTTGGTCCGCCCCTTGGGCATTTTTTCCATCTGATCATTAACCTCCATCCTCTATCTTCATCATCCTCTTTCCACTTTTACCATGGTCTTTTCCTGAACTACGAGGGCTCTACGCTTTCACGTAGGCAAGGTTGATCTTTGATCAACCCTCGAGCCCCTAGGTCTTTAGGTTCAGTCTTGTGTCATGTCATCTTGTTGTATCGTCAAGTATGTCCCTATCTGAGCTAGTGCTTATCAAACAACAGTCATCTGTATCACAAGATCCAATCGGTTTCTGGTATCCTACGTCATGTCAATCTTTTAATTTACTATCCATCATTGGTCTCAACAGGATGTATCCTTCCTAACAGACCTCATCAATCCCATCCATCATCTTGATCCTATGGCAATGGATATCTGAAATTGATTGTGATCTTTTGATGCTTTTGGCTTTTGTTTATCATTTGAGCTCCCTATCATCACTTTTCATGGTCACCTTGATCCCTCATATCATGGTGTGCTTTGACTAGTCAACATAGGGGCATATCTTGCTCATTTCTTTATTTTTTTCTTCTTGGTTGTCCCACGTAGTACCCACCAAGATCCCTGAGGTCTTATGTTACACTGGGGCATCCTTTTGTGCTTGTGGTTATTCCAGTACTTGGCCCAACCAAAGTCATCGCGACTTTGGGGTGTTGGGATAGCTTTCTTGTTTGTTGTGCTTGTTTTATGCATTAGACACTAATTCGTTTTGGTTTACATACCTTGATGCCCGGTGTCTTATGCTATAGCAAAAATCAGTGCTCTAAGGATGGCAAATTGCATTAGGATTGCATTTCATTTTCCATTCCATCATCTTGCATATCTCCCCCATCCTCATCCATTCAAATAATCTAATCACACTCTTGGTTTTAGCCTTCCTACAAGCCTTGATCCAATCATCCTCATCATCATCATCATTATCATCTCTGGGATGTATCCTTCCCTATCCTTGTGTTGTTTTGGGATGTATCTTTCCCTCATCAACAACACTCTCATCGGGATGTATACTACCCTATCCTTGTGTTGTTTTGGGATGTATCATTCCCTCATCAACAACACTTATCCTCATCCTCATCATCAGTGGGATGTATCCTTCCCTATCCTTGTGTTGTTTTGGGATGTATCATTCCCTCGTCAACAACACTCATCCTCATCCTCATCAGGATGTATCCTTCCCTATCCTTGTGTTGTTTTGGGATGTATCATGTCCTCATCAACAACACTCCATCAACCATCCGCCCAACCTGGCTTGTACCTAGACTGGGGCAACATCACATTTTTCCTTGCATCCATTTGTGCTCACCTTTATCTCCCATCGCTTATCATCATTTTTTTTGTTTCATCACTTTACATTATCATTTTCATATCTTCCTCCTTCATCACTTGCCTAATTTTTTGCCCTCTTTCCGACCATACCATTCGTTTCTTCCTATCGAGAGGTCACCCGGGACCCCTCTCTTTTCCCCCATCACCCTCTTGAGGGGGCATACTCTTCACATTAATCCATTTTCCCTGCCATAGTCAACCCCTTCCAGGATTGGGGCATCTTCATCCATTTCCCTGCTAATTTGGACATCTCAGATCCTCCTCCCCACGTTGGGGCATCCTCTTGTTAATTCCTTTATAGAGTCATCTGCACTTTCTTTTCTTCGAAGCAGGTTATTCTAACGGTATTTTGAAGAGGGGCAAAATGTAGACATCTAAATTTGACCACTTCCATATGGTCAAAATCGTCTACTCTATTCATCTATTTCATTAATAGTGATTAAATAATTTATTTTATCATTATTTCATTTTCTGCCTAAGGTTCCTAAAGTATGTAATTAAATAAATTAAATACTTTACCTTACCCCTTTTCTTCTCTAAATTAAATAAATATGAAAAAACTATTTAATTTGGTCATTTAACCCATTTGGATTAAAATCAATTTTTAATTCATCTTTTTCTCTCTCCTTGTCACATTTTCCATAACCCTCTCTTAATCCGGATTAAATTAATTAATCTATGATTAGGATGTGCACCACTTAATCAAGATTAAGTGTCACATCCTCCATAATCTCCCACTTGTTTCTAATCCCTCATTAACTATCTTAATCATGTGTTTGCACAACCTTAATTAGAATCATTAGCCATATTTGGCTTACCTTTTCTGGTCAACCTTCCCACTTACCATTTTTAGCCTGGACTCTCTTCCCCATGTGAATTTTTAATTCACATTTATTTTCCCGAGGTTCCTCTCTTCCCCATGTGAATTTTAATTCACTTTTATCTTTCAAAGGTCTTCCCCATCCCCCATGCAAGATTCTAGAAGCCTTGACTTGTCACTTCACATGTGTCAAGGGCTTCTAGAACCTTGGACTTGTCACATCACCCACATGTGACAAATCTCCAGCTTTTTGGAGACCCTCTCTTATCCACTAGATTCTCCTAATCATTATGAATTTTTAATTCACTTTTATTCTTCCAAGGAATCTTCTCATCCCCCAAGATCCACCTCATGTACTTCCCTTCCACCTTATTTCCACATCACTCTACCCCAAGATATCTCACACTCCACATGTCAAGATGTGAGGGCTTGTGAGTCCTCAACTCACCATAGCCCTTCATCTTGATCTTGTTGGATCAATCCCAACCGTTGAATTCTCTAGAGAATTCAATTTAGCCTATAAATACCCCTTCAATTCTCTCATTTAAAAAAATCAAGTCTTTTGCAACAAAACTCTTGCAAATTTATCACTTGAGCTTTCATCTCATTATCATTACATCCTCATCCATTTTCATATCATTTTACATATTCAACATAGCTTGTCATCCAAGGAATACACAATTTTTGAAGCATCAAAGGGCCAACCAAGGAAGCAACAACATGAAGGTATAACAACAATCATTTTGTTTATCTTACTTCTATGTTGTTTATTTTCTTAGGCTAATGTTATTGAGGTGCCCTATTATTTTGTTGCTTCTCTTCACATTGCATTGTTAGTTTTTCATCTTGCATCTCACATTAGGAAGTAGCATTTTATTAGGATCACAATTATCATAAATCAAATTCTCTAAAGTTAATGAGATTAATATTTTATTATCATAAATCAAATTATTCTTTTACAAAAAAAATTCAAAGTTTTCAAAATATATATTAAAAAATGTTAATGCGATTAATTTTTCATGGTGGTGAATTTTACTTGAGGTGAATTTGTCATGGCGGTGAATTTTCCCATGGTGAATTGTTGGCGATGAATTTTCTATCGGTGAATTTTCCTAGAGCCATTTTCCTCAAGGGTCTTTCATCTTTTGCATGGAGCATAAGTAATATCATCAATAAATCAATGAAATTCCTTTATTTCTTAATCAACATTAAAATTACACATGTCTATAGAGAGGGGAATCTTAATATAATATGAAATAAAATTAGAAGGAAGGCCTAACACATTAGAAGGAGGTGGAAAATTTCCATTATAAATTATTAATGATATTATTAGTGATACACCCATATTATCGCATGAACACGGAAACTATTCTTGTCTAAACCTATATGGATGTCGTTGGGCCCTAAAAAATTGACACACTAAGGTACACTATGAGATTATCCATGAATTTAATCCTTAATCCCACTTGTGGCACCATGAATATTATTTTTGTTCATTAGTGTAGGTCATAAATCAAATATCATAATTATTCCTTCTGAGGGAACTAGCTATGTTTGTTATTATTCAATTGTCTTTTAGATAATCCCAAACTCATGCCTTGGATTCTTCTATTTAGGTACCATTTTTGTGTGTCAATCCCAGTAAAGGGTTATTATCTATTTATAATTGGTGGAGAGAGATTACAAATTGAACCACCCTCTTGTGAAGAGGTTAAAAACAAAGCTACTATATATCATATTATTCAAGTGCATAAATGACTATAAACCTCTTGTATCTAGAGAATTTTCCAAGTCTTGGAAGGGCATAAAAGTCATCGTGAGAGGTCTAGGCTTTGAATTTTCCTAAATATGGCATTGTTGTAGTTATTGACATATCCACCAAGGGAATAAAGATACATAAGGTTGGCAAATCCAAGATGAAATAATATATTGATGCTTTCCTCAAAGAAAAATAAATTTGGTTAGATACCAAGTGCTTTACTTTTACAAGGCCTTAACAACACCCTAAGATGAGTATAATTTATACTTGATTAAATACTTAACTTTGGAAGGTCATTGCAAATGTATCTTTTCATATCATTCTCTTCTCTCAAGAATCATCTCAAACATAGGGATTTGGTTAGTTTCCCTTTTTACTTGCTCATTTTTATTAAATAATTCATTATCGATGTTGTGCTAGATAAGTTTGGATTACCCCTCCATATATGTCTTATGTTATAAATTTATATGTTTTATATGTCTATCAATGCCATCCCCAAACCTACTCCTAGGGTGGCATTGAAGGAAAATGTTCCATCTAGTCTATTTTCTCTAAGTCCCTCAAAAGGAAAATTTTATTTACCCCTATGGTTGTCAGTATAAAAATTCCCACATCTAATCCTCCTACTTCTAGACTCACAACTAGGGAATACCATGGTTGGCTACCTTCACCCACTAAATCCACCATTGAGGATAACTTTTATGTTAAAATCCTACTTGAAAAGTTTCCCAGGCTACCATAAGAAATAAAGGAAAAGCCCCTTAGGTTGAAGGTCCCTTTAGGGTTGATTATGACACCTTTCCTAATGTGTTTGATAAAAATGTTGACAAATGTGTTAAACATGTCAAGGTGTTGGATAATATTACTCCTTGTGGTAATTTTGGTCATGATTTATGCTCATCCATTGAGGTTCTTGATTTCAACATTAAATCTCTCGAAGATAAGTTTAACCTTCAACATAGCATCTCAAGTGGTCCAAATACAAAAATAAGGGAATGAAGGAGAGAAGAGATACACTTCATATACATGTGAATATGATGTCCTTATAGTGGATGTTAGTGTTACATTTACTAAAAGGTATTGGGATAAAATTATGAATCTCAATATAATATGAATCAAAATTAATGATCCAAAAGAGAGAACAATAAAATTTGAGAGTAAATAGGGATCCAAGTGATAGCCTCATTGAATAAAATGATCCAAATTATCAAGACCATAATCAAGAACTCTATCAAAGGTATATCTATGCTACATGAAATTTTTCTTAAGAGAAAAATACAAGCTAAAGTTGAGGGTCCTTGTAAAGGGCTAGATCTCTATATTTATAGAAAGATAACAAGGTTCTGGACTTGGAAAATGAAGCCATCTAAGATCACCTAGAATTTCTTAGAGAGGATTAGATGTTGTTAGTTGTATAAATTAATTATCTTTTATGAAGCATATTTTTGATATATGTCTGCTATTGGTTTGCTACTTTTTGTTATTATTTTTGGATGCTAAATTCCATCCCCTGTGGAGTTCTATTTCTTTGTGTTTATTGTTAAGATTTTCTCTTCTCTCTTATTGCCCCATTGTAAAAGAGCATGGACCCTTTCAAAAACCTACTTTTACCATTATTAAAAATAATTATAATTAAAATAATTAGTTCATTTAAAACAATAAAAATACTGAAAATATGATTTTATTTAATTGCACCATTAATAAACTTAGACTTATTTCTTATGCATTTAAAAATCCAAAACAAATAAAATAATTTATAAAAAAAATAAAAAATAAGATAATAAAATGATCAAACTGTAAGAGAGGGGGACCAACCACTGCAAGGCCCTAGGTCACGAAAGGCCAAGAGCCGAAAGGCTGCCCTAACTTACCTCAGTTTAAAGGAAGGTTAGGATAGAAGGGATGAGAATGATGAAGACTATGTGTCCTTCGATCACTTTGCGATCTCGAGAACTGAAGGGAGACTAGACGAGTCACTTTTTAAGGTCAACTATGTGTCTTAGGTAGCTCTTTGTTAGAGGAAAGAAGCACGGTTCTGAGATGATAGCGCGATGCGTTGGCATTCGTACGGATAGAAAAACCAAAGAGACAAGGTCAAACTCTAAAAGGTAGATTAACAACCTAGTTTAGAAGTTTCTTGAACAATAGAGTGAGATTAAGAAGAATAGAACATGAATACGAGTGTGATAAAAGAAATACATTACCGCAAGGGTGACGAAGATAATTTTGTAGACCAATCTTCTCGCCAGCTTGCTCCAAGCTCTCTCCACCTGCACACATAAAAAAGGGGAATGTTGGGGCTATTTAGGGGCCTGCCTCAGTTAGACCCCCATTTTGGTGTTTCCACCTCCACGGACAGCCAAGTTTGCAACGATAGGAATAAAGATAAAGAAAGGAATACAAACTACGTAAACAAAAGACACTACAATACAGTACGTGCTTACTCAACCAAGATGATAGAGAAGATGAGAGGAGCTTATCACCTCCATCCAAAGCACTCAAGGCTTGTGGAGGAGAGAATGAGAGGAACTGAAGCCTCTACTGCAATGGTGTGTGTCTTGCACTTGCACTATCTGAGTGATGGAGTGGTGTATTGCTGCAATGGAGTGTGAAGTGTTGCTACAAAGCTTGTAGATGCTTGAAAGAGTGAAGAAAATGTGGAGAGTTGAACTCAAGATCTTGTAAAACTCTGTCCAAACTTGAGAATGGATGAGAGAGTGAAGATTATGAAGAAAGGGATGTAAAACGGCCATATTCAGGTCGACTAGCCAAAGAGGGGCGTTACACTTCAACTTCCAATCAAAAGTGTAATGTCTCTGCAGACTCCAGCCACAGGAATCTGCCAGCGACGTAAGCATGCCATGTGAACGTCTACGTGCCTCGTGGGCGTCCCTGACAGAAATGCCTCCACTGACACACAAAACATGTGCCAAGTGTGATGTGAGCAGCGGGCTTAAGTGGAATTAAGCCTCTGCCTTAGGTTTTCTAAAGTGCAAGGGGGTAAAAGAGAATTTGTGTTAGGGGTGCAAATTCACGCTTATACATTTTTCCCCCACTTTAGCGAGCACAAGTACTGGTGAGTGCTTCGGTAAAGTAGAGTAGTAAGGAAGTAACAAAGTAAGAGAATTATACCTGAACCAACGAGGAAGCAGAGCACGATCTGGAAAACTCAAAAGTGCAGGGGAGGACTTCGTAGTTCCACAAAAATACAAAGTTGAAGTATGAAAGTGCCTCACAGGCTCATGGTCCTGCAAGAGAGGTATCCTTCAAGAACTCTCACATGAAGGAAACCAGGAAAAGAACCTTACAGACCCGCAGACTTGCAAGGAAGGTATCCCCCAAGAACTCTTACATGGAGAAGACCAAGCAAAGGGGACTCCATAGAGTTAGAGAGGGCGATGTGTTTACCCGTAGATATAACACATCAGGAAGCGGTCGCGCAGGCCAGTGGACAAATAGTCACGCAGACCGTCGCTAAGTTGTAGGTCTTTCAAAGGGGTCCCTCGAGAACCCTTCAAAAGGAAGGAGGGTCCACTCAAGGGACACACTATTTGAAAAATGAAGTCTAGTTAGGTTGCCCCCAAGCTAGATGTAAGGATGAAAAGTAGGTATAGTCGGGTTGCCCTCGGACTAGACGTGAAGAAGTGAAACTGGTCTAATCAGGCTGCCCCCAAGCTAGACGTGAAGATGTGAAACCGGTCTAGCCGGACTAGCCCCGGGCTAGACGCCATAGAACTTATTAAAAATCCTTTGAAGGGGTCCCTTGGGAACCCAACATGAAAAGGAGGCGTCCACTCAAGGGACACACTATCCAAAATTTACCGTCTTCTTTCTCGAATCGATTCATCATCAAGGAATCATTTCGAAAGATGTTCACTTCATCAAGGAATTTGAAAGGAAGAAGATGCGCCCATGTGAGGGGAAGACTAAGATAGTTCCTGCTTTGGAGGAGGGTTTCCAAGTCCTTTCTTTACGAACCCATGATGAAGGAAACATGTTCCATTAGAGTTTCAAATCAAGAATACAATTCTAATAAAGAAGTGTGTGAAGGATCCTTGAGAAAAGATTTGTTTGGCAACAAATGCATTTTCTAAAGATTATGTAATGTAGAAGTAATGTTGTCACACATGAAAGGGTAAACTCAAGCAAACAAGAGAGAAAGATAAAGGGAAAGGTAAAAGAAAAGATGTCACACACAAAGGACACAGGGGAATCTGGTTTCATGGGGTCAAATCTACCTTTATTTATATATGTACTAGGTAACCACAGTGCAAGGCGAAAAATCAACAATCCCCAACCAGATCAGGAAGAATGCATGAAATACAAAGTAAAATAAAAAATTGGGTCAACATGGAAGGAGGCCTAGATGCTCCCGATGCTTTGCATCATCCTCAATTTGTTGAAAGTCAATCACAAACATGGAGGAATAGAGATACACATAGAAGAAGGTTTACAACACAAATGCCATGCTTGTATCCAAGCACCAACAGGGGTGACGAGGGTCATCTAGGCACATACATCATGATCACAAGGGAACACATCACAACACATACACACATCTAATCTAAATATCAAGGGGATCTCCCCCTAACACTGGTCGACCAAGAGGTTGTCAAATTCCCACTCTAGGTCATCGTAGGGGGAAGGGTGATGAGCCTAAAATGATGTAATGTTAAGGGGAGGAGCATCCGATCCTCCTGCAACAAGGGCTAAGACCGAGGGACCAGTGAGGTCTTTGTCACTCAACTCTTGTTGGTCTAAGGTCGATGAATTCACGAAGATCGCTGACAGGGTCGAAACTTCATCCACCAAGTTAAACATACACTTGACGGGAGTGCCATGTTTCACCTCGGCGGACATAGGGGTTTCCACTCGAGGTTAACCGCTAGGCTCACCGAGAGACTCAGGAGCGGTGAAAAACTTAGGGGAGGCTGGAGCTGGTTCTGTTACCAAGACAGAACAAGTCAGTGTGGGGCCACCTTTCGGAGGAGGTGGGATCTTCTTACATCCTCCATTGTTGGAGGGGCCACACTCTACTTTCTTCTTCATTAGAGGAGTCGAACTCCCCACAAACGAAGCAAGGCGGGTAGAAGAGGAAAAAACTACAGTGGATACAATCGAAGTATTAACCATATCCATGGGTTTCAGGAAAGGCGAGACATCTGGAATGGAAGTCAATAGAGGCGGCTCCGTAGAAGGAGCGATGAACACCTACACCTTTCCAAGAGTGTGTGCGCTCACAACGGGAGTCGAAAGAGATTCAAAACTAGCTAGATTAGAGACAAGAGAGGGGAAAGAGGACATAACAAGAGGTGTTTTCAGCTCTTCCTCCTTCTGTGAGGAGGCTTGCTCAGCTAGGAGAGCCTTTTTTTGACGCTTATGCTCACACACAAGGTGGTTCCAATGACTCTTTGAGCCAGAATCCAAAGTTTGTGAATGGACAAAAGGATTCTACTCAGCCATGGGGATGTCCTCCACGGCTGTTTCCGACGAAGGGGCAGATTCCTGAATGGGAGCAGGTTAAAAAATGGCGGGAGTAATCGACTCTACCACCTTAGAGGTGGATCCTTTTCTATTCGGGGGAACAGGAAGAGGTCGAGGGGAAAATTCTCTCTGTGAGCCATTCTTTCTACCATACAAATAATACTAGGGTCCTGGGGACCCATTAGGAAGATCCAATATCCTGAGCTTGGGCCTTTGCCAAGGAGGCATCATTGGAGTTAGTGGGTAGAACCCAGGCTTGTTCATCCAATACTCTTCCCAAGAGAGGGAAGTGGACGAGTTAGCTTGAGCGGGAGTGATCTTCTCCTTTCCCTTTCATGAGGAGGAGGTAACCGATTGCTCAACTACAAGAAGGGTCAAATCCAGCTGTCTCTTGCCTCTAGTCTTATACTTCACATAGTTCTTGTAAACTAGGTCCATTCTTTGTGGGAGCAGACTGACGGGAGAGGGCCAAAAGTGATCCAATGAGTATCCCCCATGAGATACCACAAGCTGATATCCAGTATCATGCACTACGTGCATGACACCCTCATGGGAAAACTTAAGGCACTTATGAATCATGAAAGGGATCCCATTCATGGAAGCCAACCAAAGTATGCCTAGCTTCACTCTAAATAGGTCTGACTCAGGAATAACATCGAAGACAATGTCTACATTCTTGGGTCCGACCAGGACAGACAACGTTATCAATCCATAAGGTTTAAGAGAAATTCCATCATGAGTACGGATGATGGGTTTTGTTTTTTCATACTCCTCCCTTTGTAGGGAATTTAAGAGTAATGTCTCCTCCATTATGATGTTCACTTTACTCATGGGGTCGACTAAGACCCCTATCACAATGTTACCATTGAGGTGAGCGGGAATATAAAGCGGAGAAGGTTTGCTATTGGCTGGCACATCTTACGAAGTAAATGTCACATCCGACGAGTCAGTCGCAAGATCAGGAGAGGGAGTAACAATGACCATGTTAATGTATGCCTTAGGGCAGGAAACAAAATCCGAGGCATCGATAATCATGTTGGTAGAGTGCGACAAAAATGGGTCTGTGTATATCTACAAGTCACTGTTAGCTTTTGCCATTGATTTGTTCATGTTTTTTTTACTCCCATCAAGATGGATAGTACCGACCTTGATGTGGTCCTATATCTTATGATGCAGGCACATGCAACATTTGGTATCATGTCCATTAACTCGATGGTACTAGCAATATGTGTTTTCTTCATACCAATTAGGGTACGGTTCTATAACTAGTTTAGGAGGTGGTAGGGTGAGGATCTTATCCTTCACCAACTTTTGCAATATGGAAGAATAAGATTCTAATAGCTTTGTAAACTTTCGGTCGCATCTGAGGCCATTGTTATCTACAACGGCTACTACATTCACAGCAACTTTACCTCTTCCAAAGATCGATATGATAGATCTCCCTTCAGAATGGGAGCGCGAGGGAGGACCCCTGAACTAGACCACCATCTTCTGGTATTCTCGTAAAGCCGCACATAGATGTGTAAAAGAAGGATATTTCATGAGGGTGAACTTCTCTTGCCAATGTCTTTGCAAATTCCCTATGAAGACCTTTTTTACATTAGAGTCGAGTAGTGGATACGAGATCTACGAAAAGAGCAATTGATACTGTGCTATAAAGTCTGTAACCTTCTCATTGTCCCCTTGTTTACACCGAACAAGGTCTGAGAAGGTCATCTTCGGTCCGATATTGGCTTGGAACTGTCGTAGGAACTAGTTCACAAGCTGATCGAACGCAGAGATGGAATTATTGGGCAAAGAACAATACCAATCTAGTGTTGTATCTTTGAGAGATCGAGGAAATAGCTTCGCCATCAATGCATTGTGATGGAAGAATTTTGTGCACAAGGCGTTGAAGGCGAACACGTGTGTCTACGGGTCCCCTTTACCATCGTATTTTTTGAATTTAGGAATCTCCATCCCTTGCAGGAAAGGAGTGTTTAAAATTATAACCAACAATAGACTGTGTCAGAAGAAGGGATGGAAAATAGGTTGGGTCGAGGCCTGGGAAAGGTTCGCTAACTGATTTTGCATCTTCCCCATATTCTAAAGAAGGGTATTCAGAATAGGGTCATTAGAAGACATAGGACCATTGGAACTACCACCAAAGCCACCACATAGACCACCGTTGGAGCCACCACCGATGCCGCCACCACCAATGTGGCTTCCACCATGACCATCGCCAGAGCCACCATCAATGCCACCACCACTAGTGTGACTTCCGTCGTGACCACCACCAGAGCCACCATCGATGCCACCCCCACTTTCGAAGTTTCCGCCACCAAAGCTTCCACCTATCATCCCGCCAAATCCTCCACCACCAGAGGTGGCGAAAGGGGTGAAGTGGAAACCCAAAGGGTTCCTATTTACTTTGACAGTTTCCAAACTTTCAGAAGTAGCAGGCACACTGACCGAGGGGACCGTGTCAACCATATAGACGAATGTAGGAGGCATCGACATATCTAGTTGTCTTTCACATTCCTCAAAGAGGCCACCTCATACCATGTGACCATGGCTCAAGGGGGCACATGCTTCGGCCAGACCAATGAGACTAGATAAGAGCTCTACATTTGTCTGGTCTTTTTCTACCATGTATATCTTATTTCATCGATAACTTTAGCAGCCCTAGCCATCTTCAGGTTTCCTTCCAAGTGATTTTCCAATGCACCTAACCCTTTATCAAGGCTAACGACGTATTCATAAGGGATACAGATGGCTTCATGCTTATCCATAGATGAGGAGGTCAGTGACGCAAGAGGGGTAGGGATGTGATCAGTTTCATCAAGAAACCTAGGTTCGGCTCGTGCTACGTGCTCTTGTGCGGATAGGCCAACTGCAAAACCAAAGAAAAGATTAGTAGTGCAACTAGAGGAGACCTTCATCTTTTCCATCAGAAGGTGTCGTAGAATTCTTATGAGAATATGCCCAGAGGTTGTAGACTGGGTTGTAAAGCTCATAAAAATTCACAACACACAAGGGTACAGCGACCAAGAGGTATAAGAGAAAAAGTTCAGAACACCGACAAATGGATAGATGTTGGTTCACGTCGGGTTCACCAAAAATGTAAGAGAGGGGGACCAACCACTGCAAGGCCGTCATGAAAGGCCAAGAGCAGAAAGGTTGCCCTAACTTACCACAATTTAAAGGAAGGTTAGGGTAGAAGGGATGAGAATGATGAAGACTATGTGTCCTTCGATCACTCTGCAATCCCGAGAACTGAAGGGAGACTAGAAGAGTCACTTTTTAAGGTCAACTCTGTGTCTTAGGTAGCTCTTTGTCAGAGGACAAAAGCGCGGTTCCAGGATGACAATGCGGTGTGTTGGCATCTGTACGGCCAGAAAAACTAGAGAGATGAGGTCAAACTCTAAAAGGTAGACTAATAGCCTAGTTTAGAAGTTTCTTGAATAGTAGAGTGAGATTAAGAAGAATAGAACATGAATACAAGTGTGATAAAAGAAATAAATTACCCAAGGGTGATGAAGATAATTTCGTAGACCAATCTTCTCACCAGCTTGCTCCAAGCTCTCTCCACCTGCACATAGAAAAAGGGGGAATGTTGGGGCTATTTAGGGGCATGCCTTAGTCAGACCCCCATTTTGGTGTTTCCACCTCCACGAATAGCCAAGTTTGCAATGATAGGAATAAAGATAAAGAAAGGAATACAAGCTACGTAAACAAAAGACACTACAATATAGTACGTGCTTACTCAACCAAGATGATAGAGAAGATGAGAGGAGCTTACCACTTCCATCCAAAGTGCTCAAGGCTTGTGGAGGAGAGAATGAGAGGAACTCAAGCCTTTGTTGCAGTGGTGTGTGTCCTGCGCTTTCACTATCGGAGTGATGGAGTGGTGGATTGATGCAATGGAGTGTGAAGTGCTGTTACAAAGCTTGTAGATGCTTGAAAGAGTGAAGAAAATGTGGAGAGCTGAACTCAAGATCTTGCAAAACTCTGTCCAAACTTGAGAATGGATGAGAGAGTGAAGATTATGAAGAAAGGGATGAAAAACAACCATATTCGGGTCAACCAACTGAAGAGGGGCATTACACTTCGACTTCCAATCAAAAGTGTAATGTCTCTGCAGACTCCAATCACAAGAATCTGCTAGGGATTTAAGCGCACCGCGCGGGCATCCTCGACAAAAACGCCTCCACCGACACACAAAACAGGCACCAAGTGTGATGTGAGCAGTGGGCTTAAGTGGAATTAAGCCTCCGCCTTAGGTTTTCTAAAGTGCAAGGGGGTAAAAGGGAATTTGTGTTAGGGGTGAAAATTCACGCTTATACACAAATATTCAACCCTAAAATTGTACAACAAATCAACCAAGCATAAATTATTTAAAATAGAACAAGCATTAAAACAAATTCTTTCATAATTTGATTCCAAGAACCAAATTTAATTGTCTTGGGTTAAAGATAATTTTGTTAAAACATATTCTAGAAGAGTTAGAAGAGGCTTTGTTTGTTTTTCTTGCTATTGTTCTTGAACATATTGCTCTTTCTAGGCCATCCAGTGAGAGAATGCTTTTTTGGAAGCATTACAAAGAATCAATCAATAAGTTAACATTCATATGCAAAACACTCAATGCTTGTTTTTACAAAAACAAATCCCCACATAAAATTCATTGACATTATTAGATATCATTGATCTATTTTGATAGATCATCTTCCACTAATCATCTACTTGTTGCTTACCCAAGAAGAAGAGAATGTAATAAATGCCTCACCACTCGACTAGGGTGTATACAAGATCATGTTATTTGACGGTTTTATGTGTATGACTATATTTTAGGTAATTGTGATACTGATACCATTTTCAAGAAGAAGAGAATCTAATAAATGCATCACCACTAGACTAGCTCTTACCATGTTCATAATAGTGAATTGATGTTTTCATCTAATCTTGAGATGAATTGATATTGTACCCCATTTTGGTGTATACAAGATCATGTTATTTGATGGTTTTAAGTGTATGACTAGATTTTAGGTAATTGTGATACTGATACCATTCTACAATGGTTTGATTCCTTTGTCATTTTAGTTAAAATTTCAATGTACTAAAAAATTGGTTGTATGAGGAATCCATAGTAGAAATACATGTAGCTTTTATTTGAAAGTTAAGTATTCGATACACATGGTGATTCGTAGTTGGTGGCTAAACATTTTACTGATGATTATTAGACCAAAGATGTTAGACTAGCATAATTCTATGAGTTGTTTTTACAACTTGATTATTTTGATTAGTTCATCATTAATGCTCCTCCATACAAAAGGAAATAAATATGTAGATTACATGGCTATTTTTTCCTCACTTAGAGTATGGATGATTTAATCCTTATTTTGTATGTCTTATTCATAGGTTACACCAATCATGCTTACATGATAATTCTTTATTAGTTTGTGCTATATTGACTGGTGAGGGTTAGTATTGTGATATTTATACTTATATTGATTTGGGGCCTTCCCCTTTAATTGTTTAAAATATACTCATGTTTGCATCCATAAGTCATCTACTAAGATTTGGTTTATCACAAGAGTAATTTATAGGTGTGATTTCAATGGTTTATTACCTAGATGTATTGATGATCATGATAAATCTATTACACTTCAAAAGGCCCATGGAGGCATATGCGGGACCATAATAGTGTTACATTTTAGTTCATAAACTTTTACACATGGGTTATTAATAGAGTAAAATTGAGAAATATTCATACATTTTTTTAGAAGTGTGTAACATGACAAATACATAGTAATCTAAATCATTCATTCACCCTTGAACTTCATCAATTTAGTTCTCCTTGGCCATTTTATACATGTGGGTTGGATTTGGTGGATAAAATTATTCTTGCTTGTTTGGAAGGAAACATTTGTATTATAACCACTATCTCTTATTGTACTAAGTGGGTTGAAGGTTCCATCCCTCCTAAAGCCACCCAAAAATATGATATTTGTGCTTTCATTATGGGTAAAATTATTTTTATATTTAGTTTTCCATCTAGATTGTTATCATGAATAATGGTACATCTTATAAGAACATAGAAGTGATTTTTTTATCGAAAATTTTCATATTTAATGATTGATTGCTAATCCTTACTACCCATAAGGCAATGATCAAGTGGAAGCTCCTAATAAGATTACTAAGTAGATTTTGAGAAAAATAGTTGTGAAAACATGACACTATTTGGCATACATAACTTATTCCTACATTAGTGTACTAGTATTCATGATCCTATTAGATATTCACCTTATTTATAAGTTTATGGTATTGCAGGTTTTATGCCCCTTGAGATAGATACTCCTTTTATTGCATGCTATCTTCGTGGAATTATCAATAATACTACATAAATAGAACAAAGATTACAAGAACTTGAAACACTTGTGATGCAAGGACTTATAGAGGTCATAAATTTTGACCTGAGAGTTCGATTGAGCTAAAATTTTACATGGAGAACTATCTTGAAGAAGTGATTGCATTGCCAATAGAAATTGTTCAGTTAGAGCAATTCTTAATATTTTTCAAGGCCATTTTTAGTCATTTGAGGCCTCAAATTGAGGTCTTAAGGATTTTTTCAATTTTTTCCAAGATTGGATTTTTATTTAGTTCAAAATTTTAGTTGTTTTTAGATTGGAGAGTTGTCAATTAGTCTTACTTTTGTTAGCTTTGAATAAATGGCAAATTTTTCGACCATACAAATAATTATGCAGACTTACTAAAAATATTAAGTTCAATTAAGGTGGATTTGGTAAGAATTTCAATAGTTAAAAGGCCACTTTTTGGTTTTTTAGAGATATAATGGAATGAGGAATGAAGGGAATTGGTGAAGTTTTCTAATTTTTTATGTGTTTCAATGTTCTTAATGATAATGATGATTTTTATGTTGCGATTCTTGGTTGCACCAACTTGATAAGAGAGGAGTTAACATATTAGATTATCTTTAGGCATATTAAAGAGAAAACTTATAACAAGGGCATTCTTCAAAGAGACTTTTATCTTGGTGCACTAGTTTTTCATACTCATCCTACGAGTCCAATACTAAAGATGAAATCCATGGTAAATTTTATCCTAATTCATTAGGACCCTTCATCACTAGAAAATAAATGAAAGATCTAATTAATACTATAAATTTACATTACTTTTGATATATATCATACATTTAGCGACACATGAAGTAGCTACATAATGTTTAGACTCTTTGGTCCATTATCTTTTACCCATTTCTACCATTCATTGGTATATATTTCATTAAAGATGGCTTATCTCTTTACATATTTCACATGCATTCATGGCCATGAATATATTATGCGAATATTAAATTGCATGTTTCTAGTGGCATTGTTATCTCTTATAATTCATGTTATTACTATGCTTACACAACTCATCTTTATAAGTTATTTTTTGTGGTACAATTGGGGGCAACCCTAGGGCATCTTATTCCTCTTTATCTTTTGTGCTTACATGCTTTATCTATTGATCTATTTTTATTTGAATTATTGCATGATATCATCCATATACACTTATAACATGTTTGATGTGTTGTACATCATATTATTATTGATATTCATTACATGTTTATTATGCCTTACATGAATTTGTTTCCCTCCCTTATCTCCAACTCCTTGCATTTTTTATGTAACTAATTGGAGGGGGATACAAATTATCATATATGTTTCTTCATGAGTTTGATTGCATCAATACATTTATAGTAATACAATCATTTTATGAGATTAAACCAAGCTTCATTTCCATTTCCAAATGGAGTATATTTCTATATAGTTAGATTCCTTTTACAATTCCATTAATTAAAGCTTAACCACTTTTTGTACTAGGCATAATTTCTTACCCTTCTCCTTTTTATTATTTTTACATTTTTCAAGCAAGTTACCTTCAACGTCTATTTTAAATGTGTGATAGATGATACTCATTGTATATTTATTATGTTTTTCCATGTTTTTATGGACTGCTTGTTAGAAGGATAATTTAATAATGATTTATAGCTTTGACCATATTTGAATCCTTTGAATGAACAAAAATATATGTATTTTAACTTGCATGCATCTTCTTAACTATATTTTTCATGCACATCAAAGCATAGACAAAATGTAATAGTGAAATTTACATACCCATGCCCTTTTCCCTTATGTTTTTGACCCACTTTGATTAGAGTGTCCTTAATGCAATGACTAATATACAAGTGACATATTATTGTGTGAATTTGGATCATTACATAACCATATCTTGGTACTATTATCATTATCCCTAGGGATTGATCTTGATCCTTGGATCCCTCATTCATCATCTTGGATTAGATTTGTGTGTATGTACTTGACCCAAGTCATGTCTATAATCATAGATTTGGACCCTATAATTTTAAAATTCAAACTCAAATTCAATACTACTAACTTCCTTCTACTAGCCATTATGAGTTGACCTTGCACACATTTATGTGCCATGCTTTGTATTTAAAGATATTTATTCATTTAGTTTAGATCATGTAGAAAATACAAGGATAACCTAAGAATTGTTGAAGAACAAATATTATTAAATTGTAAGGGTCAAATTCTTTTGTACTTGTTTATTTTTCTTAATCCTTGTTTGAAAGATGTTGAATTAATCCAATTGGGGGTCTAAGTGAGGAGAATTTTACTCTTGCAATTTAATAATATTTGTGAACACCATCAATCCTTACTAAAATTTAGACATCTAAAGGTTGAGGCAAGTGAATTCTAACATTCAAATTTGTACTAGTTCATCCCCATAAGTCTAGGGTTAGGTCCACATGTTAAATTATTTCACACATAAGGACCAGTTCCATATATGTATATCTAGACTAGAATAAAATATAATAAATTTACATATTTTGATACATTCATTTGATTAAGCCCTCAAACTCCATGACTGTGGCAAATTGATTCTTGTATTTCTTATATTATTTTTCACATTCAAAAGCTAACTAATTGTCACATTTAATTCTATTAGTGTGAAGATAGTGCATTATCTAGCTAGTTTCAATTTAGGACCTATCCACACCTATTTACTTAAGATTACTTAGATCATTTACTTTTTGTGTTTCATATCATAGGATTAAGACACTTGTCATGAAATTAGATAGCTTTAGGGTTTTATCTTTGCCTATATAGCAAGGTTATCTTATTATATTGTAATCCCATTATATTCATTATTTTTTTAAAATATAGCAATTCTAGTACATCTCTCTTGTGAATTTTTTTGGTCTTGCTATTATATTACTATACTATGAGTTTTTTCATAACTCCAACGAATTTATTTAATTTTTATAATTAATTTATCGTTTATTATTTCTAATCCCAACCCATTTATCTAAATTACTTATTTATTTATTTAAGATAATTATTTTCTATTATAAAAATGTATATTTTCTACAATTTTGATAAACTATATAAATACAAACCTTTTTAAATGTACAATATTAAATAAAATGACACATAATCTTACTCTAAGTGAAAGTTGACATAGTTGACATATAACTATATAAGTGATGGGAGCATGAGTTGCTACTATTAAAGAGAAAATATTTATTTTTTAAAATTTTATTATAAGTTAATAGGTTCAATCATAAATATATGGTATTTGATGAAGTAACACACACACATAACGTTTAACAAGGTGACATAAATGTATAATGTCTAATAAGGTGATACATAAAATTCTATTATAAATGGGTGTAAGATTATATTTGATATAAGATAATATTGTTTTTGATAAGATAAGAAACATTTACAGGGTGTTGTACCCTTTACACAACGAGCCACTAGGGCCAAAAAAGATCAAGTCCAAAAAACTAAAACAACATAGCCAAAAAACAAAACACAACAGATCAACAGTTGACAGATGCACCACACAACAACAACAGACTAACAAACATTCTCCCAATTCTAGGAGAGGTTGTTCATAACATCATCACTGACCCATTCAGGGCCTTCTTCAATAGTCTTCATGTCCAACTCGTCCCTCATTACAACAAAGAGAGTGCTAGTGACACAATGGAGCAACTTGACTATGAACCGAGTCAAGCCTCTAAACTTATTCTCCATCTTCCCCATCCTCTCCTGCAACATACAAAGGTGCTCCCCTTTATCCATAATCTTCACCATATTTACACGCTCCACATCCAGAGGGTCAGAAGACTGGGAAACCAAGTTCTCATTATGCACTTTTTTTGAAATCCAAGAGGGTGTGAGGCCCTTCAACAAACTCCTCCTCAAAATCCTCTGACTCCTCCACATCTCTAACACCTTTGCTGTCAGACCGCTCCTCATTAGAATCCAACTCATTAATATGCATTTTCTTATTATTTTTTGCCAGTCTACCAGATCTCCTGATGTTGGTCATCTCAACCCAGTCTCCACCATAGCAGCAACCATAGTATCACCGTTGGAATCCTTCCCCACCACATTCTTGCCTTTGTTGTTTGTGGTTGATAGCTTTGTCAAACCCTTCCCCTCATCCTTCACTTTCTTTTTGGTGGTAGGTTTGCTGACCATCTTGGCAGGGCTAGACTTTAGCTCACAGAGACCAGCCGCAACACTTGACTGGGCAATCCCCACATTTCCCTTAATCTTCTTGGTGGCCGGCTTAGGCTTAGGGGTTTCAGCAGTGGTTGGAGGGATTTTTATTTTGGGACCCTTAGCTTGATCGAAGAAATAGTCTGTGCAAGGGGATCAATTTTCTTAATTCAGACAACAGAGATGGGTTTGGGCGAGCAGAGAGTGAGATGAAAATGGTAGAGCCTCAAAATGAGGCCTTGATGGAGAGGTAGAGGAGGAGGATCCTCCAAGTTTTGGGCAAAAAAATCCATACATTTCTCAATAGAGCTTTCCAAGTCCATAAGCAAGAAAAACATGAAGCTTAACAAAATTTTATGGTGGAGGTGATTCAGAAGAGGAAAATGATAGAAATTATAGGTTTTATATCTACCTTCTAGGGTGACGTACTTCATTAGGGCCAAGAAGAACTGATCCCAAGGTCACGAAAGAGCTTCTCTTTCAAACCTCGACTGGTTGCGAACAAGTTCTTCATTACCAACAAAGAAAGCTTTCAGGCTTTCATTGTCCTGCGCCTTAGTGTGTTTTGGGTACTTTTTTCCGGTGCACTACAGCCCTATCACTTGAGCAATCACCTCCTCATTAAATTCAAAGGATATGCCACCCATGGTGACCCTTCATTCTTTCCAGGAGTTCGTAAACTGCACAAATAACTTAGGATCATGACCCACCAAATTTTCCATTAAAGGCGCTACCCCGCCTTTCATGCATATGTGCTAGACTAGAGGATCCTTGCGAAACTCCCCATAGTTATCAGGCTCCGTTCACACCCTATTGCCACCCATGTCGCCTCTCTACACATAAAAAACCAGAAAGCCTGTGAGAGTAAAAGGTTTGAAATTTCAATAAATTGAGCAATCTCCCACACACATAAATTTTTAAGACAAATAATGCGGCCTTGGGAAATCAAAACAATGTACAAAACACACGCTTGAATAGTACCATCCCAAAAGGCAATCTTGGCTATCACATTAGTGCAAATCTTCGAACACTTGCAGCTAGGTAAGTAAGAAATGATGAAACGAGAAGGTTTGTCATCCACGTTGCATTTGCACAATTTCCAATGAAAGTTGGCCGCAAGGCCAAATTTGGCTAAACCCAAAATCCTACCCTTTAGCAATAGAATAATTTTAGTAGGATAGAAAGGACCAATCAAGAGCTTCACCTCGTAAAAGCTAGTCACATCAAATTTAAGTTCAAAAAATTTCATCATTAAACAGGTGCAAAGATCAAACCCCAATAAGAGATTACATAAGGCCAGATCCAACTTGGTCGTAATCATAGAGTACTCACCATAACTCCTCATAAATGCCTTTTTAAAAATGATCTCCACCTCATTATTCTAAATTTGCCACTTGTAAGACACCTCAACATTCAAACCCGTCCACATAGCCTAGAAGACAAGAATGTGGACCCCCCATAAGGCCAACTTCATTGCATAATTATTCATCATCATGAATCATACATGTGCCTTGCTCGTTAAGGATTAAATCTTGAATAATAGGCGAAAGGTTCCCCAAATTTTGCCAACACTTAGAAATTTTCCAATGGGTGCCAAAATTAGCCAAAGCATCCGCCACTTGATTACCCTCCCGATAAATGTGGGTAGCAACCTTCAAATTCAACTTAGACATAAGATATTTTATGTCTATTAAAATGTCTTTAGTACTCCATCCCAACAATCTACCCAGGTTGACTGCATCAATTAAAGACTTAGAATCCCCTTCAATATGTAGATTCCCAATCCCCATAGTGATAGCCAACTGAATGCCCTTTAACAACACTCTAGCTTCTGCAATCATAGAGGATTGAGTCCCAATCCCCCCTGAGTAACTAGTCACAAAATTTCACGTGCAGTCTCTTGTTATACCTCCTATACTTGCTCTTCCCGGGTTGCCTTTGGCAGCTCCATCAAAATTGAGTTTATGCCAACCATGGTCAGGAGGTTTCCAGACAGTGTCCTGTCGAGCCTGGGATCTAGAGTTGTCAAAGGAATTAGCCTCCAGTTTTTGATGCCAAGCTTTAGCTATTTTTATTTCCCACTCAGTCGGGGCCTTGTCCAGGATTTTCCCTTTGAAGAGCGATATGTTTTCCATGATAAGCCTTGCCCCTATATCAAAAACCTCATTTGGGCTCATCTCAATATTCCTGAATATCCTATTGTTCCTTTCTTTCCATAAACACCAACAGATAATGTGGGGGACCTGGTTCCAAATCTCATGAGAAACAGGGTGAAGGAAAGGCCCAAACCATCCCAATATACAGGAATTTATTTCCTTGTTTATAGCCCATTGAGTGCCTAACCTCTCCAAAGCCATCTCCCACACACTAACAACAAAAAAAAAGTGCAGAAGTAAGTGGTCCACAGATTCTTCATTGCACTTGCATAACAAGCATCTGTTGGGTATTTGGAATCCTCTCTTCCTCAAATTATCCTAGGTAAGAATTTTGTTGTGGAAAGTAGTCCACTTGAAAAAGTTTCTCTTTGGGATCATGTGTCTGTTCCAAACTTGTTTCCATGGTCCGAGGGTGACACCCTGGTCCAACAACAGATTATAAGCCATTTTAACAGAAAGCTCCCCCTGCTTGTCAAGAGTCCAAAAAAATTCATCCTCCATGTTGTTTAGCGGTAATCTAGTAAGGGAAAGTAGGTCCTACAAGGACTTGGCCAGTAGACACAACTCAAGAGACAAAGGGAAGAAAAGGGCCAGGTCATTCCATCTTCGGGCCCCTTATAGGCCAAGGAGATAATCTCTAATGTAAAAGCCAAAGAAAAGTTGTGCAGGTCTCATCAGGTTTCTAAATTCAGAATGGGCCAGAGGGGTGTAATCAACCAAGAGTCTTCCCAGAATATGATACAACAACCATTTCCAATTTTCCATTTCATCCCTGTCCTAAGCAACCCCTACAGACTGCACATGTTCTTCCAAGCCAAGGACCCAAAAGGGTGATCTTCAGAAAGGCAATTAATCAAAGGTTTATTCTGAAGATACTTAGAGTTCAAGATTTACACCAATCTTTTTTATTTGTCAGCTGATCCCAACCCACCTTGGCAATCAAAGCCTTGTTGATGTAGGGGATATTCCTTATCCCAAGCCCACCGTAAGGTTTAGGTTTATAGACTTTGTCCCATTTAACCAGAGCAATTTTTTTCTTTTCCTCAGTCCCCAACCAAAGGAAATTCCTTTGATTTTTTTTGAATTTCTCGGCAATATATATGGGGATCTTGAAAATGGAGAGGAAGTAAATATGAATCCCTTGAAGAGCAACTAACAGGAGCTACAGTTTTCCAACATGACTGAGGATGAAACCTTTCCAATCAGCCAACTTCCTTTGGATCCTTTCAAGGATAGAATATAAGATAATATTGTTAGTGGAAAAGAAGAATTTGTTTTAAAGAAAAATAATGATATACAATATATTTTTTGTTTTAATAATTGTATGATGTTTAATAAGGTGACATATATAATTCCAGTGTAAGTGGACATCTAATATAAAAATTATTGCTAATTATTTTGTTAGAAAAAAAACTGGTAAGAAGTAAAAAATAAAAAATCTCTTATGAATAGGTTTTCATTTTAAGAAATAATAGAAAGCTATTAATATTAATAAAAAATAATATATAAAATTGTTACAAATGTAAAATAGAATAAATATATAATATTGGTATCACTTTACTTTGAAGTATAAATGAAACTAATTATAAATCTTAATCTATCCATGTCTAATGAATGAAGATGGCGATGCATGGACTACTTATTAAGTAGTTAGCTCTTTAGAGGCACAATTGAGGTTAGGTGTAATTTATGAATAACTTAAATGAATTAATACCTCTTGTCATGGTTATTTAGTTGAACATCGAGATAATTGGACATTGAGTTTGTTCTTAATGGGTAGATGGGTGGATATCATGAGTTACAATATATAGAGATGTGTTAAAATATTTCTATAGAGTTGGTTATCTTATTAAAAATATACATTGATTAATGTATAGATTATAAAAAATTTAGTATGTTGAGACACATTAGAATCTTATAATTAGACAATGTGTTGAAACAAACTCACCTTAGTGGACAAATCATTTTATTTCTAGTGGGTGGAGGCATTTAAAAAAAAAGTGTTAATGTGTGAAAGAGACCTAATACAATTAACAAATTTATCATAAAATCTAGTTTCCTCAATCACGAGCCTTAAAGTTGGACAGAAAACATGACTTAACATAATAGTTTTTATATATATGCATAAAAATGTTTAATTAATGTTGAGAACATTAGTAAGTGAATACTTACATCAACATATAAATTGTTTAGTTTGTAATGCACTAAGACATGTTGAAATGACTTACTAAAATCTCACCACAACATGCATAGTGTTCATGTTTGTTCTATATTACATTCCATAATCTATCTTAAAAATAGGAATATATGATAATAGATAGGATTGGAGGAAAAACCTTTTAAAAATATATGAGATATCAATGAAGACACAAGAATTAGAGAAACATATCATCAATTTTTAATTTTTTTTTATACAATCTTATTATTATTAATACTTATTGCACCCCATTTTGAAACCAAAACATATCGTCAATTTTTAAATTTTTTATATACAATCTTATTATTATTAATACTTATTGCACCCTATTTGAAACCAAAATCTATACAAATTTTCTAAAAGCTCTTGTTAATCTATTAGATTGTGAAACCTCACATACATTACTTATTTATTTTTCTTTTACAATAAAATTTGATCCACTTTATCAATAATATACATTATTATTTTTTTTGAATTTTTTTTTTCTAAATATATTTTCTAAATTTTATTCTTAGCGGATAGGCTATATATTGTATGGATGTTTAGCTGAAACCTCTCTCACGTTCTCGTCAAACCATTTTTCTATGTTGTTTACCGTTCATCTCATCACGTCTTGCATTAATCAGATTTCCTTGACTCACATTTAATATGCAGATCTCTAAATCGGATTTACATCGCACGTGAGCCATAAAACCCTGATATTTTCATATCAACTTTTCCTTTATACACTGAAGCATTGGTTGTAGGGAGATTGGGTTTGGTTCTTCTAATTTAAAACATAATTCTGCTTTGATAGGGCTTCTTCAAATTTTCCTGCAAACTCTACCCATTTTTCCTCATTGCCATCGTTGACAAACGACACAATTTGAGCATAATCTTGAGGTAAGTCATCTGTTAAATTGAGGTAAGTCATCTGTTAAATGCAACTAACAACCATGGTTCTATGAAAAGTTTAAAAAGCTGCAAAAATCTTGTCTAAAACTCTTTCGAAATGTTTAACAAGACTGCGGACTTATATTTTTCTATCGATGTAACCTTTACACCCCCTTTTGATGCAGGTACTAGTTCTAAATATGTTAAATTTTTAACTAATTTATTAAAACTAGCTAATCAAAGAATTATTATATTAAAATTACTTCTATTATTATACCAGTTCATTAATGTTTAATGTTAAAATTATCATATATATTATAGGGAAAAGGGAGAGAGAAAAAAAAAAACAAAGATAGGGCATGAGAACATCCACCACCCAAGTATTTAGGCAGGCAGGCGGCGTGGTTGTCCATGTGGAGAAAAAAATGGTGGTAAGGCAGGCCCACCGCGCCCTCGTAATGAGTCAAAATCAGGAGGGACAAATGCAATCTACGGATAATCCCCACCTTTGTGTAATATTCTCATGAATAGATGTGCTCGTCCTCGCTCACATCAAATACAAAATTCAATGGCTGAAAGATTGTACACGAGACTTCCAGCGATTTCGGAGTAACATATTCGCCATAAAACCTTCGGCCAAACATAATTTCAATTTTCAACCAACACAATGTTCTGACCCGAGAATATGTCTCTTTTTTCATTTTATTTGACTTCTTGTTCTCGGACGTGAAAAACGAATGAAACCGCGTTAAGTTTATTTATAACATTTGTTTTACATGGTTAAAGAGAAATGGCGTTACCTGCCCTCTCGCATATTTTTCTTCTCCTGCCTTCAAGTTATGGCACTTCGGTTCAATTTATGTAGGCAGACTAACGTTTTTGAGTTGATGAACGTCTTTCCGAGCTCTCAGTCGTCTAGAGCAGATTGCAAGCTTTCCAACGCATCCAAACACGGTCCAATTTGGTGCAAAATTGAAAGCGGTGAGCTCATTTTCCTCTTCTCATGCCGAATTGTATTCAATCACTAAATCTTCTTACAGAGGATAAACTATTTATGTTACTGCACGATTTTTTTTCGATTTTTGCGCTGAAACCTTCATTTTTATTTTGAAAAAAGACGAGTAAATTATGATTCAAAATCGCAGAAATACAAGGGGTTTTATAAGTTAAATTCGACTATACAATTTTAAAAAAAAAATGTATATTCATTACTAAACCATGTTTACAGTAATTGGGATCTCGTCTGTGATTTGAAGAATTATTGTGTTGCAATGTTTTTAACGAGGGCAGTCGCAGGGGACCCGAAATCGCACAGATTATATTTATTTTGTTTGTTAATGTCAACGAATGATATTTTGGCTTAGTGGACAACTTTCAGGCTTGTCAAAAGGGTTTGGGAGAATCGATCAATATATTTTTGTTAAAATATATAGGGTTTGGTGTCATTTTTAGGTTTCTAAAATTGCATCTTTTGGAAAATTATTGATTAATTTTTCGTGAAAATGGTTAGTGTTATTGTACGGAAGCCGGTGTCACAGTTGACATGGGTGATACATGGTGATAGATGCTTTATACGGTAAACGTTACCTGTTTTTCCCTGTAGAGATCCCGCTGCTTTGTGGGTCCAGAATTATGGCGTCATTATTAAGATTTATCTCAAGTTACACGAGTTATGGTAGCCATTTATAACTTTTTATAACGATGGAATCTGAATGGTATGCATAGGTTGATCTATTTGGCCATATTGTAACTTTTTCAATTTGAGGAATTCCTATTTTAATTCTATGACACATTGAAATCACGTAAATTGTGGATTTTAGATTTTTTTACAGAATTGTTTTAGTTAGTAGATAGACTAGACTGAACGGATTCGATGGTTTGGCCAGTTTAGCAGGCTCTATAATCGGCAAGAATTCAAATGTCTTTGGCAGATTTTTGATGCATCCTTAGTAAGGCAAAAACCTATTTCTTCAATTTTCAGCAAAACTTGTGTGCATTGATTAAGAAATTTTGGTCATGGTGGAACAAAGAATGTACAATAGAATAAGTATGAACTGTTCTAATATCATGCATTCATTTCATTTGTTTTCTTCTATAATGTAAAACTCCATTTGAATAACCAACTTATAGGTGACCTTATATTCAAAGTCCAGATGGTTGTGAATCATGTATTCTTATTTGTCCTTTCATCATGGTGTTCCAATAGTGCCATTTTATGATCTAATTCAATATTTTTACTACCATAACCCTGTACACTGATTACAAAGTGCTTCAACACAAGCCGTCATACTTGGTCAAGCTCTTTATAAAATCCTGTTGAATTTTTGATACCTGGCATAAAATTTGCTTGGCGTTTCCTAGAGTTTCAATTAATGTTCTCATGTTGTGGATGAAATTATAGCATGGTGCTCTAGCATGTATATATACGCACACACACACACATCTATATTCATCTCTTTTTATATCCGCACACTCACACATGAACATATAATGGAGAATGCATTGCTGACTCATATAATATTAAGCTAGTGGAATCAAACTTTACTTTGTCATTGAAATCAATAGAACTAAAGGTTCTGTACTGGATTTATCATGGAATTTCTTTGCATTAGTTGGACAAACACCTTCCTCACTTTTGAGGTTCACAAACAGTGAAGTGGATTAGATAGAAATCAAGTTTTAGATTTATAACTGATCATTGATTTGGATGTCTAGTTCTAATAGTTTTGTTTTTGAGTCCCCAAGTTTTCATGCCTCACATTTTTGGAAAAAGAATGCTTGTAATTCATGGTCAATATGCACTTAATCTCATGGCTAATGTAACTAATTCTTGCCAAATATTTTAATAGCCTTTGATTTGAAGATCATAAATTACAAGAATATTTGACCTAAAGTATAGATTGTAGTTTCATCTTTAGGTCCTCTCTATGGTTTGTCCAATTACAGGGATAGTAATGTGCTGTCATGGGAATGTTCTAAGAATGGCTGGAGAGGAACCCTGAATTATAGAAGTATACAAGGGGTGTGGGGCTCAAAAAAGTAATAATCAAGCAGTGGATTCACAATAAAACTTGCAATTGCACAATTTAAATTTCAGAAAGGGTTATTTACTCCTCTCATGGGTTAAGTTCTCTCTAAATAAAAAACAAAAAATGACTTAGAGTTCAAATGAGCTATGAATTGTAAAAGTTACATTGCTACTGTACAAAAGAAACATTGAAATGAGGATGAGTTTCCAGTTCTATTTTTTAAAACAAATTTTGAAATCTGTTTGAGAGGTGGTTAGGCTTTTGGCTTCATTATTTGCAATCTGGACAAGTGAGGTGAGGACCTTAGAAAAAATCCCGTGTCTCCTTGTGTCTGGAACATGGGCCCCACCCTGTAGTGAAGCAGTAAAGCATCTGGTATATGAAGCTGCTGATATGAGGGTTTATATTTAACTATTTTGAGGCCTATGTGTTTTCCCTTAGATCAAACTATTTTGTTGTAATTTTGTAGAAATTTCCTTTCAGCTAATTGTTTGATAAGATCACATTTGTGCCAATGGAGAACCAAACAGATATAGTAACTTAGTATTTGAGTAGTGTTGTCCTTTTGGTAACTATGGCTGATGATACAGGGTTATTTTTTCTAGCTTACAAAATTGTAACTCAAGTATGGTTACTTGCAGGGCATCTATTTTCATCCTTGTTTAAAAATTGCTAATGTTGATGTGGATGTGGATGGAGAGTGCAATATTAAGAAAAGGCTATCTGCATGAGTATGAGCTTCAAATTACTTTAACATGCCTGGCTATGCTGTGTTTGGTTATAACATGATGTTTCAGTGTGCATTTGATGGGAGTTCTGGGAAAACATATCAAACAATGTTACAAGACTTGGTTCTCATGAATAATAACATGTACACGCAAAACTCCATGCGCCTAATGTATTGAAAAAATTCTCTTAACTCCTAGATTTTTGTTATCTTTACCCCAAAGACAAAATAAGAATCCTCACATGCACTAGTAGTTGAGTATCAAATTAAAACAGACAAAGTGTTAAGTTTCCTCTGTAGTACGAATCTCTAAGAAGCTGACAATTTGAGCAGCCTAAATCCTAAGGGTTAGGTAGTAGTTAGTGAAACTTGGATATTTGATGCAAAGGGTACAGATGCAAGCAAGGGGGAGGGAGCACATACAAAATATTTATTTACAGATTTGCAATTTTATGGCATGAGACTATGCATATAATAAAAGAAGAAAGGAGGAACCCTTCTTTCTTCACCATCTCTTAATTTGAAAAATTTGAAGACCTTGTTCTGCTCTGTCTATGGACTTTCCTAAATGTTACAGCTGTTTTTGTTGAAATAGGGACCTTTTCACTTTTATGTGCAAGTCTTGCTGAGCTGTTTGATGTCTTTTCTTGTGTTCTTGCAACCTTTATGGCATGGTTTATCTGTTTTGTGGTGGTTGCTCAACCTACCATTTGGTTGGAATCTGCTTGAATTTTCATCACAGTTACCGTGCCTTTGCTTGATGTGAGCTAAAAAGCTGGGTTTTCCATTCTTATATAATGTGTTACATTTTGTGGATTTACTATGTTTCTCAATAATTATTGGATTAATCTTTCAGTAAGTTGTTCCTTTTGCATAGCTGGTGGTTTTTTTTTTTTTGCCTTCCTCTGGACGCCTTGTAGTTATCAGGACCATTGGGTATAACCTTGGGTGGTGTTTATGAAGCCTTTGCTGATATTTTTTGTAAGTTGGTGGTTATGAATTGGGGGTTCATTTCATCTCATAGCTTGGCTCTAGCGGCTTTGTAATGATGCTGCAAATTCTGCCTCAGCTGGTGCGCTGCAAAATGCCATTGTTTCTAATGTGCAGCAAGACATTGTGGCTACTTGTCTCCTCTTTTCCTTTCGCACAGGTAGTCTTCTGCTAAGCAACTACTATGACAAGCATTGTGGCATTGTGGTTCCTTTGTTATGTCAGTCTTGCCATATTGGGTTTATTTACTCTTCAAAGCAAACATTTTAATCTGTTTTATTTTCAAATTACCATGAAATATCAGGAAGCGTGTAAAACAATCTTTCTTTGTTGCAGTGCATTTTTTATGTTATTTTTGGAAATATGCAGGGGTTACTAAGGGAGGGCTATATGCTTTATCTCCAGCCTTTTTGCAAATTCGATGCCCTATGTAACTGGTAAAGGCTGTGATTTTTACCTATGAAGAGTTGAATCCCATGCCTCCATATGTTACAAACCCAAAGGTTAACTTATGAATGGATAAAGTAACAGCACGCTTCCTCTAATATTTGAAGAAAGTAGGGGAGGGCACATTTGAAAAATTTCTCAGATGATTTAACATTTATAATTTAAGCTTTTATGGTAACTCTTTGATTGGAATATTACTGTATGATTCCTTAGTCATCTACCAGCAACTTGTTGGATCCCAAGGCATTGTTCAGCATTAGATTCAAGCATATGAAATTTTTTGGCCCAAGATCAGATAGTTTGCCATCGATCCCATGAGCCACTTCCTTATGTGACAAAATTGAGATTCAACATGTTTCATCATACTTTTAAGGGAATTGGCACATTCTTATTAATGTCCAGAGTCCAAATACATCAACAGTATTTCAAAAAAGAATCACTCACATGAGTAATGCCCAGTTGAGGAGGAGTAATATGGGAGAGTTGCCTCAATTTTTTTTATAAACAATTCTATCATCACAATTCTGTTACTTGAACTGCAAATAAGGGGAAGCTAATTTTACTTGGCACTTCATTTACTGGAATAGCATGTGATTATCAATTTTTGACAAAGGAGTGTCATTTATAAAGTTGCAATAGGGAAAGTCTCAACTTGATCTGTGAACTGAGTGGGATAATCCCAAACAGCTCTTCACTTATGTATTTCACCATGTAACGACACAGAAACACCTCCAAACAAGCAAATGTTAGTGTAAACATTTTCCAATCCATGTAACAGTCATATGTTTGCATCAATACATCATCAAAGCATGGAGAATGTGAAAACACCATCAACAAACAATGAGACAATGATTGTAACACAAAATATGACCAGAGAGACCCTAAACAGGGGAAATTATCTGGCAGGACAGGTATGCACGCTTCATCTTCACTATTTAACAGTCAATTACAGCAAACTATAATAAAGAATGGTCTGAATACGACCTACAGAGCTCCTCAACAAGTAACAAGAGCTTGAACAAACTTCAATCAGCTGTTCTATTCTGAAAACTCTGCTCCAATGTGACAATGGCATGCAAATCTCTTGCTTCAGGAGGTAAACATGAGTGTCAACCCTCGTGCCACGCTCCAACTTGATTAGCATAGCCTTCTTCATGTCTCCCTAGAGTGTGGATACACAAAACAATTCCTGAAAGGTTAAATGAACAGAAGAAACCCTTCAAATTCCAAGAGCTGTCTGCCCAGTGACATGTTCACTGGTTGTGCCAGGGGCTGGACACAAGTTCAACGGGGCACACTCGTCGCAGCTAGGTGGCCACATTTACAGTGTGTCTGCTATTTTAATGATATGTTTTTGTAATCCACAATTTGTTTTCACAATCTGAAATTCGAGCCTTATATTATCAGAAATATGCCTCTCTAGATTCAATTTGACACAAACTCTAGCATAACATATCATCAGCATTTATGAACAAAAACATGTTCCAGAATTAAAGAAAAAAGTGAAAAAAATGGATATTGATTGATGCCATTTTTGGAATCTGTATCTCGTTGAACAATATATAATAAGCAATCTGAATTCTGATCAATTTGAATTATTTCATCTTGATTCTCATGGTTTGCAGATGGCACCATGAAATATCTGCAGGCACCCAACATAACATCAGGGAATCTTGTGCATGAATTTCTAGTTATGCAAAGTTTAAAGCAGATCAACCTTAGTAGTAGCTTCTGGAGTGTCTTCAGCTTTCTAAGAACAAACATTCATCAATTTGCTGAGTGTGCTATGACCTGCTAAATCTGGCCAATCCCAGCTCATGAATTTAGCCAATGAGTTTGACTCGTAAAACTACACGGTTGAATCCTGATAGCAATATCACAATTTGACACGCTGTGGAAAATACCTCCTACTTATCAATTGATGAGCTAAAGGGGCTCTATAATGAATGGTTCATAAGGCACAACACTTGTTGAAGGTTTTGCAAATGGGCTTGCAAGCTAAGTGGGCTTAACCTTGGAGAAAACTCTGTGGTTAAGCGCGCTTGCACTGGAATAGTACTGGGATGGGTGACCTCATGGGAAGGCCTAGTGCTTCACCTCTGTGTGTATCACCTAGATGCAATGAGTGCTAAGTGGAACATTCATTATCATGAGAGATAGGTTCTTGTGAACTACTACTCATGAAACATGGGTCAATGAGTTTGACTCGTAAAACTATAGGGTTGAATCCTGATAGCAATATCACAATTATTTGAAATTATTTTTACAACTAATAAAATAAATACTAGTAACAAGACCATTCAACTCCAATGAACAATATGATTTATGATATGAATGTACTTTTGAAATGTATCTTCTCTTTGGAATATCCAATATAGTTTCTGTTATCTCATCTCCGAGTTCTCAATATTATATATATTTTGTCTTCCACCACATGCATATCTTGTAGATTCTCTATATCCTGAGCAGGGCACAAAACTGTGTAAGATGCTTTGCATATTGACTAATTTATAACTGAACATTATTACTTGTGAGGCCTTCCAACAGTTGGATGTACGTAAGAATAACTTAATTGATGAAGCAAATATAAACCATTCTGTAGTGATATATTGGCTGGCTGACTTCTTCAGAACAATAAGAAGAGTACTGTTTTTCAGTTTGTTATATGCATATCTAAAAAAGTACCATATATAATCAGCAATTATACACTTTTTTGATAAAAGAATGGATAACCATGAAATGTGTTACATTTGTATCAGTGTGCCAAATTTTCGTGCTTTCTGCCATTATGATTTTTTGAGCATCTCTATAGTGAAATGCATATTTACAATTCAAATTTTAGTAATATCCATTACAAACCAATAGATTATTTCTGCGTATTTAAAATATGCTAGTAAGAGCAGGGGATTGCTTTATATGGCTTTAATACAATAGGAACAGTAAAACAATAAAGTGAAAAAATTAAGCTATATAACAAGAGAGCAGCAAGGGTAAAATAAATAAGATTTTAGAGATCAATCGAACATTAAAATGGAAATAGAATCGATGCAAAAGAGAACACTGGGAGTGATGGTTATGATAAGTGAGAGCTAGCAATAACTGCTGTCTACATTTCAGAAACTTATGGTTATCAAGATTGTTCAACTACTCTGAAGCCCTTCTGTGGCTCGCCTTTTAATTGATTGGCTCTGGAGAGGAAGATTATGAAGTTGCCTACAATGTTTTCTGCATAACATATCAAGACAATTTATCATAAAATAAGTAGCATGCATTGCCTCCATAGGCAGCGAATTCATCTGTGAGGATAACATCAGCTGAGGCTTAGCTGAGGCTGTTCAACTATATATATCATATTGACTCTTCATTTTGCCAAGCAGTATTATCACATGCTTTGCAGTATGATATTTTAAAATGATAATTATGCAACTCACTTTCTGTATTGTTATCTCTGTAGCCTTATTATTTCTAGGGAAAGTCAATTGACACTTCTCTTTTTGATTACAAGTGCAGTTTTTTAATATAAACTCAAATGCTTATGATTTTGTTTAGTAAATTTCTGCATATTTAATTTTTATATTCAGCATCTTTCTCTAATAATGGATCACTTCCTTTTCCCATATTTTTTCAGTCAGCATATATCATGTATTGGTCCTATCTTGCAAGTCTCGGGCCAGGAGTCCCAATTAGGTGTCAAGATCAAACTGGAGTTGAACTGTGATCAAGTTTATCAAAGCAATTATGAAAGTCTTATTTGGATTGCATCATTGATCCTTAGATGGTTTTGGGAAAACACTTATATAAGAATTTTATATAGCTTATGTTATTTTTAGATGGTCTTGATTCTTGCTCCATGTATTTTACAACTTCTGCTTTTTGCCCTCTGCATGATCTATCTGATATTTTCTTTTTCTTTTGGGTCATATGGACTTTGTTCATTTGGATCTTCAGTTTAGGAATAAAACTTCAGGCAAACTTTTCTTTAAGATGCATTACACAGATTCCTTTACAAATTTTGATATTGAAGATTTTCATCAAATACTACGATTCTATATAATCACATTAGATTGCATTGTTATTTTCATTTGCAACTAATACTGATGCCCATTATACTAAATATCCAGGAAAAGGGCAATTATAAGAATTGGAAATTGGGTGGGAGTTCTCTTTGTTACTTACCAGAGAAGGATTCAAATATAAATACAGCAGAGAGTTTGCATCTAAGGAACGTATCTCTCGTCTCTTTTTAAATATTTTTTGATCTGACAAGCTCAGATGCAGGTTCAGACTGTTAAAACATGCAAGCGAAAGGAGTTTCTTCAGAAGCTTTCAGAGTGAGTGTTTCAAGTGCCCCTAGTTCTTCAAGTCAAGGTTCTGCCCAAGATGATGCTGATGCCTTAGGGGATCTTTATGTGTGGGGAGAGGGTATTTGGGATGGGTTTCTGGGAGGTGGAACTGAAAAAGGTGTGAATGCTCCAGGTGCAAACACAGATGCACTTCTACCAAAGCCTTTAGAATCAGCTTTCTTTCTAGATGTTCACCATATTGCTTGTGGCATTAGACATGCTGCTCTTGTTACAAGACATGGAGAAGTATTTACCTGGGGGGAGGAGTCTGGAGGCCGTCTTGGTCATGGAGTGGCTTCAGATGTTTGGCAACCACGGCTTATTGAAGCTTTGGCTAATAATTGTGTTGATTTTGTTGCTTGTGGTGAATATCACACATGTGCAGTTACAATGACAGGTGAGTTGTTTACATGGGGTGATGGTAGCCACAATGTTGGTCTTCTAGGACATGGTAATGATGTGAGTCATTGGATACCAAAGAAGGTTTCTGGTACTCTAGATGGAATCCATGTCTCCTCTGTTTCCTGTGGTCCTTGGCATACAGCATTGGTAACCTCTACTGGGCAGCTGTTTACATTTGGTGATGGAACATTTGGAATCTTGGGTCATGGGGATCGCGAGAGTGTGTCATATCCAAGAGAAGTGGAGTCTTTAAAGGATTTAAGAACTGTTGGAATTGCTTGTGGTGTGTGGCACACTGCTGCAGTGGTAGAGGTCATTGTTGGACATTCCAGTGCAAGCTCTTCGGGAAAATTGTTCACATGGGGTGATGGAGATAAAGGTCGACTTGGTCATGGGGATAAAGAGACAAAGCTTGTACCGACATGCGTGCCAGCACTCATAGATTATAACTTTCGACAACTTGCATGTGGTCATAGTCTCACTGTAGGCCTGACAACTTCAGGTCAGGTTTTTACAATGGGAAGTACTGTTTATGGTCAGCTTGGGAACCCCCAATCTGATGGCAAGTTGCCATGTTCAGTAGAAGGGAAATTGGCAGATGAGACAGTTGAGGAGATATCTTGTGGAGCATATCATGTTGCAGCTCTGACGTCAAAAAATGAGGTCTATACTTGGGGGAAAGGAGCTAATGGAAGATTGGGCCATGGGGATGTAGAGGATCGCAAAACACCTACACTAGTTGAGGCTTTAAAAGATAAACATGTCAAGAACATTGCTTGTGGCTCCAATTTCACTGCAGCCATATGCCTTCACAAGTGGGTTTCAGGGGCAGATCAACCAGTGTGTTCAGGATGCAGGCAATCTTTTGGATTTACTAGAAAGCGTCACCATTGCTATAATTGTGGTTTAGTTCACTGCCATTCATGTAGTTCTAGAAAGGCCATGAAGGCTGCACTGGCACCAAATCCAAATAAACCACACCGTGTATGTGATTCTTGTTTTGTCAAATTGAAGAAAGCATCAGAACTTGCAATAGTATCTTATAATAACAAACGGAACATGCTTCCTAGGCATTTGAATGATATCAAAGATAGACCAGAGAAGTCAGAAAGAAAAGGTTCAAAGACACAATTGCTGACTGTGGAAGTGAAGTCCCAGGGTAACAAGCGCGGTAAGAAGCTGGAATCATCATCCCAAGTACCTCCTTTGCTACAGCTAAAGGATATTACTATCTCAAACTTACTTGATTCACAACAAATGCTATCAAAAGCATTAATTTCACTTCCACAGTCAAAAAACAACTTACGATCAATATCACCATTCACAAGGAGATCTAGTCCACCTCGTTCTGCAACACCAACTCCAACAATGGGAGGCCTTGCTTCTTCCAAAGGTCTGGTTGAAGATCTTAAGAAGACGAATCAAGTTTTGAGTGAAGAAGTCCTGAAGTTGCGAGAGCAGGTACTCCGATAATTCAATAACATTTTCATTAAATAAAAAATAACTCTTCGTTCCATTATGCTTTGCAATTCAAAATGGAGTCTGGAACATTGGATTCATGTTGTTATTATAGCCTAGTAATGCCATGCAGCTTCAAGATTTTAAAAATTATCATGCTTTTCCAATGGTTTGATTTATTATTATTGTATCTTGCTTGTTAAGGTTGAGATCTTGAGACAGAGATGCAAACAACAAGAATCAGATCTGGAACAGGCAGCGAAGAAGGCACAAGAAGCTATATCTTTGGCTGCAGCAGAATCTCGTAAATGCAAAGCTGCAAAGGAGGCAATCAAATCCTTGAGTGCACAGGTAGTTTTGTCTAAAATTCAATCTTTAATATATTCTGGAAACTTGGTTTTTGCACTGATGTGTTTTAAGAAAATGGTCGGTGACTATTGTTTTAGTTCATGATTCATGCTAAGATACATAGTTCTTTGTTACTGGAACTTGGAATATCTTACCCTTTTCTTAGGAGAAGCCACACAAGAGAAGATAATGCATCTGATAGCATGCTTTTTATTACAATATTTTCTAGATGTTGGGATGTTAAGTGGCATGCCCAACTAGTTGCAATATGTATGTTCTTCATGATTAAAAGTATGAGCTTTATGGCAACTTATCATTTGTGCAGGCTGGTTATTCTATTAATACCAGCTGGTGTAGACATTACTTTTTGTTGCTATTTTGTCTTATAGTTACAATCTTACAAGACTTGTATTTTTGGTATACTTGAAGGGGAAAGGTGATTGGTAATTGCACTGGTTATTCCATTGTATGATTCAATACCATGGATTTAATTTTCCTTATGTGTTGTATCTAAGTTCTATGCTATTGAATGTTTGAAACAACAATCTAAGGATCCAACTTAACACTTCCTATAGCACTATGGCTGGCATAACTAGATCATATATTCATTATGCAATTGCATACATCCTCATATATATGCCTATATTCTCTGCCTATCTTATTTCTGACCCCTTCCATGCTGATATTAAAATGAGACTTTTGTCTAGTCCATAAGAACAATTCTATTTCATAAACTTATGTGAGAATTGATTAAGCTTCTAATGGTTAAGTTGCCGGCTCCAGTATGGGACCGGGCACGGGTATGGGATATGGGTATGCCGGTACGACAAATTTTTTTTCCTTGAGTACTGTACGTTTGGGTACAGCTGTATATATATATATATATATAAAATATACAGAATTGTAAATACATTTGATAGTATGAACTATGATACTTCATCAATAGTATGAACTATGATACTTCATCAATCATCATTAAATCTAAAATCATTGATCAATGCTAGTGATAAAGTCTTAAAGATAAATGCCAATTGATAGTTCAAAATTCCAATACATATGTCATACTCATATATCATATATGTCTCTCTAGTCATGATTCAAATGAAGATCATTACAATTATAATATTATTTATCAATTATCAATCATCAAAAGGATTAGATCAAATATTGCAGAAATACCATATTTGAAAGAAGTCAGAAAGGGTTATCTTTATTGAAATAAAAGATTTGGTCTCCATTTTCTGTATTAGTTGAATGAAACACCTGGAATAGATATAATTTATAGAGCACATAATCTACAATATGTGAGATGGGAAAACTGGTGGCCTTATACATAGTAGCATTCCATTTGCACAGCAAACTTAAAGTTTTAAAGGAATTCAATGACACAGGTTTAAAATGAGAAACTGTAATGCCCCTAGGGTTTACTCTTGGAAATTCAATTTAAATATAATCAGACCCAAACTGTCACATTACTGTTAAACCCTAACATATGATGACAAATACCGCAGATCTGGAAATGATTATTAGTTTATGGCAAGGCACTCAGATTAGAAGAAATCAAACCACTGATAAACTTTGCAGATAATGACAGCAGTTTCAGATCCTGAAAGAAAAATAAAATAATCCTATGACAAGTTAATTCATTAAATACACCTAGGGTACAACTCCAACACATGAATAGATACCAGCAAGTCAGGTGACTGGTTATTAGTTCCCTCACAGGATGTTTGTGCTGCAACACTGATATGACTGGCAGTGATAAGGAGTGCATGTTATGGCAGATTGCTCTGTGAGATGATTAGGAAGGATAAGGGGAGAAAGTGACAAGACGGATACAGAAAAACCAAAAATTAAGGCCAAGAATGCAAAAGGAAGTTCAGCTAAACAAAAAATGTAGAGTACTAGTATTTGGATTCTCCTGGGCACGTTTGGGAGCGCCCAGGAAGGAGCAGACTCACAGGGAACCAGGGGGTGCCCAGGTGCTCCCAGACATGCCTCAGCGCATACCAGGACCCAAACGCTCCCAGAGTGGGTTCTCTGGGCAAAATAGAAGAACCCGGTAACACAGTCTAATGGCTTTTATGAAGAAGTGCTATGCTTGTAATCCGCTGAATATATCATTCTTATGCTTTCTTAAGTGCTTGCAATAATGGAGCAGTGGCATGGAATGGAAGCAAGCAAGCAAATGAATCAGAACACACATAGGAGAGATAACACTAGGAATTATCCTAGAGAAACACAAATGAGGGAAAACTGTGGAGAAGAGTGAAGCTACGCTTGCTTATCGCCACTATAATCTTGCAAGTTTTTACAAGTAAATAGCTCCATCTGAGCCTTCAAGTGCACTGTAACTTTTTCTTACACTCCACTGTGCTCTATCACATTTCTTAATATGGATTATTTGTTTATTCAACATGCTTGACAGCTTTTCTCTGCTGTTGCAATCATCGTCTGACTCAAAAACTCCCTTGGATCACTCTTGGCTATGATTCAATGATCAATCACTTCATTGCCTTGGAGTTCTCTTCCAGCTCCTTTTCATTACTTGGTGAGGGTATATTTATGATATATGGTTATGATATATGGTGAGCAAAATGAGTGGAACAGGAGATTCCAAACATTAAGGAACATTTTAAGAAACACGGTTTATGCTTTCAGTTTAACATGGTTGAACCGTGAAACATCTACTACATTAGGGAGAACCACCAGGACAGCAAAACTGCTATGTTATGTGCATTGTTGCTATTACATGTGCAACCATGATGATTACAAACAAAACTGGTATGCCAATTATGCAACAGCCACTTCGCTATATCTATCAGTTTTGTTCTGTGAAAATATTCCTTTATTCTTGGTGGTAAAAACACAGTACATTGTTACTCATCAGCTTGGTTTTTCTCCCTTTGTTCTGTTCTGGCATGTGGCTGCATCTCCACCTTGCACAATTCCATCTTAATGAAGTCAAAAGCATGTCTTGAGTTCTTTTTTAGTCTTCATGAATTTTTAAGTTTAAATGCTCAATTCAATCAACTTACTTATAATGATTTTCAAGAGACAGTTAAATCACAAAGAAATTTGGATAGCACAAAGAGTAATCATGGCATTAGAATTTATGCAGCAAGAAAACAAAACAAAAATATTTAAGCAAGATAGTATCCGATCATGCTTTTGACTTAATGAAGATGGAATTGTGCAAGGCGGAGATGCAGCCATATGCAAGAACAGAACAAAGGCAGAAAACCAAACTGATGAGTAACAACTTCTTCAATTCTTCTGTAGTCTTCATGAGTTAAGAGTACAAATGATCAATTCTATCAACTTGGTTTTAATTATTTTCGTTCTACAGTTCAGATCACAAAGAAATTTGCATAGCCCAAAGAGTAATCATGACATTAGAATTTATGCAGCAAGATAATGAAATAAAAATATTTAAGTGAGATATTATCTGATCCTTGTAATTTCATATATCATGATTTATTTCACACAGTGCTTTATCTCCTTAATTTTTGTTTATTTTCTACTTTTCACTATACTGTAACAGTGGTATGCTGGTTTACTGCCCTTCTCTTCATGTCATAAGTTTTTATATTGAAAATTAAGAATCAGGAAATGGTTTTCGTGCAAACTGGTTCAGCCAAGCTTTGCAGCTATGCTTATTCTTTTGGAATATATGTATATTTTTTAGATCTTCGAATTTGATCAATATAAACCACATTTGTTGTTAGATGAAGCCTACAGTGCTGTGACAATTTTAGTAGCATTATTGACTCCCATATTGACGTGAGTGGATGTAATGGCCAACCCCAAACTGAGATTTGACTTGAGATTTTTGCTCAATATTTTCAGTTTGATAGACGTTCTATTTTATCAAACATAGATTATTGCATTGCATATAAGATACTAACATTCAAATGAAATGAACATGGAAATCTGGAAATCAACTTTAGCCCATCATCCCTCTTGCATTTCATTGAGCATGATAATAAATGAACAGAAACAAACTGTAGACTTGCACAGGTTCAAACTGAATATGGATATAGTGTGGAAGTAAGAATGTTTGACTCAGAGATGAGCAGCAGTAAGTATAAGGTTTGCAAACTATGACAGATGACTGAACAGCAATACATGAAGAGCACACAGGAAATACTGAGAGTCATATAAATCAGAGATCAGCAATATAAAACATTATGAACATGATAAACACCAGGATTACGTGGAAAACCTTTTCGGGTAAAAAACCATGGCAAAATATTGCTTTTATTATTCCAAAGGGCACCAACCCTATTTACATAAGTGAGCACCAACTCTTACGAAGCACCAACTTCGATTTGTAGAGGCACCAACCTCGAACCAACTGAAGCACCAACTTCGGACACAAAGAACACTCGATACAGAAAACATAACTTCTTCAATTTGCACGTAATCACAACGTCTGAAATTCTTTTGATGAAACTCTCAATCACATATGTATTATCTGATACGTAATACCCTTGAATAGATGAACTGGAAAGCAGCAAACAGGTATTCAAATAGTCTGAAAACACACTTTTGTCTCTCAATAAAGCCTTACTGCTTAAGATTATAAAGCTGGATGGAGAAATCTATTTTTCATCTATAGGAGCATTTGGGTGGAACACAGAGATAGTCCATGCAAAACCTTCAAACTGTAAGATTCCCTCGTGTTTTGTGTTGAGCAAGTCAAAACTCTGTCTGCAATTAGGCTTTCTTTATTGTTTGTCTTGAATAATGCCAGTTGGAACTCCTCCTTGTTGATAAGACAGTCGTCAATAACAGCACTGCTAATCTTCTTGAATAGCTCATACAAAGCTTCTACCTCACTAACACAAAAAACGTATCCCTTGCTATTTTCCAAGATCTTCAAGGACCTTGTGTCTATGAAAATTTAATCCACAACACTGTAACAGACCCTCTAGGCACTGCAACATGATATTTCCAACTCGTCATCACACTCCATACGAAAATAAAAATTGCTAAACACTATGGGTCCCAAAACCGTAACCATTCTCATAGTCCACCATCACATATGCAGAAATCTCGACATTAATCACCAAGAAGATGCCCTCAGAAATCTTAGATTAAAAAGATTGGTATATCGAGTTATATTGCCTCCACTCAAGATATCACACCCGTCAACACACACAGCACAAAAATGAAGGCATTGAATAAATAATCTTAAAAGGCACGACCCAGCAGAATCCAGAATCCACCAGTAGAATCAAAATTCACATGAACTTTTGCTCATCTTAAATTTCCTTCAAAATTCAACCTTCCATGAGAATGAGAAAACACTGACATCTATCTTCATGTAAGCTGCACAATAAAGAAAAAGATGCCTGACAAGATTTTAAACACCCACACCTTCTGCTCGAGCCAATCAAATGATGAAAACAATAGAAATTTTAATAACCACAACTAAGGAAATGTGACCTGTAGCTGCCACCCATGACATACATGATGTCATTAAACACCATAACTTTTTTGAATCATATCCATAGAGGCCGTTTTTAAACAAAGAAAGGTTCGACGCATTGTATTAAGATTCACAGCAATAATAAAATGGCTGCCTCAATAAAGGAGTTTCCAGAATTAGTACCACCCATCGCTGGATATAAAGAAAGCCGTTTTAATTGAAAGAAGCTGTCGCTGCTATTAAGGGAATCTGAAGCCGCCACCAAGCATTTTAAAATAGAAATCTCCAGCCGCCACAATAAAATCTGACAAAGCCGACACACTTAAAAAAAATTGCCTCCTCTAATAGACTTGAAATGGAGGAATAAATAATAAAGCCGATACTGCCAGAAAAATACGATTCATTTTGGAGGCACACTCATAGTGAATAATATCGCTGAAAGCTTAAGATGCCACATGGCAAACATTCACACAAGCTGTCCAAAAGAAGAGTCCCCAAACTTAGACTCACACCTCAAATAATGTTATGAAAGTAAGCCATAATTCTTTTAATGGATGCAATCCTCAAACAAAACTGCCGCCTTCAATAGAAGAAGTCTTCACTTTAATGCAAAGATATTACTTAAAAAAATTCGAGTGATGCAGGAGCATCCAGGGGTACCTAGCAATCCTGCACAACCAAAAATATTTTTAAGTTTTATGCTTGTGTTTTATTTTGATTTTTGGTTGTAGGTGTAAATTGTTGAAATTTTCAACTCCTCCAGCGTAGCAGAATTTGGTGATGGATTGTGGGAAAATCAATTAATTAATTGATTCACTTTTTTATTGTTTTAAAATAGTTGAGAAGTGTTAATTTTCTAAAAGAGAAAACTTCCATGTCTAAGCTTGTGAGTGGACAATTATTGTAAATTGTAACTCCTTTAAAAAAAAATGAAATTGCATCTTGTTGGAGGATTGGAATGATGGGTATTGATGGAATGGAGAGAGTGGGTGTAAGGCAGGAAGAAAAATTTGAATTGTACATTGAATGCATATGCTAAGAAGAGGAAATCCATGCCAAGAAGGAGTAATGAGCATTTTGGAGGTTTGATTGGCATATTATTATTTTTGGGAAAAGAGAAAAGATTGTCTGGGTCGTAATTATGAGACCCAGTCTCAATAAAACAGCCATAACTTTCTCATACGGTAACAAAATTAAGAATTTCAAAATGACCCGGAAAGCTGGAAACTAGGTGCACCAAACCCAAAAACCGTTTTAGAAAATTCTGCTAAATGACAGAGCATTGATAGGCCGAAAGTGACAGGTTTTCCTGGTGGTTTAGTGGAGGTTGTTTTGAGAAACCAATAGTGGTTTCTTCTCACACAATTTTTATATATTGATGCTTGCAATTTGGTGAAGGGGGGTGCTTTGGAGAGAGTTGGTGGTTGCATATCCAGATGTTGCTCGAATGATGTTGGAATGTTGAGTTGCAGATTTTTGTATGTGTGAAGCCCATGTTGTATGTGAGCATATGAGCTCCATGATTATGTAATTCATTTTTCAGATCTTAACTTAATATATGTTGTAGATTTCTCTTCCATTTCTATGTGTTTAAGTTAATTTTCTGCCTTCTTGCATAGAGTTGTATGTGTGTTTGTGGTTAGATTTGAAAGGGAGAGTCTCCCTTGTCATCAGTGGTATCAGAGTGGGAGTTCTTGAGTGTGCAGGTAGAGCGCCGAACGTGAGGTAGTTTGCACTAGGACCCGAAGGTGGAGTGTGTGTGGTGTGTAGATCGATCGCCGAATGTGAGGCAGTCTATACTTGAGAGGTTGAAGTTTGAGAGTGTGTGGCAAGTAAGATTGCAACAACAATAAAAGAGTTTAGCGAAATGGAGGACATTGAAGAAAGAGAAAACCAAATTGCAGCAGTTGAGGATGTTGCAGTTAAGACAAAGTATGCAGTGATGTATGGGGATCCAGTGTTCGATGAAGAACCTTATGAAGACCAAGAGTTTCTTGAGGAAGAGATTGCTGAGATAGAGAAGTTGTTCAATGCAACAACATAGACAGTAGCATTTAGCAATGAGGAAGAAGATGTTGTGACAAAAAAAGTCATCGAGGTAAAATCTGATTTTTATTAGTTTTATAATGTTGAATTTGTAAAGGATTTGCATTGTGAGATGAGAAAAGAGTTAGAAAGAAAAAGGATTGTGAGGATCCAGAGCGGTATATAGATGTATACTTGCAGGTAGAGGCTATGAAGGAAGTTACAGGAGAGATTTGGTGGAGGTGGTCGGTTTGTGGTGGGTCAAAACCTACGTAAGAGGAGATGAGTAGAGAGATTATTTGGAGGAGGATGGTACATGGTGGATACAAGTCCACGAGAGGAGAGACGAATGGTAAGCAGAGTTGTTGGAGGAGAGTGAAGCTAGCACTAGCAAGATGTTGGAAGAAAAGGAAGAAGAAAAGACTTCATGTGCAAGTTTTGGACAGTGATGGAGTTTGCTGCAGATTGCTTGCAATTTGAAAGAATGGTTCTACCATTCAACTCTACTTTTGTGAGCCTATGCTCACAAACTTTCTACCCCGGGTGTCTGATACAAAAGCATCCAGGGGTACCAAGCAATCTTGCACAACGAAAAATATTTTTAAGTTTTATGCTTGTGTTTTATTTTGTTTTCTGGTTGTAGGTGTAAATTGTTGAAATTTTCAACTCCTTCAGCGTAGCAAAATTTGGTGATGGATTGTGGGAAAATCAATTAATTAATTGATTCACTTTTTTATTGTTTTAAAATATTTGAGAAGTGTTAATTTTCTAAAAGAGAAAACTTCTATGTCCAAGCTTGTGAGTGGACAATTATTGTAAATTGTAACTCCATTCAAAAAAAAATGAAATTGAATCTTGTTAGAGGACTGAAATGATGGGTATTGATGGAATGGAGAGAGTGAGTGTAAGGTGGGAAGAAAAATTTGAATTGTACATTGAATGCACATGCTAAGAAGAGGAAATCTATGCCAAGAAAGAGTAATGAGCATTTTGGAGGTTTGACTGGTATATTATTATTTTTGGGAAAAGAGAAAAGATTGTCGGGGTTGTAATTATGAGACCCAGTCTTAGTAAAACGGCCATAACTTTCTCATACGGTAATGAAATTAAGAATTTGAAAATGATCCAGAAAGCTAGAAACGAGGCGCACTAAACCCAAAAACCGTTTTAGAGAATTATGATGAATGACAGAGCATTGATAGGCCGAAAGTGACGGGTTTTCCTGGTGGTTTAGTGGAAGTTGTTTTGAGAACAGAGAAACCAATAGTGGTTTCTTCTCACACAATTTTTATATATTGATGCTTGCAATTTGGTGAAGGGGGGGGGGCTTTGGAGAGTTGGTGGTTGCATATCTAGATGCTGCTGGAGTGATGTTGGAATGTTGAGTTGCAGATTTTTGTATGTGTGAAGCCCATGTTGTATGTGAGCATATGAGCTCCATGATTATGTAATTCATTTTTCAAATTTGAACTTAATATATGTTGCAGATTTCTCCTCCATTTCTATGTGTTTAAGTTAATTTGCTGCCATCTTGCACAGAGTTGTATGTGTGTGGTTAGATTTGAAAGGGAGAGTCTCCCTTGTCATCATCGAGCCACCTAAACAGGTCAATTTGGCAAGATCTTTCAAACCATGCTGAAATGGCAATCTGACTTGGCAAGATTGCTGACAAAGTAGACAAGCAAACAACTGAAGCACACAAGCGACCTGCTGAAGCAGACACCCGAGTAGCTCAAGCAAGCAGCCAGGTAGCTCAACACACAGGTAAGTAGCTCAAGCAGCTCAAGTAGACAAGTAGGTGGCTGAAGCATGCAAGCAACCAATACAACCAACTTGACATCAATGACAAAATACTCGAAAAATACATTCATTACATTCTTCTACACAGTCCAGACATGACTGTGCTATCAGTGGTTCCAAACTGTTGCCAAAGCAAATATGATATTACAACCCTTTAACAAACATTTTTTGAGTAATATATTGACTGATTTGCATGCACAGATTTCTCAGAATGAATAATCTGCAAGTTGATATCTTCAGATACTTTGCAGATTTTACAATAACAGTTAATGTTGATGCACATATATATGTATACTACAATCAGACCTGGGATATTCACTTGCCAGTGACAGTAGGAAGCATCAAACTGTTAATAAGAGGCCTCAGATGTATTTCAGACCTCACGTCAGGAACTTCACACGCCTAGCACACCCTTCCCAAGCCACTCAACCCTCATGGTGAACTTGCAGTCAAAGAATGGAGGCTCACGGCTAATCAATTCAGGCGCTTCTCTTAACAGATACTCACGTCCTTGCTATAGGAATCCCTAAACGCCCAGTTTCAGACCTTTTCGCAGTTGCTAGGAGATGTATGGGAACTTCAAATGTATCGTTAGCCTCAGAACTATCCACACCCTTCAATCTGGAATTGCCAACCTTCACAGATGGGCGCGACTTTGTTAACGAGGACAATGAGATTCAGTGCCTAAGTTATAGTGAACTCCATGACCCCTATAGATTTCTGTCCACTCTCTCAGCGTGAAGATAAGTCCAGTATTGCAGATATAGCTCCAGGAATATATTGATAGAATCAGCCTTGCAAATAATATTTCTATCTCACATTGTAGGCAGCCCTAACACATTCCAAAAACCCACAACTGACTTATGCTTTGTCAACCAACAATGAAACCTTAGAATATGCAAATATGAATCTCCTTGTAGTGTTTGCTGAAGCTTCAAGCACGAAAAGACATCGCCCAACTAAAAAATGAAAGATATTCGCTCAATCTCCAATATTCCAAGAAAACTCTCAATCTGAATAATATTTGTTTCTCCAATTTGGTCTCCACAGGGGACTCACCAAATTGCTCTGATCGACCAAGAAGAAGACCTATATGATCTCCATGCATCAGCTAGGGTGGATTTGTTTCACCACCGAAATCAATCTACTTCGAAAGGGTTTTCGTCCTTTCAAAGGCAAAGATGAACCTGGTTCATTCTTCAGACCCACATGGATTTCGAAAAGAGAAATAGAATAATCCAACATGACCAAATGAGCTCTCATACCCCCCTTTAATACTTTTCTCGCCAAACTCTTCGGAGGCTTCTAATTTAAAATTCACGCTTTAATTAAAACACCCTTTTAACTCCGAAAATGACCTTTTCATTAAAATAATCATATTTTGACACTCAAGGTCCTTGTTTAATGCATCCATGATTTAAAACATCTCATCTCGATTCCGACGAGCTATAATGCTAAGGGCCATTTTGAATATTTTAATTAATATTTGGCAACCTTAATAATTTAATTAAAATATAACCATTAATACACACAATTTGCAGAAACTGTTGGAATGCATCGGAATTGGAAACTAATTGCATAGGAGTGATCCCGATGAAGAATAAAGATGAATAGAGCCGACTGGGTGACTTACTATAAATAGATACTCTCTCCAATAATCTTAGAGCCCAAACTGAAAGCTGAAAATAACATTTGAGAGCATCGTAGAACTCCTCTACACCCTCTGAGCTCATTGGTAACCTCAAATTATCCCTTTGATCATGTGGACACAAACCCAAAAATACATCTCCAACTACAAAGCAAGAGAGCCCTAAAATGGGAACATTACAGTGGACCTACACGAGTTTAGGATGCATCCCAAGGATAGTAGGGGGACCTGATTATAAGACATATCTTTCACCTGCTTTGCTTGATACTTAGTTTGTGGGTGAATCCTAAACATAGAATGGTCTGCTCTTCTTTTGCATATGACGGGTGTTAGTACAAACCAATGACATTTTTTAGACTAGTGCATTTTAATCAATAAAGAATTGCAAAAGACAAAGAATATGAGTAAGATTGTTGATAGTTGAAAGACAAGTTTACTGGGGAAGCGCAGAATGTTAAAACTTAGAAGGAGAAGATAGATGACAGAAGAGGTCTTCCAAGTGTTGCGTACAATCAAATTAGTGTTCATGGCAATAGGAATGGTGAAGACAATAGTGGAACCTAGAAGTGTGTGTAGTATCCATAGTTATGAAGTTTGAATCTAAGTGTGGATATATATTTTAGTGGAAGTAGTAGTGACATTGGAGAAGGATTTGACTATGTACTCAGGAAAAATATGGGCCGAGCATTACTGAAGGAGATTAACCAACCAAGAGGAGATAATGGCCAAATTGTGTATGTGCTGAAACAAGCATATATCATCAGTAAATGAGAAGCAATTTTCGAATCTCCAGGATTTAAAACTGCTCATAGAGAGCCTAAGGGAATAGAGGAAAGTAGGATTTTATTTCCTTTCTCTTCAAGTATGGATAACCATCTTCAGCTTCCTTTAAATCTCTATCTGCACCTCACACATCATCTTAGTTATTCTTCATAATGCACGTATGGCGCCATTAACTAAACATTGAAGTTGAGAGGCTGCACTTATTAATCTAGCATAACATTTACAAGGCCTATAAATATTGATAAAGAGTACTTCTTGAGAATAATTATTTTCAACGAGAATAGTATAGTGAATAATTGTCCCTTGTGGCAAATAGATGGACACTGTTAAGTGCAATTATTTGTACCTTTTTGTTTTGCTTCTAAAGAACGATAAGAAAGGAGGGACAGCTGCATTTTGGTAAAAGAGAGGTTGGGTGGTCGTGAGAGGCTTGAAATTTTCCTTGAAAGGGAGTCCGATGTTAGGATGTAAACAAGGATCATGAATTTTCAATTTAGAGAACACAAAAAACAACTGACATGTTCAGCATTTAAAATTTAAAATATGTGGTTTTAGTTTGTTCATTATTACTATTTAGTTGATGTCGAGGCCATCTAAGTAGGATCAAGTGGACTAGTAAAAGTCACAAAACCTTGAGCATGATATGGTGGTCAATGATTTATGGAAATCATGTTTGTGTTTTCATCTCTTTTTTAACAAGATAGAAAACATTATGCCTTAATAATTTCTTTTCTCTTCGTTGCATGTGTACCTCAAAAAATTATCAAGATCTGTTTTGTATCTAGTTTAATCCTATCAAGTTTTGGATTGATGCATTCTGCCCTCCTTTCCTTTATTTCATGCCTTATTGCATCATTGTTTTCTTTATATTCCCTACCTAAGTTAGCTTGCATGCATCCATGGGTTCATTACCTGTTGCTTCCCTCTAGGTCAACAAAATTAGCCACTAAGGATGTGAAGTGCATGAGTGGAGGACTCTAAACCTATATGCTACCAAGTTTTTGGGATGGGGATGGTAGGGCATGGGGGAATGTGTTTCTAGGACAGATTCTTTTGAGGCCATTTTAGGGGACGGCAGGGGATGGCAAAGGGGATGACTATATAACAAATAGGGAAAATTTTAAAAATATAATGAAATTTCAAATATTTATATGATAATGTTGATAAGACAATCGTCTTATACATTATAGATTCTTAATTCACAACCTTAGAGTTGAATTGAGAGTTCACATGAGAGTTGAACAAATTTGATCAAGCTTCATTTTCTTTCTTTTGGTCTTTTTAAATTTTCAATTTGACTAATGAAAGATACCAAGTACAGTTTGACTCACAACAACAATGAATGAAGTCTCTGAAAGATGGCCAAACACAGATTTATTCGTAGCAACACTAAATATTCATACACAGAAAAATATAAACTGTAGATTAAGGTAGATCAATTTACAGCTCAATAACCAGTATGCAACACTACACAAATAACACTGAGAATTTATTGAATTATCATATCTGGCACTGTAAATGATAATTCCCAGGTCTGGTCACAGATCCCAGGCCTGAGGACATACAGTACATATAGCTAGCACACCGAAGCGATGGATTGAGCAATAATATCTAACCCGAATGATGGTGATCAAAGGCGGTTGTGGATACCCCTGGTAATGCAGCGATAATAATCTGAGCACCCCAGTAGGTTGAAAGAGGCGATATGATTTGATAATCGGTGCCCTTGCAGTGGCGCCTTGCCTTCATGTGATTTCCCCATCCGAACCTTCCAATAGCCTCCCGCATAATGATGAACCTGTTTGTGGTTTGGAGGTGATTGCATGTGAGCTCTGGGCGTGTTGCAAACCAGAGGCTCCGCCACCAATCGCCTATTCGCCACCCCAATGCAGCAGCTGCTAATCGGCTCCTCAAACCTAAAATGGAAGATGCAACAAAGGGTGAATTTGTTGATGTGGAATGGTAAGGAAACCACAATTGCATGGCAGGGTTTTCGTCCCACCTTGTAATGAATCGCAGAGGTTTTCATCTCCAGCAGATTCGCAAGACTGTGCGTCCAACTGTGGTAATTAACTTCAAGCAAAACACTAGCATATATACGACAGCATGGCGCCCAACTGGGTCAGCCCAGTTCAAAAATAAAAATATTTATTATTATTTTAAAAATATTATTGTTATATTATTTAATATTATTTAAATATATATTTAAATTAAATTAGTGTTAAGAAACACTGTTTTTCCCACCCAAATTGAAATTAGGGCTTAGAGAACATCGGGGACATGACAATTAAGGTCCAATCAAGTTGAAATCTGTTTGATTATTTATAACTGTATGCAGCCAATGCCTAACATTGTAAAATATGAGTCTTATTCCGAGCATCCACTTAGATATTTCTTAAGCTATTTTTTTGGAAAATTGTACATTAGACGCTTTGTTACATAACTTAAGCCTCTATCCAGGCATTTCTCCTGTCATTTGTGCTGAGAGGGTCTGGAATCATGGACTCAGTAATTTTTACCAGAAGAACTACATTACACAGCCTGAGCATCCCATTCAAAATTCAATTGAGTTGAAATGAAAAGCCACTGATAAATTTCATGGTGACCAAATTTCATCCTCAAGTACTCATGCAATCCTGGTTCAGGGACAGCAGTAAAGTTACTGTCAGATACATGCATTTCTTCAAAAGGACCTCAATTGGTATCTGTATCCATCTTGTCTCTAACAAGCCAAAAACAGTTGACAAAATCAATGAATTGTGTAGTTATTTACACTTACCTATCTGTACTGAAACCTTCCCAATCATGTTTCCTTCAGTGTTACATTTGTCACACTTGTCTTTTTTCCAGCAACATAGATCCTTAAATTGTAAGCTAGAAGCCATGTGAGGCTTGATCAGGGAGGCTGGAAAATTTGCTCTAAAGTTAGACTGAATGGCTATGACAGTAACCATTACCACTAAGGTCTATGGTTGAGAAACTTAACATCGACAGTAAACAAGAAGAAAATCTGGTAGAGATTTTCTCAGTTGAAAAAATCTAAATTAAAAACAAAGAGATGAAGCAATTCAACCACAAATTAAAGGATTACTTATCCACCCTTTACACCTCATAGTAGGATATTGAAAGCATCCTCCAATATGATGAGTCATATTTCTTTCCAATATCGTCAACAGCCACAACCAATTAGATATTTCTTTAGTCGTATGCAGAGCCAAGTTAGATTTGATAGTGATAGGGGAGGTAGTCATTCACTTGAACTAAGGCTTAAGTATCCAAAATTACCAGACACCTTGAAGCTATCAATTAATTATGTTTTCAAAAATGAAGATTAAAATAATTACTTTTTCATTTTGGATTTTAAAATTCGGCTGATTTTCTGCAGGGACAGCTGGCTGTCCCTGGGATGGTTGGGGGACTCCTGAGATGTCCCCAGCATTGGGGATGTCTGGCCATCCCCACAGCATCCCCCTGTCTAGGGAATGTTTCCAGGATGGCTAGGGAATTTTTTCAAAAATCAGGGATGGCTTAGGGATGTTACTAAGGCATCCCCGGGAATTTTTTCAAAAATCGAGGTAGGATATACATACTGGTGACTTCCGTTGTCCCCTTGTAAGAAACCAGCAAATTTTTTACTGCAAAATGCAAGTCATAGCAGAAAATAGTTAAATTGTATATATCCATAGTTGCCTCCCACAACTTTGTCTTGATTGCAACTAAATTTGAACCATCCAAATCAATAGCTGTTGAGATTTTCAGGCCTTATCTGTCATTAGCATCCTCAGCGGCATCTTCCACATCCTCCTCTGCCATTGTCACATTCTTAGGAAGGAAGAGTAGAAACTCTAACCATCCGCTTACCTCCTCAAAGGAACCACTTGAGATAGCTTATCTCAAAAGTATGCAACAAGGTCACACAGGAGTGCAGGGATCCACTATCCTCAATACCCTCTTTTCCCAAGTTACTATTAACTAGATCAAGAAGAATAAGTTTGTACATCAATTTTTTTTTTATGCAACTGGTGGTTAGAAACCCAATCCTGCATGAATGGATCCCTGCTACTATTGGCCAACTTGCAATGAGCTGTAAGACCTAAAGAAACAATAACATAACAGGCAAAACATACACATCAAAATCCCACCCAAGACCAATTCAAAAGTCACCAATGAAATCAATGAAATCATCTGTTACAGGAAAAATGGTGATGTGCCATAGATAATAAGCATAACTCACATCAAACTAAACTTGCATTAAATCATCATCAATGCACAACTTGGGACACAAGACAAGTAAAGCTGGTACTCTCCTTCGGGAAAGCCAACCAAAGGGATTGCAAATGGCAATAAAAACTGATTATCATTGTGTCTTCTCTTGTTTTATGATTTCTTCCAAACCATCCTACTCCACTTAGAACTAACAAGGGATGTGAAAGGAATTAAGTCAATTCCTTTATTAACAAGCCTATCTGACACCCCATTACATTTTGGGGAATAGTAAGCAAAGGAAATGGATTCAAAATTCTTTCTAAGGATAATTGCCGCTTCTAAAAGCTCACAGAGTTTTCAATTTGGGCAATACACTTTTTGTAGGCTAATCACATTTGCCGAATCCCTATCAACCATCAATTTCCTACACTCTTCCACCTTTGAGAAGGCAAGTCCTATTATCATTGTCTCCCATTTTGCTTCACTGTTGATTTTTGACCCAAAAAGGAGCCTTCCTTCAAAAAATTCTTGAAGAGTCCCTAATCACCACACCCACCTCCACAAGGCTAGGTTACCACAAGAATCCCCATAAAATTCAACTTCCAAAATCCCTCAAGAGGAAGGCTCTTCATTTCATTACATAGTTTTATTGGACCGTTCTTTGGAAAGGAAAATACAGTTTTTCTGAAATTGTTTATCTAAATGGTTCGACTCTGAGGGTGACACAAAGGTTTTGTAACTGGATATTAAAAATAATTCCCAATTCATATTGTTTTATTCATCAAAGTTATGGGAAGGAGACATGGTTTAAAAACAGAGTGTATGCAAAAGGTGTATAATATGCAGTAAATTGGTGCCAAAACGGGTTAAAATCTTACAAAATACTTTGAATTTGTTTGAAGAAAGCTAATTCTTATCATTAGTTGAGTTCTGATTCAAGTAAAAGACTAAATTAAGTATAACTTCTTAGAAATGAAATAGATCCCTCTATGGTTTAATATTTAAATGCTTCAATATTTGATAATGAAACTTGAATATTTTGTTTCTTCTGAAGAAAGCTAATTCCTATAATTCGTTGAATTTTTATTCAGTTTGCAAGATTCAATGAGAAGCCATGCACATGAACCTAGATCTAGATGAATGAAGACAAGTTACACAAACTACAGGAAAACTCAAATAATGTAGAATGCAAATATCAGCTATTCCAATATTGAGGATATGGAAAGATATGATACAAAAGAGTGTTGACAAATATATAGGCCGCTTGGATGCATGAATCAGGGAGATGACATATCCAAGAGGTCATGAGTTTAAATCTCAATCATTCCCAATCAGGAGGCAAGTTAACTCAATCTAACTAAGAGGTCAAGAGTTCAACTGCCAATCTGTGGATCAGTTCACTCAATCTGACTAAGATAGATAGACCTTGACTGAATAGAGGTGGCACCTGACTTCTGTAAATCAAGGATTGATGAGGTAGTAGTGGAAATGTATACCTCAAGTCATGATGAACATGCCATTATTAGCTATCTAGGTGAGAAAATTAAATATTCTTAATATCTGAAGTGAACATATTAATAGGTGCAAAACTACACCAACACAAGTAAAAGACTAAATTAAGTATAATTGTTTATAAATCAAATAGATCTCTCGCTCTGGCATAGCATTTAAATACTTAAGTATTTGATTATGAAACCTGAGTGCTTTCACTGCTTCAGAAAGTACAGTTTATTTAAAAGTGACAGGAAAATGTATTGAATTGAAGTGTATTCTTTGGTGATTGATCCACTTTTGTGTGCTAGTTGTACCATGTAAACATACAATCCTGTGCAGATTAATGCATTGCTTGTAAGTTTTGATTTTAGTTGTCTAGTATTATCTGAATACTATAATTTCCTTTCTGAATATTTACTAATAGAGGGCACGTTTTGAAGCTCAGGTTTTTTTCCCTGCTAGTGCTTATCATTGGACATCTAGATTTTAATCCAAGTGAGCTAGGTTATGGCATATTGCTCTTGGTTTAGATAGAACAAAATCTATTTCAGAATTACCTTTTGTAGAGACCAATTGAGACAAGGTATATTTTAGCAAGAGTTGAGTAATCTTTTGAGTTTAAAAGAAAGAAATTTGGAGAAAACTGTATAGAGAGATCCCAAAGTTAAATGGCCTAAAAGATTTTCTATTTTTCTTTATTCATTATGGACTGTGGAATCTTGAAGGCATTGATCATTTGAGTCTGCTGATCAAATTAGAACTTGGTTTAGCTATTTGCTGTTATACTTATCAGCCAACTAATTATACTGCTATTTCTCCAAGTCTACTCATCTCTCCATGCTTAATTTGCACACCGTTTTTTCATGTATCTTTTTTTGAGTTTGAACTAGTTCAATTGTGTTTTCTATAATATCTTGTTTTAAACTTCCATGATCCTAGTTTGGCCGTGGTGTTTTCAGACACAGGCACTCATCTAAATCTGATTTTTGGATCCAGAGTGTATGCAATAAGTTAATATATCTGTGATACAAAATTTGCAGATCGCAAAATTAGGGGTTCTTGTATTTTAGTTCCTGCTGGTACCATTTTATGCGCTGATGTTTATGTGGTCTTTTTGGCTTTTTTGGATATGAAAGATTCTAATTTCTATGTTTTTATGATTTGGAAAATGACCCATTCGCTAGGCTATCTTAATTGATTATGCTTTTGTACTTTTTATTTTTCAGCTAAATTATATGGCAGACAAGATGCCAGTTGGTGTATCTGAAAATGAGAGGCAAAGGCCAGCTTATTTACATGCCCCACCCTTGAATGGTATACACCATACTACCATTCTGAACCCAAATCAGACAGTTGACACAGAAATTCAACATACAGTTCTTCCAGAATATGAACGTATTGCTGCTTCTGCAACTGATCTTGGTGATGTGGCTGGTATCATTTCTCAACGGTCTTTTCACAGTGGTCCTTTAGCTGTAGCTCAAGATCGCGTGGAACTGCAAAGTACAAGGTCCCTTAATGATGATGAAAGGCAGATTACAGCTCACCAAAGCATAGATAATTCAATGAATAGACTTTCTGCAGGAGAGAATGGGCCTGAAGTTGAGAGAGAGTGGGTTGAGCAAGATGAGCCTGGTGTTTACTTGACCCTCATGTTACTCAAAAATGGCAATAAAGGCCTCAGACGAGTGAGGTTCAGGTATTGGAAAAATTTCTAATTCCAATTCCATTGTTTCGACCAATGCCTCTATAAAATTAGATTTGTTTTAGTTGATTAGAAACCATTTCCAATAAAATTTGGGGTATGTGTTGGGATCATTTGAGTTTTGATTATTGTATTGTATTAAAAATAAGCAGTATAAAATTTGTGTATTTTTTATTATTTATGCTGTTTGATTCACCATGTTTAAAATGCCCATGTTTCTTATGCAGTCGCAAAAGATTTAGTGAGCAGCAAGCTGAAGTTTGGTGGTCAGACAATCGTGCAAAGGTAATTGAAAAGTATGATGTTCGGGGGGTTGACAAGTCAATGAATGGGGGCTCAGCACAGGCAATGCCATTCAAGGAAGATAGTGTAACTAAGTAAACACATGATTTCAAGTTTTGATTCCGAGTTTGCTCATCTCTTCATCTTAAGTCAGTTATCAGGTGACAACAAATTTTGATTGAGAGAGTGTAATTGTTTTTAATGGACCATGCCATTTCCGTTGCTTGACAAATTGTCTGACAACTATTTAGCACATTAGCTGTGGAATAATTAAGTCACAACAGCAGATGGGAAAAATGCTATGAATTATACAAGTGGAATTCCATGAGTTTAATGCAACACCTTTAAACAGCATATGGGGAAGCAAAATGAACAGTTCTTATTGATATTGGCTGCATTTAACAGGCCTATGCTGGTATTCATCTTGCTTGCAAGTTCGAGTTTTAAGGAAGCATTTCGCCCTGATTTTTCAAAGGCATTGAAAAAGAAGAACAAAGCATCTGTTGTATTCTATAATTGTATCAGAAGCAGATTCAATCCTCGCAGGTTATAGCCGTAGTCAGCACTGATATATATTGCAAGCATATGGTAGAGTCCAGACAAAGCTACCCATCGTTCTCCTGCTTCTGAAGAGAGCAAGTTCTTAGATTGTAATGGGAGGCATTCTTGTATGATATATATTTATTTAATCCACAGAACAAATTTATATTCAATGATCTTGACCACCATTTGTGGTGATTGTAAATTGTAATATAGGGCTGTGTAGGTTTGCTACACTGCCCTATTGTACACACTATGCAATCAAATGCTGCTGTTGTGCAGATTTTCTTAGCTATTTGGTGTGCAGCCAAAAGCTATTCCATGCTTTTGCACACCCTTTTCATCAGTGCATACAGTGGAATTTATCTTTGGAAAAGATAGCACTCCTATTCTTTTTTCTCTCAAAAAAATTAACAAGAAAATAAGAAGAGAACATGATTCTTTCCTTCCGAGAATTTTTTGTCTTATAAAATTTGTGAAGTGGTTGATTGATCAAGGAAACTTTCATATTAAATATGAATGTGTTATAGTATTATTGCATCTGGAAGGATTTCAATGGGTGACCGGGTTGACAAAAACAAATGATATTTTTGAAACATTAAAACGAAATTGGTGTAGGGTCTGGATATAGCTTTTCCCATGAAAATGGGAATAATGTAAAGAAATGGCTATAATTGATTTATTTCACTTGGAGATACAAGTTGGAATTTTTGGGAATATATTTTAAAAGTTGCTTTCAGGTACATCCATGGCAAGTGCTGAACAGGTGCAGGGTCTGGAAATAGGCTTTTCCACAAAAATGGAAATAATTCAGAGATGGCTAGTATGGACTTATTTTGCTTCGAGGTACAAGTTGGAATTTTTTGGAATATATTTTTGAAGTTGATGTCAGGAACTCTCATAGTGAGTGCTAAACAGGTGAAATTTAATTTCTTACTTCTGAAAGCTTATCAAATTATTCAGATCAATAAACTAGGCTATAGTTCTCCCAAATCTTAAGACTGGTATGTAGCTAAGTTAATGAGTTCCAACTTGGATATCCCAGAATAAATAGTTACATTTATAGGTTGACAATACGCTCAGGCAAAGACATCATTCTTTATTTCCTAAGATGCTATATCCTTATTTTTCAACTTTTATGTTATTTTATGCTAGAATTTTTGTTTTGCTTGGTAAATTGCAGCCTAGGGGCTGCACCATATATTATATCAAAAAAGTTTTACTTTCTGGGACAAAAGCCCGATATATCAAAACCAGGGAATTATTCATATTAGACACAGAGAACTTACACAAAAAACCCTTATGGCTTGTTTGCCTAATTACAAATGGTCTGGGATGATATACCTCCCAAACACACCTATACTATACCATATACTATAGTAGTTTGTTCCACACCCGCACAGAAGAGTTATGCTCCATGCTCCCCGCCTTGGTACGCTAACTCATGGAGCTGGTCGAGGTCACAAATGGGCTCCAGGTTGGAAATTCTCTTTAAGGACTCACAACTCCGCTGTGCCTTGGCTCTGTGTTGCCTGAGGGTTGTGGTTTGAAAATTTTCCAGAAATGGCAGCCACTCTACTACTGCTGCCTCCTCCACCAGTTGTGGGATGCACACTCCGTATTGGGCCACACAAACAACCTTGTCCAAGCCACCCAAATACTTCTTCTTGAACAACTCCTTTGTGACCTCTCGCACCAGCTATTTATCCTCCCCCAAGTCAAGAAGGGAAGCCACAAAACGGGATGCAATGTCCATGTTCACCCTATGCCTGCAGTCATCAATTAGGAAGTCTTCCCCTAATACCCATTTCATGGCTCTCAGAATGAGGTCTCTTTGTTCTTTGAGGACCAGCTTCAACCGCAAGTCCATGATGCTGCCTAGGAAGGCAACTTGTTGGTCTCACCGGCGTATCCATGGATTGCTGACTCGGAGAATACCACAATTTTTGCTATATACCCAGCTCCATCCCCTCGAGAGACAATAAATAACCAAGGGCTTTGTGTCGCATCTTCGGCATGGGATGGAGGTTATTGCCATTGTTGTCTGCAATCTACAGCTGTGCTTTATGATCTCATTCACATGGAGGGAAGTATAATGAAAAGAGTCCTTAATAGCTCCCTTGTACTCCTCTTCCAGGTTGCCAGTTGTATACACCTTGGCATACTTTTTCCATGCCCACCACCACCTGTCTTAAAAGCTCCCTGTACAGGCATCGGACTGCACACAACCACTCTTGAAATTCAGATGTTGTGTGTGCACACCATCACGTGCTATGCAATGATATTTGGTTAATGATCTGTCACATTAACACTTCACCGAACCTGCTTCATCGGCTGTCACGTTGGCAAGTGCGCTTGCCACCTCATTGCACTCTTTGTAGATGTGCATGAGTAAATAATCCTCAAAACCTTCTAGCAATCTGCAGCAGTTGCACAGGATGTTGTTCAATCTCCAGTTGGTCATCCGCCCTCCGTGCAATGCATTAATTATTAGTAGAGAGTTGCCCTCCACCTCTATCTTTTTAATCCCCATGTTTAGGCCTTCATTCAAGCCATGCCAGAGATTGCATAGTTCAGCTTCGTTATTTGTCCCAGCTGGCAATGGGTTACACAACTCTCTTAGCACCACCCCCTGGTTGTCCCTGAAAATGCACCGGCATAGGAGATTCCTGGGTTGCCCCTTGAGGCTCCATCAAAATTTAATTCTACCCATCCTCCAAATTCGGCCCTGCAACTCCATGAATGAGATTTTATGCTAGAATATTATTTGCAATTGATTGGACGTTATCATGTCTTAATAAATATTAAATTGGCATTTTAACTTTTGTTTTTCTAAATGCAGTCACAGTTTCATATAACTATTGTATTGTATAATCATGATGACAGGCTTCAACTTCAATGTTATGTACCATTTAATTGAAGCGGAGCATTTCCTACTTAGAGAAATGAATGAATCTCCCTGGTTCGTTTTTCCAGACATGGTTATATTTCCTGAACAAGGACAGCATAGTAGCACTTTGTTGAAGCGGAGCATTTCCTACTTAGAGAAATGAATGAATTTCCCTGGTTCGTTTTTCCAGACATGGTTATATTTCCTGAACAAGGACAGCATAGTAGCACTTTGTCCATATGCATACAACATGCATGTTGCAAAAAGCATAAGCAAGCAAATTAATTTGATATCAGTCATCGGTTTCAAATCTAAAGGAATTAATGCAATATTTCCAATGTTTTTAACTTCACTTTTATTGACCAGTAGCTGGAAACAAAATAACAGCCATGCACACAAACCGTTCTTGCTGAGATCATACTTAGCTGTTTTCCTATTGATCCATATTGGATCCAGGAAAAGCTCATCCTCAAAGGAAATCATTTCAGCAAGTTTTAGGCAAATAAGTCGCCCACAGAACTCAGTTTTATGTAAGCGACATTTGTGTATAGGGGGTAGTTTTGAAACTGTTTGTTTCCCACAGGGTGTGTTTAAAATTGCTGTAGTGGTTTTGTAACCACCCCCTGGTGTAAAGGGGCAGCTTCTTCCCAATGGGAAAAATGAACAAATTTGAAATGAATAGCGAACTTTTCCACTTTATGCTTTCCCACAGGTGGAGTTTGAAATTGCTGTAGTGGGTTTGTAACCAATCCTTGTTGTAAAAGGGCAGTTTCTTCCCCATGGGAAAAATGATTTTTTTTTTTAAAATGAACAGATGACTTTTCGACTTCCTATTCCTTTCGGATTATTCTTGAGCACGAAGGGAATGTTCCAACAGCTATATAGAGAGGTGGAGAGCATGGTTTTTATGATTAGAGGAGAATTGACTTGTACTTTTTAGATATTTTGGTTGAAAAGATATTAGCTCTAGGCGAGTTGTGAATGTGAAAAGGGAGAAAAGAGTTGTTTCATTTTAGGTTTTACCTTAGATGCCAAAAGAGTTTCATTTTTATTCCATTCTTTTATTTTATGTAATTTTTGAAAAAGCAAAAAAACAAAGCAAAAAAACAAGTATGATTCCAAAACCCTCGGAGGTGTGTTTGAGATTATTGGAGAAGCTTTTGTTGGAAGAAGATTATTTGTTTGGGCTTGAAGATCTAAATTTTTGAAATGTGTGTTTTTGCGAAGACAAGGTGCTTATTTTTGTGATTTTGGTATGGATGTTAAGAGTCATATATTTTTTTTCTTGTGCAAAAGAAAAGAAAAGAAAATATTGTTTTCATGTTTATCTTAAAAAGCCTTAAGAGATCACATAAATGTAAATTTTATTGAATTTAATGCAAATTTTTGGAAAGTTAAATTTGGGAATTGTGAATGAGATTTTAGATTTTATTTTGTGGGTTTTTATCAAATTAAATGATAGAGAAAATACTTAGCATTGGTGTATTTGTATTTTTTTCTTGTAATTCGATTTGTTCCTTCCTAAGGGTGATAATGCAAAACTAGCATCCTTGGTGTGTGTGGTGATAATGCAAAACTAACATCCTTGGTGTGTGTGGGGTAGGAATAGAATTGGTGAAGGAATGGAGTGGCCTATCTCCACCTGACATTGTTGAAATGAAACTAATGGTTGTGGCAAGAGAGGGATTAATTAAACCAAGTAAAATGAATTGGCTACATTTAACAAACCATAAAAAAGAAAAGATTGGTTATGAATCATTTTGAAGGTTTTGATGAAATACAATGAAAAAGCATTTTACCAATCCTTTAAACCAAGTAAATGAATTGGCTACATTTAACAAACCATAAAAAAGAAAAGATTAGTCATGAATCATTTTGAAGGTTTTGATGAAATACAATGAAAAAGTATTTTACCAATCCTTTAAACCAAGTAAAATGAATTGGCTACATTTAACAAACCATAAAAAAGAAAAGATTGGTTATGAATCATTTTGAAGGTTTTGATGAAATACAATGAAAAAGCATTTTACCAATCCTTTAAACCAAGTAAATGAATTGGCTACATTTAACAAACCATAAAAAAGAAAAGATTAGTCATGAATCATTTTGAAGGTTTTGATGAAATACAATGAAAAAGTATTTTACCAATCCTTTAAACCAAGTAAAATGAATTGGCTACATTTAACAAACCATAAAAAAGAAAAGATTAGTTATGAATCATTTTGAAGGTTTTGATGAAATACAATGAAAAAGCATTTTACCAATCCTTGCATTGTTGATGATGATGTTGATTTTCATTGAGAAAAATCTATAGGTTGCTTTGTATCCTAAACCTTGTTTTGTGTCTTAGATGATTAAAATGACACTCTATTTGGCTTGAGACTATTTTTTTTCTTTGTATAAAATGGACCTTGTGTCTAAATTGTGTTTGATAAGCCATGTTGGTTGTGCTTGTGTTGTCAATCCCACATGTTTGATGTGAGTGTGTTTGGTTATCCATATGTTCGCCTCCAACTCTAGTGGGGCATGTCTCTCAAATCTACATGGTTAGGTGGTAGACAATTGCCATTGATTTGTGAGATTAGAACCATGGATAAATGAGTTCAAAAAGCTTGGAAAAGTCCTCAAGTTTTTTGGTTTTCATTTATGCAATGTGATTGAATAAGTTTGTAAATTCAAGTATATACCATTTTGAAGTATGTAAATGATGTTGAAATGTATCTATCCATGCATTCATTAGGTGTAAATGAAGTTGTAACCTTAATTGTATATTGAAATTGTTTGAAAATGTATGTGAGTGGAAAAACCTATATAAACAATGTGAAACCTATTTTTCCTAAAAAATGTCGAGTATGAAATTGTAGATTTTTAGATGATGATTAAGATGTTAGCATATGGAATTCAATGGCTGTTCATTAAATTCTAGTTTTAATGGTAAAAATGTTATGCAAGAAAATACATTTTGTAGCCATTTTCTTGCCAGGTTATCAATTTTTTTGTAGGCATTTGGGCTTGAGAGAGAATTCTATTGATCAAAACATGGTGTTGTAGGCTTGAAAACCTAGTAAACATGTAAGTGAACATCCTCCTAAGATGTGTGTGAAAATTGAGAAAATGGAGTTAAGCTACCTTGTTTTTGTCACATCTTTGTTCTCATTTGCTTGTTTCCATAGGGTACAAATGTGCATCTATTGAACCAAATACAAAATAGAGAAAGGGTTGATTATGCCTTGAAAGGGGCAAATCTAAGATGGGTTGAGAATGACCCTTTTTTTGAAAGGTTTCCCTAAAGGAAGGTTGACCTAGGAGATCACATTTTACCTCATATGCTTTGAATTATGTGTTTGTGCTTTCTTAAGCGAATTTGACATGTTTTGTGTTTTACTTGTGAGAATTGGGTGAGCTGTGTAGTCTTTGTAGTGATCAATCACTTGTGCAAGTGATTATGAACATTTGATACTTGTTATCTCAATTGTTAATGATGCGTGCTCTTATAATTGGGTGATTTGAATGATTGATCATGCTTTTGTTTTATCCTCGTAAGCTTTTTGCATCTTCTTTACTTTACTTTTGTTGTGTGTCTTAGTGATAAATGGCAAGTATCCTATCACCAGTATTAGGGTGATACCCTATCTACCCTATTGTTCTTAATGATGATGTCATCTCATGGTAGTTTTGAAGTCTTCTATTTTTGTAGTGTGCAATTATACATTGTTGTCTCGTGCTTAGGTGTGTTGTTTTGTATCACATCCTTGGTGCATGAGCATGCATTGTGACATACTTATGTTGTAAGTGCTAATGTGATAAATTTGTTGGCCATGCTTATAAAATTTGGGTATTGCATTTGATATCAAAGCACCTAAGTTGTAGCACGAAGAGCTCCGGTTTGTTTGTAGTTATGTGTATGCCTTGTTGTACTAATGCATGTGTGTTGAACTTTTCTTCTTGCTTGTAAAAGGAGAATGTCTTTTAACTCATCATACTTTTTAGTCTAGTTGTGATGAACTTGTTAGGGAGTCTCCATAGGTTTAGAGTGAGGGATATCCTATTGTGAGATGTGTTCAATAAGGTGATGCATGTGGCTTTGGACCTTAGGTAGTGGGTTTATTGCAAACCTATTATCAAGGTTTCTTACTAGGTAAGAGGAAATTCATGGAGCTAGTTCATAGCCTTTGTAGGACACTCAACTCTATGAGAGTATTTTAAAAGCCCTTGTAATTCTAAAGTAGAGGAGGAGCAACTTAGACATGAGAAAACTTGTTAGGAGGTTAGACATGGGTATAAGCATAAGGGCATGTCCCACTTTATGACCTACATGGGACACTCAAATTAATATTTTATATTAAATTTTTATATTTTGTGCAAATTGTTAAGAATTTCAAGATGATGTGAATTAGTGATTTTGAGATTATGTGAAGATTCTAAATATATATTTTAGGATTTTTTTTAAATGTTTGTTTCATTTTCTAAACATTTATTACTAACTTGTTTTTCATGCTTTATATTATTTTTAATAGGTTATATTTCTCAGCTAGCATATTTTTTTATAGAAATAAACTCGATTCATAATTTCTTAATATAGATTAACACCGATATCTAATGAATGCATTGTTTTTCCAATTCTTTGTTTCATTTTTTTAGGCAAATTGCTACCAGAGAGGGTAGCACTCTTTCATTGATTAAAAGGAAAATTACATGGCTTTCAAAGAAAAGTTATAGTCACAACAAGACTATAATCCCCACCCCAAGCTCAGTCATCCTTTTGCAGGGCATTTTTGTTTACGATCACATGGTCAAGAAAAAGCTAAAGATTTTTTGCTTCGATGACCTCACTAAACTTGGAAACTGCTACTGCAGCTTCCTTCTTATTGTGCACCTTTTCAGCTTCAACCACATCACACACAATCCCTATAGCCGGCCAAACATCTAAAGAAGAAATCATTATAATGGTTGCTTAAACAAGGTGATGCTTCAATAGCTTGGCCACCGCCTGCGCATCACTCTTCCTTGTCGAGTGAGCCACATTTATGAGAACCAATCCCAAAAAATCTCCATCATGGATACGAGTGCCTCTCAAACGTCTCTCCCCAAGCACTTGTTTGATTCCTTTTAAGATCTCTTCATCCTCTGTGTGGAAGAGCTAGCTTATCTGAGCCTCATACGTTTCCAATGCTACTTCAACCATTTTCCCATTCCCCGTAGATAGTCTATAAGACCTACAAATTTCTAGCACCTCCATAGCTACAAACAGATTGCCAACTTCATTGCACCCTTCGAAATTTAAAGGCTCAGGAATGTAATGTCATAAAATTGTACCCCTTGCAATTTCACATACATTCTTATGTCCACTTTAGTGTCCACTCCCTTAGCATCTTATGTAGGCTCATTTAAGCCCCTACATCAGGCTTTTCCCCTCTCAGGATGCTGTGAACCCCTTTTCAGCAGCTACCCTTTATACATCAACTTTGCGTTGAACCTTACGATTTCCTACTCATTTTATTTTGTAGCGTGATGCGTCTGGACACTAGCACGTCGTGAGGATGTCTGTGTGCCGCACTAGCGTCCTGCGACATTTCAACATTCAAATGATCGTTTTCGAGCATGTTTTCCACTTGTCATTTGCTTTTGTCGGTGGTAACGACTCAGGATGCGTTAAAACTGCCCAAGAAGCTTCTTTTTGCTTCTCTTCTCTCCTTAAAAGCTATATTTTTAATGCATTTGGCCTCTAGCTTCTTTCTAGCCTTGGCTCTGGAATTTCCTCTCTTGTTATTTTGCTTGCGCAACTTCATTTATTGCTACAACATCATTCTCCAAAGCTCTCACAACACCTTTTTCAACACTCTTGACTCTTGCAGCTTCATCTCCCTAATCTCATGCTTGTGAGCATCTTGGGATTCCATATCCCCTATCATTTGCATCCTTACTTTGTGATACGGGTTCTCCTCCTCGAGCAGAGATTGCTTATATCACTCATATTTGGTGGTGCGGGTTCTACTCCTAAAGCGGGTTTTGCTTTCACCACACGCTTTGTCCATTTCAGTTACACTCTCTTTCTATCTGGTTGTCCGTGGAGGTGGGAACACCAAAAGGGGGTTTGACTGAGACAAACCCCTATACAGCCCCAACACTTTCTCCAGATCTTATGCATGTAGTATTGAAGACATTCACGTGCTGAAGGCTTCATCACTTGCGTGGTTGTGAGCATTCCCTTTCTATCTCTTATTCTCTTTATCATTTCTACTTCAATTTATTTTTGTTCTATCACCTTTTGTTGCTTTCTCGCATTCTGTAACCTTTTAGCAATTAGAGTAGAAGTAGCCGCTTTGTCATTTTATGTGATATTATCGCTTTCTAGTTCGTATAGATGCTAGCATGCTAGAGAGACGCCAACGTGCCATGCTTTCGTCCTAGACCTGTGCTTCCATCCTTTGGTTGAGAGCTTGTCAATTTGTCCAAAAAATGTTCATGACCTGCTCTTTTTGATTCTAGAACTCTCGCGTTGATCCTTGATGTAGTTTAGGGCAGTACGCCTCGTGAGGCTCTCTGAATGAAGAGAACTCATGAGTAGCGAATCCCCATTCTCTACATTTTCGTGAACCCGACGTGAACCATAATCTTTTAAAAAAAAAACTACGAATTTATTTACCCCAACTTGGTGGGGTCATAACTTTTGACTCAGTGCTCAGAATTCAAAACCGTTTGCACCGTTGGAAAGGTCTCCAAGAGGACTAATTCAATACCTAAAAATGTGTGCATTTTCCAACCCAATTATAGGGACTGATGCAAGTTTCAACCCCAAATTCTACTCCAAAGACCTCCAAAAATGCAAATTACTAGAACCTAGAAAATACCAAAAAAAATTGAAAATCTGAATTTTTGGTTTTTCTTAGTTCTATCATCAGTCCACTTGTTTATTCATTATTTATCATATTTAACTTACTATTTTCAAAATGAATTTAATATCTTCTTTTGTCAACTCAATTTCTAATTCTATTCAAAGTGTTAATGATGTTCCATTTCATGCATGTGATGGTGACTTGGCTTTACCCATGTCACTTGGTGTCTTTGATCATTCTCACAAAATTCCTCTTGCTTTAGAGGATATCTTGTTGCAAGAAGATGAAATCATTGATACATTTCTTAACATTACTCTACCTTCTCTTCATTCCAATGCACTATCCTCTAGAGATGACACATTAGTGAATGATGAATCTACTCTTCATTCTAATGCACTCTCTTCTGGAGATGATGCATTAGTGAATGATGAATCTCCCTTTCATTCCAATGCACTCTCTTTTGGAGATGATCCATTTGTGAATGATGAATCTCCTATCCATTCCAATGCACTCTCTTCTAGAGACGTTGCATTGGTGAATGATGAATCTCCTTCCACATCTGATCCTCTTTGGATCGATGTTGAGAATATGCCTTCAAATAATTATTCCACTAGTTGTGATGAGTCTATAAATATAATCTCTCTGCTACCCCTCAAAGGCCTCAGAGACCTGTTATTTATTTGACTCCAACTAGCCCTTCTCTTAAAAGGATTTGTTCTATTGATGGTGTTCCATTTGGTAGTGATTCTCCCAATCTTTCTATGGCTCCCTCTTATAGAGCGGTAGCCCATACTGATGAGAATAGAGTGAATAAACAACCAAGCCTTCTTCAAGCTCCTAAACCTATGACTAAAGCACCCAGTGATTACAATCCTATCAAGAAACTCCACGTTACTCCGAACAAGATCTCACTGTGGGACTTGCTTCAGTCTGCCCCAGTTTACCAAGGTATGCTTCAGGAAGCCTTGTAAAAGATCCTCCTGTCTTCTTATTCTAGGCCGACAAATGTTGATGCATTGATAGCTTATATTCATGCGGATTCACCAAATATTACGTTCTATCCATAGGAATTCCCACCTCTGGAAGTATAGAAGCAAGTAGATCCTCTAATGATTATAGTTAACATTAATAATATTGACATTAGACGTACTATCGTTGAAGCTGGTTCGACGCTCAATGTATGCAACATTGATCTATTACCTAAGATTAATATTGATTCATCTTCTCTTAATGCTTCTTTTGTTGTCATCCATAGGTTTGATAATGTCAGTTGACAACCCTTAGGTACGATAGTCTTGCCTTTGAGGTTGGGGCCCATTACTGTACCTACCCCTGTATATGTTATGTTCAAAAAGTTACCTTATAACCTTCTTCTTGGTAGACTATGGATTCAAGCTATGGGTGCAGTCCCGTCTACCTTGCATAAATCTATTATTTGCAATAATCAAGTAGTCACAGTCAAGGCTAACCCTGAATCTTGATGCTATGCACTTATTTGAGATGGAAGTTGTCGGTCAGGTTTCAGTTGTGCCTACTCTTATTCCTTCAGTGTCTTCCAATGTGTCGATGTTTACTCTAGCAATACCTACTACAAAGGATACTCTTAAGGTAGATGTCCCTAAAGAAGATCCTTCTGCAGCAAGAAATTTTACATTTTCTCAAGAAAATGCGTGTCTCAGTGATGATTGGGATTCTCTAGACTTTACAGACTCCTTCAGTGGAGAATGTAAAGTCAACCCAATCCACTTGAGCCTTCCAATAACATCATCCCCACCTGCTATCAAAGATTATTATTCTTTTGTATCGTTGGATAGTATGAACATAAATTGTAAGGTTCTTAGTGTTGATCCTCCTATGATTATGCTTCTGCTAAAGAGGATAATGTTGGCAGTCCTATTAAAGAGGATGATGGTGATCACATAGAGGAGTGTGACCCCCATTGCTAGAACAATTATCTCTATGAAGATCCTCCTCCTCTAGATTTACAAGTGTGATATGGCCTTGGCTTTAAGCTTGTATCTAAATATGGCTATGGGCATAAAGATTGTGGGCATAATAAACAAGGCGTTTAGGTCCCTATAGAATGTGCACCTCGTAAACATAATTTGGGGCTTGGTTGCTGAAATGAACAATCTGAACAAAAACCATAGTTGAATGTTGACATAATGTCCGCTCAACCTCATTCTCATAGATCGGTCCATCCTCCTTTGTCTTCTATCTTCGTATCTGCTTCTTGTGAGCAGTCAAACCTTTCTCCACAAGAGAAAGGTTTCCTTCTTACTCCTAATCCTTTTTTTGAGAAAGAGTGTATGTTTTTGAGGCTTCTCAAAGCCCACCTAATTACTCTTCCTCCTCCTACACGTAAGAAATCTCATGAACATGATAAACAAAAATATTCTTTCTGTGCATACCATCGAGTGCTTGGCCATTCCACTAGTGAATGTAAGGCCTTGAAGGATAAAATACAACAACTTCGTGATTCAGGTGCCATCACTCATTTGTTTGCTCATGCACATGCCTCTCCTTCAAATGACAAGTGATATCGAGGTTTACCTCTATCCTGCATGTTCTAAGTATCTTGCATGGCTCTCCTCCCTTGTATGTTGGGGGCAGTGATAACCTATTCTGAAGATGTACATCCTTCTCAAAGGACCCCCTCTCTTCTCCATGTATTTCAATTGAAGTGTCCTTTGAGTGGACCCCCTTTTCTTTTGAAGGGTTCCCGAGGACCCCCTTTGAAATATTTTGAATGAGTTCTTGGCGTCTAGCTTGGGGATAGCTCGACTAGACCTATATTTTTTCTGTGACTATCCTGCAATGCAAACTGCAATAGCCACATGCGTCTCTAATCAGTCTTGCTTTGCAGGATCGAGAACTTGTAGAGCTCCTTTGCATAAAGCTTGCCTAACATGTTTAGTCTGCGGATTAACATGTTGCTTTGCAGGTGCACTTGTAAAGCCGCTTTCCAGTCCGAATCTACGGAGTCCCCTTCTTTGGGTTTCCCTCATGAGAGAGAACTTGGGGGATGCCTCTTTGTACGTTTGTGGGCCTATAAGGCACTTACTTATTTGGGTTTCCCTCATGAGAGAGAACTTGGGGGACGCTTCCTTGCAAGTCTGTGGGCTTGTAAGGCGCTTACTTCTTTAGGTTTCCCTCGTGAAAGAGAACTTAGGGGATGCCTCCTTACAGGTTTGTGGGCCTATAAGGCGCTTGCTTCATTGGGCTTCCTTCATGAGAGAGAACTTGGGGGTTGCCTTCTTGGAGGTCTATGGGCCTGTGAGACGCTTACATCCTACAAGATTTATCTATTGTTGGTCTGCGGGCCTTCGGTGTACTTTATTTAACTTCGTAGTTCTGCGGAGCTATGGAGTCCTTTGTCTGAACCTCCTCAAGAGAGACTACCTGAGGGGCCATCTCTCTTGGATTTTTCATTCCTCCTTTCTCTCTCTTGAGCCTTCTCACTCTCTTGTCTTTTGTATATACCGGATCAAAGATCTGCATCTTCTTCAACCTGAGTATATGCCCTTCCTTTCTTTATTTTAGAATTCTTCTAAGTGTAATTTGGGGATGACGCATAGTAGTAAGACAACCTTTTATATCGAGGTATCTTTCGCTTTGCTGACTCAAATCCTTTAGTTTTTTGTGCGCTAACATTTTTCTCTGGTGCAGGATTTTCTTGTTTAATGCATCTATTTTGCAAGTCTTCAACCTGGAGGCATGTTTCCTTGGAATTTTTTGCTTCCTCTATAGTATCCTTTTGGCATCATGATATTATTTATGTTTAGTATATTTCCTTTAGCATGCATATTAGTGTAGATTCATATGCCCGCTAAAGTGGGGGCAAAATGTAAAGTCATAAAATTGCACCCCTTGTAATTTCACATATATTCTTGTGTCCACTCCCTTAGCATCTTGTGTAGACTCGTTTAAGCCCCTGCATCAGCCTTTTTCCCTCTTAGGATGCTATGAACCCCTTTTCAGCAGCTAACTTTTGTGTGTCAGCTTTGCGTCTACGATTTTCCTACTCATGTCACTTTGTAGCATAATGCGTCTGGACACTAGCACGTCGTATAGATATCTACGCGCCACACTATCATCTTGTGACGTTTCAACATTCAAATGACCGTTTTTGAGCATGTTTTCCACTTGTCATCTACTTTTGTCGGTGGTAACGGCTCAGGATGCCTTATAACCGCCCATGAAGCTACTTTTTGCTTCTCTTCTCTCCTTAAAAGCTATCTTTTCAATCCATTTGGCCTCTAGCTTCTTTCTAGCCTTGGCTCTGACATTTCGTCTCTTATTAGTTTCCTTGCGTAGCTCCATTTATTGCTACAACATCATTCTCCAAAGCTCTCACAACACCTTTTTCAACACTCTTGACTCTTGCAACTTCATCCCTAATCTCATGCTTGTGAGCATCTTGGGATTCCATATCCCCTATCATTTGTATCCTTACTTTGTGATACAAGTTCTCCTCCTCGAGCAGGGATTTCTTTTATCACTCATATTTGGTGGTGCAGGTTCTACTCCTAAAGCGGGTTTTGCTTTCACCACACGCTTTGTCCATTTCAGCTACACTCTCTCTTTCTATCTGGTTGTCCGTGGAGGTGGGAACACCAAAATGGGGGTTTGACTGAGGCAAACCCCTATATAGCCCCAACACTTTCTCCAGATCTTACACATGTAGTATTGAAGACATTCACATGCTAGAGGATTCATCACTTTCGTGGTTGTGAGCATTCCCTTTCTATCTCTTATTGTCTTTGTCATTTCTACTTCACTTTATTTCTCTTATAGGACCTTCTGTTGCTTTCTTGCATTCTGTAACTTTTTAGCAATTAGAGTAGAAGTAGCCACTTTTTCATTTTATGTGATATTCTCACTTTCTAGTCCATATAGACGCTAGTGTACTAGAGAGATGCCAACACGTCGCGTTGTCATCCTAGACCTGTGCTTCCGTCCTTTGGCCGAGAGCTTGTCAATTTGTCCAAAAAAATTTCATGACTTGCTCTTTTTGATTCTAGAACTCTTGCGTTGTTCTTTGAGGTAGTTTATGTCAGTACACCCCGTGAGGCTCTCTGAATGAAGAGAAATCATGATTAGCGAATCCCCCTTCTCTACATTTTGGTGAACTCGACATGAACCACAATATTTTTCAAATAAAACTAGGAATTTATTTACCCCAACTTGGTGGGGTCGTAATTTTTGACTCGGTGCTCAGAATTTAGAACCGTTTGCACCGTTGGAAAGGTCTCCACGAGGACTAATTCAGTACCTAAAAAAGTGTGCCTTTGGTAACTCATTTTCAAGGGCCAATGCAAGTTTCAACCCCAAATTCTACTTCAAAGACCTCCAAAAATGCAAATTACTAGAACCTAGAAAATACCAAAAAAATCTAAAAATCTAAATTTTTGGGTTTTCTTAGTTCTATCATCAGACCACTTGTTTATTCATTATTTATCATATTTAACTTACTATTTTCAAAATGAATTTAATACCTTCTTTTATCAGCTCAATTTATAATTCTATTCAAAGTGTTAATGATGTTCCATTTCATGCATGTGATGGTGACTTGACACTACCGATGTCACTTGGTGTCTTTGATCATTCTCACAAAATTCCTCTTGCTTTGGAAGATATATTATTGCAAGAAGATGAAATAATTGATACCTTTCTTTACATTACTCTACCTTCTCTTCATTCCAATGCACTCTCCTCTAGAGATGACACATTAGTGAATAATGAATCTGCTCTTCATTCTAATGCACTCTCTTCTAGAGATGATGCATTAGTGAATGATGAATCTCCCTTTCATTCCAATGCACTCTCTTTTGGAGATGATGCATTTGTGAATGATGAATCTCCTTTCCATTCCAATGCACTCTCTTCTAGAGACGTTTCATTGGTGAATGATGAATCTCCTTCCACATCTGATCCTCTTTGGATCGATGTTGAGAATATGCCTTGAAATAATTATTCCACTAGTTGTGATGGGTCTATAAATATAATATATGTCTCTACTACCCCTCAAAGGCCTAAGAGACCTATTATTTATTTGACTCCAACTGGCCCTTCTCCTAAAAGGATTTTTTCTATTGATGGTGTTCCATTTGGTAGTGATTCTCCCGATCTTTCTATGGCTCCCTCTTATAGAGTTGTAGCCCATACTGATGAGAATGGAATGAATAAAAAATCAATATTCAAGCTCCTAAACCTATGACTAAAGAACCCAGTGATTATGATCCTATCGAGCAACTCCGCATTACTCCGACCAAGATCTCACTATGGGACTTGCTTTAGTTTGCTCAAGTTTACCAAGGTATGCTTCAGGAAGCCTTGTAAAAGATCCTCTTGTCTTCTTAAGCTAGGCCGACATATGTTGATGCGTTGATAGCTTATATTCATGCGGATTCACCAAATATTACGTTCTATCCACAAGAATTCCCACCTTTGGAAGTACAAAAGCAAGCAGATCCTCTAATGATTATAGTTAACATTAATAATATTTGCATTAGACATACTCTCGCTGAAGTCGATTCGACGCTCAATGTATGCAACATTGATCTATTACCTAAGATTAATATTGATTCGTCTTCTCTTAATGCTTCTTTTGTTGTCATCCGTGGGTTCGATAATGTCGGTCGACAACCCTTAGGCACGATAGTCTTGCCTTTGAGGTTAGGGCCCATTACTGTACCTACCCTTGTATATGTTATGTCAAAAAAATTACCTTATAACCTTCTTCTTGGTAGATTGTGGATTCATGCTATGGGTGTAGTCCCGTCTACCTTGCATAAATCTATTGTTTATTTGCAATAATCAAGTAGTCACAGTCAAGGCTGACCTTGATGCTATGCACTTATTTGAGATGGAAGTTGTTGTTTAGGTTTCAGTTGTGCCTACTCTTATTCCTTTAGTGTATTCCAATGTGTTAATGTTTACTTTAGCAATACCTACTACAAAGAATACTCTTGAGGTAGATGTCCCTAAAACAGATCCTTCTGCAACAAAATTTTTTAAGTCTACATTTTCTCAAGAAAATGCATGTCTCAGTGATGATTGGGCTTCTCTAGACTTTATAGGCTCCTTCAACGGAGAATGCAAAGTCAACCCAATCCACTTGAGCCTTCCAATAACATCATCCCCACCCGTTATCAAATATTATTATTCTTCTGTATCGCGGGATAGTATGAACATAAATTGTAATGTTCTTAGTGTTGATCCTCCTTCTTAGGAAGATGATTAGGCTTCTGCTAAAGAGGATAATGTTGGCATTCCTATTAAAGAGGATGATGGCGATCCCATAGAGGAGTGTGATCCCCATTGCTGGAACAATGCTCTCTATGAAGATCCTCCTCCTTCTCGAGATTTCCAAGTGTAATATGGCCCTGGCTTTAAGCTTGTATCTAAATATGGCTATGGGCATAAAGGTTATGGGCGTAATGAACAAGGCATTTAGGTCCCTATAGAATGTGCATCTCGTAAGCATAATTTAGGGCTTGGTTGCTTGAATGAACAATCTGAACATAAACCACAGTTGAATGTTGACATAATGTCCGCTCAAGGTCCTCATTCTCGCAGATCGGTCCATCCTCCTTTGTCTTCTATCTTTGTATTTGCTTCTTGTGAGCAGTCAAACTTTTCTCCACAAGAGAAAGGGTTTCTTCTTGCTCCTCATCCTTTGTTTGAGCAAGAGTGCATATTTTTGAGGCTTCTCAAAGCCCGCCTAATTTATATTCCTCCTCCTACACACAATAAATCTCATGAACATGATAAAGAAAAAACAATATTTTTGTGCATACCATCGAGTGCTTGGCCATTCTACTAGTGAATGTAAGGCCTTGAAGGATAAAATACAACAAATTCATGATTCAGGTACCATCACTCATTTTTTTTCTGATGCACATGCCTCTTCTTCAAATGACAAGTGATATCGAGGTTTACCTCTATCACGCATGTTTTAAGTATCTTGCATGGTTCGCCTCCCTTGTATGTTTAGGATAGTGATAACCTATCCCAAAGATGTGCATCCTTCTCAAAGGACCCCCTCTCTTCTCTACGTCTTTCAATTGAAGTGTTCGTTGAGTGGATCCTCTTTTATTTTGAAGGTTTCCTGAGGGACCCCCTTTGAAAGATTTTCTCTTGAATGAATTCTTGGCATCTATCTTGGAGATAACTCGACTAGACCTATCTTTTTTTTGTGACTATCTTGCAATCCAACTTGCAATAGCCACAAACTTCTCTAATCAGTCTTTCTCTGCAGGATCAAGAACCTGTAGAGCTTCTTTGCATAAAGCTTGCCTAACATGTTTAGTCTACGGATTAACATGTTGCTTTGCAGGTGCGCTTGTAAAGCCGCTTTCCAGTCCAAATCTGCGGAGTCCCCTTCTTTGGGTTTCCCTCATGAGAGAGAACTTGGGGGATGCCTCCTTGTAGGTCTGCAGGCCTATAAGGCGCTTACTTCTTTGGTTTTCCCTGATGAGAGAGAACTTGGGGGACACTTCCTTGTAAGTCTGTGGACCTGTATGGCGCTTACTTCTTTAGGTTTCCCTCATGAAAGAGAACTTAGGGGATGCCTCCTTGTAGGTTTTCGGCCCTATAAGGTGCTTGCTTCATTGGGCTACCTTCATGAGAGAGAACTTGGGGGTTGCCTTCTTGCAGGTCTACGGGCCTATGAGATGCTTACATCCTACGAGATTTATGTATTGTTGGTCTACGGGCCTTCGATGTACTTTGTTCAACTTCGTAGTTCTGCAGAGCTATGGAGTCCCTTGTTTGAATCTCCTCAAGAGAGAGTACGTGTGGGGCCATCTCTCTTGGATTTTTCATTCTTCCTTGCTCTCTCTTGAGCCTTCTCGCTCTCTCTTCTCTTTTGAATATACCGGATTGAAGATCTGCATCTTCTTCATCTTGAGTATATGCCCTTCCTTTCTTTGTTTTAGAATTCTTCTAAGTGTAATTTGTGGATGACACATAGTATTAAGACAACCTTTTACATCGAGGTCTCTTTCGCTTTGCTGACTCAAATCCTTTAGTTTTTTGTGTGCTAACATTGTTGTCTGGTGCAAGATTTTCTTGTTTAATGCATCTATTTTGCAAGTCTTCAACCTGGGGGCATGTTCCCTTGGAGTTTTTTTCTTCCTCTATAGTATCCTTTTGGCATCATGATATTATTTATGTTTATTATATTTCCTTTAGCGTGCATATTAGTGTAGATTCATATGCCCGCTAAAGTGGGGGCAAAATGCAATGTCATAAAATTGCACCCCTTGCAATTTCACATACATTCTTGTGTCCACTTTAGTGTCCACTCCCTTAGCATCTTGTGTAGGCTCATTTAAGCCCCTGCATCAACCTTTTTCCCTCTTAGGATGCTCTGAACCCATTTTCAGCAGCTACCCTTCGTGCGTCAGCTTTGCGTCAAACCTTGTGATTTTCCTACTCGTGTCATTTTGTAGCGTGATGCATCTGGACACTACACGTCATGCGGATTTCTACTCATCGCGCTATCATCTTGTGATGTTTCAATGTTCAAATGACCCTTTTTGAAGCATTTTTTCCACTTGTCATCTACTTTTGTCGGTGGTAACGGCTTGAGATCCCTTGTAACCACTCGAGAAGCTTCTTTTTGCTTCTTTTCTCTCCTTAAAAGCTATCTTTTCAATCCATTTGGCCTCTAGCTTCTTTCCAACCTTGGCTCTGACATTTCCTCTCTTGTTATTTCGCTTGTGCAACTCTATTTCTTGCTACAACAACATTCTCCAAAGCTCTCACAACACCCTTTTCAACACTCTTGACTATTGCAGCTTCATCTCCCTAATCTCATGCTTGTGAGCATCTTGGGATTCCATATCCCCTATCATTTGCATCCTTACTTCATGATATGGGTTCTCCTCCTCGAGCGGGGATTGCTTTTATCACTCATATTTGGTGGTCCGAGTTCTACTCCTGAAGCAGGTTATTCTTTCACCACATAATTTGTCCATTTCGATTACACACTCTCTTTCCATCTGGATGTTTGTGGAGGTTGGAACACCAAAATGGGGGTTTGACTAAGGCAAACCCCTATACAACCCCAACACTTTCTCCATATCTTACACATATAGGTATTGAAGATATTCACATGTCAAAGGCTTCATCACTTACGTGGTTGTGAGCATTTCCTTTCTATCTCTTATTCTCTTTATCATTTCTACTTCAATTTATTTCTATTTTATCACCTTTTGTTTCTTTCTCATATTCTGTATTTTTTAGCAATCAGAGTAGAAGTAGTCACTTTTCCATAATCTGTGATATTCTCGCTTTCTGGTTTGTACGGACGTTAACACACCAGAGAGAATCCAATGCATCGCGTTGTCGTCCTAGACCCGCGCTTCCATCCTTTGGTCGAGAGCTTGTCAGTTTGTCCAAAAAATGTTTGTGACCTGCTCTTTCTAATTCTAGAACTCTCATGTTGTTCCTTGAGGTAGTTTAGGGCAGTTTGCCCCGTGAGGCTCTTTGAATGAAGAGAACTTGTGAGTATTGAATCCCCCTTCTCTACAAAGGAAAAAGCCAGAAGCTTCTTTGGTCAAGCTTGCCAACATACCATCGACCTTTTAAATAGAGAAAATCCTTGCCACAAATCCTTGGAATTGTCCTTCTAGTCGGAGGGAAATGAAAAAGAGCCAATCTTCCTCATTATATCAAAGTGAGCCAATCACCAACATCAATATTCACGTGCCAAGGGTGAGTAGCCGGTTTTAAGCAAAAATTGAGTCGAGACCTACCTTCCATATCTCCCTTTTGAGATTTGAAGCAGGACATGCCTTCACTCTTGAACTTCGCAAAAGTTTCCTCTTGTACTTCTCAAGGGTCTTGTGATTCATGTGACTTGTACAATGTTTTCTAGTACCTACTCTAGTCCTTCCTAGCAAGTTGGGAGATTTGAAACAATCATTTCATACTTTTGATTAATGTCAAACTTTGATAGGAAGTCCGCCACAACATTCACCTCATGGTACACGTGGGATAGCTTGAAACCTTCCACCTACTCTAAGAGGGCGTTGATTCTGGTTGACCATACATTTAACCTCTAACTTGGAACTTTCCTGGAGCTGACAACCCTAATAACTATTTGGGAGTCCCCTTCTATGTCAACCTGATGCCTTTTGTTGTCAACACAAAACTTTAGCCCTTTGTAAAGAACTGAGCATTCTGCCTCATTGTTCGTCCCTACTGGCAAATGAATGGGCGTTGCCCACAACTTTCTCAATCTCATTCCTGATTACAAAGCCTACCCCCAAGGGCCTCAGGTTGCCCTTCGAGGCACCGTCAAAATTCATCTTCAGTCTCCCTTGGGGTAGGAGGATCCATTTCGGTATCCCCCTCCCTTTCTTGGAACAAAATTGATGCCCCTTCAGGGGCACAATTAGAGGCTAGTTCCTGATCATTTGTTGGTCCCACGTAGACATGAATTTGTACTTCCTTGATTTTGGAATTGTATTGAAGTGTTTTGAGATCCCCCTTTCCATTTTTGCAAGTAGCCCAACATGTTGGGTCTATACATCCCTAAAGATTCTGATGTTTTTTTCCCTCCACAGATGCTAGATTATCATTGTAGGAGTTTCTTGCCACAAATTTTCCATTGTGGACCCCTTGCCTGGGCACAACCAAGCTTCGAAGACTTCGAACAAATAATTTGGTAACGAAGACTTCCATTCCAATTTAGCGCAAAAAAATTCCAACACTCTTGAGTAGTTTCACATTGGAGTAGCAAGTGGTATGTGGATTCCACATCCTTCCAACATAACACACATCTTTGAGGACTTGCAATACCAATCTTTTGAAGTCAGTCCCCTGTTATTTCATATTTATTTATTATAATTTTTTAATTTAAATCATTCATAACTTAGAGTAAATTTTTCCCATCTAAGATAATATTGTTTATATGTATCTAAATTACTTTATTTATTTATTAGTGAAATAGCATTAATACAATATATAGTCATAATTTTAAGAAATATTTTTCTTCTTTTAATTTTTTTTTTCCACATGTGTTGAGTATGGACCTTTTTATTTGACAAAAAAAATATATTCATTAAGAAATACAAATAAATATAATAAAAAAAATAAATTATGAAATATACTTCTAGAAAGCTTACTTTGAAGGCTACAATCATACACACTCTTGGGAAATGGTAACTTTGCAAGATTTTCCAAAACTTGATTTGAATTAATATTTTCTATCGAAACCTAAGTGACCAAAAGGAGGGGGTAACATAAGGGCCTTCAGTTGAAGGTCCTTCTCATGAAGGCTATATCTGCATTTTTCAAATTTAATTCATGTAAGTTACACTTTTTGGGATTCCAAATGTGTTCTTGTTGATAATTATGCAATGTTCCTTTTTCCAAGTGTTGTAGATTAATAAATTGTAAAAGGAGAGTTGTTTGTTATGTTGACAACATTATTAGTGAATTGATATATATATATATATATATATATGCATGGGAGAAAAAAGGTAGGGCTATCATTTTGAGGTAGACACACATTTCTCACTTAGTAGTAGGAAGCCAACTTTAATCACTTACAAGCCTCATGCTTATGTCACTCTCCCATTTTTTGTGCATTTAATAACCATCTTCACCCAATTACAACATAACACATTTTAAATTTCTCAAATATCTAATAAAATTGTCAATCGTTATATTTTTATTTATGTGAACAATGTTGATGAATCACCCTTTAATTTGTAGATAAATGCTGGAGGATTGTCTTGTATGCTTCCATTTGGACTTGGATTGAGATTTCTCTTCTCTTCTCTAGTCATCCAATCATATTTTAGGGTTTTTGATGGTCAATAATAATAAGACCACACTTTTGGTTAAAGATCCATAATACTTGACTTGTCAATCACATTTGAGGGAAGGCGTTTCAATCAAATATTTTTGTTCATTCAAGTATTTTCTCATTTTTGGCACCTAGGGCTCATTTTTTTCCTTGTCCCACAAGTGAAATATGTTAGTTTAAAAAGTAGTTTTACTTGGTAGACTTATTCACACTACATTTAAGTTCATTTATAATTTTTTTATATTTTTGTCTCACCTCATAATAAATTACGTGTCCTCACACTTGTTCCAATTTTTCCACATGTGCCATATCTTTTGGAGGGTTAGTTGTCTACTCCTACCTTCCTTCTTCCTCATTTTACATATACAAGGAATTCATTGTATTATTATTATTATTATTTTTTGAAAAGAGGGTAAAAATTATTGAATCAATAGAAGAACTACAAATAGAGAATCATAAGACACCAATCAAGCACCCAAAGGCAGAATCAAAAGCCCCAAAACAACCATGCCACCAAAGAGAGAAAAAAACCCTCATGGACCTGGCAAAAAAAACATCACTCAACCATGTCCACAATAATCAACCTGTCCAGATCTTGGGAATACGCTCGGGATAAATGCTCCCGTTCTTTAACCTACCATTCCCCAACATGCTCAGATGCCCATTTAGCCAAACAATCAACCACTCCGTTCCACTCCCGTGGAATATGAATAAAGGAGACAAAATCTAACATGGAGCTCAATCTAAGAATTTGCCTAGTAACCGAGGAAAGATGCCAATGGCTCCATCCAACATCTGCTTATTCAACATATTAATCAAAATTTGAGGATTTGACTCGTAAATAATCCGACGCCAAACCAAAGCACAATTTTTTTCAATAGAATATAGAATAGCCAGTCCTTCCATGAAGTTGTTACTTTTTTGCCCCTTATTGATGGAAAAGAAGAAAATGACATTACTTGAATTGTCTCTTCCAACTTTGTCGATCCTCGCATGCCTAGGATTTACCCTAGAAGAGCCATTAGTATTATTATTTAAAACACCAATTGAAGGAGGAGACCAACAACCTTCCCTCTGGGTTTTCTTCTAGGAATTGTGATTTCTCCTACCATAGGAGTACCCCTACTCAATTCCTTATAAACCCAACCTTTTTGCAATTTATTCATCCCCTTCAAATAAAAAATTACAAGGATCTTATTGTGAATAAAAATGTTGGGTTTATTCAAAATACAAGGATTTTCCTTAATATAAAATATTTTTTATTGAAATAAACCAATAGATAAAATGACACTTGTTGAACTTTCCAAGGAAATTTATTCCACTTCCAAAAGTACCAAAGGTGCAATTTAACTAGGTTATAGTACACATGTAATATGGTTCTATTCAACAACAAAATTGCCAAATCAATACCCACTATGATATGTAAACCACACTACATAGGCAACATTGTTACCTAGCTAGCGAGCCTAATGCCACATGAAATAAAAGAGGAAAAGGCTTCAAAGTAACCTTTTATAAACCCTAGTTTTAATATTGAATATTTTTGATGGGAATCCCTTTCATGTTGAAGATCTTGTTGGAGTAATTAGGACATCACTTGATAATTAATTAATCATTAATTAATTATTAAGTCCCTCATTGCTTTATTCACTTAAGCTAAACTTAGGAGTAAATTTTTATTTATTAGATTGGACTAATATAGGTCAAGTTGTATCATTGCATGAGATTAAGACAATTGTCACAATCAAATCAAATCCTCATTTATGGTTTATTTTTTTATGCTTCGAAAAGCATTCACATTCATTGTAATCATTAATCCATGTAGTTCCATTCAATTCAATTACAATTATAAGTTAATCTCAATATTAGATGCTTGTGTGATACTTATGTGGATTCAATATTTTCTCTCTTGGTTACATAGCAAATCTATTGTTTTGATCTCTTGTTTATGATAGACATTTTGGTTGCAGGTGATTAGTGGGAACTGTGGGGTTCATTATCAACTCCAACATGGTAACAAAGCACCAGATTTATGACTTCCTATCTAAATTCTATGGGATCTAGCCTTGAGGAAAATATCGGCTCGTTTTGAAGCAAAACGAACATCACTATCGAGTCTAGAATGACCAATATCTTTTTTTTGGTGTATTTTTGAGAAAAATAATTTCTGGGTTTTGTTCAAAATCATGAAAAACCATCTAGGTATCCACTAGATTTTATAGATAGTGAGAAAATCTTACAAAAAAAGTGTTGTCAAAATAGCATAGCATGGTTATTTTCCCTATAGGTGAAGTTTATATTTTTACCAAATCACACTTAGCATTCACTGTCTTTTGAACCATACCAACAATCCTTTGCCACAACTATTGAACCAACATCTTACATCCTCTAAAAATCCTTTGATTCCTTTCAATCCAAATATGCCAAAGGATAAAGGAGGGACCTATGTACCACATAATCTAAAGAAGGAGGCATGTGCAAGAGGCCTACACAAACTTCTCCAAAAATCAAATAGAGAAGAGGCATGAACACAAGCTTGCCTCCAACAACACCACCATAAATGCCAAATATCCTTGGAGAAATAACACTAAAAAAATAAATGAGAAGAATATTCTTCACTATTACTGTACATAACACCTATAGAAGGGCCCTAAAAACCACGTTTTCAAAGATTATCCCAAGTGACACTGATTCCAAGCTAGAATCCATAAAAAGCAATTGCATTTAGGCCATGAGAATTTATTCCAAACATTTTTCCACCATGTGACTTCCAACCCCCATAGTTCTGAAGGTAAAACTCTTGATATCCAGAGGCCACCGAATAAATCCCCTTGGGGTCCGGGCACCATGTCGGGATATCCTTCTCCCTGATCAAACTATGAAATCTATCTTCTAAAATCCTTCTTAATTCAACACGGTCCTCAACTGAACCTCCAACTGGCCACTCTATAGGATCCTTCCATCTATAAACTTCCACATGTCCCAAAATCAGGTTGTGTTTGAAATCCATAACCTGAGACCATCTAGCTCTATGAATCAGTGACAAAGGTCATGTAGACAAGGGTACATAAACATGATTGAAGGAAAACAATCTTGCGAATCATACCAAAAAATAGCTTCAGAACCCCTATTAAAAATCCAGAACAAACCTCCCTTGATCAAATTGGCTCTCTTTTTGGGAGTATCCCAAATGACATAACCTTTTGCCAAATAAAACAACACGAGGAACCTCATCTTTCACCACCCCAAAAAGATACTTGGTGGATAGAATCCTATCCCAAATATGGTCTTGATTATCGTACCATCTCCAATAAATCTTGACAACCAAAGCTTGGCCAACAAGACTAGCTTGTCTCAGACCAAGGCCCCCATCCTGTTTCGATTTGCATATAATCTCCCACTTAACCACACTCCATTTTGAAGAAGCCAAGTTACCAACCCAAAATAATGGTCTTTCAAGAGTATCCAGATCCTTAATAAAACTACAAGGAGCCATCTGAAGAATTCACTTGTAGTTAGAAGGACCTGAATCACAGATTTCAAAAGAAAAACCCTCCTAACAAAGGACAACCATCTATGAGTCCAGTGATTCACTTGTGTCTGAAACTTGTCTAGAATGCTTTTCCAAGTTTCTCGAGGAGGGGATCCAACTGAGAGGGTAACACCAAGATAGATCATAAGAATCTATCCAATCTAGAATTTGAGAAAGCACGTAATCTGCTGCTAGGTGAGCAAGGGGGTATTAAAGAAGAATATGGAAGATTTTCCTTCATTAATTTGTTGACCTGAAGCCATAAGATAAATATCCAACACCTAGTGAAAGATAGTTTCTTCCCTAAACTTAGCCACACCCATCAAAGTACTATCATTAATGAACTATAAATGAAATTGCGGAGGCACGCCACTACCCGAACTCCACCCTTGGATAAGGCCACAATAAACATGGTTTTTAATGACTCTCCCCAAACCTTCAGCCAAAAGAATAAACAAATATGGTGACAAAGCATCTCCTTCTTGGAGACCTCTAGTGGCTCCAAAAAAGGAAGAGGGTTCTCCATTGACAAGCACAAAGAAGGAAGTGGAAGTAACACAACTCATTACCCAAGAGACCCAATCTTCAGCAAAACCAAAAGCATGGATCAATTTTTGAAGTAATGACCATTTGACCCTATCAAAATATTTTATCAAAATATTTTTCCATATCAAGCTTAATAAACATAACTTTCTCCATTTAAGTGTACATGGAGTGAATAGTCTCAACAACAATGATCACACCATCCAAAATTTTCCTATCAACCACAAAGCCTCCCTACTCCTCAAAGATGAGCTTGATGATCCACAATTTAAGCCTCTTTGTACTCAACTTAGATAGAATCTTATAGACCACATTACAAAAAGATATTGGTTTGAACAAATTCATCATATTAGCCCATTCACATTTAGGAATCATAGCAAGAAACATAGCATTCATAGCTCTCAGCATATGTTTGTTTTCCTGAGATTCATGAACCACCTCAAGAAGATCTAATTTTATAATCTCATAGAATTATTAAAAGAATTCTACAAGAAACCCATTAGGGCCTGGAGCTTTTCCTTCATCTGAAAACAACTCTCCCCAACTCATCTAGAGAGATGGGTCTCATAAGACTCTCATTCATTTCCAAAAACACATGAGGAGAGATACAAGCCAAAATGTGGTTTTCTTCTTCAAAAGCCTGAGGTTAATCCTTCATGAACAATGCTGCAAAATACTATGAAGCCTCCCTATAAATCTCCCAGAAGGAATCCAACAAAATTCCCCTAGAAGAAACACGAGAATAAATCGAGTTCCCATGCCTATGACCCTTGAAAAAATTATAGAAGAAAGTTGTGTTTCTATCACCTTCCTAAAACCACTTTATTTGTGCCTTTTTCTTCTAATATATCTCCTCATGTAGTTCCCATTCCTCCAGATCCTTCAAGGTGATTGATTCCTCCTTTACGAGTTCATCTGAAAGTCTAGAATCTCTAATCTCATGGGTAACAACATCTAGACGGTCTTGAGCCTCCAACTTAGCATGAAAGATATTACCAAAACCTTGCATATTCCACCTCTTAATTTGCTTCTTTACAAAATGTAATTGCTTGACAAAAGAATACATAGATTTACCATAAGCCGGTTTACCATGGTTCCATCAATTAAAAATTATATCTTGAAGTTGGGAGTCCTACAACCACATAAGCTAGAACTTAAAAGAAGAATTATTAGAGACTCTTGCTACAAAAGCTGATAATTTAATTGGCTAGTGATGCAAAGCTCCCCAATCTAAAATCTCAGAACTGGATGCCTAGTTACTACCTATCTAAAAACAAGAGACCAAAAACCTGTCAAGTCTTTCTGAGATTGAGTCTTTACCACACCTCCTATTATTCCAAGTATATAAGTCATTACTAGGCCTTACATCCAAAAGATTTAGGTAGGAAACATTATCTCTTAGAAGAATAGATGAAGGCTCCAACCTTTGCAAACCACCCCTCTTTTCTTCCAAATTGATGAAAACATTAAAATCCCCAACCAAAATCCAAGGGTATAAAGGAACAGCAGAGAAAATATATTGAATATGAGACCAGAGGAAAGCCTTACTAAGAATGTTAGTCAGGGTATAAATATTAGAAAGTAAGATGGTCTCTTTGGTTTCCAAGCTAGACACAACCATAGAGATAGAAAACTTGCTAGAGAACCACCGAAGAGTGTAACTTTCTTTGGGTTCCAGAAGAAAGCTAATCCCACAACACTACCTTGAGCACTAATACATTGGAATTGACTTCTCCATCAAAGTTTGGAAGCCAAGTTACCCATACTCTCCATAGAAAACTTAGTCTCCCAAATAAATAAAATATTTGGCAAATAGGCTCTCACCAAATCACGAACAACTTTTTGTCTAGGGCCATTGTTCAAGCCCCTTACATTCTAGGAAAGAATAATCATTTCTAAGAGTTCGAAAAGTGGGAGTCAATGGTTTTTACCAACCCTGACTCCACCAATGCCTCTCCCATTAATTTTTTTTTTTCTAGATCCTTCTTTCTTCCAACCTTAAGAGATTTCTCAGGAGCCCCTTTCTTAAGAATCTTTTGTTAAACCCCAAGGATAGAAGAATTTTTATTTCCAGGGTCTGCCTCCAAATTAGCCTTACCCAAAGGAGGAGCACTTCCAGCCAAGACTAGATCATTAACCTTTCTAGTAGCCTCTAATTCTACTGGTTCACTAGAGTTCACAGAAACATGATCCATGCCCATATTATCAACTGTCATACCATCCTCTTGAGCAACATGATTCTCCACACCCTTGGGTATCTCTTGGTCCACCTCCATGAATTTTTTTTCTAGATTCAACATACTAGTATTCACCTCTTGATGATCTAAATCATTTAGAACATCAAAACACTTGAAGATCCCCTCTTCCTGTCTATCCTTAAGAGTTATTTTATGCCCTCTACACAAGTTACGAGGATTAACTAGAATAAAACCATCCTCATTTGAAACATATCCTGAACCAAGAGCTTTCCCCTTGTCCAACTTAGGGGATTGTTGGAGAGGTTTGTTTGGATAAGACTTTGAAGATTGAACCCTCATACACTTTTTTTGCAAGTGACCATACAAATGACAAATCTGACACCTAAAAAGGAGAGCTTTTTTTTCTAGTTGTTGTATCCATGAAGTGGATGCATTAAAAATATCTAGAGAATCTAGCAAAGGGTTATTTAAATTGATCTCAATGCAAACATGAGCATAAGAGATTACCTTTTTATCCAACGTTTGTTGAGGATCCACTAGTTTGCCAAGCAATAAAGCAATTGAATGGAGAATATCATTCCTCCATAACTCTAATGGGAACCAAGGAAGTCAAACCCATACAAGAATACGAGAAGGAATCACCTTTGATGGGTTAAAACTAGCATTCCATGGTTTTAAAAACAAACCCACTTGATTGTATAAATAAGGACCACCTTTGAATGCCTTATTACGGTCAACCATGCAATTGAAAACCACCAAAAATTAGTTGTTAGTCACTAAGATAATTTCCATTTCACCCTCAGAATTCCATGTGCACTGAGCCCACAACTCCAAAAAGGGAAGATAAACTCGAATCCCCATGAACTTGCAGATTAAAGCATGATTCATCAAATAGTTAATGTCTTCTTCAATCGAGGCTAGTTGAATCACCAACACTAGATGGCCATGGCACCATTCCAATCATCCATTCATTCTCAAGATCCGAGGACCTCCATACAATGATTGAGTCTCTACACCTGAGGATTTGTTAAAAAAATTTAATGTACTTGCATGCATGGAAGAAGATAGATCATTCCCACTCAAAACCTCTAGTTTATAAGACAAATTCTACCCCAAAATGGAACCTCCAACCGATGCCATAGTGAACCCGAATTAAAAGAGAACAAAAAACACAATGCTTCTTAAAAACCCCACCTAGAATGCAACAAAACAAACCCACCCCAGAAACTATAGCAGCACCCAAAGAGAACGAATAGAAACCCACACCACCGTAGACTCAAAAAATCACTTCACCACAAACCACCAACACACAACAACAATGAAAGGTAGAAAAATGGTCTATGCAAGCTACAACTAAGGCCCGAGGGCCTTAGCACAGGCCATGCAAGCCGAGGAGGATCGAGAAACCCTCAACCATTCCGTCCTCTGCCATCATCCATTAATTTGTTGATTTTAGTCGAGTTTGTAAAAAAACCATTGTATTATTTTATTTATTTTCATGATATTTTTTAGTTTTTCATTATATAAGATCATTTGTAGAAGTTACTTGATTTTGCACTCATTTTATTGCTGCTCTAACATGATATCAAAACCATGAATAAAAAATAGTTAAATCAATTTATGTTGACTCTTGCACTTAACCCTATCATTGATGCATTGTAAAGCCAAACAAACATCATTCTTGAGTTTGGAAGGCATGCATGAGAGATAAACTTGCTTATTATTATTTTTATCTTTTGACAGACAAATTTTTTATTGGGGCCTTCTACTTGTACCATACAAAATTCTGTACAACCTTGCATTTATATGGACATCAAATTATTTTTCTAGAGGGACTCTTTATTAAGTGCCACCCTCTGCAAAATCTCCTTTTTTGTAACAATCGATCTTGAAATGATTGGCGATTGGTAAGATGAGTGTTTGATTGGTGTTTTCTGCAAAGAAATTTGGTTTGTGGTTTTTTAGAGTTTCCTCTACTTTTCCACCATCAAAATTTATTTATTGTTGCTCAATATTTTGGCATGGATGCTTGTTTCTCTCTGATTTTTTAGTTTTTTGAGTGCAATGGAAGCAATTTTGGTGTGGAATCTTGATTTAGTTGAAAGTTTTGGGCACCACCATTTTTTTTCATTTATTGTAGGGTTGGCACCATGAAATTTATCAATAAATGCAGTTTATAAGAGAATACAAGCAATTTGTATATCAAAACAAACTAATGAAAAAATGAGAATCATTGGCTTGCATGTGTCTGATAACTTTCAATTCCATTTTGTGACATTATACTTCACATTAACAAATGTGGGATAAATTGATTGATTTGTTTGGTTCAATTAATGAATTTCACACTCTTCAATTGAATTTTGAATTGAGGACTCTATCTCTTGATGTTCTTCTTGTTGGTGTAAATAGGAATTTTACCTATCTAGTTCATTAGCAGGTCCTATTTTCATGTTAAGTTTACTTAGGTCCTAAGAATATTTCTAGAAGCCTTAGTTGTCACCTTGATCTTATCTTATCTTTTTGGCATTTGATACTTGAGTCCTAGGTCATTTAATAATAAGTTGAGTTAGTTGTCACATGTTATAGGATTGAGACATATGTCATAATCTTGTTTAATCCTATTTTTCACCTTGTCTATATAAGTAAGGATTTTGTACACTTTGTATCATATCTTGCATAGTATTTTGTGGAAGGTTTTCATTATTTTTGCAGGTGGTCTTGTGTGCTGAGCTAATCTTTAGCTCCTACATGGTATCAGAGCTCTAGTGTTGCAAAATCCTTCGCAGATATGAGGGAAATATTTTGGCTTGAATATTTTTTGGGTATGATTTGGAGTTTCAAGGATCTCACGGTTGAATTCAAGGCATCAGAGAAATTCAAGATTGACTTTTGTTTCATCAAAATCTGACATATTAGGAAAAATTTACAAGGGTTTCAAGTTGGGTGAAGGTTACCAAATTCTAGAGGTAGTTGAATTTTTAGAGCACTTTGGGCCAAAATTGACCCTTCCATTATATTCGAAAGGCCTGAAAGCCTAAAGATCGCTTATTGAATCATTGAAATTGGACACTTGTCTCGGGGCATCAAAGGTTTCTTCTCTCTAGTTAGTTTTTTTTTATGGCCGTATAGATCCATACCCAACCGTACCATACAAATTCACTAGCGATAGATCTATTGTTGGCTAGTCGATACAATATTCTCTGGCATATTCCTTCAATGAATATTCTTCTAAAGATTATTTTCCTACATCAATTTTGCATACTTGGTCATTGTCAAATCATTAGGTACTTGGATGATATGTTTTTATAGGTTTTAATTAATAAAAAAATTGTTTAAAAGTTATAGTTGGTTGTTGTGTTATTACCATTGATGACGTAGCTCTTGGTCGTGTGCTTCATACACCATGCAAAAAATGCTTATCTGCAAGGGTTAAAGCCCTAGGTGGCATAGCTCCGCTTGTCACCCCTAGTTTACCCTGCCCTAATGGTGGTGCCGCCACTAGGCAGTGCTAATTTATTTTTTAAGCCACCAACTTCAGAGTTGGTCATATGAGCAACTTATGCCCAAACTTGGTCCCCTAATGGCCAAATTGGACAAATTATTTCAAATGGCCATAACTTTTTGTCACGATGTCAGATTTTTAAAAATGATATATCATTAGAAAGGTGGCTCCATCTAATTTGCAGTGGTGAAGGTTATTTTTCCAAATTCTTCTATTTGGTACTAGTATTTTTTGTTTGAAGTCAGATTTGGATTTTTGGCTCCCAAACTCATAACTCTTTTCTTAAATATTTGATCTTGATGATTCTTGCAGTGTTGGAAAGGTATTGAGGAGCTCTATCAAGACATCCATACATTTTTTTCCAGATTTAACTCCAGACGTCTTTTATTCAGATTTGTGTATTAACATTCTGGTTGATCACTTGGACATCTTATCACTGGGAAGGTGTCATTTTGATCTTTGCAATTTATTTTAGTTCAAGAACATGGTTTTACCTCTTGTTGCTTCAATCAAATTCCAGGGTTGCTCCATATCGAGAGTTTTCCAATGTTCCTTGGTATCAATACAATCAATCTTTGTTTTTTTTGTGTTATCATAATTCCAGAGTTGCTCCAACGATTGAGAGTTTCCAGTATTTCAGGCATCTAACTCATCTTATCCTTTTCTTGTTTCGATTAAGGTTCCCAACTTTACTCCACCAATGTGCTTTTAGTGTTTCTTTGCAATGGGTTATTTCTTTGAGGGGAGTTGCATGGTAGTTTTTCATCTTTGTCTTATGGGGGGTCTTTTTCCTTCTCATTCTTCATAGAGAATATTGATTGTATCTTTTCTATCTTTTGGAGAGGATTTTTGTCTCCTTGGGTTTTCTCCTTTTCTCCATTTGTGAGAGATTGCATTTGTACATGGGTACCTAACATGACCTCAAATTCGGGACCCATCCTTGCATATTTGCATCATTTGCATAATAATATAATACTCCCTAAGTTGCATTTAAGGGGGGTGTTAGTGTAAATAAGTGTTTTACCTAACTAGTTCATTAGTGGGTCCTATTTTCATGTTAAGTTTACTTAGGCCCTAAGAATCTTTCTAGAAGCCTTACTTGTCACCTAGATCTCATCTTATTTTTCTGACATTTAATACTTGAGTCCTAGGTCATTTAATAATAAGTTGATTTAGTTGTCACACATTATAGGATTGAGACATGCCATAATATTGTTTAATCCTATTTTTCACCTTGTCTATATAAGCAAGGCTCTTGTACACTTTGTATCATATCTTATGATCTTACTATCAAGAAAAATTATTTCTTGCATACTCTCTTGTGGAAGGTTTTCATTGTTTTTGTAGGCAATCTTGAGTGTTGAGCTAATATTCAACTCCTACACTTCCTTCAATTGAAGACTTCTTAGTTAAATTTAAATTTTATCTCTCTCATCTTCAAGGTTGTGGTAAGAAAAAATAGATAAAGAATGTGTGTTCTTGATCCTATCTAAGTTAAGAAGTCAATATCAAGTCTTTTCTTCTACCTTTTACTCTAAAATGGATGCTCTTGATGCCAAATTTAAGATGCCAACTTTTGAGTAGTTTTATGATAGAATTGAAACATAGAAAAAGAGGCTCACCCCAAATGGATTAATCAAATGGATGAACCTAATTTTACTAGATGTTTCACTCAATTATGAGGGCTATAATGCATAAATAATAATAAAAAATCAAACCTAACCAATATAGTAATCAAAAGGAAGGTTTTAAGAGGGTCAAATGTTGTGTACCCATTGCAAAAGTGATTTTTCGGGCCTCACTAGGGACTCATTCGCCCAATGATGAATGTGTCCTACCTAGGGTTTTGGAAAATCAATTTCTGGGTTATGTTCTTCAATATCTACAACTCCAAACTCCAAGTGATCAGCTCTCGAAAGTCAAAAATGAATGTATAGAAGACTTTCCATGATTTTGCAAGAAGGATGACAACTTTGACAACCTTGCAATTTTGACAACTTTTTCTCTCCAATTGATCTTCAACCTAAAACCTGTAATCACACATTAAAGAGGGAAAAATGTTGATTTTTAGGGAATAGAGGTTTTCCTTGGTCAAACCGCATTTGGTAATTAAACCTTGTAACAAAATAATGCATAAAATGAAAGATGAATGAACAATGTAATGTCACAACTCACCGAACCTTGTTGTAACCTTGGATTGCAAATCTGAAACTTAGCATGAAATGGCCTCAATGAGTGCAGATCTTGATCATGAACTTGACATAAGATAATGAATTTTGAACACTTGAACTTGATCACCAATGCTACATCATCACATTAGCTCAAAAACATGCATGACTTTGACATGATGAAATGGATCCTTGTTTGCTTCAATAAACTTCAATAAATCTGCACTTGAATGCTTTCGAATTCTCTTGTGAAAGTTCTCTTGATTGCTTATGAATATCTAGGATGCTTAAGAAAACTTTCTAGGTGAAACTAAGTGAAATAGCCTTGTATTTATACTTATCTTACTCTTAATTCCTGGAATTCAAATAACACAAGCCTACATCAAATCTAGGATTTGAAATCACTAAAATACCACCAAAAACATATTCGAAGGGGGGGTCCTAGGGTTAAGTGAGGACCCATTTTCCATGTGGCGAATGGGTCCTAGCATACTTAACTAGGAAACACTTCAAAGACTGTGAAATGTTATGTAAAAAGGGGATCCTAGGACCTAGTGAGGACCCATTCGCCACCTAATACCTTGTAAAATTAAGTGTTGTGTAATATCATTTATGAATGTCGGGCTTCATCCCTTAGAATCTATAATTAATTAGGCTTGGATTTGAATTAAAGGGGCCAATTAACCTTAATTAACCTCAATTAATAAATAAAGCCCTAGATTAATGTGAAAGTGTAAAGATACACTTTACAACACCCTATATAAGACACAATTAATTCTATTTAGTTTAGAAGGGCCCTAAAATTAATGTGAATGTGTAAAACACATTATAACACTAAATCAAGGCATAATCAGGTTCATTTTAATATTAATTATTCCCAAATTAAGTGTGAAAAAGGGATACTTTTTTCTACACTATATTTTTCCCACTTTAGTGAGAGTATGACCCCATATCAAAATCACACTAAAGTAGACATTCAAGACACTTATGTATGCAACAATTACAAATATACACAATCATATACTATCAAATACCAAGAAGAAAAGGGAGGAGGATCAAGCCTCGACTATCCAACGCGATGTGGGACACGTCTCAATTGTTTGTCCAAGATAAGGGAGAAGGGTCAAGCCTCGACTGTCCAACATGATTTGGAACATGTCTCAACTATTTGTCCAGATAATGTTCACAAGTAGAGCTTGATGTCCACTATGCAAACAACGCACACAATTTCTCTAGGGCAGTGAAACCTCAGGTTGTCCACTAGGCGAGTATCCCAAAAGGGTAGAAAATGAGAGAATCATATTAGGCTCCCATACCATATCAAAGCTATCCTCCTGACAACTTCAATAAGGCACCGCAATGCTAGGCAAGGCTCTATAGGAAAGCAAGGTTTTTTATGCTAGGTAGCCTTTATCAGGGTTGCATTCAAGCTTCATAAGGTCAGCAAGTTGTGTTATGCCAAACACTTATGAACAATAATATTACTAAAGGTTTTTGTTCAAAGGGATTTCACTTCATTCATGTAAGGTCTTCTTCTAAGGGATCATCGTGCCTAGTGTCTCCAAGAGAGGACAAATCAAGAGTAACATATTGTAACTTAGGGGATGTCTCGCGTCGCATCAAGCCACTATGAGAAAGTTGTACACTAAGAAATATCACACTCTTGGAGGACATCAAACCCAATGACACCACCAAGAAAAGGATGCATCACAAGAAAAAAAAAATCATACCATGAAACATGCGAAATTTTTGAAAGATATTATCGATGCATGCCCCCACTTTAAAGCGGTTGCTAACACCATTGTTGTGAGAAATCACTTTAATGTAGCCAATGTTTTCTCCTAATACATGAGAGATTTCTTCGAAAAAACCCTATGATAAGTCAAATGTTCCAAAAATAAAGCTACATCATGAAAAAGGAGGGAGGGGTTGCCCCAAAAAAACATAAGGGATGTATGGATTCGAGGTCAGTATATATTTACTACAATGTTGTCATAGAGCACAAAAATATCATCATTCCCCAAATACTCATAGAATTGGAAGAATGACACGTACAAAGTGAAAGCAAAGAAAAAGCCTTTTGGGTCAACATGAAAAATACCTAAATGTGTCGATGCCTTGTGTCATCCCCAAAAGGAAAACACAAGACAAGCGAAAAGATAAAATATTTACGACATAGAGAAGAATGTAGGTACGTATAAAGGAATGCACAAAAAGAGAGATACATTAAACAAAATAGCACAAGGGATCACATTACACACATTCAATCACATAAAGAACATGAAATTGAATACAATAAAAAATACTAGTAAGGCACATGTGATTTAACCTATAGTAGGTCATATGCATCCCAATCTCGGTCGGTATATACAAAAGGTGGACAACTAGCCAAAGGGACAACAACAAGTATCGAAACTAGGATAAGGCTATCTAACTCCTTGCCACCACTAAGTGCAAGATAAGGATGAGCCGAGATAAGTGATGAGAATGAGATCCTTGAGATACAGAGAATTATTTGCAATGAATGTATAATGTGTAATAGTGAGCATACTAAGATCCTACAACTATTACATGGCAAGGAGCAAGATGCATGCCTTTTTTAGTCAAGTTTGATTCTTAGAGGGTGCAAACTTCTTCAAAACTTTCTTTAAAAGATGAAAATTGTTAGTGCGATGGCCAAAGAATCTATGATAAGCACAATATGGTTCATTCTTACTTGTTTGTATTTCGGTCAAGTTTGCACGTTTAGGTGGTAATTCAATCAATTGCCAATGTAAAAGAGTATAGAAGATTGTCTCATTTTTGGATAGTTGTAATGAGTTATAAAGAGATTCAGGAGGTTCATATAACTATTGTAACTTGATCTTTTGATGTTCATGCATTCATGGTTTATTCTTCTATGGTTTGATCACTATGTTGTCATAACTTTCTTCTTCTAACTGCAAACCCTTTCCTTTGTCAGAAAAGGATGTGTTAGAAGTTGTAAAGTGATCATAATTTGTTGGTTCTTTTCTCTTATGTGTGGGAGATGTGTAGTAGGGTGGTTGAGGAGGAGGCAAATTTTGTTGAATGATATGGACCAAAGAACATATGAATTATATCCCTTCTTCTTGTTTAAGCATCGTTCTTAGGTTCCTAGTGAGAAGAATGACATTACTAGGAATAGGTTTGGTTCTCATAAAGTTTTGTTAGATCTTTAATTCTTCATCTAGAATCCTTATGTTGTCTTGTGGGATATTAGTAATATAATGCACATAATTTATAGGAAGGGAAGTCATGGGAAATGAAGTATGAATACTATGATCTATAGGGGGTTGATTATCAACACTATTAGAAAAAGAGCTAGAAGACCCAAGATCCAGGGCGAATGGTATATCGTGGGATGACATGTGTCTTGAACTAAGTCTCACAATAGTATTGCTAATAGGACACCAAGTTGTAAAGCTCATGCAATATTCACAAACTTAGTGTGCAAACCCAAAATGGAAAGAGGCTTATAATGCAATACAATGACCTAAAATGAAATGTTTAAATGCAATTTTAAGATTGTAAACAAGGTAATTTTTTGATTACACTATGCAACAATCTAAAAATGAAATCTTGTAAATGCAATTTTCAAATCAAACAATGAACTAGATGTATCAAATTAATCTAGATATAATGAAATGAATGAAATAGACAATCAGGAAACTAAAACTGAAATCTAAAAGTAGCAAACAAAAGCACAAAAATGATTTTTTTTAATTTCCAAAAATGCAAATCAAGACCTAATTAGGGACTCATTCACCCTAGGGAAAATGGGTCCTAGATTAGGGTTTTGAAACTAATTTTTACATATTTTCAAGTATTTTCTAATGATTTTCAGATTTAGGTATGCTACAATAAGTTTCAGTTTCAATTTTCTATAAATGCAATGTGAAATACAAGTTGAAAATGTGACAAAATGATGAACTGAAAGACCTAGTTTGATATGCAATTTTTGTTTCAATTTTCAAATGCAAGTTTATATGATGTATATGATATGCAAAATGACTGATTTTTTTGTATTTTTCAGATTTAAGGAATACAAACAATACAATCCTAAAACCCTAGATGAGATGCAAATTTGCATGCAAACCAGACACCCTAAATGAGATCTAATTCAATGCAAATGAATTCAAGATCTAAATCTAGGATGAAAATGAACTCCAAAATCAGAAAATTTCAATGCTCAAAAGGTCAGGTTTACCATAATGAAATATAGAAAAAGAGGTTCACCCCAAATGGGTTAACCAAATGGATGAACCTAATTTTACTAGATGTTTCACTCAATTATGAGGGCTATAATGCATAAATAAGAATAAAAAATCAAACCTAACCCATATAGTAATCAAAAGGCAAGTTTTATGAGGGTCAAATGTTGTGTACCTATTGCAAAAAGTTCTTTCAAGCCTCACCAAGGACTCATTCGCGCAATGGCGAATGGGTCCCGGTTAGGGTTTTGGAAAATCAATTTCTAGGTTCTGTTCTTCAATATCTACAACTCCAAATTCTAGGTGTTCAGCTCCCGAAAGTTGGATATGAATTCTATAAAAGAATTTCCATGATTTTGTAAGAAGGATGACAACTTTAACAACCTTGCAATTTTGACAACTTTTTCTCTCCAATTGATCTTTAACCTAAAATCTGCAATCACACATTAAAGAAGAGAAAAATGTTGATTGTTAGGGAATAGGCATTTGCCTTGGTCAAACCCTATTTTGGTAATTAAACCTTGTAACGAAATAATGCATAAAAGGAAAGATGGATGAATAATATAATGTCACAACTCACCAAACCTTGTTGAAACCTTGGATTGCAAATCTAAAACTTAGCATGAAATGGCCTCAATGAGTGTAGATCTTGATCATGAACTTGACATAAGATAATGACTTTTGAACACTTGAACTTGATCACCAATGCTACATCATCACATTAGCTCAACAACAAGCATGACTTTGACATGATGAAATGGATCCTTGATTGATGTAATAAACTTCAATAAATTTTCCCTTGAATGCTCTTGTGAAAGTACTACTAATTGCTTATGAAGATCTAGGATGCTTATGAAAACTTTCTAGATGAAACTAAATGAAATAACCTTGTATTTATACTTATCTTACTATTAATTCCCGAAATTCAAATAACACAAGCTGACATCAAATCTAGGATTTTAAATCATTAAAATACCACCAAAAACATATTCGAAGGGGGGTCCTAGGGTTAAGTGAGGACCCATTCACCATGTGGTGAATGGATCCTAGCATACTTAACTAGGAAAAACTTCATGGATTGTGAAATGTTATGTAAAAAGGGGGTCCTAGGACTTAGTGAGGACCCATTTTTGATGTGGCAAATGGGTCCTAGGTCACTAACCTAGGACACATACCTTGTAAAATTAAGTGTTGTGTAATGTAATTTATGAATGTCAGGCTTTATCCCTTAAAATATACGATTAATTAGGCATGGATTTGAATTAAAGGGGCCAATTAACCTTAATTGACCTCAATTAATTAATAAAGCCCTAGATTAATGTGAAAGTGTAAAGATACACTTTACAACACCCTAAATAAGGCACAATTAATTCAATTTAGTTTAGAAAGGCCCTAAACTTAATGTGAATGTGTAAAACACATTACAACACCAAATTAAGGCACAATTAGATTCATTTTAATATTAATTATTCCAAAATTAAGTGTGAAAAAGGGATAATTTTTTCTACACTACAAGACTATTAAGGGAAATATCTAAATTACTCTCTATGTATACAATCACCTCATCTAAAATTCAAGCATTAATGACAAAAACATCTAAAGGTAAAAAAAAATTCTTCTAAATCTAAGGTAGATTCAACTTCAACAAGTGATTAATCCTCCATGTAGAACACATCTAATATGCAAGGAAATTCTTCTAAATTAAGAATACCTCTACTATAAAGGAAAAAGGTAGAGAACCATGTTCCTACTATGGACTATCGATTCATGATACAAAAGGATTGTATCCTTCGAAAAGGCCATGAAGAAACACACCACTGGTATGCCCAAATCTAGCAAGGGTAAAACACTTTCATCTAAAGGTTTATATTCATCCACACAAAGTTGGATATTTGATTGAAGAGCCTGCCGTTACACGACCAACTCATATGACCTACTTGAGTCTTTTTTCTGAAAATTATTCTTCTCATATTAAAATGGGTATCTCTACACAATTTTTGGTTTTGGGGTTAGCTACTTTACAATTGACAAATAGTTGCTTTGAGGATATGCTCTATGTTCTTGATATTTTTGCTAATATTTTCTCCTTATAGAATATTTACTATACTAGGGATAGGAATATAGTTAAGTTCTCCCCACATGATGTAGTCATTAAAGAACTACAACATCATGATAAAATGGTTTCTTTGGTAAGAGCTAATCATGTGTCTAGATTACACAAGTTCTATAGTTCTGATTCATCTTGTGGACCGCCATACATCATCCATATAAATTATGAGTAGACTTTGGTATGCGAGGTTTGAAAACTCAAAATATATATCTTTAGTAGTCAAGTACACAAAATATGGTATTTGTTCTTCCCAAAGTTTTATGCATAAAGAGAGTTAGTTAAGGTTTTTTCCTTGGAAAGCATCATTAAGAACCCTTTCCTAAGGGGAGACTTACTATGCTTCAAACTTGTTTAATTTGGTACATAGTGACCTCATGTCATTTCCAATTCCGTCTTTTTTAAGAGCCAAGTGTGTGCTCATTTTAATTGATGATTACTCTTGTCACACATGTGTTTACTTTCTTAAGTACAAGAGTGATGTCTTCACCACTTTTAGGACATTCATGGTGTTTGTGAAGAAGAAATTATACTTATATTCAACATATATACATAGATAATGGGGGAATATATGATTTGGTCCTTTTAGGATTATTACATTGAGCATGGCATACATAATTAGTATTTGGTTTCATATGCTCTTTGACATAATGGTGTCACTAAAAAATAACAAATCACTAAGTGAGATGGAAAATTTCATGCTTTAGTCATGATCTATGGTTCCATCCTTTTGGGTTGAAGTAGTCAATTGTTTCAACTATATTTAGAACTACACTCCCCACATGACTATTCAAAATATTATTCTAAAGGAGGCTTGGTCCAATATCAAACTTGATGTTTCCTTATTTAAGGTATTTGATAACGAGTCTTGGAATTCATATCAGATGGTCAATACAAGAGAGTGGAGAAGAAGAGGCAGTCATTCATTTTTGTTAGCTAATGTGAGGATGTGAAGGATTGTTGGTTGTTCAATCCAACCAGTGGAGATATCTATTTTTGAAAAGATGCTCAATTTGATGAGTCCCTCACATAGGGGTACCCACAAGAAGTTGGGTCCACCATGGAAAAGTGTTGTGCAAAGAAAGATTATGACAGGAACAGGTAGCTATTTAAAAAAATGGGTACTAGTTTAGGAACAAGGGCCCAAGCTTGAAATTAGAATGGGTGCCCATTATGCTTTGAGATCTCATCCTAAATGGGTACATATTTTGTAAAACTATTTATTTTTAAAAAATGACCCAACAACAACGAGCTAGAATGAGTACTCGCTTCTACACCTCCTACCACCAAAAAATTTCACCTACCACATCCTCCCATCAACCTCACAAGTTTTAGAGACCTCCAAGTTGGTTTTTGTCCTTCTTTATGTATTTTTTTGCCGTATATTTAGTGTTTTCATTTAGAAATTAGGGTTTACATTTTATTATGTATTTCTAATTAAAACCCTAATTACAACAACCATTTCCATTTGTAATAATTTAATATTAGCATACTAATATGAAAGGTCCCCTACAACAAGTGATGAAAAAATTGTATCTCCACAAGTACCATGATAATTTTCTAGACTACCACCAAGAATAATTGTTGAAATTTCATCAAATCATGAACTCAATATTAATGCATTTTTAAATTTCAAAACATTTTTGAAATGAACCTACATCATGTCCATAAATTTTCCTAAACATGTGTCCAAATTTAGTGCATTCCCAAACAAACCCACTTAAATTAGTTGCAAATCATAAATCCCTAGTTAGAGGGATTTTAGTGCCTAAAATCCTTTATCCCATATAATTAGGCATGAAAAAATATTTCTTATATATTCTTGAGACACATTTTTCCTTATTGTGAAACTTCATCTCCTTTCCAATTAACCATGCCTCCCACTCTCCTTATCCTTTTTACCTTTCCCTCTTGTTAAGAACAACATATTATTCCAAAAAATCCATCCTCTTAGGTGCATAATCATTTAATTACTTGAGTTAATGACATTCTCAGGTTACTCATATAGGATATAAGACTTAAATAAGAATATTTGATTAGCATGGACAACTAGAAATATTTTCATAGAACTAGATAAATTTCGACAATAAATAATTTTATGCTACTAATTATATGATCTAAAATGGACCACCACCAAAAATATTTTCTTTAATTAAGGAAATTCTTTGTAATTCTTATCTAAGTACAGATAAAAATATGAATGTGTGAGCCTTATCAATCACTAATTCCTAACCCTCTAGTCCTTTACTTGACTATGCAAGGAAAATACTATGTGACATTTGTGAGATAAAATAAAACATGCCTCAAAAGAGGAAAATTTAAATTTTAGGAATGAATATACCTATTGTAAGGTTGTTAAATACATTAAATTTAATATTAGCCCTTAGGATACCTTTAATTATAACCACTCAATAGTTGTATGAAATCTTGTTTCATATGTTTCATTTTTTCATCTATTTGAGTTCCATGTCTATTATTTTCTACAAAATGCCCCCAAAATTGCTCAATAATCTATAATATTTATTAAATATGATGCTTTCTAGGATACTAAAGTGTATCCAAACATGATTGAAGAAATATTTAATTATATTAGTCCCTATCACTATATTTTTACATGGAATCAATATAGACATCTTATTGAAACAATTGAAAATAATAAAATAATATCACTCTCTCTCTCTTATTCTTATAAAGACCTTAAAAAGACCTAGAATCTTCAATTGCTACTTAAGTATTGATGATGATGGATTATGTTTCTAAAGTGTCTTTAATTTCTTTTGAATTTTTTCTAAATATTGAATATGATATCAAAGTGAATTTAGTTATTACTATTGATCAATTGTGCTAGTATCATGCTACTAGAAGGTATACATTTTTAGTACACATATTGCTCAAGTGTAAATTGGCTAGATAAGAGGTAGTTTTTCCATTGAGAATTTGCTAACTTGGAAAAGGTCATGCTTTATTTTGTTCCCTTTCATATAGTAGAAATGTCACCATTTTATAATATGTAACAATGATTAGCATTCCTCCCATTTTTGAACTCTTCCAAGATACTTTACTATATGTTTTTTCCTTCACTTTTGTATAGGGGAACCTAACATGGTTGCACAAAGCTAGGAATCCTCTATTACACATGGTTAGGGATGTCTTGTAGGAGTTAATGGTGAACTCTTCAACACCCTAGGATCACCTACGTGACAACAATAACTTCCACAAGAGAGAAATGATAGAAATGTCATGCTATGATTATGGATGCAAGATTTTTAGATTGAATATGTGATGTACATATGATGCCTTTCTTACAAAGGCAAGTTGTGAGATAGGATTAGACAAGATCTTGGCATGTGTCTTAATCCTGTACAATGAGACAACCATCTCAACACATATTAAATGACTTGGGACACAAGCATTCAATGCCAAAATATAAGATAAGATCTAGTAACAACTAACACTATCTAAAAAAATTCTCTCCTAGGACTTAAATGGTCTTAATTGTAAATAGGACCCACTAATGAGTAGATAGGTAAAACACCTATTTACACCAACACCCTCCCCCCTTAAGTACAACTTAGGGAGTACATTATTATAAAAATAATGCAAAGATGGGTTCCAACTACAAGGCCATGTTAGGAACCCATGTACAAATTCAATGTATGTTGGTGTGAATAAGGTTTCCTACCTAACTAGTTCACCTAGTAGGTCCTATTCACAAGTTTACTTAGGTCCTAGAAACATTTCTAGAGGTCTTAGTTGTCATGTGATCTTATCATGACATTTAATACTTTTTCCTAGGTCATTTAATATTTGATAAGTTATCTGTCACATGACATAGGATTAAAATACTTTTCATGATCTTGTCTAATCCTATGTCTCACCTTAGCTATATAACCGATGGTCTCTCATACATTGTATATTGAATTTTATTTGTATTTCTTGATAGGAATACAATTTATTCTTATAATATTGATATTCTTTCTTTGTGCTTTCCATTTGGCCTCTAGATCTTGGGTGTTTATCTCCATAGCCAACTCTTACATGGTATTAGAGCAAGTGGGGTTCCTTTGGTTAGTCTTTTAGAAGAGATCTTGGTAGATCTTGAAAATTTCAGTATGCTCTTCTCTTGCATCGTATGATGATCTAGAGAATCAAAAAAACTTGATAGAAATACTAGATTTTAGTGGGGTTCCTCTTTGTGGCTTTATATTGCAAGTTCATTTTGGAGCTTTTTGGTGTAAATTTGAGCTCACCATTGAGTTCAAGGTGTTCAAATCGGACATACAAGGATAGATCTATGAGGGTTTGAAGTTGAAGAGTGGTTACTAGATCCAGGAGGTAGCTACAATTTTAAAGCATTTTGGGTCAACTACAACCTTGCCATCATTTATAGAAAACCAAAAAATGATTGTCAATTTCTCAAAATCAGACAACTTTGCCTAGGGCCATCAGGGAAGCAATTTCCCCAATTCGATCATTTATATGATCGTATAGTCATTGCAATTCACAATTGGTATGGTCAATTCTTTTAATATAATCAACTCTTTTAAATTTTTCTAAATTTCTAAATATATATATATATATATATATATATATATATATATATTGAAATCTTTTAATTTCAAAAAAAATTAAATAAAAAAATATTCAAAAAATAATAATTAAAACATAGGAAATTTGCACACTTGCTTACGTAGGGTATCGCAGACCTACTGTACCCACAAGGGTATCGGTTGAGTCAGGTTGTGCCATGTGGTGCAACTTCTACCCACCACATAGGGCCCAAACCTCCCAATGTCGTTGATACTTGCCAACACCGCTGATACACAAAACATTTTGATAGTTAAACTAATTCGAGCAAAATAAAAGTATATTCCAAACAAGACTCCATGAAATAGAATATTTTGGTCGGACAGTCGAGAAAGGAATATACCGACAGGTAAAAGCATATTCAGATCGACCTATGTTGGCCAATTGACCATCAAATTTAACATAGTGAATTTCTAGTGTCATTGCTGCATCAACGTCCTTAAGAATTTTTGGTCCCCCTCTCCAACGAAGTTTCATTTTCAGAGGACAATTTTCAAATTCTCATAACGCAGACTCAAGACCTCCTTTTTGCGAGCAATTTTTTTATTTGGGGAAAAAAATTGTGTTCTTCATAGTGGTGTAGATGGTTTTTTATTTTGGTCCCTGGTTTTTCTTGAAATTGCAAATTCTCACAAGTGTTGTTGAGTTCTCATTTTGGGAACTATTGGGGATCCATTATTACTCCTATGGTAACATATTTTGGTACAATTTATTTTGAAAGTGCATAATTTGTGTGTACTTTATAGTGGTATGATCATATTGATCTCCTTTATAACAAAAATGTACTTTGAATATGTGGCCAAATTTGGCATTTGCATGTACCAAGATTAAGACCACTTCATTGTTTTTGGCAAGTGGCATCTGTAATCACACTAATCATAAATTAACAAGGTCATATATTTCTGGAGGGGTTCTTTGATTGAGTGAATTGGGGGGGTTTCTTCTTGTGGTTGTGGTTGCATTCCTCTTGATTTGTGTTCTTTCTGTCTTGTTTCATCATGGAGTCATCTTCAATTCCACTTCTAACACCTTACAACTATTCTAAATGAAAATATTAAATGAACAAATTGATAAATGAAGACACTTGAGAATTCTTCAAAGACATCATTCATCTTCTCTCATCTTCCTTTCAAGAATGGGAAGAAATTGTTGGGAATCGAGGTGTCTCAACCTTGACAATTCCTAAGTTATTTATTTATTCTTATTATACATTTTCCCATGGATAAATATCATTTATGTTATTAAATATTTGTGCTCTATTGAAAGGGGCATGAAATTTCAAGTTGGCACTTTTGCCACATGTTAGTGCCTTGAAAAATAAGCTATTAGTTGTCACAAGATGCCCATTTAGTGGTCTAACATGGAAAGGCTATTTTTAAGGATGTTATGACAGATTTTATGACAACTGTAAGGGCTAAAATTAAGGGATATCATTTTGGACATGAGAATCATCTATGAAACACATAATAGAATCTTTGCATAAGTTATTGATGGTTTATGATGCATGTAAGAGAATATCCCAATTTCTAGGGATTCATGATTATTAGGTTGTAAACTTAAGTAAAATAAACCAAAAACTATTCAATGTTATAATAGAAGAATACATTAGTGACATATGCAAAGGGCCAAGGCACAAAAGGACTAGGGTTTTAGTCATAATATATAAAGGAAAACCCTTACGAACTAGAAAGACTATAGTATATTTGAAACACCATTGAAGATCTCTCAAATCAAGTATATTTGATGGGCAAAAATATGACGAAGACAAAAAACAAGATGGGACTTGAAGAAAATTTGACACTATCAAATTGAGTCCTAATAGGTACAATAGGACTGAGTGTGGAGGAGCTAGTTAAGGACATTCAAGATGACACTACACAAGGGGAAAGGATATGGATATAGGTCAAACTATGATATTAGAACATATAGGGGATGAAAAAGAAAAAAATAAAAAGATAGGTGGAAGAAATAGAGAAACAAAACTTATAGGAAATACCACAAGATAAAGGAGAACATATTAGACATCCACAATAGGATAAACTGCAAGGTAATGGGTTTTAAAAAGTGGACAAAGAAGAGATCCATAAGGAAAAAGGAAAGGCATTTTTTGTATAAATTGGTAGAGAAGAAATTCCTATTGATTAAATTTTGATTACTTTGATAACATTCCATTTTTTTGGCCCAATGGTTAAAGTCAAGGAATTTATTACCAAACACAATAAATTCCAACCAGTAGTTCCTTTGGCATCAATACTCCTTCTACAAGGGCCACAAATGGACTTATTATAGACATCCTCATTCAATAATTTGAGATGGAAGACATAATAGAAATAAATGCTAGGAAACACCTACTAACATTAGTATATGACTACCTATGAATCTATCACTAAGGAAATAGTAGACATTCAAGAATAATTATCACAAATCAAATTAAATCTCTCATTTCCATCAGAACAATAGCTAGGCATAGTAATCAATAGGATTGCTAGCAAAACTAAGTTAGGATGAGGAGAGAGAAAAACTCAAAGTGTAGATTCTAGAAAAATATGACAAAAAGTAGTTGGATGAAAATAATTTGAAATATTCTCAAGCACAAATAGAACTAAATATTGAGATTAATAACATGGAGGGTACTTGTAGTAATGTTAGTACACTATATCAAATATTATTTGGGTTTGCCTACATCAACCAAAATATTGAAACTTTAGCTAAGCAATCTAAAAAAGTAGATGATGCAATGTGGGATCTAGATGAAGCTACCATAGTATAATTGAAAATCTAAATATTCAATACTAGCAAGTATAGGAAAAAACAACAATTTTGATAGCACAAATGAAATGATTGAGAGAGGTAGTCAACTTGCACTTAGATCAGTTAATGAGTCTTTTAGTGAATGTGCAAAATATGACAGCTTCTATTGGGATCTTCTCCTCAATTGTCAATGTTGAAGTACTATTTATTGAAGTAAAGGGTCACATATACCAATTACAAAAAAGTACTATTATTAGAAACATTTGAGTCTTGAGGACAAGACATGATTTAGATTGGGGGTGATGTTGATAGACATAGCCAACTAAGTACAAATAAGTCGTAGCCACTACGGGTCTAAATATAGTAATGTGGATAATTAGGTGACTTGTGGAATCTCCCAAATGGCATAACTATGTGGAAGAAAGGATAGGGATATGTCACTATATAAAAAGAATATATAAGAGAAGAATGGCAATATCACACATAATTATATGGAGATATATAAGTATAGATAGACAGAGATTAGTGTACAAAGATAGAGATAAGCTTTGATTCATAAGAGATAAGAGACGTGTGACTATATATAAAGAGAGAGATAAGAGCATGACCTATTGATACTATAATAGATATATGAGACTGTGTGTGTAAGAAGTTGAGTCCACTTTTTGGCCAAAAAGTGGAAGTGTTTTCCTTGATTTTCAGAATTTGTCTGACTTGACCTAAAAAATTGAATCTCAAAAAATTCAGTAATATGAAATGTAGTACTCCAAGTCTAGTTTCCAAATATGTAATTTATTTTAATACCCAGATGATACAAGTTGATTTTCAATAGGCGTGTCTAAAAACCACTGATTAAAGTAACTTTTTTACCATACCATGCACATGTACGTCATCCATATTTTGACCTAAATAATTATTTTTTTCTTAATCCTTTTGGGAAAAGATTTGTAACACGGTATATTTGAATCCTTTTGGACATATTAGACATTCACAATAGGATATACCACAATATTTGTAAACAAGCCAAGTTAGGTTGCCAATTTCACTGAATTGGCAAGCTAGTGGGCGCACTAGCTTGCCAATTCGGTGAAATTGGCAATGCACTGGCCTGTTTGAAAAAATGGGTCCAAGAAATGGGGTCACCGATCACCGAGAGACCCCATTTATTGGACCCATTTTTTCAATCAGGCCAAGTTAGGTTGCCAATTTCACCAAATTGGCAATGTAGTGGCCTATTTGAAAAAGTGGGTCCAAGAATTACATCATCGGGAGACACCATTTCTTGGACCCATTTTTTCAAACAGGGCTAGTTAGGTTGTCAATTTCACCAAATTGGCAAGCTAGTGGGCCCATTGGCTTGCCAATTCGGTGAAATTGACAATGTAGTGGCGTGTTTGAAAAAATGGGTCCAAGAAATGGGGGCCATATCTCTCTCTCTCTCTCCCTCCCTCTCTCTCAAGTCTCTCCCTCCCACCGCCTCCCCCTCCCCCTCTCTCAAGTCTTTCCCTCCCACCCTAACTAGAGAATACTCTCTCTCTCTCTCTCTCTCTCTCTCTCTCTCTCTCTCTCTCTCCTAAACCCTAATCCCTATACCCTATAAATTTAACCTCAAACCTTCAACCCAATACCCTCAACCCTATACCTAATATCCTAAACCCTAATCCCTATACCCTATAAACTTAACCTTATACCTTCAACCCTATACCCTAAACCATAAAACCTACACCCTCAACCCTCATCCCTATACCCTATACCTTAAACCCTAAACATTATCCTTGAACCCTTAACCCTATAATTAAATGCTAAATCCTACATTAAACCTTGCACCCTAAACCCAATACCCTCAACCCTATACCTAATATCCTAAACCCTAATCCCTATACCCTATACACTTAACCCTACACCCCCAACCTTGAACACTATACCTCAACCCTCAACCCTAAACCCTACACCTTCAACCCTCATCCCTATACTGTATACCCTCAACCTTATAACCTAAGCCTTGAACATCATCCCTCAGCCCTATACTTAAACCCTAAATCCTACACTCAACCTTGTACACTAAACCTCAATCCTAAACCTAATACCCTCAACCCTATACCCATTATTCTAAACCCTATACACTTATCCCTATAACGTCAACCTTGAACACTATCCCTCAACCCTCAACCCTATACGTTAAACCCTAAACCCTACACCCTCAAGCCTCATCTCTATACCCTACACCCTCAACCTTATACCCTAAACCATAAACATTATCCCTCAACCCTATACTTAAACGACAAACCCTACACTCTCAATCCTTAACCCTATACCTTATACCCTTAACCCTACACCCTAAAGCGTAATCCCTATACCCTATACACTTAACCTCATACTATCAATCCTGAACATTACACATCAACTCTCAACCCTAAAACATATACATAAATCCTATACCCTAAACCATCATCCCTAAACCTAATATCCTCAACCCAATACTCTCAACTATATACCCAATATCCTAAACCATAATCCATATACCCTATACACTTAACCTTACACCCTCAACCCTATACCTTAAACCATAAACCATAAACCCTCATCCCTCATCCCTATACCCTATACCTTCAACTTTATACCTAATATCCTAAACCCTAATCACTATTCCCTATACACTTAACCCTATAATCTCAACCCTATACCTTAAACACTAAACCTTACACCCTCAAGCCTCATAGGGGGAGAGAGAGAAGTTGGGAGTGAAAGAGGAGATAAAGATAAGTAGAGAGGGAAGGAGAGGTAAGAGATAAAGAGTAGATAAGGAAGGACAGATGGAGGGAGAGGGAGGTGAGAGAGAGGTGAGAGAGAGCAATTAAGAGAGTGTGGTAGGGAGTGATAGAGGGATATGCAGGTAGAGAGAGATAGGTGAGATAAAGAGAAGTAGAGAGAGATAGGGATAGAGGGAAGGAGGGAGGGTGGGAAAGAGAGGGGAGGAAGGGAGAGGTAAAGAGGGATAGGTGAGATAAAGATAAGTAGAGAGAGAATGGTGACATATAGAGAAGGAGAGTTACAGAGAGGGAAAGAGAGAATGGTGAGATAGAGAGGAGAGAGTGAGAGAGAAAGAGGGTGAGGGAGGAGTGAGAAATAGCGAGAGAGGTAGAGGGGGGAGAGGAGAGATAGAGAGTAGATAGGGGAAAAGGTAGGGAGGGAGACATCTAGTGAGAGAGAGGGCTAAGGGAGATAAAGATAATTAGAGAAAGAATGAGAGGTAGAGAGAAGTAGAGAGAGAATAAGGGAGGGAGAGAAGCGAGATAGAGAGGTGTAGAGAGAGTGGTAGGGAGTGATGGATGGAGAGGTAGGTAGAGAGGGAAGGGGAGGGAGATGTATGGAGGGAGAGAGAGGGAGGTGAGAGAGAGGTGAGATAAAGAGCAATAAAGAGAGTGTGGTAGGGAGTGATGGAGGGATATGCGGGTAGAGGGATAGGTGAGATAGAGAGAAGTAGATAGAGATAGAGATAGAGGGAAGGAGGGAGGGTGGGTGAGAGAGGGGAGGAAGGGAGAGGTAATGAGCGATAGGTGAGATAAATATATGTAGAGAGAGAATGGTGACATATAGAGAAGTAGAGAGTTACAAAGAGGGAAAGAGAGAATGGTGAGATAGAGAGGAGAGAGTGAGAGAGAAAGAAGGCGAGGGAGGAGTGAGAGAGAGCGAGAGAGAGAGAGGTAGAGGGATGGAGAGGAGAGATAGAGAGTAGATAAGAAAAAGGTAGGGAGGGAGACATCTAGAGAGAGAGAGGGGGGACTAGGGAAGATAAAGATAATTAGAGGGAAGGAGAGGTATAGAGAGAGAAGTAGAGAGGGAATGAGGGAGGGAGGGAGAGAAGCAAGATAGAGAGGTGTAGAGAGAGTGTTAGGGAGTGATGGATGGAGAGGTAGGTAGAGAGGGATTAGGTAGATAGAGAGTAGAGAGGGAAGGAGAGGGAAAGGTATGGATGGAGAGAGTGGGAGGTGAGATAGAGAGTAATAGAGAGAGAGAGTGATAGGTTGTGATGGATGGAGAGCTAGGTAGAGAGGGAGAGGGGAGATATAGATAAGTAGAGAGAGAGGGAGAGAGGGAGGGAGATGTAGTGAGAGAGAGAGAGGTGAGATAGAGATAAACAGAGCGTGGTGGAAGGAGAGGTAGGTAGAGAGAGGGAGAGAGGAGATAAAGATAAGTAGAGATGGAAGGAGAGGTAGAGAGAGAGGAGAGATAGAGAGAAGTAGAGAGGGAATGAGGGAGGGAGGGAGAGGTAGGGAAGGAGAGAAAGGTGAGATAGAGAGGTGTAGAGAGAGAGTGGTAAGGTTTGATGGATGCAGAGGTAGGTAGAGAGAGGGATTGGGAGATAGAGAGTAGATAGGGAAGAAGAGAGGGAGAGAGAAGTATGGAGGGAGAGAGAGGGAGGTGAGAGAGAAATAGAGAGAGTGGTAGGGAGTAATGGAGGGAGAGGTAGGTAGAGAGAGAGGGAGATAGAGATAAGTAGAGAGGGAAGGAGGGAGGGAGGGAGGGAGAGAGAGAGAATTAGAGGGAAAAGGAGAGAGACATAGAGATAGACAGAGACAGAGACAAAGAGAGATCAAGGGAGAGAGAGTCAAATAAAGGGATGGAGATAGTGAGAGAGAGGTCTAGAGTGTAAGGGATAAAAATGAGTGAGATAGAGAGAGAAATAATATAACTTGTTGATTACTAAAATTTGACCTCCTGATTACTAAAATTTGACTAAGTTTGAAATTTGTGAGATCTTCCAAAAACTAGAATTTGCATTATAACTCCTAGAGATCCAAAACCACTCTCAAACATCTTGAAACTATATACATGAAATATAACTTAAAGTATAAGAAAGTAAACGTCCATATGTAAATGTCAACTTATACTTAAATGTTTATTTCATGTATATATTTTTCCTCAAAGATAATGAGAAGAAAAATAAATTCGATGTAGATCAAAACGTGAGCAAGTTATAACGTGCATGTGTTATATCTTGCTTTGGGAATCCCCAAGCTTTGGGTTTGGTATTTGCCTTGGAATACCAACCCAAAGGCTTGGAGGGAATTCCCAATGACCAGAGACGTGTTTTTGTAAATTCTACAATATTCCACATAATTGCGTTTGTGCTCACCGTCAAGATTCCACGTAGTTCAATGTCAAACAAATCGAACACTCGAGTAATGTTAGGTTCTCTCTTAGCTATCCAACGATGTAATTTTTTCACTTTTTGACAATGTTAAGCCTTTCATCTATAATTTCTTTTGTTTATGTGTCTCTTTTTTGGAAAAAAGCAGTGTTTGGTGTTTTTTTTGTTATAAATTAACCGTTCATCAAAATTTCCCATAAATTACATTTTTAGAAACTAGAATCTATTCTACAAAAAAAAAATCAATTAGTTTCACAAATTTGTAGGGGTAGCACGGCCAAAATTATGTTTTTCAAGAAGTGTCCACTTAGAAAATTAGTAAAAAATCAAATATTCATTAAAAAATTATCAGAAAAATCGTGCATCAACTACATATTGTTAGCTAATTTCTTACCGAAGCGATTTTAAAGATACTAAAAAAGGTTCACCATGCTAGGGATGTACAAGAGTTGCTATGTTATGTTTTTCCGACAAAAAAAACACCAATTTATGTACGTCCCTCTTTTGAACCCCTTAATCTCGACCATTTTCAAAATAAATTACTAGTTTAGAAAGTAGAATCAGAGCACTTCGATCCTTGTTTTTGTTCCATATCAAAATTTTGAGTGTAACTATCCTCAATTTCACATCCAAGGTCAGTATTTCCTAATTTCAGAAAAAAAAAAAAAAAAAAGTGGCAACAAGTAAGCCCCCTTTTTGGGAACCATCTTTCTGCACTTACCCTGGTTGCATTATGCGGGTCCATATCACATTACAATAGTGTAAAGGAATTTTGTATATTTTCACATATACAAAATTTTATATCCCCTCTCTTTAGTTTTCATTTTTCATACGTAGTTGAAGCACTTGTAGTTTTTAGTTATTTTGATCATGTGGCAAAGGCTATTTGTTGCATATTTTTTGGTGTATTAAAAGTTTCAAAGGAGGGCTTATACCAAGGAGAGTACAAGAATAATTTGTAAGGATTAATATCATATTATGTGTATGTGTATTTAATTTTCATGTCAATTGAGAATGTCCATATACTTTGAAATGCATGCTTATGTTAGATTTGTACACATATCAAAGTGTAAGAAAAATGTAATAGTGAAATTAGCATACATGTGTCATTTCCCATTTAGTATTGTGTCCACCTTGATGGGAACCTATTAATACAATAATATAGCAATGAGTGGCAAACTCTTGTAGTAAGCCTTACTCATGTACTAATTTCTATCCATATCCATTTCATCCCTCTTTACAACAATTTCCATACACTTAACCTATGTTCACTCTTATTTCACTATCATTTGCACCTACTTTTGTACACTCGCCCCTACCTCAAAATTATTATTTTAGGCCTAAGTTCATTTTTAGTGGCTTGAGATTGGCCTAGTTCAATCTCCATGTGTGCAAGAATGATATCATAACTCAAATGTTTAAATTTAACGTTCAACTTTCTCACCCCCTTCTAGTGGTAAGCTTTACTAATGTATTGATTTCTATCCATATACTCACTCTACGTTCACTCTCATTTCACTCTCATTTGCACCTACTTTTGTACACTCACCCCTACCTCAAAATTATTATTTTAGGCTTAAGTTCATTTTTAGTGCCTTGAGATTGGCCTAGTTCAATCTCCATGTGTGCAAGAATGACATCATAATTCAAATGTTTAAATTTAATGTTCTACTTTCTTGCCCCCTTCTACTAGTTATTATGAGCTAACTTAACATACATTTTTGTGACATGTTAATGTAGAGAAGGGGGACCCACCACCCCAAGACTCTAGGTCATAAAAGAGTCCTAAGCAATGGCTGCCCTAAACTACCTTGGGTTTGCTAAGAGAATTGAAAGGGGCAAGGTAATGAGGCTGAAAAGGAAGGAAAGATGGCATGTCGCTTTCCTACTACTAAAACTGAATGCTTACAGGGTCATAAGAGATAGTTTTTAAAGTTTAGTCTATTTCCCATACAACCTACTTTCTGAGGACGACAGTGTTGATCTCAGACTCCAGTGCAACACGTCAATGTCTCAGGGACGCGTTGGCATCCATATGGACAGAAGGTCCAAAGAGAAAATTGAAATGTGAGAAAACCTACTAATTGTCTAAATGCTAGATGTTTTATGCTACGACAAAATACTATAAAATACCAAACTGAAAGTGTAACAAAAGAAATGTTGTAACTAAATTATGCTAGAATAGACAAAGAAAGGGTGATGAGTTAGACCTATCCACTTGTGAATTGAATCTTCAAGTATCTCCAATACACACACGAAGACAAAAAAATGATGGGGTTTTGTTTAGAGGACTGCCTCAGTCAGTCCCATGCTTCGGTGTTTCCACCTCCACGGATGGCTAGATAGCCACAAGGTACAAAAAATGATAAAGAGATAGAAAAGAAGTGGCGGTACTAAGAGAAAGAACCAACAACAAGTATGCTATGTAGTAAACAAAATGATGCAAAAAGAAAATAGCAATGGAACATATCACCTTCACAGCTACGAGTGCTCAAGGAAAGTAGTGGAAGGAGAGATCTTGTGAATCCTCCAACAACAACGTTGTTGCAAAAAATGAGGTGTAGAAGCCAAGAACAACAGCTTGCAACCAAGAAGATCAAATCTTGAGAGTGTAAGAATGGAGCTAAGAGTGTGTAGAGAGTGAAGGAGATCAAGAAGAAGCGTTGAGATTAGAGAAGAGTGTTCAAGAGTTCAAGAGAGAGTGAATCAACGAGAAGTTAGAGCATTTGAATGGATAAAGAGAGGTAAACGACCCATTTTTCGTCGATCAAGGAGGTAGGAAACGTTATACTTTGCCACCAATGGAGAAACATAGCACCTCTATGGATTCCAAAGGCAGGAATCCTATCAGGATGGTAGCACGACACATGCGCATCCCTGACAGAGATTCATCCATTGATGCGAAAAGACATGGCCAGGTGGATGAAGTGAGTTGGCGACAACGAAATTGCATCATCGGATTTACATTTTCTAAGGTAGGGATTATGAAATGTGAATTTTCTTAGGGGTGCAAATTTGCTCCATTACATTTTCCCCCCACTTTAGTGAGCATTTGTGTTGTTGCAAATGCGAGGAAAAGTAGAAAGAGGTTGAAGAGAATATACCTAAACCATTGAGGAAGTAGATCTTTGAACTGAAACACCTAGATGTGCAGGAGGTAGCTCTACAAGTTCTTGGTCCCATAGGGAAACCTTGATGTGAAAGAGAGAGATGGCTCCATAGGTACTCAGTCTTGCAAAAATGGCTCCATGGGTTCTCGGTCCCACAAAAGTAGAACAAAGGCTCTACAGGTTCTCATTCCTACAGAAAGGAAGCACTTCAAAGGTTCTTGATCTTGCGAAGGGAGTACCGTAGGTTCTCAGTCCTACGGGGCTTGCATGAAAGGACTCCACAAGTGCTTGGTCTTGAAGAGTTTGATGTGAAAGGCCCTTACAAGTGTTCAATCCTATAAGGAAAGCTTGATGAGGTGATCGGTCTTGTAAGCTTGATTGTAAAAGTGAATTTGTAGGTGCTCGGTCCTACAAAGCAACATGTTAAGAAACATACACTAAATGTTAGGTAGAAAAGCTCAAACAAACAGATATATCACAAAGAAAGCAATTGAAGGAGAAGTTTTCAAAGGGGTCCCTTGGTAACCCTTCATGACACATTTTCAATCTTGTATCCAAGCACCTACAAGGGTCCTCCACGAACACATAAATACAAGCACAAGGAGGGGGGGGGGGGACACAATACACACAAAATAATAATCTACAAATAAAGAAGAGGTACCCCCTAGTCCTCATCAACCAGGATTTCGTCATTCTCCCAATCTAGATCATTATATTGGGAGGGTGGATGAGCCTACAAGGGTGAGATAGTGAGGGGAGCACCCTCCGACTCTCCTAAAACAAGGGCCAAGGAAGAAGGCCCCTCAATGTATCCTTTACTCAACTCCTGTGAGGTAAAGGTTGTATATCTCGCAAAGATTGTTGACAAAGTTGGGACATCATCCACCAAGTTAAACATGCACTTAATCGGATTACCATGTGTTAACCGAGCGAGGGAAGGAGGTACCTAAGATCCACTACTGACCTTGTCGAGAGGGACAATGACAAACTCAGGGGACGTCGGGGCCGCCTCTATCACAAGGATGATGCAAGCCAAAGCATAACCAACTGTCAAAGAAGGTGAGCCCCTCTTCCAACCACCACTTGAAGTGAGGTCATCCTCTAACTTATGCTTTAGTACAAGATGTTGGATCCCCACAGAAGAAGCAGATGTAGAGGAGGGAGAAGATAGAGCTGCAACAGACACCATCAACGTGTTTGGCATGTCTACGGGTTGAGTGAATGGAGGGATGTCTAGAAGGGACATCAGAAGCGAAGGCTCCATGGAAGGAGCAATGAACACCTGCACCCTTTTGGGGTGAGGATCATCAACACATGTCGGAGGAGCCAGAAGTAGAACCGAGGTGAGTGGAATTGAAGTAGAAGGAGGCACAACGAGAGGTGCCAAGACAGGAGTTGCTAGCTCCCCTTCTGCCTTCTACAAGGCAGCTTATTCAGTAACCAAACCATTTCTCCAATGCTTACACTCATGCGCAAGACGATTTCGTCGGCTCTAGGAACTAAAATTCACAGTTTAAGAAGGGACTAGAGGCTCTTGTTCTACCATAGGAGTGTCCTCCACAATTGTCATCGGTGGAAGGACCGTCTCCTAGATAAATATAGGAGGAAGCATAGGAGTGGAAACAAGAAGTGGAGGAGCATTGATGGGCGCCTCAACAACGGGTTTCTTCCCATTTGTTGTTGGAGGGGCAAGAACAGTAGGAGGTTGGGGAGGCCAAGAAATAGGGACAACTCCACGAGGGCCCTTCCTCTTGCTGTAAACAACAAGCCTAGGCATTGTGGGCAAGATGGGAAGTTTAAACACTTGACGCTTGGTTTTTTGACAAGCGCGCACCATTAGGCTCCCAATGCGAGGCATGGGAGCAGGAGTCGAAGGCGTCGCAACAAGGCAAGAAGTGGAAGTGGATGGAGCAGAAGAAGAGGAAGGCTCTTGGGTGCGAGAAAGCTTCCCCTTCCCCTTTTTAAGAGAAGAGAAGGTAGCTTATTGTTGAACAATCATAAAACCTTTGACAAAGATGTGTAGGGGGAATTTAGATAGGTCACCTTCGACGTCATGCCCCAAGTCTTATACTTAACATAGGTGCAATACAACAAGTCGATCCTCAGAGGAAGTAGATCGACAGAAGTAGGCCAAAAGTGATCTAACGAGAAGCCCCCACGTGACACTAGTGGTTTGTAACCAGTGTCGTGCACGATGTGCACAGAGCCCTCATGAGAAAACAAAATTAATGAATAATCGAAGCAATTCCATTCATAGAAACCAACCATGGAATGCATAGTTTCACCCTGAATAAATCCAACTCGAGAATTATAACAAAAGAAGTATTTACGGCCTGGGTCCTACCAAGACCAAAAGAGTGATAGAATTGAGAGGAGGCACTGAGAGTCCATCGTGTGTGCGTATAGTGGTCTTTGATTCCTCTTATTCCTCCCTATGCAGAAAGTTGATAAGCAAAGTCTCCTCTGTTATGACATTCACATGACTCGGGAGGTCTACTAGGACACCAGTTACAATGTTGTCATTGATGCAAGTGGGAATGTACAAGGGGGAAGGCTCTTTGTTCATAGGTGGATCTTGCAATGTGAAATTTATGTTCGGTGACCCATTCGCATGTTGGGTGAGAGGAATATGTGTAAATGAAACCATGTTTGCGTACTTCGATGAAACAAACTCAGTGGAACCCAAAGGTTCGACAACTAAGTTCATAGAATGAGATGGAAATGGGTCGGTGTAAATTTGTAATTCATTGTTGGCCTTTGCCACAAACTTGTTAGCATTTTGCTTCTTCCTGTCTAGACGGATGGTACTATCATCAATGCGATCTTGGATCTCATGATGCAAGTGCCTGCATCATTCGATATCATGTTCATGAACTCGATGGTATTAGAAAAATGTGTGCTCAACATACCAGTGGGGTAGGGCTCAATAAGAGGTCGAGGATCTGGAAAAGTCAAGACTTTATCTTTTAACAATTTCTTTAAGATAGCATAATATGATTCAGATAGTTTTATAAATCACCTATTGCATTTGAGGCCCTTATCATCAGTTGAAGAGACCACATTCACAACAGTCTTGTTTTTTCCAGAGATCGACACTATAGACCTACCCTCGGAACAAGAGCGCAAGGAGGATCCCTCGAACTGAGCAACTGTCAGCTGATACTATCGTAATGTCACACATAGATGTGCAAAAGAAGGATATTTCATCAAGGCAAATTTTTCCTGCCAAGATCTCTGCAAGTTCCTGATGAAAAGCTTTTGGACATCTGAGTCGAGCAAAGGATAATTTTTCTTTGAAAATAACACTTGATAATGAGTTATGAAATCAGTTATATTTTCATGTTCTCCCTGCTTACATCGGATGAGATCCGAGCAGGCCATCTTCGGCCCAATGTTTTCCTAGAACTGTCTTAGAAACTAATTCACGAGCTGATCAAACAAGAATATGGAATTGTCAAGTAAGAAACAGTACCATTCAAGGGTTATATCCTTAAGAGAGATGTGCAACAACTTGGCCATTAACACATTATGGTGGAAGAAATTTGTACACATGGCATTGAATGTTGAAACATGTGTTTACGGATCTCCCCTACCACCATATTTCACAAACTTTGAGATCTCTATCACTTGGGGGATAGGAGTATTTAGAATTGCTATCGACAAAGGATTGTGATGAAAGAAGGGTTGAAAGATGGGCTAAGAGGTGGTCCAGGACAAGTTTGCTAACAGGTTATGCATCTGGCCGATGTTTTGAAATAAGGCGTTCAAAATAGGATTAGATGACAAGATAGGACTAGTGGAACCACCACCAGAACCACCGTAAATACCAGACCCACTAGCCCCCATTCCAATAGAGGCCCCACTGCCCAAGCTAACATTGACCTTGGGATTACCATTGGGAGCATTAGGAGTAGTGGAGATTAATCTCAAAGGTACCTTGTTTACTTTGATGATAGAGGGCGCTTTAGGAGTTGAGGTGGAGGGGCCCATTTCAGCCATGTTTACTGACACCTTGGGCATCAAGACCTTTATCTTCTCTCAGCAGTCTTAGGCCTAGGTCCTTAAACAATACTCGATCTAGGGTTGTATGATGGGACGTGAGTTTCCATTATGTCGGTAAGGCCCCAAAGAGATTCCAGACCTACCCAGTCCTTATCCAACATATGTCTGATATCATTAACCACCCTAGCAGCCTAGCTATGATCTTTTCTTTCCCCAAATAGTTCCTAAATTCTAGAAGCCTTCAATCTAGGGAAAGGAGTTCCTCTACAAGAATCACGAGAGTTTCATCTCCCTCCATAGACGAGGTCGTAGGAGAAATGGGAGGGGTAGGAACATGTGTGGTTTCTCCAAAGAAATTTATGTTTGTGCTTGTAACTACCTCATCAAAAGTGGGAGTTGTGGTGACCTTTGTAGAATCTATCTCTAAATGTCGCATTCTCCTTCTAACAACGTGCCCGAAGGTTGTAGATTGAGTTGTAAAGTTCATGAAGCTTTACAACACACAAGTCTGTAACACACCTCATACGCAAGAGAAGTCTCAAAATAAAGAAATGGATTCAAGAGGATCATGTCGGGTTCACCAAAATGTAGAGAAGGGGGACCTGCCACCTCAGGACTCTAGGTCATAGGAGAGTCCTAAGCAACGGGCTGCCCTAAACTACCTCAGGCTTGCTAAGTGAATTGAAAGGGGCAAGGTATTGAGGCTAAAAGGAAGGACATATGGCCTATCGCTTTCTTTTTGCTAAAATCGAATGCTTATAGGGTTGGAAGAGCCAATTTTCAAAGTTCAATCTACTGCCCAAATGGCTCACTGTCTGAGGATGACAGCACGGATCTCAAACTCCAATGTGGTGCGTCGGTGTCTCAGGGATGCACTAGTGTTCATATGGACAGAAGGTCCAAAGAGAAAACTGAAACACGAGAAAACCTACTAATTGTTTGAATTTTAGATGTTTTATGCTATGACAGAATACTAGAAAATACATTACTGAAAGTGTAACAAAAGGAATGATGTAACTAAATTACGCTAGAATAGACAAAGAGAGGGTGATGAATTAGGCCTATCCACCTATGAATTGAATCTTCAAGTAGCTCCACTCACACACACTTGTACACATAGAGAGGAAAAAATGTTGGGGTTGTGTTTAGAGGACTGCCTCAATCAATCCCTTGCTTCAGTGTTCCCACCTCCACAGATAGCTTGATAGTCACAATGTACAGAAAATGATAAAGAGATAGAAAGGAAGTGAGTGGTAGTACTAAGAGAAAGCACCAACAACAACTATGTTATGTAGTAAACAAAATGATGCAAAAAATAAATAGCAATGGACAATATCACTTTCACTACTACGAGTGTTCAAGGCAAGTAGTGGAAGGAGAGAGCTTGTGAATCCTCCAACAACAATGTTGTTGCAACAAACGAGGTGTAGAAGCCAAGAACAACAGCTTGCAACCAAGAAGATCAAAGCTTGAGAGTGAAAGAATGGAGCTAAGAGTGTGTAGGGAGTGAATGAGATCAAGAAGAAGCTTGAGATTAAAGAAGAGTGTTCAAGAGTTCAAGAGAGAGTGAATAAACGAGAAGTTAGAGCATTTGAATGGAAAAAGGGAGGCAAAAGATCCATTTTTCGTCGATCAAGGAGGCAAGAGACGTTACACTTCGCCACCAATGGAGAAACATAACACCTCTACGGATTCCAAAGGTAGGAATCTTGTTATGATGGCAACACGGGGTGTGGATGTCTGCACAACGTGCGCACGTCCCCGATAGAGATTCCTCCACTAACATGAAAAGATGCGACCAGGTGGATGAAGCGAGGTGGCGGTGGTAGAATTGCATCATCAAAATTACATTTTCTAAGGTATGGGTGATGAAATGGGGAATTTTCGTAGGGGTGCAAATTTTCTCCATTATAGTTATATCATGGTATTTAAAGACATTCAATATGCAGTTAATTTGCATACAATTACAAGGAGAATTATTAGGACACACTTTAATTTTTAAAGGGAAATAAAGAATCATAGCCACATCATCATATGAACCTTTTGCATGTTTGTATATAATATCTTTGATATTGCTCATCACTACTACTTTAGTCCATTAAAGGGGTTTGGCATAAGCAAACACATTCACCTATTGAGTCAACAAACTCCTAAATAATGTCTAGAAACCAACTAGACAAATGCAAGTACCAAAAAAACAAAGGAGGGCAATTCTTCAAGCACTTAATTTGCCAATTCATGTGAACATCACTCTTCCATCATTCGCTCTAGCTAAGTATTTTTATCTCTTACATTTAGTTTTCATATTTTTATTATAATTATCTATTGCAATTTTTATTAATCTAAATTAATTATGTCAAGAGGCATTCTACAAAGGTAGCATGCGAGCTCATATTGTGATGATATCATAAAAATACCTTAACTTAAACTCGACTACAATTTACGCATCAAACAATTAATATTTAATTAAATAAGTATACATTTAAAAAATAACATTTAAATATATAATATTCACTACATTTTTCAAATTAAAAACAAAACAAAACAATTACTAAAACAATGAATATCCATTTTTTCAAAACTAAAATTAAAATTCACATAAAAATAAAATAAACCTTTAAATAAAAATAAAATAAACTAGTATAAATATCTTAAAAACATCTATCTAAAAAAATATATATATATTTATAGATTTTCTTTTATAAAATGTTAATAGATCATGTGTATATTTATTAAAATATAGTAGCGAAGGGATGTATGAATGTCCTCACAAAGATAAGAGTTATTTAATTTTGTTTTAAAACTATTTAAGAATTATTTTATTTTATTTTATCAATAATACGAGAATTTTTAGTGTGGTTTGAATTAAGTGAGATCACAAGTAGGGGACTTCATCTCTGACATGAACTAACTACATTAATGCAAATAGTCAAAACTTGCAAACTCTAGTCCAAGGTCAATTTTAAGTGAGACCACAAGTAGGGGACCTCATCTCTCACATGAACTACATTAATGCAAATAGTCCAAACTCACAAACTCAATAGTCCAACAAGGATAGCTTGCAAGCAAATTAATCTAGTGAAGGTTTGGAGTATGAAGACATGGACATGAACGTAAACAATTTCAATGCAAAAGTTCAAATGTAACGCCCCGCCACGCAACCCTAGAGAAATTTGCAATTAACTACTTAAACAGACTAATTTTTTTTTGTTTAAGTACAATTAATAAGCAAGTTCACTAACTAATGCCAACAACCTCTAAGGTTACAAGATAGAGGTTATATAAAACCTCAACAAAAATCATGAATATAACCCATGTCAATTAATTAATTAATAAATAAAGCACATGCATTCCAAATAAGATAATTACATCAAGCAAAAGAGGTAACTTTCAATTGCATTTTTTTCCAAATTAAACAATACGATTACAACTCTCATTCCCCGAATGAGATCAGTCCAATAAACATAATCACAATTACAACTTCCCACCTTGATAACAACTAGGGGTAACAAATTACAAGAACAACTCAAATGAAATAAAGCAAGATCTGGAACTGAATCCAACGAGCTCTCCAGTTGGAAGTCTCATCCACATGAACATGAAGAAAGCCCAATGGATTTAGGTGCATGCCACCCAACCAAGTGGAACCTAAAGGCCCACCCCCCGTGCTAGGAAATAGTAACAAGGAATCCTAGTCAAGACCATCTACCTCTAGACACAGGTTAAAACATAACTAAACCAAACTGACACAACCAATCACATGTACCACACAAGTACAACACACGTACAACTCTCTCATGGTCACATTGCTTCCAGATATAAAATAGATCAATTATGTTAAAAGAACCATACACATAATAATCAAATACCAACTATGGTCACGTCAGGTATGTTATGGAAACCATATCCACAATAAACAAGTACCAACTGTTGTCCTAGACAGAGTGTCATCACACAGCTCGTCATAAGTTACCCAAGTGGATCTTCATAGGCTCCGGATAACCTGGTGGCCTCTACCGATCCCCTGGCCCTCATACTTACTAATGCGGGATCAAATACCTTACGTACAGACATGATAGATGATCTTGCCATTCCAGGCCTTACCACTCATCCCAAGTCTAAACGAGCCCTTGTGTCTATGAGTGAGGCCAACCTATCTTGATTAGTGAAAAGTTAGTCCTAATCTTCTAAGTATTGATTTAGTTTCACTTGATTAAACAACTTCTGAAAGTTACCCAATCTTACCTCTTCCGGGCTTTGGCCCCTACAGAAACCACTCTTCTACTTGACAACACACATTCCATCCAATCACCAAGGATACAAAGTGCAACAAACAAGATATCACGACCACTCTTTTCATAGGAGGCGACATAAAATGAAACTCACTCCAACACTGGAGGTAACAAAATACAAACCACTCCTTATAAGGAGACGCGGATCTCATAATCCACTCCTTTCACAAGAGACACAAAACAACCCCGTTCATGGAAACCGGGTAAACACTGACTAGACACCATGCACTACCCAAGGAATTCACAATAGGTTGACAAACACAATACAACAACCCACATAACGAAAAACCTCATCTGGAAGACTTATTAAACTTATAACTCAATTCCCCCAAACGAAGACGGAACCCGTTCACAATCACAAAGAGCAAGAAGATGAGAATTAAATTCTACTTTGGATTTATTAAATCCATTTCTTCGTTAACATTTAGTATTGCATCAATAAAACTGAATTAAGAATACGTCTTTTCAAATAAGAGAGAAATTAACATTAATTATTTAATTTCCCTACTTGCATTTAAATAAAACTAAAATAACCATTTATTCCCATAAATCAAAATACGTTGTTTTAAAATAAATATTGTTTCCTCATTTCAATATAGCCATTTTAAAACAAATGTTTAACTTGACTTGAAAACGTATTATTTTAAAGTTAAAACTATTTTCCTTTAAAATAATGTTTAAAAATAAAACAATAATTTAATTTAAGATATCATATTTTTCCATTTGCTCAATTTAATTTAATTCATGCCATAAGAAAATAAACCAACATTACTTAAATATATATACATATATAATATATATATATATAACTATGTCATTCTTATATATATATTACATATATACCCATTTAATCATATGAAACAGAAACATATATAATCTTATATTATTAATATTAACTGTAGACATCCAAATTTGATCACTTCCATATGATCAAAATCATCTACTCTATTCATCTATTTCATTAATAGTGATTAAATAATTTATTTAATCATTATTTCATTTTCTGCCTAAGGTTTCTAAAGTATGTAATTAAATAAATTAAATACTTTACCTTATCCCTTTTCTTCTCTAAATTAAATAAATATGACAAATTATTTAATTTAGTCTTTTAACCCATTTGGATTAAAACCAATTTTTAATTCCCTTTTTTTTCTCTCCTTGTCACATTCTCCATAACCCTCTTTTAATCCAGATTAAATTAATTAAGATGTGCACCACTTAATCTTGATTAAGTGTCACATCCTCCATAATCTCCCACTTGTCTCTAATCTCTCATTAATTATCTTAATCCTGTGTTTGCACAACCTTAATCAAAGTCATTAACCACATTTGGCTTACATTTTCTGGTCAACCTTTCCACTTGCCTTTCTTGATCTTGACTCTCTTTCCCATGTGAATTTTTAATTCACATTTATTTACCCAAGGCTCCTCTCTTCCCCATGTGAATTTTTAATTCCTTTTATCTTTCCAAAGTCTTCCTCATCCCCATGCAAAGTTCTAGAAGGCTTGACTTGTCACTTTACATGTGCCAAAGACTTCTAGAACCTTGGACTTGTCACATCACCCACATGTGACAAATCTTCAGCTTTTTGAAGACCCTCTCTTATCCACTAGATTCTTCCAATTATTGTGAATTTTTAATTCACTTTTATTCCTCCAAGGAATCTTCTCATCCCCCAAGGTACTTGTCTTTCTTCCACCTCATGTACTTCTCTTCCACCTCATTTCCACATCATTCCACCCTAGGACATCTCACATTCCACATGTCAAGATGTGAGGGCTTGTGAGTCATCAACTCACCATAGCCCTCCATCTTGACCTTGTTGGATCAATTTCAACCATTGAATTCTCTAGAGAATTCCAATTATTCTATAAATACCCCCTCATTTCTCTCATTTATGGGATCAAATCTTTTGCTACCAAACTCTTTTCAATTTTCCAATTGAACTCTCATCTTATAATCATCATACCCTCATCCACTTTGCATATCATTTTGCATATTCAACATAGCTTGTCATCCAAGGAGCACACAACTCTTCAAGATCAAGGGCCAACCAAGGAAGGAGCAACATGAAGATATAATCAAGTTCAATCTATTTCATCTTGCTTTCATGTTCATCTATTTCTTAGGCTAATCATTGAGGTGCCCTTTTATCTTGTTATTTCCTCTTATTGCATTATTAGTTTTTGTCTAGTATCTCACATTATGACTTGACATTTTAATAGGATCACATTTCTGACACGCCTGGTGGAACCCACAAAAGGGTCTCTTTCTTTTACGTTTGATGTTGTTTAGTTTGTTTGTAGGTTTAGGTCGCAAAGAGGTGGATTTGCCCTCTCGGGCGCTGTAGAGGGGCGGATACGCCCTCACGATCCAACGTTTCTGCCAATTTTTCACTACAGAAGTGCGGATACGCCCTCACGATTCGACGTTTCTGCCAATTTTTCACTGTAGAAGTGCAGATACGCCCTCATGATCCGACATTTTGCTAACTGTTTTCTGCAGAAGTGCGGATACGCCCCCGCATTCCGACGTTTTGCTAACTTTTTTTCTGCAGAAGTGTGGATATGCCCCCGCATTCCAACATTTTTGCCTAACTGTTTTCCGTAGAAGGGCGGATACGCCCCCGTGTTCTGACATTTTTGCTAACTGTTTTCTGCAGAGGGGCAGATTTGCCCTTAACAGCACGTTTAGGAAGGTAAAAAAGTGGCATTTTAGCTTCGTTTTTGTCTTTTTCTTTTGGTGTTTTGTGCTCTAATCCTCTAACCCTGTTTGTTGGTGGGTGAAGTCAGATTTCTTGCTAATATCTTGAGTATTTTGCTGAAAATCACAAAGGGAAAAAGATAAAACAACTAACATTTGCTTGCAGGGCCTTTGTTTTATTCTGATTTTTGAAGTCTTTCCTTACTGCTTTATCTATTTACTTAGTATAAGTAGGGGAAAGTAATATTTGCTGCTTGTTGTGTCTGTTTTATTTGTGTTACCCCTAAGGGGGCATTAATTTGTTTTCACCTTCCCCCTTTGCACTTTGTCGGATCCGAGGGGGGTAGTTGGAAGCGATTAGTTTCTTCTTCTTAATGGGACCTACTTGGGGATTTCATCACCCCAAGGGACGATCCCAACCACGCGTACCGACGGGGTATATAAAGGGGGAGAGCCAAAATTGTACCCCAATCCAGTTGCATCGTAATTGGCGAAACGTCGAAGCTAGGGTGATACCTAGATAGACGTGAAGAGTTGGTCTGAGTCTTTCAGTATCTTGTTGGGGTTCCCGACTCACGCTTGTGACAGATCGGTGTTCACGGTTGTGCCTCACGTATTGAGCGTATATCGAGGACTCCCTATAAATCTTGTTCATCCTAGAGTAAGACCTTTGCCGACCATACCCCTTAATACTAATCATAGGATTGTGCTTGTTCAAAGTGTCTTTCTGTGAAAAACTAGTAAATTTTGATAAGTTAAACCTTCATTGAGTCATCCCAAGTCCTTGCCATAATCCCTCATTTTCAAACCAAGTCATTGTTCCTGCAAAGGGGCAAATTCGCCCCCCTGTTTTAGCACGTTTCACTGCAAAAGTGCAAATACACCCCCCTGTTCTGACGTTTCTACCAGTTTTTATTACAGAAGTGCGGATTCGCCCCCCTGTTCTGACGTTTTTGCTAGTTTTTACTGCAGAAGTGCGGATTCGCCCCCTTGTTCCGACATTTTTGCCAGTCTTTTTACTTCAGAAGTGCGGATACGCCCCCTTGTTCTGACGTTTCTTCTAGTCTTTTACTGCAGAAGTGCAGATACGCCCCCCTATTTCAACGTTTTTGACAGTTTTATTGTAGAAGTGCAAATACACCCTCCTAAACAAATAGTTTCATCCATTTGACCATTCTAAACCTCCGTTTGAATTCCCAAAGTCTCCATTTGATCATCCTAAACACTCATCTAACTAATCGAAACATCCATTTGACCATTCCAAACCTCCATTTAACCTTTTTAAAACATCCATTTATCACATTCTCATTGATCATTCCACCATTTGGGATACCCATCTTATCGTGTGACCTAAACATTTGCACTTCAACAACACATCTTTCATTTGCATTCATCATCTCTCAACACAAAATCTCTTAAACCTTATTTTAGGAGTTATCTCCCAAATTGACCAAGGCGTTAAGTTTGATCATTATCCTACATATAAATCCTTGTCTTCAACCTAATCAATCCGTTTATATCTTGAGGCGGATTTGTGTTGTAAGTCAACATCATTGGCCCAAATCAATCCCCTTCCATCTCAAGGCGGATTCGGTGCCGTGATCATTGATTTAGCTAGCTCAAATCGATCAACCAACATCATAAGTCACTTAGGGTGATTTCCAAATCAAGTTTTAGGATCCCTTCCAATCAATCCAATCCAAATCCAAATCATCAAATTGATATGTCATTATTTGATTCAATCAAATCAATCCTCATCCAAAATCATCAAATTGATACATCATTAATTGATTCATCAACTTATCCAAACAATCCAATCCAATCTATCCAAATATATCCAAATTCCATCATCCAATCAAAATCATCCATCAACCAATTCTTATCCAATCATCAAATTAATTGATACATCATCAATTGATCCATCATCCAATCCCAATCTGAGCTTTCATCCAATCCCCATTTGAGCTTCCAATACATACTAGTTTTCTATCCATCATCTATTCTTTCCTTCTAATCTTTATCCATCATGAATCTTTATCCCCCTCTCACACGACCAATAATAGTAGTCAAAGGGAATCCTAATTACATTGATGACGATAATGAAAATCTTGTTGATCATGAAGATTGTTATATAGATCCCCTTGACGCTATCATTGCTACTAAGCTCTCTCCAATTGCCTCCCAAAATCCCACTACTTCTTCGAACTATCCCACCATGCCTTCATCCACATCTAATAACGGTCTTTATGCTACCCTTGACAAGGGATATCCAACATCCTCACCATCAACATATTCATCATTTCCCCCCTCTCAACTTCTATCCTATCCAACATCCATATCCTCCTCTCCTTATCATCATCAACAATCCCAATACCTCTGCCTTAATCCCACATCCCAATCTTCTCATCCTAATCCAACACCCACACCTTCCTATCACAATCCCTCATCCCAATATTCCTCCTATCTTAATCCACCATCTCAATCCTCTCATCCTAATCTACCATCCATATCCTCCTATGCCAACTCACCGTACATGTCTTCCTATGGTGCTCCACGACCTCAATCTTCCCATCCTAATCCAACATCCACACCTTCCTATCACAATACCCCATCCCAATATCCTTACATTAATTCCACATCTGCCCATTCTAATCCTTTGTCTACATCTTCCTACTATCACTCACCATCCCCATCTTCCCAATCTAATCCAACATCCACATCCTCCTACATCACTCTCCCTTTTCCCACATTATATCTTAATCCTCCATCTAATCATAATCCTCCATCTCCAACCACTCCTAGTCCCCTATTTAGTCCCATCCACTCACCTAATCATAATCCTCTATCTCCTCCTAGTTCTACATCTAATCCTCATCCACACATCCACTCATATAATCCTCCAATTCTTAATCCTAATCCTCCATCCAATTTCATCCCTTCATCTAATCCTAATCCTCCATCTCCTCTTAGTCCTCCATCCAATCACATCCCCACGTCTAATCCTAATCCTCCATCCATTCCCATCACTCTACCTAATCCTACATCTCTTCCAAATGTCACCCAAGGACTCATGACAGAAGAGACACCATGCCCTCCCACTCTATCATGTAATGTCACTAATGATGAGGCCCTCCTCCATCCTACACCATGCCCTCCCACTCTATCATGTATTGTCACTAGTGATGAGGCCCTCCTCCATCCTATACCTATCCCTCCCATCACCATTCCTAACATTGTCCAAACGGTTGAGCCGGTCAAACCAATCGAATCCATTAAATCCCCATCTTCTACTACTATATCCACCCAATCCATTGAAGACATCCAATCCCCTCCTCCTAGTCCTACTATTCACAAACTTCAATCCAATGACCTTCATGAATCCTCCATCCTCCTATCTCCCCCAATTGAGGAGTCCCTCCAACACTCTTCCATCATCATACATCCCACACAAGATGATTCATGCCAAGAGCTTGATCCAAGCATACAAGCATATCCCCTTCTCCAGATCAAGATCCTCCCATCCCATCCACTACATCCCAAGATCATAATCCCCCATCCATCCCATCTCATGATTCCTATCCTCAACCAAGTCATGATCCTATCCTCCCATCCACCCCATCTCAAGATCACACTAGCTCATCCACTTTATCCCATGATTCCCTTTGCATTCAAGATCCAATCACTCTATCTCAAGAGCCCTCATCATCCACTACCAAAAATCTAGATCCTATCATCTTCCCTAATCCCTCTCTTGATCCCTTATCACTCATTCCTCCTGATGCTGCTATCCCCTCATCTCCATCACATGGTGCTTCATCACCATCTAGTCCTACCATCCCAATGCCACTTTTGTATCACCTTGGTCACATTATACTTATCCATGGTGGCCTTCTTACAGAAAAAAACAACATGTATGCACCACCCTACCTCTTCCACCTACTAATGTGATCGCATCATGCTTCCAAGAGAATAAGCATCCTACCATAAATCACATGCTATAGAACATGAACTATCAAGGAAAAGGTTTAGGCCTTCATGAGCAAGGTACTTTAGAGCCCATCCAAGTCAAAGAACATTCAGGCACACATTGTCTTGGATATATCTTCCAAAACCCGCACTCTAAAGATGTTGGTACAACCTTCATACATCCTAAACGATCCTCTTCTAAAGGCACAAGAGGTACTTTCCATCGTTCTACCAAGTCATTTGCCGCCATCCCCCCTCCTCCATCATATTACCTCAAAAAAACCGTCCATCTTCCTCCCTCATCCTCTAAATCCATTTTGGGTCCTTATGTCCCTCTGTCCATCATTGCTCATCCTCCATCTACTATGGGTTCTTATATCCCTCCATCAAACCCCACACATCCTCCATATACACAGTCTATTTTGGGTCCTTATATCCCAAAATCACCCCCTCCATCTTATCCTATTCATCCTTTCATTCATCCACCCCCTCTCCCTTGTACACAGCATAAAAATCCTACCTTCATAACTCCTAATCAGGATCAAAAAAGGCACATACCTACACATTCTCCATCTACACATAATCCATATAACCCTACCTCCATCGCTCCACATCATCCATCTCCTCGCATCTATCCCCTTGCTACTAAAATCACTTTGGATGCCAAAGCAAAATGTATAAATCCAAATGTCCACATGAATCTAAAGCTCCTCATGTCCCCTTCAAAATACATGTTGAAGAAAAGAAAAATCAAGTCCAAAATCCAAATCAATCCAAAAGGCCACAAAGGCCCACCAAAGCAAAAATAAAAACCATGTGGATCCCAAAGAAAAAAGGTGCCATACCTTCAATTGAAAATCCATAACGACATCCAAAGTTGCTATTCCCCCACAAAATAATTCACCTCCTCCATCTCCTAAATCTATTTTGGGTCCCTACATCCCAAAAATCACTATCCCAACTCCTCCATTATCGCCACCCTCTCCATCCATTCCTCCATCTATATTTTCACATCCACCACATGTGCCAATGTTGGTCCTGAACACCTTCCCCTATCACACATCCACTCCATCATTCCATCCATACACTTTTCAACACCCCATCCACTATCCCCCCTATCTCCCCCATCCAACCCCTTTGATTCATCCTCTTGCATAATTCATTTCTTCTACTAAGGTTGTACCAACATCCACTGGTCACTTTACACATGGGCTCTTATTACCTCATATGGAACTTGATGCTTGAGTCCTTCATCCATCTCCTTATCAAATATCCTCCAAATCCGCATATCCATATCCCTATCTTTATCCATCTTCATCCACATCCTAGTCCAAAAAATAAAAAATCAAAATAGTAGTAAAGAGAAAATCATTCATCCAATGGTGAAAACTTGGAAAACAAGCGCCTTGGATAAGTACCATGATGAAAACCTGGAAAAAGGCATCATGCGTAAATTCCCCATCTAGTCTCCTTCCACGATTGGGGGCAACATCCACTTACACATTCCTTTCCTCCATCTCCTACATCTGCCTATCTTCTACATCCTATCCATCCTATCCCATTTATCCCACTCCCTCCATCTTCCTTGTGATCTTGATAAATGTAGGGGCAAACCTATATACATGCTTTGGACACCTCTTGGCATATATTCCCCTCATCCATACACTATCATATTCCTTATCCACCTCTCTCTATTCCATTATTCGTGCATCCTATCCACCTCTCTCTATCTTCCATTGTCCATGCATCCTATCCACCTCTATCTATCTTCCATTTCCCATCTCACTCCCTTATCCACCCATCTTGCTATCCCTCTTGCCTCGTCATGCATGACACATCTAGAGTGGGGGCATCTCCTTATTTGCAATTGGGTCCTTGGAGACATCGTCCATCCATTCCGCCAAGTAATCCTCTCCATCTCCCCATCCTGCCCATCCTTACCTCCCCATCCATTTATCCATCCAGTCATCCCTTCCATCTACCAAATCCTTATCTTCCTATACTCTCATCCACTAGTCCTTTTCATCCTTTCATCCTTATCTACCCCATTACATCTTTCTAATATCCTCTCAATCTTCATCACTCATCTATCCAACATCTATCCACCTATCCTAGCATCTTCTTATCCATCCATTTCCCTCTATTATCCCTTGTCATTGGTATCTAGCTATGGGCTCTCCTCATGCACTCTAATGCCATGCTATCTCACTATCATCACTCCTATCTATTTCCTACATCTTTTTGATATCTTATCACTCTTCATCATTCATCTATACATCCTCTCATCCTCCCAATTCATATTCTAATAATCTAGATCACTATCCCATCTCTAAGCTTCGCATAACCCACATCCAACATATTGACCATCCCATCCGCACAACCTATCTTGGCTCATCATATCCGCTCCATCCATTTATCTTGGTCATCTCATCATCCCTTATCCATTGTTTGTCTTCGGTCTTGTGTCAAACTACATTGCCCCTGAACTTTCACGTAGGCAAGGTCGATCATTTGATCCGCCCCCGGGGCTCTGTCTTTTGTTTGTCTTGTCATCCTCCATCGTCTGTCTTTGGTCTTGTGTTGAACTACGTTGCCCCTGAGCTTTCATGTAGGCAAGGTCGATCATTTGATCCGCCCCCAGGGTTCTATCTTTTGTATGTCTTGTCTCTTCCATTGCCTATCTTTGACCTTGTGTCGAACTACGTGGCCCCTGCGCTTTCATGTAGAGAAAGTCAATCATTTGGTCTGCCCCTAGGGCATTTGTTCGGTCTTCGTCATCCATCGAGGTCTTCATTTTCCTCTTCCCGCTTTTATCCATGGTCTTTTATCGAACTACGAGGGCTTTGCGCTTTCACGTAGGCAAGGTTGATCTTTGATCAACCCTCGAGCCCCTGGGTTTTTTAGGTTTTGTTTTCTTGTGTCTTGTCATCCTGTCATCTTGTTGTGTCATCAAGTATGTCCCTATCCTAGCTGGTGCTTACAAACAACGATCATCTGTATCACAAGATCCAATCTGTTTCTGGTATCCTGCATCATATCGATCTTTTAGTTTACTATCCATCATTGGTCTCAACAGGATGTATCCTTCCTAACAGACCTCATCAACCCCATCCATCATCTTGATCCTATGGCAAAGGACATTTGAAATTGATTGTGATCTTTTGATGCTTTTGGCTTTCGTTTATCATTTGTGCTCCCTATCATCACTTGTCATGGTCGCTTTGATCCATCATATCAAGGTGTGCTTTGACTAGTAAACATAGGGGCATAGATTGATCTCTTTTTATGTTTTTGTCTTCTTGGTTGTCCCACGTAGTACCCACCAAGACCCCTGTGGTCTTGCGTTACACCGGGACATCCTTTTGTGCTTGTGGTTATCCCAATACCTGGCCCGACCAAAGTCATCGTGACTCTGGGGTATTGGGATAGCCTTCTTGTCTGTTGTGTTTGCTTTCTGCATTGGACACTAATTCGTCTTGGTCTACATACTCTGACGCCCGATGTCTTATGCTATAGAAAAAAACAGTGCTCTAAGGATGGCAAATTGCATTAGGATTGCATTTCATTTTCCATTCCATCATCTTGCATGTCTCCCCCATCCTCATCCATTCAAATAATCTAATCTCACTCTTGGTCTTGTTCCCAACCTTGCTACAAACCTTGATCCAATCATTCTCCTCATCATCATCATCATCCAGATGTATCATCCCCTATCTTTTTGTGTTTTTTTTTGATGTATCATTCCCTCATCAACAATACTATCATCATCATCCTCATCATCAGTGGGATGTATATTTCCCTATCCTTGTGTTGTTCTGGGATGTATCCTTCCCTCATCATTAACACTCTCATTGGGATGTATCCTTCCCTCATCAATAACACTCTCATTGGGATGTATCCTTCTCCATCCTTGTGTTATTTTGGGATGTATCATATCCTTATCAAACAACATTCCATCATCCATCCGTCCAACTTGGCTTGTAGCTTGACAAGGGGCAACATCATCTGTGTCGTCAACTCCATTTGTGCTCATCTTTATCTCCCATCGCTTATCATCATTTTTTGTTCATCACTTTACATCATCATTTTCATATCCCCTTTCATCATCTCATCTCTCATCTTTTTCCCCATCTCTTCCTCCATCACTCTCCCCCCCTTTTATTTCGGGTTGGGGCGGACCCGGCCCCGTAGCGGGGCGGACTCGCCTTTGCAACAGGGCGGAACCGCCCTTGGCCGAGGCGGAACCGCCCTCGGCCGGGGCGGACCCGCCCCCATAGTGGGGCGGTCCCGCCCCCGCGGCGGGGCGGATCCACCCTTTTTCCAGGGTGGACCCACCCTTCTGCAATGGAGCAAATCCACCCCTCTGCGCGTTTCCAAACCATTTTTTTTTTCCCTTCCTGGAGCCGCCATTTGCAAACCGTGCATCGGATTGACTTCGTTCAAAAGGAAAACTTGCTTAGTTTTTCACGCTCTTTCCAACCATATCCTTTGTTTCTTCCCATCAAAAGATTTTTCTGGGACCTCTCTCTTTTCCCTCCCTTTTTAAGGGGTATTTTTTTACTTCTAATTTACTTTTTTTTTCCTCAAACTAATCCCTTCCCTTCTCGGGGCTGCCATTTGCACCCCGTTTTTCCGATTGACTTCGTTCAAAAGGTAAACTTGCCTAGTTTTTCATCCTCTTTCCAACCATACCCTCTGTTTCTTCTTATCGAGATATCGTCCGAGACCCCTTTTTTCCCCGTCACCCTCTCGAGGGGGCATACCCTTCACATTTACCAATTTTCCCTGCCATAGTCAATCCCTTCCAAGATTGGGGCATCTTCATCCATTCCCCATTAATTGGAAAGCTCAAGTCATTCTCCCCACGCTGGGGCATCATCTTTTGGTTACTTCCTTTATAAAGTCATTTGCACTTTTTTTTCTTCGAAGCACAGTTATTCTAACGGTACTTCGAAGAGGAGCAAAATGTAGACATCCAAATTCGATCACTTTTATATGATCAAAATCATCTACTCTATTCATCTATTTCATTCATAGTGATTAAATAATTTATTTAATCATTATTTCATTTTCTGCCTAAGGTTTCTAAAGTATGTAATTAAATAAATTAAATACTTTACCTTATCCCTTTTCTTCTCTAAATTAAATAAATATGAAAAATTATTTAATTTAGTCTTTTAACCCATTTGGATTAAAACCAATTTTTAATTCCCTTTTTTCTCTCTCCTTGTCACATTCTTCATAATCCTCTTTTAATCCAAATTAAATTAATTAATCTATGATTAAGATGTGCACCACTTAATCTTGATTAAGTGTCACATCCTCCATAATCTCCCACTTGCCTCTAATCTTTCATTAATTATCTTAATCCTGTATTTGCACAACCTTAATCAAAGTCATTAACCACATTTGGTTTACATTTTCTGGTCAACCTTTCCACTTGTCTTTTTTGGCCTTGACTCTCTTTCCCATGTGAATTTTTAATTCACATTTATTTACTCAAAGCTCCTCTCTTCCCCATGTGAATTTTTAATTCACTTTTATCTTTTCAAAGTCTTTCCCATCCCCATGCAAAGTTCTAGAAGGCTTGACTTGTCACTTTACATGTGCCAAAGACTTCTAAAACCTTGGACTTGTCACATCACTCACATGTGACAAATCTCCAGCTTTTTGAAGACCCTCCTCTCTTATCCACTAGATTCTTCCAATCATTGTGAATTTTTAATTCACTTTTATTCCTCCAAAGAATCTTCTCATCCCCCAAGGTACTTGTCTTTCTTCCACCTTATTTCCACATCATTCCACCCTAGGACATCTCACATTCCACATGTCAAGATGTGAGGGCTTGTGAGTCATCAACTCACCATAGCCCTCCATCTTGACCTTGTTGGATCAATCTCAACCGTTGAATTCTCTAGAGAATTCCAATTATCTTATAAATACCCCCTCATTTCTCTCATTTATGGGATCAAATCTTTTGCTACCAAACTTTTGTCAATTTGCCAATTGAACTCTCATCTCATAATCATCGTAGCTTCTTCCACTTTGCATATCATTTTGCATATTCAACATAGCTTGTCATCCAAGGAGCACACAACTCTTCAAGATCAAGGGTCAACTAAGGAAGGAGTAGCATGAAGGTATAATCAAGTTCAATCTATTTCATCTTGCTTTCATGTTCATCTATTTCTTAGGCTAATCATTGAGGTGTCATTTTATCTTATTATTTCCTCTTGTTGCATTATTAGTTTTTGTCTAGTATCTCACATTAGGACTTTACATTTTAATAGGATCACATTAACTATTAAAACATATTATAATTAATATTATATATATTAATAATTGATATTATAATATCAATAATATATATATATATATATCTTTTGTTTTAAAATATTATTTTATTTAATTTTTACTTCTTTTTTACACAATGTTGACTTCGGCCTCGGGCCGCACGCCAACCATTAGGGTTGGGTCGCGGCTGCCTCGGGCCGCGTGCAAAGAGAGGCGAGACTTTGTTGGACGCCGACTGCGGTTTGCAGGCGGCGACGAGTTGTTTGACTGGGCGCAGGCGGCTTATGGCGGGCGACGATTATCACTGGGCTACCGGCTATGTTAACCACAGCCGAACCCACCATTGTGGTGGCGGTGGCTAAGTGGGGCACGCTGGGCGCGGTTCCCCACAACGCCTCCCATGGGGGCGACTGTGGGTTGAGCCCCCAGCAACCCCACCATTTTTCGTTTATATATATATATATATATATATATATTTTTTAAAGAAATCCGGCTGCAGATTTTTAGAAGTTCGCACCCTCGCAAAGGGACATTTTGATTCATTTTCAACAACATGACATTTTAGTATAAAATATTAATATTTTATATATATATATATATAAAAACCCACAAAAGATATTTGCTTGATTAATTGAGAAAATAATATTCAAAACTCATTTTCAGCCAAGAACACAATAATTTTATGAGAGAACTCAAATAAAACAGGGGTTTATAATTTGCTACAATTTTTTACATGAAGTTTTCAACAACATATATAATTTAAAATCACAAAAGCAATCAATTTCTAAGACATGAACCTGATTTTTTTGAGTTTGTGAAGAGATCCAGACGGTGCTCAGCGTCCAACTTCAGCTCCACAAATTTTCACAACTCAGATCCAAAACCCACCAAATGCAAAAAAAAAATCCTCCTATTTCAATCTTTTCCAAAACTTCATGATGCAAATTGTGAAGAAAAATTCAATAATAGAGAAAATTCCAAAATATCAGTGCAACCACCCTCATCAATTTCAGAAAAGAGAAATAGAAAATATCTCATTTTCCAATTTTTTTAATTCAATTTTTTTTTAAATTGATTTTTTAAACATTTTCTTTTATTTTCAATTTTAATTCCAATTTCCAATTAAAATATTAATAAATTCAACCAAGAAAGTTAATTTAATTTAATTAATTCAATAAAATGAAGGTAATCCAAGATTACATCATTTTATTAATTTAATTAAATTAATTAAATGACATCTTCCAATATAAAAACCAAATTAATTTAATCAATAACTTAAATACAAAAAACCTCAATTACCTTTTTAACTCGTAATTAAATAATCGAAGAGAGGGAACAATATTCAAAACAACACAATCCGACAACACCCGACGACATACTAGGACTAGGGTGACGACTTGGCACGGAAAACCTAACTACTATCTCCCAATCAAATACCGTTGGACATTGGACATGCTCAAACCTGTGAAACCAGGTGGAGTCGATGTTCTATACCTGTCAACCTATAAACAAAAAATATATCCACATGCATAATATGTCATAAATAAGGCACACCGTGAAGAGGAAATCATGGAATCCCAAGACGCTTGCAAGCGAGTGATGTGATACCGTCCCCTTCACCAATACAGTGTAACTAACTGACAATTCTAACATACTAATATAATCCAAGCATAAAACATCATTAATTCGAATATCCATTTATGTTAATTCAAAACATGGCATAACGATAATATCATATTAAAATACCATTACATCAAAAGATCACATTCACATCGCTTTACAGCTAGTGATCAAATAGCAACCGAGTACCATAATCAAAGTACTAACAGAAAACGCACATAACAAAACATCTGAATATCCAGAAACACATCAAAGCAACAAAACAACACAAGGACACATTGTCCAACCAGAAGGCAAAACGGAGAGGTATTACATCAAACTTATGAGCACTTTGGATCAATGAGGGTATAATACCTATGACCACAATAACCCAACAAAGATTTGAACTTTACTGACTACAACAACAATACCATGACTTAACATTACACACTGTCATAAACAACTATTTAAGAGTTATTTTATCTATGAAAAATCATCTAATTTTATTTTATTTACTAAAGAATTATTTTATATTTATAATATTATTTTTTCTAAAATATATAGATTTTTTGATAGTTTTTTGTTCACACGGTTATGTCATTATACTAATTATGTTGAAGTTCGAGATGACTTAATGAACACTGCTCAAAATAGAAACCTAGCTTGACAAACGACCACCTATGAAGAAAAACAATAAAGAACACATACAAAACCACTGATATAAGATAGTAGAAAAACCATAACCGAAACATAAGCATATAAAGGAACTAAGACCAGAAACTAGAGATGAAACAAACTAGAGCAAACTAGAATTAGGACCATACATGCCATCTTGATTCTTAACCAACGCTGCAAGACAAGCTAGAAATTTTATGGCTTTCTCTACCTTGGTGATGTTGAACCATTGTTGACGAGGGAATGATTTCTCCGGCCTACTAAGATAAGCCACCTCTACTGCTACTTGGTAGGCTTCCATATCTCGCCCATTGCGAAAGAAGTGCTGGATGGTCGTCAGCTCCTTTATAATTGCTTGCATTCGTGCTTTGATGGTTCCCATTGTTTGAATTGACACCAATCCTCAGAACTCATAACTTGCGCATGGGAGAGACGCGAGCATTGATGGGTTAACTCTATCGACTAACCCAGAGATACCCATTTGGAAATTACCCAAATGTAGAACTTGTTGAGGATTTTTGTTATCTCCTTGTACCCGATTAGCATGAGGATATTGTTCATAAACATGGAGGAAATCTCAAAATTCACCTGGTAGCAAGTGGCATCTTCCAGGAAAAGCCTACCTAAAGTCTCTTGAATCGCATTCATAACATCTTGAAAGAAGACCTTTCTTAGCCGAATCACGGTGATTTCACCAATAAACGTTAGAACCTAAAAGGAACAGAATGCTCTATGGTCACCGCGAGGGAGGTCAATGAATGCACACCATCACTGAATTGAATGCACACCATCACTGAATGGAATAAACTTGGAGGCTCGAACAAGGGGGAGATACATAACAGCCAACGCTGGGGAACGATATCACCAACCCCACCGCCATATGGAAGTACTGACAAGAATTAATGTGGAGCGAGGCTTGCCTTAGTATCATTACTCCATATGATCTCTAGATTATTCATCTCACAAGTGAATCACTGATGATGATTTCCTCTAACTAATCTATGTCGTGGTTGGAAAGGAAGTCGGCAATTCTCATTCCCCTTCCAATAACAATGGGAGATGGTGCATGAAGGGAGAGAATTCAAAAGCAACCATGCTTCTTTTAAAATATTTTGAATTTTCCAATTTGTCGACTATTTACTCCCAGGCAAAGAATAATTGCCATTGAGTCCCCTTCAATTATCATACTGTTGGGAAGGCAAGATTTTATCAGCTACAGCCCAAGCAATAACGGTTTTACCTCGCTTCGTTATTCCTCGCAAGGGTAAGTTTCTTTGAAATAACTTAAATCATATTATTTGTGGAGTCGCGGATGACACAACCCACTGCCAAGGGACCAAGATTGCCATGAGATCCGACATCGAAGTTCATCTTCCATGTGCCATTTGAAAAGAGATCCATTTTATTTTTTATTTTTCAAAAGGAGAAAAAGACCCCATAAACAGAGGGTAATCTTGAATTATTATTTTATTTTATTTAAAAAATATTTTATTTTTGCTTACTTAAAGAGATTTTATTTTATTTATTTAATCATTATTTTATAGCAATTTAAAAAGATATGTGTCAGCTCTTAATTAAAGTATAATAAAATAGTTGGATGTCTATATTAGTTTAGACTTAATTGAATTAGTCTATTTAATTACACTGGATTTATGTAAAAGGGATTTTATTCCTTACAATAACGCAATTTTCTAGAATTGAAATTTGATATATAGAGTCGGAAGTCTTATTTTTAGGATATCCAAGGTAAATATACAGTTGGTCTAATTATAATATAGAATATATCGTCTTCGTTGTCTCTTTGATGCAACTTTTGCTTAAGTATTTTGGTACCTTTGATAAGAAATACATTTTTCACTAGACGAGTCCTATGAGCTATTTATGGGAGATTTATAATCTCTCTCTCTATATATATATATTTAAAATATTTGAAGTTTTGAAATGTGACAGGTTTGCCTTTGTCAAAATCGCTCACAAAGATGCCAGTACACAATTTAGGAAGGTTGAGTTGAATTTTCTGTAAGGTGAAAAACTTCATTAAAAGTTTGTATATGATAATATATAACTTTCTGTATGCGTAAAATAGAAGGCAACTAAAACAGTACTCATCCTGACATTTCTATTTTACATGCAGTGATTAGCTGTCAAATTCTAGCCCTGTATGATTGTCTGCTGTATTTGGTACACTAATTACAAATAATTGTCTGATGTATTCGTCTTTTGCTAATAATTCAGTAAAGCTTTTGCTTTCATCTTGTCTGCTTAAATGTATGAGATGGCCAAGTGATGATGCTGAAGAATCACGAACCTACAAAAATTTAGCCTGCTTTTGTATAAAATTCATATAAATATCCAAGAAATATGATGTCAGATACATGTTACAGAAAAGATTGCATGTTTAAATTCTCAAATTTTGGTTATGTAGCCTTTGAGCAAATTCTTTGTGTTTAAGCCCTTGTGATTTGCACCAAGTACCAGAACTTTGTCCCATTCTAACTTCAAACTAATTTACAGCAGTTGAACTTCAAATCAATCAAGCACAGAGTTCTCTTATAATATACAAAAGAAGATGGAGGATCCTTAAAGCACCATAACAAAGAAAAGCATACTAACGTTTTGGCCCTTGGGCCTTTGGAACATCTTTACAGTTGCTATAAAGATGTTTATTCAGAATCTTTATCTCCTGAATCGTCCTGAGTATCATCATCTTCATTCTTATCATCCTCTTCCTCAGTTTCATCTTCTTCAGTGTCAGGTGCATTACCATTGCTGCTTCTTATCCCATGCCGCTGCCTGAAATCAGGATCAACAATACTGATCATCTCAGTCAAGGCTTGATGTTCACGGCTTTGTCGAGAACCTAAGCTGGGACCTGGATAGTTCTGGCTTCCTGCAGTTAGTGTGATCTCAGGCTGCATGTCTTGATCCCTCATCAAGCTGTTCAATTGTATATCCTGCCTTGACCTGACATATTCTGAAGCTCCAATTTGGCTAGCATCAAAATCTTGATGAAGACCTTCATCATTGGTCATACCAACTCCTGGTTTTCTCTCATCACTCCGAAGGGACTCATTATCGCAGTGAAATGACCCAGGAGTGCTTACTGCCCAACTACCAGGAACCTCTGATGTTAATAGATCATTTGTTGTTATGGTATTCCTGTCTTCCCTTATCTTGGAAGCCATCTCATCCACCTTCTGGCAATTGCCAGGACACACTGCCTGCCCATCTTGATTCACTGTATTTCTGATAGAATGGCATGCTGTGGTAGGGCACTCACTACTCTTAGCCATATCAGGCACCTTTTCTGGTTCAGCAACAATCCTACTATTCAATGTTGTCCTTTGGTTTTCAGCAGCAATTTCTTTTCCTTCCTGACACATTTGAACATCCTCTTCGTCCTCAACTTGCATTTTTTCTCCTCCCATATCACTTTCACAATCTTCTATCTCATCATCCTCCAGGATCCTCCCTCTTAATGTCTTCCTTGACCTGGCTGGCTCACTTCTTCTAGCATATACATGATGTTCTGGCCTTTTACCTCCACCTGAGCTTTCAAGCAACTGAGTTGCCTCTGCTTCAGTTGCAAGCAACTGAGTTGCCTCTGCTTCAGTTGCAAGCACCTGTTCAGTGCCAATTTGTTCATCATCTTGATATAGCATGGTATCCATAACCTCTGTGTCCTGTCTTGAATTCCTTGGTGTGATCTGAATTGTGTCTGCACAGTCTTCCTGTGTGTCACCATTTTCCCAGTCCTCTAGTGCATTTCCAATTGTTCTTTTATTTGTATTGCATTTTTCAACACTGCTAGAATCACTTGCGCATTCTGTTTCTCCATCTTTTTTTGGTGTTTCTGCTTCATCAGAAGCTGCTCCATCTCCTATAATTCCGTCACTTCTAATGTTACCTGCCCTGATTTCTTCTCTTACTCTAGTTACCGCTCCACAAAGATTTTCAGTTCTCATCTCAAAGTCATCTATATTTGGCAATGCACAGTTTTCACCATCCTCCAGAGTTCTCAACATTCCATTTAATTGTTCTTGCTGCTTTTGTTGCAAAGCTGCAATTTCTTCAGCTGTGGCATGGAATGCTCGTAGTTGAGTCTCTCTGTAAAATGCCAGTGAAAAGCTATCAGGGCAATTTACAGCACAATAGACATTAAAGGAGTAGACTGAAAGCTATTTCTCATCCCATGAGGAGAATTCATCTAGAATATACAGAAGATGGTAACATGACTTTCAGAGGCTTGAGGAGTTCAGAATAAATATATATGCAGTCTTCAGGACTGCTACAGAAAGACAATATGAGGCTGTTATACTGACCGAAGAACAATACGTTCTCGGGCACCTTGTAACCGTTGCTTCTCAAGTCCCAGGTCTCGAATTGCAGCAGCCATTTCCAACTCCAGTGTAGAAACCTTGGCCCATGCATCTTCTCGTGCTGCCTGCTAACATAGAATAAAGGTTACTCTCAGTTAAGCTATATAATGGTACAAACTGATTGATTACTTTGTCGAATATATGCAAATCACTTCAATAGATAATTCATATTCTACTTCATGTATCTTTGAAATGGATTCTTGAAGAGGGGTCCCTTAATATAATATTTTAAAGAAGCCTTAAGTCTAAAGAGTTTGACACAATATAAAAACATGTTTATGCCGCACAACTTCTAAGATTGAATATTGTTAACCAGTGTCCAACTAGAGAAAAGCCCATAACTTCACATCAAAGAATAGTAAATTACCATTCACATGAATATTTTTGTAAAACATGCTTCAGAAATCCTGTTGCAAGGATAAGCATCCTACCACAAATAAGTGCATTCACAAAAGATAATATATTGATATAAAGATCGTATACAAAAGCAGCCAACTTCTGTCACAAAAAAATCATAAGATTGGCTGAGAGCCACAAGAAGACGCAAACAGAAAACATCGTAATAGCCATATGCTCCAACCCTTGTCAAGGAGATTGGATATGTACTATGAATCTGACATTTGTCTTCGCTGTCCATTACATTTACCCCCCTTAGTACTCATAATATAAATATGTTGAAACAAATACTCTGCAAACATGCCTCAATTAACTTCATTCTTGGATATCAGTTAGAACACCTAGAAATCCTTCAGCTCTAATTCTGATGCTAAACCTGAAAACTAAAAGTGGTAACCCTCTCAGGCAGAGGAGAGTGAATCAAAAGATTAAATGTATTATCCTCAACTTCTAAGCATATCCGACTATTAGCCTGAGTACTATTATTTTATGCAGAAGGAAGATACTCAAAGGAGAGAGCACATCTCACTTTGACCTCAAACCTATTCATCAACTCATTTTTTTAAAAAAAATTCAAAATTACCAATCCTTCAACTTATGAAAAACAAAAGCAAACATGAACTGATGTTTCATTTCCTCCATAGTCAGTGTCAAGCTACACTTAATACAGGCAATTGTTAGCAGAAAGAGCAACAGGAACCAACGATTGAAAACATAAACTATAAATGATGACAATGAGAAAATTTAATTAATTTATATATGTATTCACAAAACAATTTAATTTCTGATCTCATAGAATAAATAGTGTCTATCTATAGATGTGATTTCTTCTTGAGGGTATCAAAGCTAGAAGCCTCGTAAGGTTCTTCAGTTAATAGCCTTGCTTTTTGAAAGGACATCAATATCCTTACCAATAACACAAACCACTATTAACAGTTCAATTGGATGCCACTTTGGAAAATAGCTAACCTTCTGTTTAGGGTTTGAGGACTGATGAAGAATTTTTTAATCACAAGGAATCATTTATGTCGAAGAATGTTCATAGAGAATAGAACTAACCAGATTGGAGTTCCATCAAAGGAGCATTGTTCTCACCTTTTCTTTTTCCAGTTCCATTTTGATCCGTTGTAGTTCACGCTCCTTTTCAGTGGCTTTCTGTTTAGTTCCATGGAAGAGAACTTAAAACATCCATTATTATCTGTCTAATATCACAAAAAGCAATTGCTCAGAGAGAAGAGGTTGGAGGATTTTATATTCTGTTACAAAACATACTTTTCTTGCAGATGCTGAACTGGATTCCTCTTCACGAAGTTGAACTTCAAATTGGCGAGCCTTTTTCTCTGATTTCATAAGACTTTCCCTTACATCCTCCTGATGAAAAAAGGATCCAGCCTATAAACTTCCAAACTAAAAGCATTTAAATAGTAGCAATTAGAGGAATTTTCCACACAATGAACATTAAATGAAATGAATGTGATAACAGTAGAACATACCAGCTTGGATCTCAACGTTTCCATTAATACACGATTTTCTTTATCTGACTCCTGCATTGTGGATAGGACTTCTTATTAGATAATTCATTAAATTAACAGAGGCAATATCAGTACATAAAATCAATATGAAATAGAAAACAATAAGAATGGAATCCAATGACTGCCACAGTAGCAGAGCTAATCCAGAACCAACCTACATTTACAATTCTGAAACTCTCTTGTTTTGGTGCAAAAAAACCATAAATATTGAAATACCTGGAGCTTAGTTATAACATCAATCTGCTCTTTGTGTTGTCGTGCAGCTGCCTCTGATTGACGCTTCAGTTCTTCTAGAGATTCTAAACGAACCCTTTCTACAGCAGCCTTCAGGTCTGCTTCAGCCTTTTCTCTTTCATCCCTCCGCTGGCTTCTTTCTTCTTCCAACTGTTGTTCAAGTTCTGCAATTGTTGTCTTTTGACTGCACAATTCATAAGCATTAATTACTGCATGTGGTACTAGAAGCATGTTTTGACACAAGTAACATAAAATGAATACGATATTTAGTTTATGATCAATCATAAGCTTCACCACAAACAAGAAAAACAATTTTTTGGTGCAAAAGCTCTACAAGGGCATTGATTACACACTCTAAGTTTTCCCCAAGCTACAGGGTGTTATTTTAGGTTAGACCTTTTCCTTGGGAGAACCCTGGCCTAGACACTGCAACTGAGAAATTCATACCCACTGTTGTCGGTATATTTGGGAATATTCCCTTAAGGTTCAACAATGGTGCACCCCAAATCCACTATGACAACCTGAAAATACAATTGTTGAGAGCTCTATGCTCAGCAGGATTTGAACCTGGGTCTTTTGCATGGACAGCCTGCTGTTTTGTTCAATAGTAACTAAATAGGCCTAAGTGCAAACCACTCGTAAAGGATATAATGAACAAAATCAAGAAAATAGATGAATGTGATGTGTTCATGGAGAGGATTGTGATGTATTCTGAGCATATTATTGCAAGAACATCTCTTTACAAAAAGGTAGCCACACCGCTATTTGGTAATATTTCTCTTAATGTGCTGTTAACTTCCAATATACATAAATTGTAGATGTCTAATCTGCTGAGATCAGAAGCAAATCCAGGTATCTTTAACTCTTAGCTACATTGCCAAGGTCGGGTAGGAACTAAAAGTATTTTATTTAGGATTAACTGCCAAGCCTAACTCAATCAAGAAAGTAAATCCTATCCTGCTAGGTTCATTCCATCAGAAAACAATCCTCAATCTGGTCAGATTATGACAGGATTGGATTACAAAGGGAATTGAAAAGATCATGTAACATTTATCACAGTTTGCCTTGATTCCATCAAACCTATGATACAAGTAAAAACGAATTATAGATATTGCTTTTGTTCAGTAATGTACTAGTTTTCCATTGCACAATATGGCAGGCATATCCTGTACTAAAGAAAAACAAAAATTCCTGATCTATACTCAAATCTATAACATAGGTGAATGACTAACTAGGGGAAAGAAACATTAATTTTTTACACAGAGAATCCCCAGGTAACAACTTCTAGCTGATGAACCAACTCTGATCTACACTTCTAACGCCAGTTTAACAAACACACCAATGCATAAAAGCAGTCATTTTTTTTTCCCAATGCAAGACACTGTCTCACACCAAATCAGTGAAGTACCTTATCTTTTCCACATGTCTGAATGATTTTTGGTTCTTCATTGTACAGAAACTGTTGGTGTCATGTATCTCAGACTCAAACAGACATAGAAGTTGTTTTTCCCTTGCAATAATAATTTTCACAAAAAATGTTCCCCTAAGAATTAAAATATACAAGGAAAAGAATCTCGTTGAAAGCAAACATAAATCTCATTGTTGAACAATATAAATTCCTTGAACACAAATATTTTCTTTCCATAAATTTGGCTTTCAATGATGGCAAACTGAAAGGGATAATAAGGATTTTGGATTAACATCATGACAGAAAATCCACTTCTGGATATGTTTTCAGCCTTGCCAGGTGCAATCACATGGACCAGCAAGAAACAGTAGTCAGTAGCTCTTTCCTCAACAGAAGCAGAGTATCGAGGAACAGTAAAAGCAGCATGTGAGGTTGTATGGCTTCGAAGGATGCTTTCAGACATGCAAATGTCTCAAGCAGGGCCTTCACCTTTGTTTTGTAACAATCAAGGAGCACTAAAACTTGCCAAGAATCTAGTATTTCACGAGCATACCAAACATGTGGAGCTTCATTGTCATTTCATCAAGCAACTTGTTGAAGATGTATCGGTGATGTTGCAGTATTGTTCTAAGGATCAAATGACAGATTCTTACAAAGTCTTTGGGTCCTGACAAATTTGTCAAATTTTGGGATAAGCTTGGTGTAGTTAGTAGATTGACCATTAACGGAGGGTATTAAAGTATTATTATAATATTTCGTATATAATGGTCAATTAGCCTTTGAGATAGACTTTAGGAATATTCTTTATTCTTTAGTTAAGATCTTATCCTTTTTCTTTATTTATTGTCGCTCTTATCCTTTCCAAATAAAGCATTTGTAACTCTTATTTAAGGATGCTTTCGCTCCTTAGTAATTTTTGAATATCTTGGTAATCGTTCTATGTTATATTTTTCGTTATGCTTTTGTCCCCTAAAATGGCCTAATCTATTCCCCAAATGCATTCCCCCATCCCCTACTATCCCCGTCCCAAAATCTTGGTGGAACATATTTGTGTATTTGTTATACAAAAATTTACTGCTTTAATTTATCTTCGTAATTGAAGATCTTGTTCAATAATACATTCTTGTTTAGTTCATATAATTGATTCATGCAATAATCCACATCTAGGACAATTTCATTATAGTAACACTAATTAGGCTTAGTTATTGATTGAGTAAATTGATCCATTATTTCAAAAAAAAAAAAATCAATTGAAAATCATCATTTAATGTTAATTAATAATTGTTCTTTATTTTCATGACAGGATGAAGATCTTTAAGATAAATTCTGATTCATAAATCAAATACAATTTAATTGGTTTATATCTTTTCTAATGTTCCATCCAAGATCTGATAAAATAGCATAATTTACAAAAGGATTTTTAAGAAATGTTTAAACCTTCCATAGATTAGCCATTTTATTCTTTTCTAATCCCCTAAAATATTGAAAAAAATCTTGTCGCCTTTTCAACATTTAACTTAACTGATACAATATTAGTAAATGCATGATAACCCGAAGTTGTTTCTATTCCATTTTTTTTCTTATCCTAAAATTATCTTTTGAATATAATAAATATCAACAAAAAAATTGCCAAAAAAGCAAGCTAGCTTTTCAGGCCAACACCCTAGATGAATCTTTAACTGGCTGGATAATATAATTCTACTCTCAAAACACCAATGTTCCACAAGTATGCATCCTTCAAACAAATAAAGCCCTAAAAAGAGGGCCCACCAAGGTCATGCAACCCCAAAAGGTTAAAATACTTTAAAATCCAAGCCCATTGTTGTTTTGTAATCATCAAATGAGAATAGGAAAAAAGAATAAGAGGAAGACAAAAAGAGAAAAAGAGGAAATCTCTGACTTCTGGGCTTGTTGCTCCATATACCTATGTACTATGCATGATTCAACATTACTTTTCTTAGCTTGTTATTGTCTTACTCTTCAAAATTTCAGCTTCTTTTGGTTTGTTTATGGTATTTTAAAGTATTTTTGACTTTTTGTATTTTAAAAATTCAAATATTAATTTATATATTATTTTAATTGCCATTCTATCACCATCCCTAAAATCTGGGAAAAAAATTCAATCCAAAATAGATTTTTTTCGACATGTCGTAAACTTGTCTCTACATCCCCAAAAATTGGAGACACTACAAAATATCTCCAAGTCTTTGGCAACCTTACAAATGAGCATTAGTCCAAAACAAACAACTGACTATTTGCAAATTTATAAAATATATAATGCTAATATTGACAAGCACACAATTATACTGAGCGGGGGGATGAATCAATATAACCAAACTTTTCCCAATTTAAAACTTAACAAACAACAATAACAACCATGCAAGATCTAACAATTAAGAACACAATAGGAACACCACACTTATGTAGAAACCCTTGTGGGAGAAAACCATGACAAAATAATGCTTATATAAAACTTCTTACAATCTTTGTAGGCACCAACCTACAAGAGACACCAATACCCTCTTATACAATTTGTGAGCACCAACACACTAGAGACACCAATCTCCACAACTGAGCACCAACTAAGTAAGATGCACCAATCTCTTGTTAAGGCACCAACCTTCAATGCAATAGAATTACTATCTTCTTATGAATATCTTCTTCAATGGATTATGAACAATCTCCTTTGAATCAACAAGTTCTTCTCTTCAAAGATAACCTATATTCTTCTCTATAGATCTATTGTAATTCCTTCACAAAATCTGCCTTGAATTATCCTCTATATTTCCCCCCTCCAAGTCTGCTTGTGCTTGTCTATATATCTTCTATTCCCACGCACCCTCTTTTCCACATACTACAAACCCTTTTTTTATATCCTTAGGCCTCTACATGAAGAGAAGCATCTCTTTGAAAAGAGACCTCCTTTTATAAAGACATAACCTTTAAGTATTGCTTGCTGCCTTTTATAAACTAATTCTCATCCTTAAACACTTAATAGATCTCTTCCTTCTTAAATAATGATCGCTGCTTTCCTTACTTTGATCGCTGCCCATAACATAGTAATTATTGCTTTGTTAAGCGCTGCTCTCCTTAGTAAATGGAATTGCAGCCTTTATGAATTAATTGCTGCCTTTTTGAATAATCCGAGCGCTCCTTTTCACTTCTTAATAGCTGCCTTCCTTTTAATAATTTTAATCGCTGCTTTTTTTAAATATTAATCACTGCCCATATTCCTATATATAAATCGCTTCTCTAACTTGGGTGAACATATTCCAAAGGGAGTCGGCCCATGAATAATGATTTAAGTATTATTTTAATTCAAATTTATCTTCAAATGAGGGCACCAAAATACCAAGGGTTTGCCTAAAATAATTAAAATCTATTTATTACTGCTTCCTCCATGAGCATTATCACTGTTCATTGCTGCCATTATTAAGATAACTTCTGTCCTTGGAGACCTTTGAATTGCTTCAGCAACAATACCTCGTGGTCCTTCTTTGACATCAATGACAATAATCCAACAAATTTATGGTCTAGGAAACTCTGGGATCTTTCATACTCATAAATTGACCCAAACAAATTCCTTTTAAATTGATTCATTTAGTAGTAACACAAATGCAAAACTTGTAGAGTACTCGCGAATCAAAAACAATAATGAGTTACTTGCCTAAAACCTCGTTGATGACTTTTTCAAAAACTCGCAGCTTTTTTTGCTAAAAACTCATCAATAAATCACCAAAACTCGCAATTTTTCAGGAAATACTCGCCTAAATAAGTATAAATTCATTTTTTTAACCTAATGTTAAAACATTTTATGATTTTTGCATTTCAAGAATGTGGTTGGCAACATGAATAAGTAGGTTTTGGTGATCAATTGAGCTGAGGAAGGTGAAGAGCACACAGGAAATACTGAGAGGGGGGGGCGGTTAATCAATATTTCAAAAACTTTAAAACTGAAAACCTCGTGAATCAGAAATCAAAACATTAAGAACATTCATGAACAAAATAAACACCATGAACATTGAGATTCAATGGAAAACCCTTTCAGGTAAAAAACCACTGCAAGATATCGCTTTTATTTTCTTCAAAGGGCACCAACCCAATTACACAAGTGAGCACCAACTCTCCTTCAAAGCACCAATGCCGAACCAACGGAAGCACCAACTTCAGATTTATAAAAAAGCCTTGATTCAAAACATTGCTCAAGCACTGAAAACCTTTTTCTCATACACCCAACTTCAACGGAGACAACCTCTTATATTCCCAATAAATTGCAATCTGAGCATTACCAACCTCTTGGAAGAAACTACAACACCTCAGAAATTACCACCGTTCCTTTCAGCAACAAATGAAAGGTCTGCAAACGTTCTTAATCTTACGAAGGCCTATGTTTGAACAGTATCATAACTTCATATAAAAGGTACAGGAAATTTGCCATCGTAGTCACTTCTCACGCCTTCTCATAGATCATATATGTTCTATAGCTCACACAACAATCTCATTACGCAACCCTTGCAACAAATCTCTTACTCTTCAGCCTTCTTTTTACTCAACACACAAGCACAAAGATTAAAAGATATACCATATAAAAGCTGCACATCACCCTTTGATCCTCACTGTTTTATCTTTTTGAATAACTTCGTCTATATGTTTTTATTTCAAGCTCCATGGCTCATATGTGTCACACTAAACATAACGAAATTGACTGCTTTAGAATTTCAATCAAACTCAAAAACCTCACATCAAACTATACTTTAATATAGCATAACATCTACTATATGCCCATTCAATAACAAGCTACATAACATAATCGATTTTTTGAGAGTAACGTCTATTCATTGAAAGAACCACAAAGACCATCCTCCATGCAGTCAACGTGCCAAACTTAGAGATAGACGGTGGTGTTTCAAATTATCACCTCAATAGATTCACAACCCCATCGAGCACATCTTTTACAATTGAACCATAAAAACCCTTCAGCCTGCACAAGATATGGATGATTGCAATATCAAATGAAGAACAACCACACCTTTTCCAAAAAAGAACACATCTTCCTAACTCTCGCGACACACTCATACAATTTTGTCTGGCGATAGAATAAACACCAACATGAAGACTCAACCATAAAAGGAAAACAATAATAAGGCATGTTATAAAACTTGCATCGTAACTTTCAAAGACCTTTGAATTCAATCCGTTACACTTCTAATAAAATGGAACGCCCTAGTCAATATAAGAATCTGAAGCACGATACTTATTAAGGAAGTCGTCAATAGGGAATAAAGAGGTCAAAAAATTATGAGCCACCTTAGTAGAATAAGTTAAGGCATTTGAATGGGAATCGATAAAAGAACAAGAAAATCGTTGCTCAAAAGAATCACCTCAAATATACGAGTCGTCCACATAATGGAAATGTCAGAATTAATACAAGCTGATACTAGTAAATTTCGCAATAGGAAAGGCTTCCTTTAAACCTAGAAGAGTCTCAAGCCGTCAACACTAAATTGAAGCCATCTCAATATCTTCACGCCTCCTGTAGCATATCACGATGTCAAAAATATTTACTACAAGTGTAACTAAAGAGTTGCCTCCATAAATCAACGCCAAAAGGAGTACAAAATATGCAAGATGACATGAAGAGCAAAGCCATTTTTAGTGCACACGACTTTTCTCAAAGAGTCGACACAACAAATAATACCAAATAATAGATTTATTGCACAAAAAATAAAGAGGTTGTCCATCTTAATAAAGTCATCAAATAATGCAGAAGACTTTACACCAAATTTGCAAATATTATCCGAAGTCCTTATTCACTGTATCAATTTAAAGTTTTTTGAGCCGCCAACATACATAAAGAAAATAGTCTTCAAATATTTAATCCCATAAAGGCGTTACAAATAGAATTAGCCACCTCAATAAGGATATGGAATGACCAAATAAAATAAACTCCAATCACTAGCTTGACTCAACCTTAGACAATTTCAACACTGACCAAACATGTTGATTAGGCAACCTGACTTGGCAAAGGATGTTGACAAAGTAGACAAGCAAACAGTTGATGCAGGCAACCAACCAGCTCAAGCATACAGCCAGGTAGTTAAACCAAGCAACCAAGTAGCTCAACACATAGGCAAGTAGCTCAAGCAGCTCAAGAAGACAAGTAGGTAGCTCAATCAACCAAACACCTTGACATCAATGACAAAATATTCTAACAATCTACCCCTTTGTCATTGATGGCATTGATGGCAATACCATCTAAAACCACAACCAATACTACACTTGGCAACACCTCCTGAAACCTTAAATGGACTAAAACCAAACTGCTCCCCCTGGCTTACTACTCCCCATTTGACATCAATGACAAAATGTAATGGCATAAAGAATGAATTTGCTGTCTTCATAAGATTGAAATCTGACTTAGCACATGAAAATCATCTTAAAACATAATGAAGATCTGATGAATAATCAGCAGCTTTACAAGCGAAGAGGTACTCAAAAAACTCACTCCAAAACTCGTTTTCAGAATTCCAAAAACATAAGAAGAATAACCTTCATATCTGAATCAACCTACATGATTGAAACGGGGCTAATAAAATGTAACTTTGAAAGCTCCCCCTGAGTCCAAACACCTTCTCAAGGAAGGAGTGAAGTACTTTTGACTTCTCTTTTTCTACCTCTTTCTTCTTCCTCCAAACCTTCTTAACTTCTTTTGCTTTGTCAACCTTGTTTTGCATAGAGAAATCTACTACACCACTTCTACAGACTATTGCAGTATGACCAAATTTATTGCATTTGTAACATATATCATTGTAATTCATCCAAGGAGCAAAAGAATTCCTATTCACATATCTGAAATCATTTCTTGCATAAACTCTACAATTTGCAGCCTTGTGACCAAAACAATTGCATGAAAAACAATACCCATAAAAGAAAGAATCATTAAACCTGGTCATGCGATCTTGCCTTTGAAAAGGAGGTCTCCTAAAAATGTTATTTCTAATCTTTGAATGCAAATATTTTGAGCAATCAGCATTACCTTTCTGCTGTTCTTTATTTGTAGACATGGAATATTGACCTTTTTCACAACCAACTCCACCTTTGTCACCGGGAGATCTCTATGCACTAATGATCTTGTCCAATGACAAAGCATTTCTGATTCATCTTCTCATTACTTGGCTGTTTTGATGATTTGTCTATATTTCTAAGTAAAACAACTTCAGATTCAAGTCTCTCCACATTCTCTTTTTTTACCTTAAGTTGATTTCTAATTTCTTCTTCTATTATCTTTGCCTCTTCAACCTAAACCTTCAAATTGACAATCAACTTTTTTGCTTCTTCAAAGGCTTGAGATGTCTTCATTTTTGCATCACTTTCTTCTTGTAACAGCAACTTCAAGTTCTGATTTTTCTTTTTAAGTCTCTTGATTTCTCTTAAGGCACTAATTAGTTCTACTTCAAGATCAACTTCAGCTTCTTCATCATATTGCTCATCATCAATATTTTCATCTCCATTCTCAGGTAAGTTTACATCTTCAGCCATATAAAAAATTTCTCTACTGAAGACATATCACTAACTTCTAATGAACTATTGCGATCATTCAAGTAAAAAATTTTAGCAGATTTTTTATACTTATTCTTCTTACCTTGATACTCCTTGGAATGTTTTGATTTCTTCTCACAATTGCTGTCCTCGTTTTTCTCATACGGACATTTGGATGCAAAGTGTCCTATCTTACCACAGTTGAAGCAGTTGAAAGGCAATTTGCCTTTGTATCTATTTGAACCCTTCTTCAACTTTTGCATGAAATGTGCCTCTCCAAATTTTGAACCTTCATCAGGACTATCACTTGCATTAGACTCCTTGTCTTTCTCCTTATTCGAAACTTTAAAGGCTGCCTCCTTTTTGACTGATTGATCAAGAGTAGTTCTCATCTCATAGGCTGTTAGAATGCCATGAAGCTCATCTATAGTCAACTTGTCAAGCTCCTTCATCTCTTCAATCGCTGAAACTTTTGCATCAAAATGCAAAGGAAGAGACCTTAAGATTTTTTGACCCACAATGGTCTCCTCAATCTTCTCTCCTAGACCCTTAATAGTGTTCACAACTTCATCTACTCGCAAAAAATAAGCAGCAATGTTTTCATCTTCCTGCATCTTGAGACTCTCAAAATGACTTTTGTGAGTCTGAAGCTTTGCCTTCTTAACCTTATCGGCACCTTCATACGTTTTCTACAATTTCTCCCAAATCTCATGTGCAGTATTACAATCCATAACCTTTACAAATTTTGTTTCTGACAGACCACATAAAATTGCATTCATAGCTTTTGCATTATTCTCAGAAGCTCTCTTTCTAGTTCCATCGGTTGGAGGAGTTGTAGGAATTGTGTATCCACTTACCATAGCTTGCCATATATCAAATCCAAATGACATTATGTAGGTATACATACAAACACTAAAAAATGCATAGTTAGAGCCATCGAACAATGGAGCTTTGTTTGTAGCCAGACCTTCATGAGAACCCATGTGTGCAACAAGAATCTACCTCCAAGCGTTTAAGCTCACTTCTGAAGGAACCCTGCTCTGATAACAATTGAAGAGCACACAGGAAATACTCAGAGGGGGGGGAGGGAGGGATGAATCAATATTTCAGAAACTTTAAAACTGAAAACCTCATGAATCGGAAATCAAAACATTAAGAACATTCATGAATAAGATAAACACCATGAACACCGAGATTACGTGGAAAACCCTTTCAGGTAAAAAACCACAGCAAAATATTGCTTTTATTTTCTTCAAAGGACACCAACCCAATTACACAAGTGAGCACCAACTCTTCTTCAAAGCACCAACTCCAAACCAACTAAAGCACCAACTTCAGATTTACAAAAAAAACCTTGATTCAAAAAACACTGCTCAAGCACTAAAAGCCTTTTGCTCATACACCCAACTTTAATGGAGACAACCTCTTATATTCCCAACAAATTGCAATCTAAGCATTACCACCCTCTTGGAAGAAACTACAACACCTCAAAAATTACCACCGTTCCTTTCAACAACAAATGAAAGGTTTGCAAACGTTCTTAATCTTACGAAGGCCCGTGTTTGAACAATATCATGACTTCATATAAAAGGTACAAAAAATTTACCATCATAGTCACTTCTTACGCCTTCTCATAGATCATATATGTTTTATAGCTCACACAGCGATGTCATTACGCAACCCTTGCAACAAATCTCTTACTCTTCAGCCTTCTTTTTACTCAACACACAAGCACAAAGATTAAAAGATATACCATATAAAAGTTGCATGTCACCCTTTGATCCTCACTGTTTTATCTTTTTGAATAACTTCATCTGTATCTTGTATTTCAAGCTCCATGGCTCATATGCGTCATACCGAACATAATGAAATTGACTACTTCAAATTTCAATCAACTCAAAAGCCTCACATCGGACTCTATTTTAATATAGCATAACATCTACTATGTGCCCATTCAGTAATAGGCTACATAACATAATCGATTTTTTGAGAGTAATGTCTATGCATTAAAAAAACCACCAAGACCTTCCTCCATGCAGTCAAAGCACCAGACTTAGAGAGAGACAGTGGTGTTTCAGATTATCACCTTAATAGATTCATGGCACCTCATAGAGCACATCTTTTACAATCATTGAACCATAAAAATCCTTCAGCCCACACAAGATATGGATGATTGCAATATCAAATGAAGAACAACCACACCTTTTTCAAAAAAGAACACATCTTCCTAACTCCTACGGCACACATACAATTTTGTTTGGCGATAGAATAAACACCAACATGAAGACTCAACTATAAAAGGCAAACAATAATAAGGCCTGTTATAAAACCTGCATCGTAACTTTCAAAGACCTCTAATTCAATCGGTTACACTTCTAATAAAATGAAACGCCCCAGTCAATATAAGAATATGAAGCGCGATACTTATTAAGGAAGTCGTCAACATGGAATAAAGAGGTCAAAAAATTATGAGCTGCCTCAATAGAATAAGTTAAGGCATTTGAATGGGAATCGATAAAAGAACAAGAAAATCGTTGCTCAAAACAATTGCCTCAAATATACGAGCCATCCACATAATGGAAATGCGAAAATTAATACAAGCCGATACTAGTAAATTCCGCAACAGGAAAGGCTTCATTTAAACCCAGAAGAGTCTCAAGCCATTGACACTAAATTGAAGCCATCTCCAATATTTTCACGCCTCCTATAGCATATCACAATGTCAGAAATATTTACTACAAGTGTAACTGAAGAGCCGCCTCCATAAATTGACGCGAAAAGGAGTATAGAATATGCAAGACGACATGAAGAGCAAAGCCATTTTTAGTGCACGCGACTTTTCTCAAAGAGCAAACACAACAGATAATACTCAAATAATAGATTTATTGCACATAAAATAAAGAGGTTGCCTATCTTAATAAAGTCGCCAAATAATGTAGAAGAAGTTACACCAAATTCGCAAATATTATTTGAAGCCCTTATTCATTGTACCAATTAAAGTTTTATGAGCCGCCAACATACATAAAAATAGTCTTCAAATATTTAATCCCATGAAGGTGTTACAAATAGAATTAGTTGCCTCAATAAAGATATGAAATGACCAAATAAAATAAACTCCAATCACCACACTAAAAGTGAAATCGCCACGTTACCAATGAAACGTATCACTACCTTGACTCAGCCTTAGACAATTTCAACACTAACCAAACATGCTGATTAGGCAAACTGACTTGGCAAAGGATGCTCATGAAGTAGACAAGGAAACAGCTGATGCATACAACCAACCAGCTCAAGCATACAGCCAGGTAGCTAAACCAAGCAGCCAAGTAGCTCAACACACAGGCAAGTAGCTTAAGCAGCTCAAGAAGACAAGCAGGTAGCTCAATCAACCAAACACCTTGACATCAATGACAAAATATTCTAACAGAAGGGTCCCTACAGGCTTACAATTTCATAGTTTTAAAGTTAAACAAGCAACAGGGTCACAGACAATAATAGATAAATGATGAAACAAATTTTAAGAATTTTTCATAATGCTCACTAGATTCCTTTCTATAGTATTTAAAGTGATAAAGTTTTAAAGTTTTACTATTATTTAAAGTTAAACAAGCAACAAAGTCAAGACAATAATAGATAAATGATGAAACAAATTTTAAGAATTTTTCATAATGCTCACTAGATTCCTTTCTATGCAAGCTATAACTTTCTTAGTTTAATATCATCTTTTGATTCCTTTCTATGCTAAAGCCTAAAAATGTTGAAAGTGTTGAATTTTCACTATTATAATTCAAGCCTATAGGTCATTTAAACTTGCAATATGAACAAATTTTCAATTAAACAACACTTGAACTTTCACAATTATAAGTCGAAAAATTGCAAGTTGTACTTACATATGAACAAAATTTTAAAATTTTATATAATTTCCACATCTGACATTCTATTGATCTCTAAATCAACACTTTTAGGCTTCAGAATAGAAAGGATTTATCCATTTTGCTCTCTTGGCTCCTTTAAAAATAAAAAAAATTTACACCTTTTTTTATTTGAAATGGAACATATTGGCATTAATTCAATAGTAGGAATGTAGAGTATACATGACATCATAAAAGTGAAAACACTAGTGATTTGCACATTTCCAAACAAATGTAGAGTGAAATACGAAAAATCTTTAATGCTGCAATTTTTTATTTATATTTTTTAATTTTATCCTACTAACTAGGGTATTACTCATTTTTTATTGTTGTTCTCCCTTTTGCTAGGCTTCATTTTTATTTTTCTATAAGGAATAGAGCTTTCGCAAATAGAAGAACTGGAGGCAAACCTAGGGATCCTTGCTAAAAACATGGGACACCCAGTCTAGTGCAAGGGGGGGTCATTTGTATCCACTACACTAAGAGAATGATCGAAAGAATAAATCTACTCAAATATCACCTTGCACGGATCCCTTGCCGAGATGTTATGTCATGTACAACTAATCCAAAGGTTGAGAAATATGACCAAAGAAAAGCAAAGAAAAAGATAACAACAAAGGCAATGGCAACTCCAAACCCAATGTTTAGTTCTACAAGGTCAAAAGTAGACAAGAGGGCTCTTCTTCCATTGGGCCACAAGTATGAAAATAAGACATTGGACAGCCATAGTTCTAGCTTTTTTGTTCCTTGTACCACTCCTAGTGCACAACCTTCATTGGAAGATACTACATGGAATAGAGAATTGCAAGATGAGGTGAAGTTGGCATGTGCAAAATTTTCGTACTACAACAATATTTTGTTTGATGTTGCTTCTAGTCATTATTGGAAACAGTTGTTTAATACATTGATTGTGGTAGATAAGGGGTTCAAAGGCCCCAAATCGTGATGAGTTGAACAGGCCATTATTGTTAGTGTTTCTTAGATCAGATTAAACAATGAAAGCACTTAATAAATTTGCAACATATAAGACAATGAACACAACAAGATACCCTGGGAAAACCCTCCTCTTGAGGGAGAAAAACCCAGCAAATAAGTCTCTTATATATAGTAGAACAAGAGCAGAAATCTGCTTACAACTTCGGCCCAACAATGGCCAACTTGATACAATGAAATCGCACCTCTTCCTAGATGCAAGATGAACAAGTGAATGGGATCTTCCTTAAATCAAATCTGCTGCTTTAGAAGGTGCGAATTCTGCTCTTAAGGAATCGCGAACTTCTCTTGATGAATGAATGATTACAATGACAAATAAGATCTTGTATTTATACAAGTGAGGTGCCTCTTCAAGATAGGTCGGCCCACTTAAAATAAACATAATAAATGTTAATTACAATAAGGTCGGCCCAAGTAATGACTAAAGCATGTGAACAATAAAGGGTCGGCCCTTTGCATTTACTAAATATTGTAATCATGAATTAAATAGCCGAAGGCTACTCATTTAATTCATGTGCTTCTTCTTGTAATTTGTGCGAAGGAAGTGCAGCCCTAAGCTGCTATAACATCAACACTCCCTCTCAGCAACTTCCACCTACACAAGACACATCATATCATAATGAAAACAAAATAGAATATCACCTCATCGTGATATCAACCATTATGGCTACCTCCATAGATGGTATGAACAAGTGCTCATCACTTAATGTGATGTTGTCACCTCAATGTGACTTTCACCATGGCTCTCCCAGAGGGTGATACACAAGCACAAATAAATCATCACAGATTCCCTCACGTGATGTTGTCATGGAGTCACACACATGACATCCACCATGGCTCTCCCAGAGGGTGATACACAAGCACAAATAAATCATCATGGATTCCCTCACGTGATGCTGTCATGGAGTCACACACATGACATCCACCATGGCTCTCCCAGAGGGTGGAAACAAGGGCTTTCACCTCAAATCTCAAAGAGAAATGCATTAAAAGTCATCACGGATTCCCTCACGTGATGCTGTCATGGAGTCACACACTTGATATCCACCATGGCTCTCCCAGAGGGTGGAAACAAGGACTTTCACCTCAAATCTCTCTCAATAGAGAAATGCATTATCAAGGGCTTACACCTCAAATCTCTCTCAATAGAGAAGTGCATTATCGATCAAGGATCACTGATGCTGAGACTCTTTCTCAGTCAAGGCTGCATTCTCCACCATACCAAGCTTTTCTTGAAAGTACACAAACTTAATCCTGGAGAGGGGCTTGGTGAGAATGTCTGTCGTTTGCTCTTCAGTGTTGATATACCTCAACTGTATAGCTTTCCTTTGTACCATATCTCTAATATAGTGGTACTTGATCTCAACATGCTTTGTTCTATCATGAAACACGGGATTGACAGAAAGCTTTACACAGCTCTGATTATCACAATGTATAATGGTAGGCTCCATTGATTGTCCAAACAATCCTGCAAGGAGCTTACGAAGCCACACTACCTCACGAGCTGCCACACAAGCTGCTATATATTTTGCCTCGGTTGTACTCAAAGCCACTGAAGACTGTTTCCTGCTACACCAGGAAATCATAGCAGTACCTAGACTGAAGCAACAACCAGAGGTACTCTTCCGATCTGAGACACATCCTGCCCAATCAGAATCAGTAAAACCATGCAGCTCTAAATCCACACTTGAAGAATATCTCAACCCATATCCAATTGTGCCACATAAATATCTCAGGATATGTTTAGTTGCTACAAGATGTATTTGCCTTGGTTTACACATAAACTGGCTAAGTGCACTCACTGCATAGCAGATGTCAAGTCTAGTGTTAACTAGATACATCAATGAACCAATCAATTGTCTATACATTGTAGAATCCACTGGTTCTGAACTAGCTCCAGCCTCTTTCAACTTATCTAGATTAGTCTCCATGGGTGTAGACATAGGTTTGCAGTCAATCATACCAAACCTTTTGAGAATGTCAACAGTATACTTGCCTTGACTTAGAATCATCTCATCTGGCTTTTGCCAAACTTCTAAGCCAAGAAAGTAATGCATGAGACCTAGATTCTTCATCTCAAACTCTGAAGCTAACTCCTTTTTGCATTTTAGAATTAGATGTTCCTCACTAGTGATAATCAAGTCATCAACATATAAAACCAAAATCAATGCTTCACCATTTACTACCTTGAAGTAGAGGTTAGAATCTGCATCATTCTTTGAGAAACCCAGGCTTGAAAGATACTGATCAATCCTTTCGTACCAAGCACGAGGAGCTTGCTTAAGACCATACAAGGCCTTCTTCAGCTTGCAAACATGAGACTCCTTCCCATATACCTCAAATCCTTCGGGTTGCTCAATGTAAACCTCTTCTTCTATTACACCATTTAGAAAAGCTATCTTTACATCCATTTGGTGAATCTTCCATCCTCTAGATGCGGCAATAGCAATGATGGTTTTGACAGATGTATATCGAGCCACAGGAGCAAAGCTTTCTTCATAGTCAACTCCCTCTTTTTGTGAGAACCCTCTAGCCACGAATCTTGCCTTGTGCTTCTCAATGCTCCCATCAGCTGCATGCTTGATCTTGAAGAGCCATTTGGAAGACACCACAGATTTGCCTTTGGGTCTAGGAACTATATCCCAAACATCGTTCTTAAGTATGGACTGATATTCCTCAGACATGGCATCTTTCCATACTTGTTGACTAGAAGCTTCTTCGACACTTGAAGGCTCTGACTCAATAATCTGACTCATCAAGGCGACATAACTAGAGAACTTGTGAGGTCTCTTGCTTTCTCTAAAAGCTCCTCTTGGAGCTGCAAAACTTTATGCTTCATGCATTGTCCTGCGAGCCCAAAAAGGTCTTTTCTTTCCAATCACAATATCTAGAGGCCCATCAGTGGGATCCAAGGGCTCAACTGGATCAACATCTTCTTTAGGTTCTGGATCCTCCTTCAGGTTCTCTGGAATATGGTCAACTTCCATATCTTGAGGAGGTTCTTCTTCATCAATCTCCATAGGAGTTCCCTTGGACCTTCTGAAGGCAACATCTTCCTCAAATGTGACATCTCTACTAATCTCAATAGACTTTTGTCCTGGTATGTATATCCTGTAGGCTTTTGATGTCTCACTGTAACCTACAAGAATTCCTTTCTTCCCAGAAGGTTCTAGCTTTGTTCTCTTCTCCTTTGGAATATGAACATAGACTGGACAACCAAATATCCTCAAATGACTAACTTCAGGTTTCACGCCTGAGAATGCTTCTTCAGGAGTTTTATTCTCTAAGATCCTGTGGGGACTCCTGTTTTGAACATAGACGACTGTCCTTGATGCCTCAGCCCAAAGAGAGATTTGTAGATCTTGATCATGGATCATAGCTTTCACTGCTTCCACAATAGACCTATTCTTTCTTTCAGCAATACCATTTTGTTGTGGATTATAGGGAACACTGAACTCCCTCTTAATCCCTGCTTCAATACAAAAATCTCGAAAGGTGCTAGAAGTGTATTCTCCACCATTATTGGATCTCAATACCTTGATCCTTTTCCCAGACAAGTTTTCAACCTGTGCCTTGAATTCTCTGAATCTTTCTAATACTTCTTCATATTCTTTAGATCTCAAGAAATAAATCCAAGTCTTTCTAGAGTAATCATCAATAAAAATAATATAATACAAGAAACCACTAGATGCTGCAATAGACATTGGACCACACAAATCAGAATGAATGAGATCAAGAATACATTTAGATCTACTTTCACTAGAATGAAACGTACCTTTTGTGTTCTTGCCTAAGGCGCATCCCTTGCATGTACCTTTGTGTTCTTGATTGAATTTTGGAAGACCGGTGACCATCTTCTCCATGATAGGTAGAGCACGAAAGTGAATGTGAGCCAATCTTCGATGCCATAGATCGCACATGCTAGAACTGTTATGCACAAGCGCTTGAAGAGGACGAGTGCATAGCCCGTAAAGACATTCATGTCTAACTCAAATTACTTGAGCAGTTTTGAAGTTGGAGTTCTTTGCCCATATAAGAACTTTGCCTTTAGAAAAGGGAACTTGATAACCCTTGTCTTCTAATACTGAAATTGAAACAAGGTTCCTCTTTATCCCTGGAACGAATAGTACATCATTCAACTCTAATGAAATCCCGGAATCCAAGTGAAGGGTGGAGTTTCCAATTCCTTTAATAGAATATCTAGCATCGTCTCCAATAACGACTTGATCACTAGAGTTGCTCTCCACTATGTTTGAAAGGTGACCCCTGAAACCGGTGATGTGGCTAGAAGCACCACTATCAATCAGCCAAGTGTTGGCGTCGATAGAAACATTGCTTGACAAGGCTAAATAGAACAGATAATCACTGGAGTCCTTCTGAGGAGCGACTTCTTCAACATTTGCAATGGCAACTTGTTGCTTAGGTCTTTGAGGACAATCCTTCGCAAAGTGACCATACTTATCACAACGAAAACATTGAATCTTGGACATGTCTCGTTTTCTTTTGAAAGCAGGAGCACCATCATTTCCGTTTTCCCGATTCCTCTTGAAGAACCCTTTCTTGAAGCCTTTTCCTTTCTTTGACGAATGAGAGGCAAGAATTTGTAATTCTTCAATCTTTGAACTTTGACCAATGCCCCTAGCCGTTAGTCTTGACTCCTCTTGGATACAGTCAATTCTTAATCGATCAAACTTGGGAAGTTTAGATCTTGCACTGATTCCTTGAATGAACGCCTCCCATGAAAGCGGAAGACCATTAAGAGCAAGCATAGTTAGGTCTTTGTCGTCAATCATGTGACCAATTGTGGAGAGCTGATCTCTTATCTCTGAAATCCTCATGAAGTATGTAATGACAGATTCTCCTTTCGCCATTTTCACATGATGAAGTTGTTGCTTCAGTGCGAGAGCTCGACTAGTGTTGTTGATTTCATACATCTCTTCCAATGTTGTAAACATTTCTCTTGCCGTATCCAATTTGAAGACGATCAGTACAACATGATCCTTGACGGAATCAACCAACACTTTCTTTGCCCTGGTGTTTTTCTTCCTCCACTGCAGCTTCTCTTCTTCCTCCTCAGGTTCAGGAACTTTTGTTTTCACGAACTCAACTAAATCATTATCTTCCAATGTGAGCATGATTCTGAACCTCCATGATGTGTAGTTCGAAATCCCTTCGAGTCTATCCTCAATTTTCAAACCGTTCACCATCTTGAGAAATTTAGAAGATAGACTGAAAAAAAATAAGGTGAGAGTTGCAAACTAAAAAATCTGATCACGATCTTTTTCACACCCGCTCTGATACCATGTTAGTGTTTCTTAGATCAGATTAAACAATGAAAGCACTTAATAAATTTGCAACATATAAGACAATGAACACAACAAGATACCCTGGGAAAACCCTCCTCTTGAGGGAGAAAAACCCAGCAAATAAGTCTCTTATATATAGTAGAACAAGAGCAGAAATCTGCTTACAACTTCGGCCCAACAATGGCCAACTTGATACAATGAAATCGCACCTCTTCCTAGATGCAAGATGAACAAGTGAATGGGATCTTCCTTAAATCAAATCTGCTGCTTTAGAAGGTGCGAATTCTGCTCTTAAGGAATTGCGAACTTCTCTTGATGAATGAATGATTACAATGACAAATAAGACCTTGTATTTATACAAGTGAGGCGCCTCTTCAAGATAGGTCGGCCCACTTAAAATAAACATAATAAATGTTAATTACAATAAGGTCGGCCCAAGTAATGACTAAAGCATGTGAACCATAAAGGGTCGGCCCTTTGCATTTACTAAATATTGTAATCATGAATTAAATAGCTGAAGGCTTCTCATTTAATTCATGTGCTTCTTCTTGTAATTTGTGCGAAGGAAGTGCAGCCCTAAGCTGCTATAACATCAACAATTATTATAGGATGAGGTCCAAAACACATGCCTTTTAGTAGAAGAACAAAAGAAAATTTGGAAAAGATACACTACACCACTTTATCTAATGGGTGGACCGATGGAAAAAATAGGACACTCATCAACTTTTTAGTGGCTTTAGGGGGGGGCAACTAATCTTTTTAAAAATAATTGATGCATCCAATAATATAAAAAAATGCAAAGACCTTGTGCAACATGTTGGATGAGGTGGTGATGGAGGTGGGAGTGGAAAATGTCATTCAAATAATTATCAACAATGCAACTACATATGTGGCACTCATTAAACTTCTTGAAGCAAAGCACCTAACATTGTTTTCGAGCCCTTGTGCTGCCCACTATCTTGAGCTACTCCTTGAGAACATAGGGAAACTAAGTTGGGTGAAGAAGGTGGTTTAAGATGCAAGGAATATCATACATCTACAACCACACATAAATCCTAAATCTTGTGAGAGAGCACATTAATGGCAAGGATCTCGTGCAAGTGTCACACGTTTTGCCACTAATTCCCTCGCCTTGCAAAGTATATTAGCTTCAATGCCCAACCTTAAGCACATGTTTATGAGTGAAAGGTGGTTAGAGAGTCCTTATTGTAGAAAGGCTAAAGCAGAGAAGGTTGTGAAGACCATTTTTATGATAGATTTACCAAAGTCATGGAGCAGATCATAAATGTAAGCTTTCAAACTCTAATTTCTATTTTTTAAATTTTTTGATGTTACAATTTGTTGATTTTGTAAAATGTTGATATTTAGGTGTTAGAAACTTATATAACCATTGCTTAGGGTTCTATGATTGGTGGATGGGGATCAAAACCCCATGGAATATCTGTACGAGGCCATGGATAAGGTCGAAGAAGCAATTCAACATTTATATGGGTCAAATAAAATCAAATATGAACTCATATGGCGTACAATTGATTGGAGGTGGAACCGACAACTCCATCAACATATTCATGCTACTGCCTACTATTTGAACCCCAAGTTTTTTTCCTCTCCTCTCAAAGCAGATGCAGAGGTTATGCTTTGCCTCAACACATGTATTGAGAGATTGGTTGGTGATGAGAACCTTCAAGACCTCATACTTGATGAGATATAGAGTTATAAGAGGAAGGAGGGGGCATTATTTTCTTCAAATTTTACATTTGTAGGAGAACCACTCTATAACCAAGTTAAAAAAACATACATATTTAATTTTAATTTTACTATTTATTATAATTTTTAAGTTTACTAAAATACTTACGAAGTTATAAATGCTATCCTTGCAGATTTGTGGTGGGAAGATTATGGTGCCACAACATCTAATCTTCAAAAGCTTGCCATTCACATTTTCTCCCAACCTTGTAGTGCTTTTGGTTGTGCGTGCAACTAGAGTGTTTTTTAGACCAGTCACACAAAGAAGTGCAATAGGTTGACTCAAAAGCAATTGAATGACCTTGTCTATGTGCAATACAACCTTCAGATGCATGAAAAGAAGGTACAAGGGCAAGATACACATCACACACTTATCCTTGATAACATTGATCCATAGTCAGATTGGACTATTGAGCCCAACAATGCACGATTGTTAACCAGTGATAAGTTAAGCTAATTTGGATAGGGAGACAGTCAAATGAGAAGCAAATGTGATAGTATATGAGGAGGCAAAAGGCAAAGTTGGTGAGCCCTTTGGGGTGTCCTTGCATACACAGCTTGATCCTATCGTGTTAACCAGTGATAAGTTAAGCTAATTTGGATAGGGAGGCAGTCCAATGAGAAGCAAATGTGGTAGTATATGAGGAGGCAAAAGGCGAAGTTGGTGAGCCCTTTGGGGGGTCCTTGCATACACAGCTTGATCCTATCACTATGGATGAGGCACTTGTTGAGGATATTGCAACCATACCATCCACTTCCACAGCACCCTCAGAGTGAGAAAACTTTTTTGAGCTTTGGTCACAAAAGAAGTGTATGATTTATAGTTTTTATTGATAGTGAAACTTGAAGTTCATATGTATTCAAAGGTTGAACTTGTTTGTTGGTCTATGATATGCATTGAACTCTAATTTGGATTTATATATGATGGAAACCAGTAGTATGTTCTACAAATTCAGTACTATGTGTTTTTTATGAATATTTTTTAAATATTTAGTATTTTCAACTGTTCCATAAATTTGCTAAGTTATTGATGAATTTATTTCCCGAGATTTTAAAATTTTAGGCCTACTAAGTAATTGCCAAGTCGAAGTTTTACAACTACGAGTAGTAATACCCAAGATGTACGTATTAATATCAATCATCTAACAAACTAGATATCAATCTATTCAATCAGTGAAAATCCAGATATTAGACAATTGTCACAATCCGATCATATTTCTACCCTAAAACAAATAATACAAAATTTCTAGGATTACATTCTAAAGCTTTTCTAATACATGAAAACACTCGTCTGTTATAAGTTCTTATTAGCATCATTCAAGCTCATGGTTCACCTTATGCCAAAGCTTCGCTTTAATATTATTACTGAATCAAACAATCATAGTAGTACATTGCAGCTCAGAGAGTTAAATATCTTTAATGCCTTCCATAGAAGAGCTGAGGTTTACCATAGCTTAAGCTTGGGCTTTAATATCATACCCAATCAATGGATCATGGTCCAAGCCCTTTAACCTCATAGCTAAAACCTCACTAGCCTATTATTACAGAAATTGAAGGAAAAAATACACAATACTCGGATTCCCCATGATGGCAAGAAATAGTTTTTGGATGTGACAAATTATATATTGCTTGGTAACAATTCTTGATAAGATAATTTTACAGCTTCAGGTTATCAAACTTGGTACCAAATTCCAAAATTTTCATATAATCATATGCAATATTCATATGATAGTACACACGTCCTGCACAGATAAGTTTCATTATGCAAATTATTCAATTTTCCAGTTTCTCTAATATGGACATAATGTTATCTAGAATACCTTTGAATTATTTCCTCTGCATCTGTTCGGGACTGAGATGCTGCAGAAAGGCGCTGATTAAGATCCTCTATGCAGCTCTTTCTCTGTGTGGAAAGAGCAGTAATCTCTTCTACATCCTTCTCTTTTGTTGCCAGTTCACACCGTAATTCCTTAATTTGTTCCAAAAATGCAGCTGAGACTGACTCCTGAAGCTCTTTCAGTTCCTTGAACAATTATAACAGATGACATAAATCAATTTGAATAGGAAAGGAGTGATAGACAAAAGAAAACTATAAAGGAAGAACATTATATAAACTTTCAAGCACTTTCCAGCCTATTTGAGAGAAAGGAAAGAAAATAAGTAAAATGTCTGGCTAGCACATAATTTCAGTCTGCAAACTTAAATTCAAGTGCTGGATACACCATAATTGCTAGAATGAATTTTGACTGATTAAGTTGTCTTATTGCAAAAACAAGTGAAGAATATTTTTCGATATTATCCCCTTCAGATAACCAATTCAACTAGATTTTCTGCATAAATCAGGCTTGCAATGGGAATCTGTCAAACTTGGGAGATAGACTCTTAGACAGCTATAAATAAGGAAATTTCTCTTTGATTTATTAATTATCAATTGGATAAAACAGCTTCATCTGGAATTGTGACATTAAAAGTATAGCCACTGATTGAAGGAAGGATCAATATTAGGCAAAGTAATAGTGATTATGTTTCAGGACCCAAGTGAACCTGGTGGACAACCCAATCAAGGAGCTTCAATTGGGTTGTGTGGAAATAGTTAATGTTTATGACAAGAGGTTTCAATTATGCAGAGTGAAAAAAAACACTGAAAACAGAGAGAGCAATTGACAATAAGTGTAGAACTGAATAGCAGAGTTGTATTGTGCTAGTTCTGTACATCATCTATGAGAACAGATGTGATGCTATCTCTCTATACAAACCCTTGGAATGTCTCATACTACAAAGAATAGTAGTGTACATTATCATACAAAAAGGGAGGGCAATGAAGTGTCAGTTTGAACCGTGCTGTTACATGTCCCGCTTCAACAATCATAACCACTCACGACTATTGAGGATGGCTTAGGTCATCCAGTATCACTAAATTCTATGTAGGACTTGTATTTGGAATACATGATACAACCAATCATCAATCATCTCACGTATATAATGGATGGATGATGTGTGATGGATGGCTTGCCCATAGGGTGAGAGCACCCATGTCTACATAGTTGGTCCTCAGCTCTACACCGATCCATTGAAAAACTAGAGAATAGAAGGGCATCCCGATTGTCCAGTTTCCCCCACCACTTTATAGGGAGTTCAGTTTATTGGATCGGGCTCGCCTCCCCACCTATACATGTAGTTGGGTGTTGAACATAACAAGGGATGTGTTGTCAGAACCGTAAAGGCTCGCCTCCCTACCTATAGATTTGCGGTGGAATCTAGTGACCAAAATCCTCCTATATGCCCCTCCATGAAGAGCAATGGTCCCCATTGCATGCAATTGTGGCAAAAGGTGTAGAAACAAATTGGCAACCTACACCTCTATAAACCATTTTCCCTAGGAGGGCGCTTGACCTGCTTTGATGATCTAGAATAGAGGGTTCTATTGTGACGTGTCTATTTGACCCTAGTGTCTAACTTCATCCAATTCTGCTGGAACTAAAATCTGGATTGATCTATGCTATCCAAAAAGGTGGAAAGTGATGGTGCAAGAGTTAATTAAGATAAAACTTGTCAGCCCAAAGATAGCTGTGGATTAGGTATGGAAATTATCTTCTTAACAATGTGGCTTTAGCTGCCAAATTGTTCTAGTGATGGCGTGTGGAGGATAATTATTTCAAATCCTCGAGCTCAAGTACCTAAATCTGGAAGATCATTCTCTCATTCCCAAGATGCCTATTCTTGGTAAAGGATCTCAGCTCTAGGATACCATTGATTTCAGAGTGATTTGATCATGTGGCTGTGAATGGGTCTATTCTATAATGGGTTTCCTTTTTGGATCCTTTCCACACCTAGTTGGTTAAGTTTTCTTAGGGCAACTTTTTGTGTCTCAACTCATATGATCATGACACTTGTCATAATAACATGTCCTATGTCTCACCCCTTGCCTATATATATATACACACATTTTATTCCATTGTATTGAATAATATTGGTACAAACATTGGCAATTATAATATTTTCACTACTTCTCTCTTGTGTGAAAGGTTATTTATGAAGTCATATATGATCATTTATAGTCATATATAGGTAATTAGGTCGACTTGGGTGGCATCCATGGCATAAGTACGGCACATAGGAGGTAGATGTTAGTTATTATCATCATTTGTATGGTGTGCTCTTATTGAAGATTATTGGAGGTAGGCTTCTCAAAGTGGCTTATTATTCCCAAGTATTTGCAAGCATATTACCTATTATATTCTTCTATTGTGCAAATTTTTTTATTAGAAATGATATCAAAGCATGATCTTGGCATTGAGAAGGCAAGAAACAAGGTGATATCTTTTCAATTCAAGAGGTCAAATTGTGAAGCGCATTGATCTCTCCCAATTTGGTGAATTTGTTTTAATTTTTGAAGGGTTCATCAAGTATATATTGAAGCTGCTACAATCCAAATTTGAGGTCATTTGGAGCATATTTGATAGAGTTGTCGTGAAATTAGGGTTTCCATAAAGTTTGCTCACAAGGGAATAAAATAGAAAAAATAATTATGAATTCTAGAGGGTTGAGAGAGAGCATATTGGTCCCTATATAGTCTTGATTTTAAATCATTTGGGGCTGTTTTGAGGAAATTATTGCAATTTTAGGATTTTTCATAAATTTGTTCTATAGGCTGCAATTTTTGGAATTTTTTAGATTTGTTTACATTTTGGAAAGCTTCAAAAAAATTATTAAGGGTCTATTCAAAATTTTAAATTTGTGGCCAACAAAATTTTAAAAATCATCCAATCAAGTTTTGATCAACAAAACAATTAGATTTTGCACTATCAAGCCTTGGGTGGTAGAACCATAGTCTAGAGGTTGGGGCAAGAATTCCTACACACCAAGAAGAGCTCTGACAAAGAGGATACAGACTTGGTGTTTGGATCAAGTGGTGACTTGGTTGTCCCTATTATATGACAAAGTGAGCCAGTTGGACAAACGTATGTGCAATATTCAATATGAAATAAAGGGAGAAATGGCCAACAACAAATGTAAAATGAAACAATAGTGGGAACAAACAATGGCATATCTCCAAAAATCAATATAGAATATACTATTCTCACAACCAAAGGAACAACCCCAAAATCCACTCAATCAAGGTGGATCATCTACACAAGCCAATCCTAATCCAAATGCTAAAACTCATTGGATGTCAAAACCTATTACCAATGGTGGACATGCAAGAAGAAGAAAACGAATCAAAGGTCCCTATACCTCCAAATCTACAAGCAATTATAGATGTGTGCTCAATAGTTGTTGGGATGTGCCACAAGGATTGCCTCTCAAAGCAAATCATTATCATGCTATTCAACTAGTACCAAGGCACTATCCACCATCCACGGTACACCCAAACACTAGAGCAACAAAACGCATTCGGCACCACCAAGGAATAGTCTCTAGTCTTAATCCTTTAAACAAGTAATATGATCATTTACGAGTCATATATATGAGGTAGAGGTTAGTCATAATCGTCATATTGTTTATTGTGTTCTTATTGAAGACTATTGAAGGTAGGCTGCTCAAAGTGGCTTAGAAGGTTGCCCCCCTTGACGTGGCTTATTATTCTCAAGTATTTATAGCATATTTCCTATACAAATTTTTTTCCTAGTTCATCCTGGCCCAAATATGACCTCACCGTTGAGTTCAAAAGACCCAAATCTATATGGATCAACAATAAATTCAATTTGTCCAATGAAGTTGTAGTTTCAACATTATTGGAGGGCATAGTTTTCGTTGTATGAAATCCATAGTCGTACTACTATACAATTTGTATAGCCCATGCGCATTCATTGTATTGTCATCAAAATATCGCTGCACCAAATTTGGCATTGCATCGTATCTAGTAATGGCAACCACAAATTTGCATATTTTTTTCTAGCATTTGATTTGTCACAAGATAAAGCTTGTGTCAATTTCATACAATCCATATTTTGTAACCAAGTATTAGATTTCTTCACAGAGCACAAGCCCCTATTGATGACCTCAACCCACAAAAGCAGTACAACAAGTTTTTCATAGACCTTAGTTCGATGGAGGGGCTAGCCTCGAAGCACAACCAACCCCATAGGACTTAATATTGCATAGCAACCACCACTCAACTAGCCAAAGCTACTATCGCTCCAAATTAGCCATCACCACCACCCCAAAGTGACCTAGGTGCATTTTTTCTGGGAGCCATAACTTTTGCCCACAATGTCAAGTTTCAACTTTTATGAGCAACAAAAACCTTTTTCGAAGTACTTCATAGTGGTCCAAGTGATTTTTTTCAAATTTTGCTCCAAGTATCAAAAATTTATGTTTGTAGCTAAGTTGTCGGTTCTGGTACAAGATCAAGTACGAGTACGCGGATACGGCAAAAAAAAATCTTGGGTATGGCTATATATATGCAAAAATATTAAAAATATACAAAGTTGTAAGTACATTTGATAGTATGATACTTCATCATTGATCAATGGTAGTGATAAAGATAAATGCCAATTGATAGTTCAAAATCTCAATGTTAAGTCATATATCATATATGTCTAGGGTTTAAGTTTCATTTTTTGCAAGCTTTTTTAATGTTTTAAGTGTTTTTTGGCGCCACCTAGGCATTGGCACCCGTGGGAGTGCTTGGGAGCACCTCGTATGCTCCGAGTTCCCTATGGGTACATGTTTGCATACCCACAGGGAACCCAAGGCATCTGAGGCGCTCCCTAGGTGCTCCCCCAGGCGCTCCCGAACTGAAACGCTCTCGGAGAGGGCACGAGGACTCTTTTAAGAGAACCTGGTAACATAGGTTTGAAGCCATTTATTGCTCTTTTTCATAACAAGCATAACTTTTGCTCACATTGTTGAATTCTAGAAAAAAAGAATTGAAATTTATCAAAGAGTCACAAGAAATCTATTTGTAACCTCTAATTTTTTGTTTTTTCAAGATTTTTTTAAAATTGTAAAAACCACCATGTTAAAACGATCAATTTAGGCTTGTCCATTATACAAAATTACACGTAAGTACTAATTTTTTTGCTAAGGGGGTTGCAATCACAGCACTAAATTTATTTATTTTTTGGGGGGTTGGGAGGAAGGGGGTGCAAGGCATGACTTTAAGTGCCCATTATATTTTTCCCTCTTGGTGTTTGTTGCTATCATGGCATAACCAAGGAGTATTGACCTCATTTTGCACAATTATCACACATGGAAACTAAAAATGAGCCAGCTACTACAATCTAAAAGACTATGTTGATTGAAAAGCCTCCAAAATTCACTAGAGTGAACACGTTGCATATATAAACAAGTTAGGTGAAGCCATGGGATTAATTGGGTTGCTTGTATCAAATAATTTGTTGTTTTGTATTGTGAAGTGTACTACAACAAAAGGATAAATTTGATGATTTGATTGGCACCATTAATGAGTTCTATGTATTGCAATTAAAAGAAAATTTGACTTCACTCTCTTTTGATGATTTTCCCTCAATTGAGGTTACTAAGTTCAAGTTGTTATAGTCACAGTGGTTCCTCAACGGGCTTTTGATGTTTATCTCAGTATTCTTTTGCTCAATGACTCAGTGTTTTGGTGGTGGGCCTTCTAGAGGTCATCTTGGTCGATTTCTCCCACACTTACTAAGTCACTTGGTCATATTGCTTATACTTACTATTGATAGTAAGTCATACCTGGATCAATTGTCATCATGCTTACATTCGGAAAATGTAATTGGATCACTCTTTTGAGTTGGTGTTGGATAATTAATAAGAATTAATGATTTAATTATCTTATTATTATTATTTAATGATGACTTTAATATAACGTGTTATAAGGGGTTAAATGACAATTAATAAATTATTATATTTAAATGATGCTTTATTAATTATTATATTAAAAAGCCAAAAGTATTAAAAACATCAAAAGCAAAGATTTTATTTAATGATTTTCGCCAAGTGGGGATTTGGAGAATATAAAAAACAAAAATCATTTGCTTTTTCATTATCTTTGATCATTTTATTAAAAAGTTGTGCAAATTGGAGAAACTGAGCAATGGTTTGTTGGTTTTGAAGATTCAAGCTTTTTGAGGACAAAAACCCTTAGAGAGAACAGTGTCTACAGGTGTGGAAGATCACCCAAGGGCATTCAGGGAGATAATTTCATTCAGATGTTATTATTAAATTACATTGAATTTAGAAGGTTGACTTAAATCAAACATTCAAAGTGGAATCATACAGGGTTTTTGGAGATTGCTCATGTTCTTAGTTGCTGATCAAACACTTTTAGATCTGCATTATTGCATATTATGTAATCCGCATATGATTCTAATGCAAATTTCTTAAACCATAATCAAAACTGAGTTATTAATTTCATGCAACTCTTTGAAATTGGTTTATTTTGCAAATATCTATATTTTTTGTATTTCCTAGTAAAAACCCTAGATCAAAGGGGGTTATTATAGTAGTATTAGAGCACAGCATTTTCCTACCAGCCTGAGGGGTTTTCAAAAATAAATTTCTCAGATTATTCAAGGTTTGAAGAGCTTATCGAAGAATTGCAGACATATGATCAGAATTTTAAAGTGAAGGTTTCTACAATTGGAGAAATAATTACATATTTTATTTCAGGGTTTTAATTGTTGTTCATAATCGAAGACTGGTTGTAGCTTGATATTTGTCTTAGAATCTCCATCGCATCATGTTATTGCTTGCCAACCTACGTGGAAAATAGGAAAAAGCGAAAAAATAACAACTTTAGATTTTATTTATTGGGAAGCTATGGAAATAAATAAGCCGCCAGGCTTGGATATTGCACAAAAAAGACAAATCTGAATATTCAAAAAGATATCCAAATGCAGACAAAATTACGCCAGGTGTAATATGAGGGAAAGGTTCGATGTAAGACAAAATTTTCAAGCTTTGTAAGAATCGCAGTAGTCAAAGGGGAAATATTAGATGTCAAGGAAGTTCAAATCTCTCCATCGCAGCCTTTCATTTTAGCAATTGGGGGATAAGCCAAGGGTGCAGGAATAAATAAAGGCAAATAATAATTATCTCAGCTAGCAGCCCATCACATCTTCCAAGGGTAAATCCGTCTGGTATTTGGAAGCTGTGTGAATTTAGGAAACCTACAGAAAATGGTTTATAAGTGGTCAGATTAAGGTTCTCTTCCCTCTCATCGCAGATAAGTCAAGGAGCAGTTCCAAGGTCGAACAAGACAAGTTAATTTGTAGGAAACGATAAATAGCATGTTTGCAGAAAAGGACAAATCAGGTTCTTATTTTAACATAATTGATACCAAAGGAAAATCGTGGGATAATTCCTGGTTGGCTAAAGTCTTTATTGGAGTTGAGTTTCATATTAAAGAGGCCATGTCCTTTAATAGAATCGCAGCATATCAATATTGTCGTGACTGTTCAAGGCCATGTGAGCAGTTGAATGAGGACAAAGGTCAAAGGGAGGTCTGAAATTAAAATATTTGGATTTAAGGTCGGCACATTAATTATGTGTTTGTTGTCCAGTTGCTGATGAAAATTTAAAATTTATATATTGCCCTCTTTTAGTACATCAGTTCTCTATTCAATACCTGCAATCTTTACCGTTAATGTAGTCATTGTGAAAATGAATTATACTGTGATTGTATTGCAATAAAATACATGTCATGCTCTTGAGAATAATCTTAAACAAACTTAGAATAGAAAAGTGGTAAAGTGTTTGACGAAAAGTCTTGCATGTAAATTGGTGAAAGATGAAAATCATCTCAAATCAACATACTACAAAACTGTTTGACAAAATGTTCCATCTGTCAAACTAATATAATAGAGCAAAATCACATGTTTGAGCTGATGCAGGATCTGTACATGCTAATGAAGGATCTTGATATTAAAAAAGCATATTTAAGGATGGTTGCAAAACCAAACATTTGGATAAGGAAGAAGAAGCCTTGGTTTGTGACTTGCAGCCTACACAAAACATCTATTGCAGCCACATTCGAGGAGCAATCTGCAGCTGGAAGTGCATTTCTCAATCATAGGGAAGACGTTGCAGCAGGCAATTCCAATGTGATACACTTCATGAGTCAATGATTGATGGGCATATTGTAAGCGATTGTGTCAGAGCTTACAAATCAGTTGACGGTGATGATTCTACATTTCCTTCCAGTGATGATGTTATAGGTAGAGGTTACACAAGTCTCCTAGTGGGTGATTTGGAGATTGTGATTGATAAATCTTGTGAAGAATTGGTTCCTTTTGATGATTCTATGTGTGATTCTAACGCTTCCCCATTTCTTCTACACGAAGAAAGCATGACATCATCCAATGAAACAGTTAAGTGGGATCATGATGATGACTTTGTCTTTGGAACTAATGCTGCCCTAGTTCCAAATCAGCAAGTTTGCAAACAGGTTATCATAGAAGAAGTTTTTTGGGAGGTACTTCAAGAGTATGAACTCTTGAAATTGGGGAAGTATGATCTTGTCCATTACCCCAAAAATTCAGAAAGAGGTAATTCGGATCAGCAAGAAGATAGTTTACAATTTGTTAATAATCCATTGTTTGGGGTTGATGCTGATTTGTCTTATGCTAATCCACTCTTTGAGTTGAATGATGGTGCTCTTTTTGATCCCTGTATGGAGTTTGGCAATATTCACATGACTTGGGATCCTAATAGTGGATCAAGACTTCCGACAGAGCTTACTAATGCATTCCACAACGTGCATAATGTGTCGTGTGCATACAGCTTTACTTTCAGCCCATTCACATTTGATTTGACTATGATGCAAAAGACACGCAAGTGTGAGTTGGATGGTTGGTATGAGGTGTTTCCTTTTGTGGATGAAGGGGGCAAATTTTACAAGTGTTCTAAGCTGCTTCTACAGGATATTCATGTTGTTGGGATACATGATATAGGAGCAGATCTTGAGCAGTTTGGCATTCCTACTGTAGATAGAATGGTGCAGCAAGAGCCATTAGAAGACAAGAAGGAAAAATTCCAAATTTGTCTATGGGATCCAGGTGGAGTACACTCATAGAGGGTTATGATACTTAGAGATGATTACACTGTGTTGCTTCACCATCTTTAGCTTGGTGAAGATTATGTCGGAGTCGTGTAGCAAAGGTTAGCGGGTGATGAGTATGGCAAGCTTCCGGTTGGGTTGTGGGCTTTAGGATCTTCTATGCTTGGTAGCTTGCTTCTTCTTCAGACAGTGATTGACAGGGCTGTTGAATTTAGCTCTTTCTTTATCCAATGGTTGTAGTGGAGTTTTGGTAGAGCATTGTACAAACTGGTTTGGGATCCCAGCATTCAGGACAGGCCTGATTGTTCAGGTGAGGATTGCTTGGGGACAAGCAATCTTGGGGACCCCTTCTTTTGGGATTCGTATCTTTGCAGTGGTTAGCCTACTATCTGGTCCCTGTAGGCTAATGGGATGTTTAGGGGGCCCTTTGAGGGTAATTAGTAGTTCCTCGATGGGCTTTTGATGTTTATCTCAGTATTCTTTTGCTCAATGACTCAGTGTTTTGGTGGTGGGCCTTCTAGAGGTCATCTTGGTCGATTTCTCCCACACTTACTATTTATACTAAGTCACTTGGTCATATTGCTTATACTTACTATTTATAGTAAGTCATACCTGGATCAATCGTCATCATGCCTACATCCGGAAAATGTGATTAGATCACTCTTTTGAGCTGGTGTTGGTTAATTGAATGGGAGTTAATGATTTAATTATATTATTAAAGTTAATTGACTTTAATAATATTATTATTTAATGATGACTTTATTATAAGGTGTTATGAGGGGTTAAATGACGATTAATAAAGTATTATATTTAAATGATGCTTTATTTATTATTATATTAAAAAGCCAATAGTATTAAAAGCATCAAAAGTAGATATTTTATTTAATGATTTTGGCCAAGTGGGGATTTGGAGAATATAAAAAACAAAAAGGCATTTGCTTTTTCATTATCTTTGATCATTTTATTAAAAACTTGTGCAAATTGGAGAAACTCAACAAAGGTTTGTTGGTTTTGAAAATTCAAGTTTTTTGAGGATGAAAACCCTCAGAGAGAACAATGTCTACAGGTGTGAAAGATCACCCAAGGGCATTCAAGGAGATAATCTCATTCAAAGGTTATTATTGAGCTACATTGAATTCAGAAGGTTGACTTAAATCAAACATTTAAGGTGGAATCATATAGGGCTTTTGGAGATTGCCGATGTTCTTAGTTGGTGATCAAACACTTTCAGATCTGTATTATTGCATATTATGTAAGCCAGGTATGATTCTAATGCAAATTTCTTAAGCCATAATCAAAACCGAGTTATTAATTTCATGCAACCGTTTGGAATTGGTTTATTTTGCAAATATTTATATTTTTTGTATTTCCTAGTAAAAACCCCAAATTAGAGGGGGTTATTATAATAAACTAGATTAAAAATGTATCTTCTTGATTTTGTCTAAGTTGAAGGGCCCTGGATAAAAAATGTATCTTCTTGATTTTGACTAAGTTGAAGGGTCCCTTTCACATGTTCTCCTCCATCTTCTTCTCCACCATGGATGCTTTAGGGACTAATTTTAAGATGACCACTTTTGTGTTGCTTTGTGAGCGCCTTACTAGGGAACAAGCCAAGCTTGTTTAATTGGATGCACTTCCTAGTTCTAAGACCCAAGCATTTGTGACTTTAATCATCCAAAGGCAAAGGTAGGAATAAGTGTAAGCCCAAGACAATCTTCTTCAAGTGGTGAGTCTACCTCCAAACTAAAGAAAAATACCACTCAAAAGTCCATACTTCTAAGTCAAGTTAGTCTTCCTCCAAGACAAAGAAAACAAGTGATCCTTGTACTTTGTGTACAAGCTTGGAGACAAATCCAAACATTGGTAGTGTTAGAGGCTTTGGAGGAAGCCATGAAATGGCATAACATTTCTATTTCCAAGCCCTCTTCCACAAGTTAAGGACAAGACCTTTCTACATGGGTTTTGCAAGGTTATTTTCTCATGATTGGATACTTGATTCAAGTGCTTCTCATTAAATTGCACGTTCACATGATCTATTTTGTTCAATTCCCAAGAGAAATACTTCCCAAATTGCAAATTACAGTGGGAGATTTCACAAATTCCAATTTTGGGATCAAGCATAGTACAATTGCCAAATGAGTGCATCAATGATATTAGGAAATTTCACAAATTCCGATTTTGGGATCAAGCATAGTATAATTGCCAAACGAGTGCATCAATGATATTAGGAGACTTCACAAATTCCGATTTTGGGATCCAAAGATTTTTGCTAACCATCTTTGCATCTATCAAGTTTGCAATTATGGTTAGGGAAATATAGATGAGTTCACATCACATGATGTAGGCGTTTGAGAGCTACAAGAGCTTAAAATTATTGTTGCTTCAAGGAGTGTTCATCATGGATCATAGATCTTACTTGTACAAGTTTGATGGTTTTAAGTCTTCTTCAAGATCATCCCCCATTGCACATGTTGAGTTTTTGAGCAAGCTTTGGCATGAACAATATGGTCATCTGAATTATAGTCATCTTCAATAATTTATCACACATGATATGGTGATTGGTCTTTCTAGGATTTCGTGCAATGAGAGAATTTGTCGAAGTTGTGTACTTGGTAAACATCATCAAGATCCCTTTCCTAAGGGGAAGGCCTCTTGTGCCAAAGCACCCCTTGAGTTGGTTCAGAGGGATCTTATGTCATTCTCAACTCCATTTTCAAGAGCCAAGTATGTGTGCAACTTTATTGATGACTTCTCACAATGCACATGTATACTTTCTCAAGTACAATAGTGAGGTTTCCACCATTTTTAGGACCTTCCAAGTGTTTGTGGCAATGTTCCATAGGGACGCATCACCCTCAAAACCCCGCGTTTCCTAGACGTCCCCATCTCAAAGACTTGGGGACTTGGGAGGGGCGTCCCCCCACCAACCCACCTCTAGTGCCACCATCCCACCACCAACGTTGTCGTCTCCAAGATGCCACTAGGACTTCGAGGACACTGGGGTGTCCTCAAGACGTCTAGGGGACTCCTAGTTGGCTCCAGATTGTCTCGAAGATGCCTAGGCATCTCCTACGACCAAATGACCAAAAAACAAATCTTTTTAAAAAAATTGTACCCAAGGCCAAACCCTAATGGCCTATGGGCCCCACCCAAACCCCACAAACTCTATAAAACTACCTCCTATCCTCATTTCAATTCACAAAAAACAAATCAACAAGAAACTAATAGCGTGAGTGTGAGAGTGAAAGCTACAAGTGTGAGGAGCACGATGAAGAGCAAGAAGAGGAGTGATTTCAAGTTAATGTTCACTTCAAAATTCGAATGCTTAAAACTAGTTTGACAAAGTTTCATTTGTAATTCTTATACTTACACATCTTTTTATAAGTATTTTTTCAAGTACTATATGTATTTTAGTGCCACTGTCCCCCCGTCCCCGAAACCCGTCCCCATGTCCCCACGTCCCCCCGTCAAGAAATTTCATGGAACTATGCTTTGTGGAGAAGCAATCTAGTCTATTAGTTAGTTACACACAAATAAGGGGGATATGTTAACCAAGCATTTCAATATTTCTATAGTGTTCATAGTATTCAACATTAGCACACAGTTCCTTACACATCAATGGAACGGTGTGTTGAGAGAGAACTAAACTTAACGAGAGATGGCAAAATGCACGATTCAATCCAAGAATATGGCACCCATTTTTGGGGTTAATGCAATCAGATATGCTAAGTTCAAAACTGTATGCTCTACAAGGCAATGCATATGATTCTCGAGGAGGCTTGGAGCCATGTCAAGCTTGATGTATCATTTTTCAAAGTATTTGGTAGTGAGGCTTGGGCACTCATTCTAGATGGTCGGCATAAGGCTATGTAGAAGAGTCAACCTCTGATTTTAATTAGCTATTGTGATAATGTGAATGCTTGCAAGTTATTTGAATACTGACAAGTACTAACATATATTCATAGGATAAATTATTCCTAACAAACCATAACAAATACTCACAAGTACTAACAAATGACTTTTTGTATGTATCCTAAAAGCTATCAAACCTAGCTACAAGGATATGAATAATGTAATATTTCTCACACCCCCCCCCCTTATTTCATGATTCTCCAAACAGTGAGTCATAAAAAAAACAAGGTAAGAGTAGGGACATACACACCTACTCATGACAAGCAATAGTGGAAATCACCTCACTAAGCTTCCTCAGTAGGACTAATCATACTGGACTATTATCCAAGGATAGGGACAAACACATCTACCCATGGAACCAAGGCTAGGGATAAACACTTCCATCCAAGGTCATACGACAAATTGGGAAAGGGACAAACACATCTATCCATCATCAATTATGAGCAGGGACACACACTTCTATTCACAACAATTATGATTGTGGACGAACACGTCCAATCATAATCACCCAACAAATGTAATAGGGGACAAACACATTGAATAAAAAACAACCAACAATTGTGATCGAGGACAAACACATCCAATCACTACATAAAATATATGAGGACTAACTCCTCTTTGTCACATATGTAGCAATCATTATAGATCACTCACTCTAGTCACTAACAATATAAGACAACTATTGCTGCCACCTAGGAACTGATATTTTCTTTAGTCATTTTGGCACATGGTTTTGCCACTAATACAATTTCACAACCTCATCACCGATGATCAACAAGAGGATGTTGCTTGTCCTCCAATGCTTTTGTCCTCTAATAGGGTTGCTACTTAGCAAATTTGGATTTGAGTCTCAATTTTAGAATGGCCCGCCTCAAGATGGACGTGGTATACAAGTGATAGTGCATTCAATTATAATTGAGGCATTTTTAATTTTATTTTTTTCGACATTTTAGAATTTGACAAACATGTTTTTGATGGTGCGACAATTAACGAATCATGCATTGAAGAAGGAAAAATGGACCCTATTCTAAACAAAACGATACAACTTGACTTTGACATGCTTTGACAACATCCAATATTTTTGTTGGACTTTTAGACTACGACACAAAATATCTCCATAAGAATGAGTAAGACATTTGGAGACACTAAGTTGGCAATTACTAGACAATATAAACCTACCACTATTAAAACTTAGCTTAAATCTAAAAGCTATGATTAGACACTCAATCTACAAATGTAGAGTTTAAAACTAACTTAAATTATTCGACTCATGCTAATTGACTTAACCTTAATTTCAAATATAGTTACAAGTTCTAATTAGAAATTAAATCAACTAAAACACAACTTGACACCTATGTGTTGAAGATAGACAAGCATGATTTCAAATGCATGCGATAGTTCTATAATCCTAGAGATGATGGTTTGAAATGGCACTAGCATTACAAGCTAATAGTGACACTTTCATTTTGAGTCCCACTTGATTGGCATGTCCATAGAAGAATGAAATAGTCTCACGAAAAAATGGTTATTGCGGTGTGTAGAAGACATGGATGTCCTCACGAGGCAATCACATTGTTTCACCATATGCAAAAACAAGTCTCCAACCCAATCAAGTAATATTTACCAGTGTACTCCTAGTTTATACACCATGACTTGAAGGCTCAACTTCAATAGGCACTACTTTGAAACTGGAGGTGTTGAGAGAACTCCAACTCTTATTCAAGTTAATTAAACTACACAAAACTTATGTTGTGGCAATGCTTGGTAAGTAATGTTAGTGTTTCTTAGATCAGATTGAACAATACAAGTACTTAAAGAATTGCAACACATAAGACAATGAACACACAAAGATACCCTGGGAAAACCCTCCACTTGAGGGAGAAAAAACCCAGCAAATTAGTCTCTTCTATAATGTATAACAAATGACAGAAATCTGCTTACAACACAAGCCCAACAATGGCCAATAGAGAATTACAATGAAGTCGCACTTCTCCTTGATGCACAAGATACAAATGAATCTGTTCTCCCTTGAGATCGGACTGCTACTAAGAATGCGAATTCTGCTCTTGAACAATAAATGCGAACTTCTGCTCTTGAAGGATAAGGTGCGAACTTGCTTGATAAAATCGAATTGCATGATACAATGATAATGACCTTATATTTATACATCTTAGGCGCCTCTTCATTTAGGTCGGCCTTTCTTATAACAATGAATATATATATTGAGGTCGGCTCAAGTTAAGACAAGAATAAGCAAACCATAAAGGGTCGGCCCTTAACAAATATATATTGTTTGATATAAATTAAATAGCCGAGAGGCTATGCATTTAATTTATCTTTTCTTCTTGGAATTCGTGTCATGAAGTGCAGACCATAGCTGCTATAACATCAACACTCCCTCTCAGCTAGGGATGAACTTCCATCTGCACAAGACACATCATATTAGAATGAAAACAAAATAGAATATCACCTCAATGTGATATTAACCATTATGGCTACTTTCATAGATGGTATAAATAAAATCATCACGGATTCCCTCACGTGATGCTGTCATGGAGTCACACACATGACATCCACCATAGCTCTCCCAAAGGGTGGAAACAAGGGCTTTCACCTCAAATCTCTCTCAACAGAGAATTGCATTATCAAGGAATTACACCTCAACTCTTTCTCAACAGAGAATTGCATTATCAAGGGCTTGCACCTCAACTCTCTCTCAACAGAGAGTTGCATTATCAACCAAGGATCACTGAGTCAACGTTGCATTCTCCACCATACCAAGTTTCTCTCGGAAGTACACAAACTTAATCCTGGCGAGAGGCTTGGTGAGAATGTCTGTCGTTTGCTCTTCAGTGCTGATATACCTCAACTGTATAGCTTTCCTTTGCACCATATCTCTAATATAGTGGTACTTGATCTCAACATGTTTTGTTCTGTCATGAAACACGGGATTGACAGAAAGCTTTACACAGCTTTGATTATCACAGTGTATAATAGTAGGCTCCATTGATTATCCAAACAATCCTGCAAGGAGCTTACGAAGCCACACTGCCTCACGAGCTGCCACACAAGCTGCTATTTACTCTGCCTCAGTTGTACTCAAGGCCACTGAGGACTGTTTCCTGCTACACCAAGAAATCATAGCAGTCCCCAAACTGAAGCAACAACTAGAGGTACTCTTCCAATCTGAGACACATCCTGCCCAATCAGAATCAGTAAAACCATGCAGCTCTAAATCCACGCCTGAAGAATATCTCAACCCATATCCAATTGTGCCACATAAATATCTCAGGATATGTTTAGCTGCTACAAGATGTATTTGCTTTGGTTCACACATAAACTGGCTAAGTGCACTCACTGCATAGCAGATATCAGGTCTAGTGTTAACTAGATACATCAATGAACCAATCAACTGTCTATACATCGTAGAATCCACTGGTTCTGAACTAGCTGCAGCCTCTTTCAACTTATCTAGATTAGTCTCCATGGGTGTAGACATAGGTTTGCAGTCAAGCATACCAAACCTTTTGAGAATGTCAACAGTATACTTGCCTTGACTTAGAATCATCTCATCTGACTTTTGCCAAACTTCTAAGCCAAGAAAGTAATGCATAAGACCTAGATTCTTCATCTCAAACTCTTAAGCTAATTCCTTCTTGTATTTTAGAATTAGATGTTCTTCACCAGTAATGATCAAGTCATCAACATATAAAACCAAAATCAATGCTTCACCATTTACTACTTTGAAGTAGAGGTTAGAATCTGCATCATTCTTTGAGAAACCCAGACTTGAAAGATACTGATCAATTCTTTCATACCAAGCACGAGGAGCTTGCTTAAGACCATACAAGGCCTTCTTCAGCTTGCAAACATGAGACTCATTCCCATGCACCTCAAATCCTTCAGGTTGCTCAATGTAAACCTCTTCTTCTATTACACCATTCAGAAAAGCTGTCTTTACATCCATTTGGTGAATCTTCCATCCTCTAGATGCAGCAATGGCAATGATGGTTCTGACAGACGTGTATCGAGCCACAGGAGCAAAAGTTTCTTCATAGTCAACTCCCTCTTTTTGTGAGAACCCTCTAGCCACAAATCTAGCCTTGTGCTTCTCAATGCTCCCATCAGCTGCATGCTTGATCTTGAAGAGCCACTTAGAAGACACCACAGATTTGCCTTTGGGTCTAGGAACTATATCCCAAAACATCGTTCTTAAGTATGGACTGATATTCCTCAGACATGGCATCTTTCCATACTTGTTGACTAGAAGCTTCTTCAACACTTGAAGGCTCTGACTCAATAATCTGACTCATCAAGGCGACATAACTTGAGAACTTGTGAGGTCTCTTGCTTTCTCTGAAAGCTCCTCTTGGAGCTACAAAACTTTCTGCTTCATGCATTGTCCTACGAGCCCAAAGAGGTCTTTTCTTTCCAATCACAATATCTAGAGGCCCATCAGTAGGATCCAAAGGCTCGGCTGGATCAATATCTTCTTTAGGTTGTGTATCCTCCTTCAGATTCTCTGGAATATGGTCAACTTCCATATCTTGAGGAGGTTCTTCTTCATCAATCTCCATAGGAGTGCCTTTGGACCTTCTGAAAGCAACATCTTCCTCAAATGTGACATCTCTACTAATCTCAATAGACTTTTGTCCTGGTATGTATATCCTGTAAGCTTTTGATGTCTTGTTGTAGCCTACAAGAATTCCTTTCTTCCCAGAAGGTTCTAGCTTTGTTCTCTTTTCCTTTGGAATATGAATATAGACTGGACAGCCAAAGATCCTCAAATGACTAACTTCAAGCTTCATGCCTGAGAATGCTTCTTCAGGAGTTTTACTCTCTAAGATCCTGTGGGGACTCCTGTTTTCAACATAGACGATTGTTCTTGATGCTTCAGCCCAAAGAGAGATTTGCAGGTCTTGATCATGGATCATAGCTTTCACTGCTTCCACAATAGACCTATTCTTCCTTTCAGCAATACCATTTTGTTGTGGATTATAGGGAACACTGAACTCCCTCTTAATCCCTGCTTCAATACAAAAGTCTTGAAATGTGCCAGAAGTGTATTCTCCACCATTATCAGATCTCAATACCTTGATCCTTTTCCCAGACAGATTTTCAACCTGTGCTTTGAATTCTCTGAATCTTTCTAATACTTCTTCTGATTCTTTAGATCTCAAGAAATAAATCCAAGTCTTTCTAGAGTAATCATCAACGAAAATAATATAATACAAGAAACCACTAGATGATGCAATAGACATTGGACCACACAAATCAAAATGAATGAGATCAAGAATACATTTAGATCTACTTTCACTGGAATGAAACGTACCTTTTGTGTTCTTGCCTAGGGCACATCCCTTGCATGTACCTTCGTGTTCTTGATTGAATTTCGGAAGACTGGTGACCATCTTCTACATGATAGGTAGAGCACGAAAGTGAATGTGAGCCAATCTTCGATTCCAAAGATCGCACATGCTGGTACTGTTATGCACAAGCGCTTGAAGAGGACGAGTGCATAGCCTGTAAAGACATTCATGTCTAACTCCAATCACTTGAGCAGTTTTGAAGCTGGAGTTCTTTGCTCATATAAGAACTTTGCCTTTAGAGAAGGCAACTTGATAACCCTTGTCTTCTAACGCTAAAATTGAAACAAGGTTCCTCTTTATCCCTGCCAAGAACAGTACATCATTCAACTCCAATGAAATCCCAGAATCCAAGTGAAGAGTGGAATTTCCAATTCCTTTTACAAAATATCTAGCATCGTCTCCAATAACAACTTGATCACTTGAGTTGCTTTCCATTAAGTTTGAAAGGTGACCCCTGAAACCGGTGATGTGCCTAGAAGCACCGCTATCAATCAGCCAAGTGTTGGAGTCGGTAGAAACATTGCTAGACAAGGCTGAATAAAACAGATAATCACTGGAGTCCTTTTGTGGAGCGACTTCTTCAACATCTGCAGTGGCACCTTGATGCTTAGGTCGTTGAGAACAATCCCTCGCAAAGTGACCATACTTATCACAACGAAAACATTGAATCTTGGACATGTCTCGTTTCCTTTTGAAGGCAGGAGCATCATCATTTCCATTTTCTCGATTCCTCTTGAAGAATCCTTTCTTAAAGCCTTTTCCTTTGTTTGATGAATGAGAGGCAAGAACTTGTAAATCTTCATTCTTTGAGCTTTGACCAATTCCCCTTGCTATTAGTCTCGACTCCTCTTGAATGCAGTCAATCCTCAATCGATCAAACTTGGGAAGTTTAGATCTTGCACTGATTCCTTGAATGAAGACCTCCTATGAAAGCGGAAGACCATTGAGAGCAAGCATAGTCAGGTCTTTATCATCAATCATGTGACCAATAGTGGAGAGCTGATCTTTTATCTCTGAAATCCTCATGAAGTATGTAATAACAGATTCTCCTTTCGTCATTTTCACATGATGAAGTTGTTGCTTCAATGCAAGGGCTCGACTAGTGTTGTTGATTTCGTACATCTCTTCCAAGGTTGCAAACATCTCTCTTGCTGTATCCAACTTGAAGACAATTGGTACAATATGATCTTTGACGGAATCAACCAATACTTTCTTTGCCCTAGTGTCTTTCTTCCTCCTCAGGTTCGGGAACTTTTGTTTTCACAAACTCAGCCAAATCATTCTCTTCCAATGTTAGCGTGATCCTGAACCTCCATGATGTGTAGTTCGAGATCCCTTCGAGTCTATCCTCGATTTTCAGAGCGTTCACCATCTTGAGAAATTTAGAAGATAGACTGAAAAAGAATAATGAGAGTTGCAAACTAACAGATCTGAATCTGATCACGATCTTTTTCAAACCTGGCTCTGATACCATGTTAGTGTTTCTTAGATCAGATTGAACAATACAAGTACTTAAAGAATTGCAACACATAAGACAATGAACACACAAAGATACCCTGGGAAAACCCTCCACTTGAGGGAGAAAAAACCCAGCAAATTAGTCTCTTCTATAATGTATAACAAATGACAGAAATCTGCTTACAACACAGGCCCAACAATGGCCAATAAAGAATTACAATGAAGTCGCACTTCTCCTTGATGCACAAGATACAAATGAATCTGTTCTCCCTTGAGATCAGACTGCTGCTAAGAATGCGAATTCTGCTCTTGAACAATAAATGCGAACTTCTGCTCTTGAAGGATAAGGTGCGAACTTGCTTGATAAAATTGAATTGCATGATACAATGATAATGACCTTATATTTATACATCTTAGGCGCCTCTTCATTTAGGTCGGCCTTTCTTATAACAATGAATATATATATTGAGGTCGGCTCAAGTTAAGACAAGAATAAGCGAACCATAAAGGGTCGGCCCTTAACAAATATATATTGTTTGATATAAATTAAATAGCCGAGAGGCTATGCATTTAATTTATCTTTTCTTCTTGGAATTTGTGTGATGAAGTGCAGACCGTAGCTGCTATAACATCAACAAGTAATATCCTCGACCCTAAGCTTATCTATCCTCAAGATCATGAAGATTCAAGGCCTTTTCCTCTCTCTGTTATTCGTCCACCAGTTGTAGCGAGAAACAAGAAGTTGTGGATTGGCCTTCCCCCCTCCACTCTCTCTGTGTTATGTGTCAAGTGCCTAGGGGCTTGGTGGCAAATGAGATATGAAACAAATAATACATAGCCACCTAATGCATTGACTTGACTAAACAAATTATGTTTTTCTATTGAATTTTACAAAAGACTATTGGACAAGATCAAACAAGCCAAGCACATTTGAATACAAACTCTAAGAATGTGACTTGTTCAAATATCACTTGCCACAACAAGGTAGCTCATACTTCCAACAAACACATATAGAGGTTGCATTGTAAAAATTGCAGGTACATACCAATCTAACAAAGGCTTAGAAATCTCACAAAAGCAACAAAACCTACTCCGAACCCTGTTAAAATAATTGTGCCTACAAATTCACAAAATAATTACCAAGAAACAAAACTTATTTGGTGATGGCAAGTACGACTACTGCACACTTAGCTCATTCTTGTACCAACCTACTAAAATGAATATGGAGGACACCCAGTTGGCAAAAGAAATGAAACGCATCAAAAAATAAGCCTACAAGCTCAAATACAAAGCCAAACAAATCAAAAGAAAGCTCGAAACATGCAGAATTACGACTAACAAAACTTAAACACTACAAATTGATCTAAACTTGGCCAAATTGATCTAAGCTTGCAAGAGGGCTCTCAAAGGCAAAATGAATGAGGTCTATATGAATTTGGTTGCTCTAATACTATATGATTTTTTAGAATGCTATGCTTTTTAAGGAAACCCAAATCAATTTGACGCTGCAAATTGATCTGAACTTGGCCAAATTGATCTAAGCTTGCAAGAGGGCTCTCAAACACAAAACGAATGAGTTCTATATGAATTTGGTCGCTCTAATACCATATGATTTTTTAGAATGCTATGCTACAGCTACAAATATTATACTCAGACTAATATTGTGCTTCTATTCTCATAATTGTTCAATAATACATAATACATATTTATAGGACTTGCATTTCCTATATATAGAAGAGACCCTATAACCATTCCTTTGAATAGATAGTCACGGGATGAATAATTCTTAACAAACCATAACAAATACTCACAAGTACTAACAAATGACTTTTGTATGTATCCTAAAAGCTAACAAACCTAGCTACAAGAATATGAATGATGTAATATTCCTAACAAATTTTGCCTCTCATTTCTCTCAAGATCCTCATGAAAGTCATTGGAAGGTAGACAAACATATCTTGAGGTATATCAAAGGCATTTCACATGTTGGCATTCATTACACATTAGGAGCTTCTTGGATTGTAGGCTTCACTAACTTAGATTGGACTGGTGATGTTGATAATTGGAAGCCTACTTTTGGTTTTGTTTATCACCTTGATTCTAGTCCAATTGCATGGTCTTGCAAGAAGCAAGCAACTATTGCTTCATTATCTATGAAGATCGTGTATCAAGGCGTTGTTCTTGCTACCCAATGAAAGGAAGCAAGGTATAGGGAAACACTCCCTACACCAATCTAATGAGGAGAGTATTGTGTAAATGCTTTAATCTTTACAGCTGCAGAAAGTAAAAATACATATGAACATAAAATAAACAATATACCATAATGCAACATATACGTGGGAAAAATACTTTCAGAGAAAAAACCCCACTCTAAAGCAACCCAATGTAATATTTAGTAAACAAACAATTTATAATAAACTTGTAGAACAAGCCTTAAATGTAATATCACTAATAAAAATTTGGAGTGAATTTGGTAGCATAACAGTACCTTCAAATCAACCATACAAACTACAACTCCAAGCACCAATAAATAGATGAAGTACAAACTAGAGACTATGAATTGTTAGGGAAAACCATTTGCAAACCCATGAGATGTAAGGTGCCTAAATGCATTGGTTCAAATTCCAATGCCTCTCCTTGGTCTTAGGCCTCTTGGTTATTCTAACATTCAAAGATGCTCCATGACAAGTGTACCAACCTATCAAAATGCTAGTCAAGATTCCAATGTAACCTCCCTCTTACACACTCTTACGCGTCATAGAATCTTTCACATGTAACTCCCTACATGATGACTTTACAAACAACACAAGATGCCAACAAATGACCAAAACTCACCACCTCAAAATGGGACACTTACCTCCTTGTGTGAGGCCAAAATACCATTAAAGACAAAATCCCATCATCCTCCAAATAGGACACCAACTCTCCCACAAGAAGACAAAATCACTAGAAAATGAAATAGCAAGTGTTTACAAATAGTATTAAAATGAACATTAGAAATGCAAGGTTGAGACATCTTTTCCCAACAACCGAGAGGTTGTTTGGCTTTGCCAATTAATGATGGAGTTTGGCTTTCCTCCTTATCAAGCCACTTCTCTTTGATGCAATAATTAAAGTGCCATACACATTTCATGCAAACTAGTGGAGCATCAACAAACCAAGCATATTGAGATCCACATGCACTTCATTTGGCAACTCATCCAAGATGGTGTTCTCAACTTGGAGAAATTTCCTAATGAGAAGTAGGTTGCAAACATCTTCATTGAGCCTTTGGTATTGCCTTATTATCTTCACTTGCAATCAATGCTTGGAGTGAAGGAAGTTATCCTTGGGGGGCTCATCTTCAATCCTCCTTCCTTAACTTGTATATGTTTTATCTCTTTTGGGAAGGAGTTTTTTCTATAGGTTTTTCTCCTTTTCTCTATTTGTGAGATCTTTTGTTCATTAGTACTCCAGTAAACCTTATTCTCAAGACCCATCTTTGAGTATTATTTCTCTTTTATTTTCCTCCCTAAGTTGCACTTAAGGGGGTGCTAGTGTGAATGAATCTATTCCCTAGTCGATTTCCCGTTTTGGTCTTTTTCACACCTAGTTGATTAAGTTTACTTAGAGCATTCCTTTTTGCGTCTCAAGTCATGTGATCATGACAATTTTCATAATCAAATGTTATCCTATGTCTCACCCTTGCCTATTTATGCAAGGATCCTCTTTGTACTTTTTGTTCCATTGAATTGTATACTATTGTACCAATATTAGCATTATAGCATTTTCATTGCTTCTCTCGTGTGAAAAGTTATTTTGGTGTTGCAAAATATTCTTGCTACTGTGAGTCCTTTTGTTGACTTCAACAAATCAAAGTTGGCCTCTTTTGGAAATGGATTGAGGCTAGCTAGACTCATGTTTCCAATTTTCAATGGAATATAATCCAAGGTGATGATCTAGATGTGGAAACCAAAAGAGCAATGGCCTAATCATCAAATTCTTGCTTCTTGAAAGGTCTCCTTATACAGATATCCTTGGTAGGGGTTTGAAAGGTTCCAAAATATGCTCCTTATAGATCTATTCATCATATTATAGATCTATTCACCATAGAGTAGAAATGATTTAGGAAGATTTGCCTTACCCAAATCTCAATGAGGAATTGGGTCCTATATGTTTTTTAAGGGTCTTAGCATTTGCTCAATAATATAAACAAGAATCATGATAACTTTTATCAAATGTTGTTTTTCTTTTTGCATGTGTTTTTCACTAACAATTCCAATGGCCCTATTCACAAGAGTTTGAGGAGCTCTTGCCTTCAAAGCAGGATGGTTATGGAGGGAAGCCTAACGATGCTAATATGTGTGCATTCTTTGCTAGCAGACCAAGGGAGTTATACTTCTTTCTTACTCACAAAGTATCCAGGACCAGATGTGAACCATTGACCCTCAACTCCTTTGTGAATTTATAGCCATTGAAAATATTGTTGACACACCTTGTTGTAAAGGCACAATGCTAAATGGACCTCAGCTTTTAAGAAACTAATTGACATTTTGTTCATCTTGGGACAATGGTAGGAATTATTCCTCACTCAATGTGTGCATTATTATACATTGCTCCCCAGATCAGCTTTACTTAAATGCGTATTTCTTTGTCTTTTTCATATACTTTTGTAGTTTTTATATTGTTTTATTGGTCCCAATATAGGCATTTATTTCTTATATTTTCTTTCTATTTTCCAAAGCTCAACTTTAATGGCATACAAATTGAGAGAACATATTATATAAAGCTTATAACATCATTGTTTTGTGTTTGTCACTCCAAAATACATCCCTCTTCCATAGAACAGCATGGCACATGCCTCTGCTCGGACTCTCCCACAAATATTAATGATCCTGTCACTCTTAACTCCTACCAGACTCTAAGCAGAAGTTGCAACCCTCAAGCTTCTTGTTGATCAGCTTCACATTTCATCAATTATTTCCATTTTTCCCTTTCTTGATTTTTCCAATTTTCTTCTCTAGAAAAATGGACACCAATAATGATGATGACCAAATGGCACACAAAAAAGAGAAAACAAAGAGAATGTAAATTAATGAGACTTATTATTCACACGTATAGTCTTGGATCAAAATAAAAGGACACCAAAAGTTAGGAAATTAAGTGTGAGTAGCAATATAGAGAGCACAGAAATATAGCCAGAATATATGTAAACATCATCCCCATAATATAAGGCAGTATAGGAAACTTGACACTTTGGAAATGGAATATCTTCATTACATATCCATATGATATACATCTCCAGTCAAAATAAGGTGAACCAACATAATGATCTGGCAATCGACACAGGTGGTGGGGCTAGAACCAGATCAGTCATCAACAATTCATAGCTATCGAAATGTCAAGAGAGTGGGTGTCACAGTTGACCCCAATAACATACCATCGACAACCACTCTCCAACTCAAAAATTAAATCAATCCATAGTCATTCATACATCATAATAAAAATTTATTAAGACTTTTATTTCTTCTCTACTTATTATCAGCATACACTACAATTATTAATAATGCTACAGGGGTGAGTACTGACCCATGCAAATTTCAATAATTCTAATAACTAAAGCAAACAAATGTAAACATTGAACCAACCATGAACCAAAACAAGTGTTTCTTTTTAGTTGTCCTCCACCGTGCCATAATTTTCCTACAAATTTATGCTTCCCCAATTTACATTCCTTTTAATTTTGTTCTCCAATTTTTAAGTCCTGGTGATGTTTTGTGTTCTCTCTGAATCTTTTAATCCTTTAGGGCTCAGGTATGTTGTTTTTCCTTTGCTTTTGGCAATAGGACGCATCCATTGAGTTCTATGGTGACATTAGGATCTCCTACCTGCTAAAGAGTTCTCCTGCAGTAGGGAAATATCTCAAACAGGAAACAAGTACCCATTTCTGAAACAAGTATACTACCCCTAGGCATATTTCTTTCTGTTGTGATATAAATATACTTAGAATATATGGCACGTTGGCTTACCAACATAGAAGGAAAGGAAGATTTAACATAGATAGCATATTCTAATTTTTTGTGATCCTTGGTATTTGTTGTTCAGTTAAAATTTCTGACTATTACTGTATTACATGAAAGACTAATTTGAGAGCAGACAACTAAATTAGTTAAATGGTGACCAATCCGGTGGCCTGTTTCAGGCCTGAACAAAACTAACGCATACCACTAAAAAGACAGAAATGTTCATACTCATTCATGGTGGGTGCTATTTACCTCTGTTCAATGATCTTTCAAGAGCACAAACAAGATCAGGAAGAGATGAGCTCCTTCTGTCAGGCTTCTAAAGCATATTATTGAAGTTTGATAACTATCTTACATCTATTTCATACACGGGATTATTCATTGAAACTTGTTAAGAAAGAAAATCAAAAATGCTGATTGATAATATTAACTGTGCCCAGTAATTGGTATCTGGCAATGAAGTTCTATCTTACATTTATTTCATGCACAGGATATTATTTTTCAAAACTTGTCAAGCAAGAAAATGAGAAATGCCGATTGACAATATTAACTGTTTCAAGTAATTGGTAACTGGTACTGGAGTTCTATCCAGGTAATGTTTAAGTCAGCATTATTTATAAAGGATGGAATTAAATATCGACAAATCAAATGTTTCAAACAACACTGATTCAAAAACCTCATATCAGTACTATAGAGAAGTGAGATATGTAAACCATTTCTTTTATCACCCATATGAAAAAGGATAAAGGCAAACTCTTTCATGATAACTTCTACTCGCAAGAACTATGCTACCAAATTGGCAGAAAACCAGGCCAATTCAGGGCATGAGACATCCCAGAATTGGATTCTAAAATGATGCAACTGCGGGTTTGGGCAGGATTTGCATTTTCCCCATTGGAATCATTTCAACTCGATAACAAACAAACCCTGAAGATTACATCATTGACATACTGTTTTAATGGCAATGCCAGGTTAGACAAAGTGTCTTTGTGGCAATTATAATTTATAATGGCAGGCAAAAAATTTGACACATTTTGTTTGCCTGAAACCCTACACAATGGTCAGTCTTTTGATGTGTAATGGCATTAAAAATTCACCCCATTACAAAATCCTCCTACATGTCATGTAGTTAGTTGTGGATCTGCCTGCCTTTTTGTGATTAAAAGGGAAAACACCAAAAACATATTGCATAACGAGAGATTCAGGAGAGTAATCATTCTCATTCTGTTGTGACCCACATTAGGTATGAAATTATCTTGTTTGGCATCATTTGATAGCATCAAATTTTAGAGAATACTTGCTATCACGTGATAGGTATTGTGTTATAGAGTCAAATTAGACTTTTGGCAGGTGGGACATACGAACATAAGACCAAAGGAACAACGTTCCATCTCATTGTAAGACAATCTTTGGAAATGGAACATGTCAAAATGGATGCAAATAAAATGTTAAATTTACTTAAACCGCAACTTCACAAATGGTTAGGATATTATGGAATCATGCTTAAGGTTATAATATTCTTTTAATTTATTTACAACATTCAAGGTTAATGGTTATGGTGATGTTGGTCTTGATCAAGACGCATTATTAATTGTATTATTTTAATATTGAACAATGAATATATATCATGACATTTGAGTTTGACTAATTGATATGGACTTAGTATAGCGTGATTTAAATTTGCAATATTTATGATAGTTTTGTTTAGTCTAGTGTGATTTAAACTTATAATATTTATGATAGCTTTGTTTAGCATATATATGATATGTGATATTTGAACTTTCGTCTTGTTTTTAGGCTGTAAATATGCATATATTTATGATTTTTTTATATGTTTTTCGGAAGGATGTACCCAGCCCCCAAGAAAATTGGCGTACCCACGTGCCTCTACCCAATTCTGATTCAGTAACTTATTACAAGAACAAGGACTTAACAAAAAAAATTCTTTCAAAGAACTTGATTCGCTCTGGTAACGATGATTTGCTTAAAGTATTTTTCAGTTGTTCTTCCTAGGCTACAATCTAAAGTAAAGCATACATATTTTGAGAAATGCCAAGATATTTGTATAAAATTCAAGAATGTGAACCTATGTTCCACTATGTTCCTTTAAAGGATCGGAGGGAGCATTGGAACGCAAAAAGGATGCCTAAAAACACACCCAAGATTGTATGGATGATATTTGAATGGGAAATAGCAAGGGCCAGGGGCATAGGACAGAGAGGTGGAGACACATCAACATGGGAATTATTATGTAATTAGTTCCAAAACATTCAAATCCATTGTATTTATTTGTTCTTGAAGCAGCGCTTGATAAACTGATAAATCAAAATACAGCATTCTTAATCTAACTATCTTGCAGTATAAAAGAGGATAGAAAGGACAAGCAATACTTGTTTTTTTGTCTTATGGTGCAACTGTGAATGTCTCCAAATAGTATAATAACTTGAATGGTTGTTAACAACTACTTTATGATACCCACAAAACAAATCAAGGTATGTAACTAACAATATCATGTTGAGCAGCCGCAGCCCGTGCTTCATTGCCAAGCTTCTCAATACTAAGAACATGAGCTTCCAACTGCTGCCGTAAGTCCTGCACAACAATAATAAAAGTGACTTGATTTAAAATATTATGATAATACAGGGACTGGATTCAAAATCTAAAGACCTTACTATTGGAAGATTACGCTTGGGTGATCAAGTTCCGGTAACACAAACAAGCAAAAGGAGTATCACCTCATTTGATCTCTGCAATCTTCTGACATCATCTAGTGATACAGGACCCTCAGGACCACCAATGCCAAGGCCCTTTATTCTCTTTCCATCACCAACAATATCTTCTCCAAAAATATCTGCGTATAAAGAATCAAAATTCAATATAGACTAATTCCTTGTTGGTAAAGCTCAAACCTGCATCATGGTTGGCACGCAATTAAAACCATTGACTTTTATGATTAAAGATATAGGATATGACATAATTTAATCATTAGGTATCATCTTGCATGAATGTCATCATCACCTATTACCCCTCAGGTTTCTATCAAAATGCCAGACAACTCAACAGACCTATCAAAGTGTATCTACTTGTTTGAAAACTTCTTTCTATGGTTATTCAGTTTTAAAATAAATTCTCCTTCAATCATATCTTTAGTACCCTCAAAAAATTATGACTCTTGCTTTATTAACTCTTCCTTTATTTCAACTCCATATTTTCTTTTCCAAAAGACTTTTTTGTTATTTAAAAACTTCCCTTATAGAACTATGACCACACAGTAATAATTTTCTCCATTGAACTATATATTTGGAACTCTCTGAAGTTGCTATCCATAAAAGTAGAAAGTTACCAGACATTTTCAAAACAACTACTGATGCCCACTGTGAGTACACAAGGTCTCCACTACTCTGCAAGAGTTGAATGTCATAAATATAAAAGACAGTAAATGTCTGCATTACTACATTTGATATAAGAAGAATGCATGCATCAACCAAAAAGAAAAAAGATCTCACTTTACCTTTTGGAACTTTTGATAGCATATTCACAAATCAGCTACAATATTCATGACTTTATTTTATTTTTTTGGATAATGGTAAAATATTATATATTGACATAAGAGGAGAGAGTTACATCAAAAGAATGCCTTGTAGATAAACTTGGGCCTTCAATACCAGATCTAAGGATGAATACAAATTACAATTTTCCAGGTGTTTAAACGTTAAACAGATTATGTAGCAGCCTTCCTTCAAAATTTTGAACCTTATTGCCATGAAACCTACACAGAAATTTCCTCTACCTAGTTTCAGGTGTTAGCTTCTTTGGATTTTACAATTACACCTCTCTTGTCTTTGTAATGTCCCTTACCCGACTTTGCCTTAGAATTCGCTTGTTGATCAGGTTTAGGGTTTCCTCTTTTTCAAATTAATTTTCTCTTTGACTAAGTAATCTTGGATTGAAGTTTGCATTTAATTTTTCCACATGTACATATATCTGTTAGCATTAATATCTAGATATCCAAATATAAATATAATCACAAATCAATAATAAAGACATGAGGAGTGGCATGGGTAGAGCCGCCCAAAGCTATCCATCCAAGCCAAAGAGCACAAGCATCCTATTAGGACAACCCACCCCTTGGCCCCGAGCGACATGAACGTCTCGGAGTGGCGTGCTTAGAGGAAACACTTGTACAGTCTCCTTTCTCTACCCGTGCCATCACCTCGGAAAACACTCAACCTACTGGGGGAAGCCAGCGGAGCTTATAAGTGGTTTCAGGCCTACCACCCCTCCATGGCCGCAACGGATTGTTAAGTGGGACCCCCACCCCTCCATGGCCGCAACGGATTGTTAAGTGGGGTTTTCAGGCACCACTTTTCTTAGGCCCTTCCACCCTAGTAGGCTTGCAAACACTCAAAAGACAATCTTTTATCAATCAAATACATTTGCATTTATTACTGATTCTTTAAGTTAATATCAACATCATTATCATCATGATAATACTAAAGAAAGCATTATACCAATAATCAAATTAGCAATATATGTTTCTTATATTCAAAATATGCTAAATATTATTGCTAAGTGAGTACATCACCTGAGTTGCTATATCTCTCCATGTTTCCTTACTCGCCTCCTTCAACCTTATACTGAATTGATCATAGGATGAGAACAATTCAGAAATATACATAATCTACTTATGTTTATATTAAAGAGTCATCATTACTTATAAATATCATTATTGCATAATCGTGTATGTATATATATGTATATATATATACTTCATATACATATATCTATAATTATTCTTTTACTTATATCCATTAGTATATATATATATATATATATATATATATAATCATTCTTTCCTGATTCATATATATTCTTTATTCATTGCATATTATTCATTATAAAATTTATCTATATCTATGCATATATACTTGTATGTCTATTAAATAATATATATATATATATATATATATATATATTAAATGGCTCTATATTCCAATGCATAACAATCATTGTTGCTGCTGTTTTGTTTCTCAATCTTTTTCCCTCTTCCTTATTTTTCTTCCTTCTATTTATACCATTCAAAGTAGGTGACTCATGGGGGGAATGTATTGTTTGGTGAAAGAGGTGACTTTTCATTAAATATATTCCTTTGTTAGATTTAATTGCTGCCTTTAAAGGTTTATTATCACAATAATATCTATTTTTGAAAATAATAAATTATTACTAATAATTATGATATTTCAAATTAAATACTAATTTTATTATTTTATTTTGATGTTTTATTGAACATATTTTAACATTAAAGTATAACAATAAAACCAATTTGTTAATATCTTATTATTATTTTATTCTAATGTATTACAATCCTTGACGTGTAATGATTATAATATTTATTTATTTATTATTATTTTTGATATTAAGTTATTTAATACTAGAATGTAATAACAATAATTTACCTATATATTATTATTATATTTGTTATTTCATATTTATATATTGATATGGTACACATTTATTTTATATTTAATATTAATATTGTTATTTATTTTATTCGTTAATTTATTTGTATTTTAACACTTGGTCTTTATGGTATTGCTATTTCGGGGACATGACAGTCTTCTTTCAGCTAAGTTAAACTTTCAATCATTATCCTCTATGATAGTGTCATGCCCCCATGTTAGCAACACTAGAAACCGAAACCTCAAATGCAAAATTGCAAATAGATAAATAAATAAGAATAACAAGATACATATTAAAAATACAAAAATAAATATTAGCAAAATAATATTATTATAATTATAATTATCAAAATAGCATAAACATTAACAATTTATTATTATTATCATATAACTTATAAAATATACATATAAACTTACTATATTAAAATAAGAAAACATGTAATATATTGATCATAAACAGCAACACTTATATATTAAGGCAGACTTTATACTAAATGCAGCGATTGAAAAGCAGCAAGCAAAAATAACATTATAGGCAACGATCCCTTAATAAAAGGACATGAGTTTAGAAAGCAACGATTAATGTGTTAAGGGTAGCGATCTATCTTGAAAAAACCATAATTAACAATAAAATAAAAAGGGATTTGAGTCAGCGCTGGCTTTGAAGGGAGGTGTCATAGAGAGGTGACTTTTCCCCTCAACCTTTGAAGATATATAAGAGGGGTAAATTCATTTGAAGAGGGCACCAAGGAATCAATTAGAAATCTGCATAAAGCAGCAGATTGGAAATGAAATAAATTATGAGAGATTTATTTGATTAAGTGTTATTGTCAAGAATATATTTGGGAAAGTAAGTGTAATATAATATATATATAAAGTGATTATTGGAAGATTGAAATTAATTAGAAATAAGTACAAGATTAATGAAATATATATATAGATACGATCATTGAAATAATGATGCTTGTAGCAATTATTAAGCCTTATAAGTAATTACGATCTTAATATAAAAATGAATAGATTAATATTTATTTATATATGTTCTTATCCTATGATCAATCAAATGTAAAGTTGAAATAAGGCGATTAAGGAATAAGGTGACATGGGAAGACACAGCAGATCAGGTGATGTACTCACTTAGCAACAGTATTTAGCATATTTTGAATATAAGAAACATATATTGCTAATCTGATTATTGGTGTAATGCTTTCTTTAGTATTAACATCATGATAATGATGTTGATATTGACTTAAAGAATCAATAATAAATGCAAATGTATTTGATTGCTAAAAGATTGTCTTCCGAGTGTTTGCAAGCTTATTGGGAGGAAGGGTGTGAGGGAAGTGGTGCCTAAAAACCCCACTCAAGTCCGCCCCCGGAACCCAAGGCAGGGATGGGCCCTAGAGGGGTGGAAATTCCACTCATAGTTTGTCCAATCCCAAGGCATGGGTGGGCCATGGAGGGGTGGGGGTCCCACTTAAGCATCCATCGAGGCCATGGAGGGGTAGTAGGCCTAGACCACTTATACGCTCCCCCGACTATCCCCAATAAGTTAAGTGTCTTCTGAGGTGATGGCACGAGTAGAGAAAGCGGGTACAAGTGTTTCCACTAAGCACGCCACTCCAAGGGTGGAATAGTCTTGGTCGGACGTTCCTGCCACTTGGGGCCAAGAGGTGGGTAGTCTTAGTCGAACGCTTGTGCTCTTGGCATTAGATGGATAGCTTCGGGCGGATCTACCCATGCCACTCCTCCTATGTCTTCATTATTGCTTTTGTGATTATGTTTATATTTTAGATATCTAGATATTAATGCTAACAAATATATGTATATGTGGAAAATGTTGTTAATATGGTGAATGCATATTTCAATCCAAGATTAATTAATTAGAGAGAACATTCCTTTGAAAAGAAGAAACCCTAAACCTAATCAACAAGCAAATTCTAGGGCAAACAAGCGAATTTTAGGGCCAAGTAGGACAAGGGACATTACAGATAGACAGACCCATTGTTCTTAGCTATCGTCCCATTATTGTTTTCATTCTATCAAATCCTTTTTGTCTTATCCCTGTTACTCTTTTTGTCTCTTCTTATAGCTTCCAATATAATCTTCCTATTACCCAAGGTCATGGCCCACTTTATATCTCACTGAGAATGTTTTTACCCATTCTTTATTGCTCTCCTCTTAACTTGCTTTGCTTTGCCTTAAGTGTTTATTCCTCTAGCAATTAAGGTTGACAATCCCATAAAATACTTTTATACAGGTCATTTGAAGAGCATAATTTTCAAACTTCCTTCATCATTCTCTAATAATACCTATTTAATATCTTCATCTTGGATGTCTCTCTCCTTTCTAGTCTGATTACTCTCAATGTGGAAGCAAGAAGCAATAACACCATATGTGATGATAAAACACATTAAAATCGACATCAAAAATCTATTTCTCCTCTAAGCATGTATTGGTTGGACATCTATAAAATTGAGTAAAGATCAATGCCATTGATAAATGGAAGCCTATGCCCACCTGGGTTGCACTCAGTCTGTCACTCTTAATAGGATTTTACACCTGTCTACGAAGCAAGGATCAAGATACTTTTGTCAATGCTAAAGCTAGGGATGGGGATGGTTGTCAATAGTTAAATTGGTTGCTTAAATCAAGGGCCACTGTACTTACTAACTATGCATTCTTTTGTCTCCTTAACTGTTTTATATAGTCATACTATGTACATTTCTAGCCTGAATTTTCGATATAATATTTGAGAAATGTTAAAGCTTATATATTTGAATTGGCCTATATATATACACACACACATATATATAAAAGGCCCTCAGACTCCTGTGTCAATCCTAGAAAAGCCATTGAACATCGTGTTAAAACATATTAGAAAAACTATTGAACAATAGAAGGCTCTGGAAGAAATCCACACCACCCTCCTCTCTGAAATGCTAGAAAATAGATTGTTGATATCATCCAAGGATGTGTTGATATGTTGAGGAGGTGTGTCATGTCTCTTTTTTCCTAATACAATTAATAATTTATTTATTTATTTTTGACAAACTGCTACCAAGGGGGTAGCTCCCATTTCCATTAAAAGCTTTCAAAATTACAGAGGATGCCCAAACTTCCCAAAGAGAAGAGCGGGAGCATAATCGTCCAGAGTCTAACAATGTCTCAGTTCTTGGTAAGATTTACTGAATATGTATATGGATTATGTCGTGGTAGTGCAAAAAGTCCATGTAGCCATCTTGTTGGTCATTGCGGCCATTCCAATTTCCCTGTGCGCCATTAAGTCCAGCAAGTCATTTGCCACAATGCAAGGTAGGGAAACGTGTTCACCTCCACGCAAGCAGCAGTTGTGTAATGTGCAAAATAGGGAACATCTCGAGGATGCTAAATCATTATTTTCCTTTATGTTATTGCAGCACAGTCTTTGGCTAGCAAGTCTTCCATTGAATCCCATCTCAATTCGCATGGAGATTGCACACAAATGTCATTTTGATCAATTGCCCATTTTGAAAGAAAATCGCCTGTGCCATTGGCTTCACGATAGACGTGCCTAATAGAGTAATCAACCATGCCGTCCAGTATCTTCCTTACACAATCAATCCATATTTTAAATTTCCAACTTGGAGCCGTGTTGGAGATGGCTACATTTATCACTATTGCCGAATCTCCCTCAATATCCATGTGATCCAGATTTAGTTCTCTACATTTTTTAGGCCCTTCATACAATGCCGAAAATTCAGCATCGTTGTTTGTTCCCACTGGAAGCTTGATTGAAGTGGCTCAAACCAACGATCCACCACTGCCCCTTATGATGAAACCAACTCTTGACACTCCAGGATTTGATCTAGAGGCGCCATCAAAATTGAATTTAAGTCTTCTAGAAGGAGGAAGGCTCCACCTGATTGTGCTTCGATCCTTCATGTCTTTGATCATGCATCCTTAGGGGGGTATAATAATTAATATTATTAAAATAAAATAAAATAAGTGTTTTTAAACACTAGTTAAAACTAATTAATTAATTAATATAAAATATAAAATAAAATAAAGTTTAAATTCAAGTTTAAAAGCGGCACTCAAATTGGACCATGGGACCTATTTCAAATCAAGTATAAAGACAAGTCATGGGATCATTTGGAAGGGGAAATGGGATAAAAATTTATTGTCTTTGAGTTTAACAACGATCATATCAAGCATGAAATCCTTGATCCATGATTTTAAACTGTCATGTCCCCAAAATAATTTGAATCAAGTTGGAGGGAAAATAATAAAAGTGTTTTTAAACACTAATTAAATAATAATATTTAATAAAATAAATTTATATTATTGGACAATAATATTTAAATCTATAGGTCCCGACCTATTTGGCTGACCCATTTGGGAAGGCATTGCTAATCTGCTATATATCTGAGCTTGAGTCATCACAGAGATTATCAAGAATTGGATAAACAAGTTATTGTGGCTTGGGAGACAGAAACCTCCACAGCACACGGCCTAGGTGGGACAGAAACCCCATCTGGCACCGTTTGTCCTATTCTTCTTCCGCCATCGACACCCAGACAAAGCATTGCTTATCCTTCCTTGCAGGATCCTTCTAACTTGAGCTAAAACTACATTTTCCCGACGATTCTCCAGGTTCGCGTGGCGAGTGTGAGAAGTGAATAATGATTAGTGGTCGAGCTGCAAGCTCTGGCCACACCACACGATCGAAAGGACAATCATCCAAAAGCGATTAAACCAGGAACACTTTATCGCAGCAACACAGCCATAGTCAATCTAAATTTGAGAAGCATCGTTACTAAGATTTGGATCGAACCAATCTATATTTGGTTGCCATCGCAGGTATCATCATTTGTATCCACACGGTCATCACTTGCGCACTGGATCATACGAGAGGCATTGCTGACAGCATTGAACCAAAGCAACCACATGGGAGCATCCATCGGAAGGATACCATTCACCAGGTCTGAGAAGGGCGCCACCTCTGGGCGCTATTCACTCACAAATCTTCACCTTTCTAGCCCGACTATAGTGACTACCAGATCAACACGACTCCAATCTATTTTAGTTCTATGCAATATATGTCAATATCTGTAAGCAGTGACTTAGCACGCAAATCTGAGATTTATCTGTCATAATATTTGTTAGAATTATTACTACTTAGTTGTTCATAATTGATCGATCTTCTTTGGTGTCTTGAGTTGCTTGTTTGTTGTGAATCGTATTGTGGCTGTATCTGAATATTTGTCTATTGTCGCCAGAATTTTTATGTTAATAAGCAAAGGAGTAAACTTCTAATCTTCATTAAGTTCAGTAATGTGATTATTTCTTGAGGATATATTTTTGTATAGTGTCTTTGGCTGGGCATCGTTCAATATTTCTATTCTTTGTCTTTGGTTGGGCTCTTTACATAAACCTACTACCAGCATACCCTAACATCAATCCAAGAGATTGCCCTTTCTGAGGAGTCAGCAAATTAGTTTTGGCCTAGAAATTTCTTGAAAATCATAGAACACACTAGTCAAGGAGGTGCAACAACCCTATTTTGAGCCACAAACACATCCATAGTTCATTTAGCAACACCAACTCGGAAGGGAGTTAGGTTGGGTATGATTTTGTCGATAAACTAAAGACTGAGTATGTTTAGATGTCATTAACAGTAACTAGAACAGCCCAGTAACCCTTGCATTCCAGTCATAATTGCCTCTATCAACAACTATATCAGATTTATAATGATTTTGTGAAATTTGGGTTACTAGTAGGCGCATGTAATTACATCTTTTGACAATAATGATTCAGAAAATGATTTCAAATTGTTATTTCAATGAGTTAATGGTATCCTATTTGATTATCATTTTGTATTTGCATTTGAGGAACTTACCAAGCTATAACACTAAACAATTCTAAACTCTAGATCTGGGCACCAATAGCCCTAGGACATTACAAAGTGGACAACACAAGGTGTCAAGATGTGTGAATAATGCTCTTCAACCAATAAAACCAGCCGCTAGACAATTTTTTGACATTGTTTGCTATGACTTGAACAACACTTTGAGGCCCCACTTCCTCTATGGCTGTCAAAACGATATTAGCAATAAATACACCAGCCTTCACCTCCCCCTCACAATCCACTTATCTAAAAATGTTGCCCCTTTAGGGGACACTACAATGACATTGATCAATGGCCAACCTTTTGCATCCTTCCATCCATTGGAAATGGTGGACACCCCTATCTCAACCCACAAAAACTTTATAGGTCTCAATCCTCTAGAAGCTTCAACAACTCTTTTTCCAATAAATTGCCACGCACATTCTCGAAAACTAGGGTCTTGTACCATTTTGGAGCCTTATTAATTTTTCTCACCATTTGTTGCCAATAAGGTGAGCAAACAACATAGAAAGCCGGTCTATTTGCATGAATACATCTTATCATGTATTGATTGGCAATCTCTTGAAATTCATTTTGAAATGTCATTTCCAACAATCCATTTGGTCTCTTATGTGTAACTACCACAGGTTGTTCTTCAGGTGTGGCCAAAAATGAGTGGTTCTCTACCACAAGTTTAGGATTAGATGGGGGAAGAGAGGACCTCAATCCTAGAGATCCTTTCTTTACCAAGGATGATTTGATCTATGGCTTGTTGCTTCATCTCCTTTCTCCTACTCTGTAATATATGTTATGACTTGCTCTGATGGAATGCATAACCAATATTTCCTCAACAAGCTTTGACGCCCTATCCAAGAATGCTACACAAATGGGAAATCACCCAACTATACGAGCTTAAATATTTGATACAACACCCATTGAATATTTGCAATCTATCATTTTGAACTTGTCTAGCAAACTTCTGGCATCTTTAGATTGAGAAATAGAAATAACACCACCTATTTTCCAAACTTCTATACCTAGGCAGTAATGTAGGATGCCTAAAATTGATTGATTTGCTAGTCGTTTGGCTATGAAAGATAGAAGGCTAGCTCCTTCTTTCAGAATGATCTGCAACATGAGCCTTTGATGGAGGCCCTCCATCATTGGATTTCTTTTCAGCCAACCTTTTCCTACAATGCTTCTTCATGTGGCCAAGTTTTGCCACAATAGTGATATGATATTTTTTAGATTCTTCAAAGTATCTTCATTTTCCCTTGACCTTTCTTTTGTGGCCATTTGCCTTTGCCTTTGTCCTTGGTTGCATATGCCTATTCCCAATCTGTGTATCACTATTGGTGCCAAATTGTTTCTTTTATCTATCCTACGGCAAGAGCTTATTGCACAGCTCTTTGAACTTTAGGTCAACACTAGTAGATGTGATATTGAGTGTCTCAATAAAATGTTCATAGGCCCATGGTAAGCTTTTCAACGTAATAACCACCATATCTTCTTCTTCCATCTTCTGACCTATAGCAGACAAATGATCTCTAATGTCCTTGATTTTGAGCAAATACTTCGACAAGGTTATTGTCTCATTCATCATAATTGAAAAAAGAATAATTTTGAAGAAGAAGGCCCTACCTTTATCTGACGTCTCGTGCAGATCTCCTAGGTGCTTACAAATTTCTATAGAGGTTGTGCCTGTCTGTACCTCTGGAAGCATCTCATTAGTCATTGATAGCATTATCAACATGACGGCTTCTTGATCACGCTCATCAAACTTGTCTTGGTCTTTACTCACAACAACCAGTTGAGTGTCAGCATCAAGGACAATATTATTGAGGCATCTATACTCCATGATCATGAGCATGTGTTGCTTCCACGTGTTGTAATTTTTGCCAATGAAGCATTTGTTGCCTTCCAACAGGATGTGCGGTAATGAAGCCATCCCTACCATAAGGTGTATTTACGAACTAAGAGAAAAACATTGCCTTCCCACTTAAACCCTAGTTGTTGTGAATGAAGACCACAAAATTTTTAGAAAAAAATGTTGAAAAACCTTTTATAACAAAGTAATTTCCAAACCCTAGTTGGAAAATGTGCAGACAAATGTTGTTGTATCTACAAAAGTTTAAATCCCATGCCCTAGCCGCAAATTTAAAAACAATAACATGATTTTTTAGAAAAAAATCATAGAAAACCCTAGTATACCCCACGATTTTTAAAAAATGCTAAAGATATGTAATGAAACACTGATGTTTGAAACCCACTATTTTTATTAGAAAAATCAACAAAAAAACTTCTAACTGTAGCCAAAAACCTTATCATAGCTTCACGATTTTAAAAAATTTACCTAAAACAAAATTCCACTAAAAAAAACCCACAATTTTTTTTTTAAATGTGATTTTTGAACAATCTAATGCAAATTCAGCGTGGTTTCAAGGTTTAAAATCCACAATTTTCAGAGAATAAATGTTGCGCAATTTCATGCCCTAAAAAAACACATGATTTTGCAGAATGAAGTTGTGATTTTTATTAGAATATGGTTGCGATTTTTCCAAAACAAAATATGTGATTTTTAATAGAAATAATGCAACACAAATTTTACAACAAACCCTTGCATGATTTTCAACAAAAAAGATCCACAATTTTGTGCTATTAAAATCCGCTATCAAAATTTTTTTGAAACCCTAGCTTATTTTGTATGATGTACTATACCGTACAATGTCCTTTTGGTCTTTTTGTGTCATGTGCGTGAGTTGTCACTACAACATTCATAGAATTTCACGCATTCATAGATATTGAGGTGTGACCTAGGCTCTTATACCATATTACGAAAAATATAACACAATGATTACCAAGATATTCGATAATTCAACAAAGAGCGAAAGTCTCCTTAAATAAGAGTTACAAATGCTTTATCCAAAAAGGATAAGAGCAACAACTACTAAAGCAAAAGGATAAGAACTTAAAGAATATTCCTAAAATCTATCCCAAAGACTATTTGACCATTATATACTAAATATTATGATATTATTAATAAATTCAAAAACAAACTTCTCTACTTGAAATGATTTACCCTTTTGCTTAGTGAAAGTAAGTGAAGCTTCACTCAGAATTCTCATAAGAAAAGAATAATACCCCCTCCATGTAAAAATATATTAATTTTGATCTTTATTCAATTTTCAAACATTAGCGTGTTTGAATTTTTCTACAATCTTCTCATAATAAGGAACTATATCTATCATACATTTCTCAATATCAATAATCCCTTGGATAACCTTCTTTGCCTTGGTTATCAAAATATACAAATTCTCTAGTACCTTTGAACCTCACTAACAAATATACATGAACCATTTCTCCAAATTCTTACCATGCACAAATACTTGATCTAGCCAGTTCTAATCTTTGGTGAAAGTCGATCGTCTAAGGTAAAAATATTGTAGGCTCTGAAGAGGGTTGCAAAAGGATATTATAAAGCCCTGAAGCTATTTGATTTCAGACTTCAAGGTTGTCATGTTTTGTAATGACATGTTTTATTCCTAAATGTCTCCAACCTATGTTTCAAAAGAAATCAATAAAGATAATTAATATTAAACCAAACTAGCATTAAATAAAGATTAAGTTGTTAAGAATGGTCAACCAACATATGAGGAGTTGTGTCCCTTGAGCAAGATAAGGTATATAAGGAAGGTAGATCTAGAAGGAAAAGAAAAGGGAAAAGGGTTATTATGATTGATTACAAGTAATAGACAGCAGCAATAGCAAATTAACTTATTTAAAATTATATTATTATTCTCCAAATGCAACGATGAAGGCTTGTAACTATTGAGGTGAAGAGGTGTGACTCCCTCAAACTTGAGATATAAAAGGTTGGGCATTTCATTTGAGAAAGACATTAATAACATCATTCAATCAATCGATTAAGAATAAATATGATGTGACTCCTTCTAATGTGAAAGTTTGTGACTCTTAATGTGAAAGGTTGTGACTCTTTCAAATATGAAAGGTTGTGACTCCCTCAATAATAAGATATAAAAGGGAGATCATTTCATTGTGGAGAAAGCATCAAGTGATGATCGTGGAGAAAGCATCAAGTGGTGATGGGAGAAAGGAAAATAAGAAATTGGAATATAAGATATCTATTGGAAATAAATATAGTTTCAGCAAGAATATTATTGGGAAATAAGTTTATATAAATATATATAATTGCATAATGATATTTTACAACCAATTAATATAGTAGATTTCTTTAGCAATCTATTTTGAATTTATAAAAGTGTTTTGCAAATAGGGAGGCCGATCAACCTTTTGAGTTCACGAGCATTGAAGTACCGACCTTTCCCTCATCAAACACAACAACCTGAGATGGAGCGCTCATGGGTCGGGAGGTGTATGAGTGCTCCTGAGCTTGTTGAGGAAGGTAATCTCCATGCATCTTATCAAACACGCCACCCCAAGATGGAGCGCTCGTGGGCCAAAAGGCAAACGAGTGCTCCTGGGCTTGATCAAGGAGGATGGAGCACCTCCAAGGTGGACCAAGGGATGGAGTGGACCTGAGATCTTGCCATGTTCGTGGGTTGGGAGGCAAATGAGTGCTCCTAGGCTTGAGGGTCTTCTCAAGTACGCAACCGCAAGATGGAGCGCTCATGGGCTAGGAGGCATATGAGTGCTCCTAGGCTCGAGGGTCTTCTCAAGTACGCCACCTCGAGATGGATGGACAAGGACCCACCCATGCTCTCACAATACAAGGACAACCATCCTTGAGATTGCGGTTTGCAAGTACTTCAAGTGAATTCCTAATATGATTGACTATAGAAATATCCTTTGAAATAACCATTAATGATGTTAAGATGTTTTGAATCCAAATATTAATGATGCTATGAACTATAGATCTAACTATTATGATGTTCTAGCTATGATGTATTGCTCTCAATATTATAATATTTTATGCGTTAATCTGAATATGACCATAAACTTTATACTTGTTATTACTAATATCAGTTTTAGTGATTATTATTGTTTTGCAGGCCTAAATTTAGGAATATCCCAAAAGGGGACATTACATGTCTCTCCATTACTACCTCTAAAATGTTTACATCACCATGACTTGTGCTCACCCCAAAATCTATTCTAACAATTTGAAAATCAGCAAGTTCAATATTCTGAATAGATTTATCCTTTAGAGGAATCGCTATCTCAAATGATTGAATTGCACTAAATATTCTTCTTTATCCTAGATTGCCACTATGGTTTCTGCTCAACTAAAGATTCAATCAATTTACCAAGCATGGAAAAACTGATTCAATATGAATGAGTTTTTCTTTTTCGAAGAACCACTACCTTTATCCATTCTGGAAGATATTTTCCTCTATCTTCTACACTCTATATTTTCTTGATAGAAGATGAAATATCAATTACTAAAGGCATCGTGTGAAGAAGAAACAAATTGTAATGAAGATGGAATCTAAGATTCTAGCTGAATTTGTGTTAATACAACATCCTTGGGAATATTTGGAGAAGGAACCTTACTAGGTGATGAAGGAATGGAAGACAAAACAGATTGTTGGTGTTGAATTGACATAGAGATATCAATCCTCTTCTTAGCAATAAACCTTAACTTTCCCTCCTACGGCGCTACATTTTTATTACCCTCCTCTTTTTTCTTTTCATTTTCATTAGTGCTTTATCCACTCCTCTCTAACTTTATCACTATTTTTTAGAAAGATGGAGGAGGTATATTCACTATTAGCAGCTCTAAAACTTGCACTTTCTCTTTTCCTAATTTGAAGAAACTTCTGTGTTGAACCAATTTACTAAGGGAAAAGGCTGCTAATCTACATTATTTCTCTTGAACTGTGTCGAAAGAATTTTTGCCTCGTCATCTTAAATACCTTCTATATTCTCTAGAAGTATATCGAAAAACTGTCAAACTATTGCATGATGCCCTTGATGTCATAGGTGTGCTTTTCATAGAAGCATTTGAAATTAAATCTGGCCATCTCATTGTAGATAAATTTAGAATTTGTGGCAGTCTTGCACTTATATATTCCCAACTAAATCGGAAAACCAACCTCTAGCCTATGCCTCCCTCTCAACAAATAGTGCACCTTGGAAACTTGGCAAAGATATTCCATGAATATGATCTCATCACTTGCATACCTAGGAAACATATAGCGATAAGATGCAAACCAAATACCCAAGTGCATGTGAAAGTAGAAAACTGAATATACCAATCTGCCCAATTTGAAATGATAGCCCTTGCCTTTTCTAAAATCCATACGTGAGTCTAATCTTCTATTCCCCATACTGAACGCATGTGAAAGACATCATTAACCCTCTTATAGTGCTTGAGAGATACAACATACTCCAACTATGGCAAATACCAATATATGTGAGTGTGCTATTGTGGCCCTACCATATTCAATCTAGTGAAAGTGACATGGCATGTCATTAGGTATATAATATAAGATATTATCCTAAATTCATGAGTCTACACAAACTCTATCAATTGTCTATGCAAACAATCACTAATCAATGAGGACCAATCAAAGTGTTCCGTTTTATTGCTTATAGTACTCATTCCTCTTATTCAATGATTCTAGTTTAGTAGTATAATCATAATTGAGAAATCACCCTTGAATTCACCTTTAATAAAAAAAAATTGATATATTTGATTTCCTTTCTTCCAACCATTTACTTCCTATCTTCTTTGAAACTCTAGAAAGCTATTCTCCCAAGCTTTCTCGTATTCATCAAGATCCAAATAGAGTGATTTTTCATATGTAGGCATGGAAAAGGCCATTTCAATCTCCTTTGAATAAAGATTGCAAAGAACTAGCCCACCTACCAATTTGATCTCTCTTTTTTGGGTCATAGTGTTTGACACAAGCTAGGATGAGTTCAAACATTTGAGCAGAGATTGGGAATGAGCCTGCCTAATTTCCACACCTTCAGATAATCATGAATAAGACCTAAAAGTACACCTAAAATAAGGATGAATATTGCATCTTAAAAAGTGTGTAGTTTGCTGATTTGTCCTCTCTGCTATATGAACTTCGAATGCACTATATTGCTGTTGTAACAAGAACTCTTTCAAAAACCCTTCTGCAAAACTGCTCTGCTGACAGACTTCACTTCAAATTTAGCGATCAATGACAGAGAAAAGGAAGATTTCGAAGGAAATATACTGTTGTTCACTGATAGGTGAGCCCTTATGAATGACAGTTGTAAATTTGAATTTGAAAGCTTTTTCCTTTGTTGAATTGTACACTTGTGCATGTAATTGAGGTTGAATTCAGTAAAAAAAATTCCTCAATTGAGTGCACACCTGATCAAAGATTCTACACACCTAATAGTTTCCCTTCAACTGTGCATTTATACACAATCACATCCTTCATTTCCGCACATGCCTATCAATAGGATTTTTTTTATTTGAGATCGCCTTACTGAAACACACCCCTATGCATAGGATTCTGCACTTAGAAATCCACTTATTCAAGCATGCACTTCACACTACCATTCTACATTTGTTTCCATCAGGTGCGCACTTATGAATATATATCCTTTACATAGGTGCACACTTGAACATACAATCTGCAATTCTCATGATATTTTTAGGTTAAGTCCTCCTTCCCAAGGGAGCCCTAAATATGCAATTTGGATTTTGATTCCCCTATGTGCAAGTGCACACCTCATAAAAGGAAGTCTTTTAAATTTGAAATATAGAATCCCTTTATAGGGGTGTACCTATGAATATCAACTTGTCTTTTGTCCTATGAATATAGGTGAGCCCACAACAATGCAGTTGAACTTCAAAAACCAATCTTGATTTCCTTCACTAAGTGTGCACCTAATCCCACAACTTAGAAAATTCCTTCAACATCAACTTCCCTTATCCATTGTGACAAGTGCAACAATTCCTTTCCATGATCCCATGGATACACCCAAAAAAAGGACAAAAACAACACAAGATGAAGCAAACTAGACAAGGTCTGAAACATGATTTATGTTTGGGACTAAGTTGTTGAATCAGGTATGAGTGCGAGCGCATGGGTACAACGTTTTTTATTGGCATGGGTACATTCTAGGTATGTTTGTACAAAAAACATGTGTGTGTTATATTTGCACTTGGTTCTTGGATTTGGTTCTATTTCCGATGTCCATATCTACCACCCTCATGAAAGGCTTAGGTTACTTCTAGTGGGAATATGAATTGGGTATTGCCTAGTCTATGGTAAGGTGCTCAAACGATGCTCTCCCTCCTATAGTTGGACAACCATATTTCTTGCACTTGGACACGATGATTGGTGATCTATGACTAATAGTTAACCCAATTGTAATAAAAAATCAAATATAAGTATACTTGATGAATACTAGTGGATTGGTAGGACAATCATCCTAATCTAAATTTGTCTTATTAATCTTTTAATTATAAACTTGTATCATGGTGATTCATGAAATGACGTAATATTGACATCTTTATAATGAAATGATAATCTATATGTTTGTTTATTTATGTGTTGTTATAGTAATTTTTTTATTAGATTAAAGATCATTCTTTAATTTTTTATCATTTTGGGTGGCGCATTACACCAACGCATAATATGTATTCAATGGATATGTTGCAACATCATATTGTTTATGCCATCCATATGCTAATCAAAACCATTACAAATTTCAAATTTGAAATATAATATACTAATTTAAATTCAATAATTTATCAAAAGGATCAAACTTGAATGTCATGATAGATAATCATTGTTCAATATTAAAATAATACAATTAGTAATCACTAATCAGCATCATATGGGTCATCATCAACATTAAGATTAGATGAAGCAAATAAATTTGGAGAACCACATGGAACCCCATTGCCACTCGGACTAAATTATGTTGGCTACTCGACTCCTCAAAAACTAAAGATTGTGTAATAGAAGAAAGATCCAAGTCAATTCACTCTTATTATACATACTACAACTTTGTTACCCCTTCCTTGTACTCATCATCTTTGTGAGTAAGAAGGCACAAGTTGGAATGCATGTAAGCTAGCTCCTCTACCTTACTTGATGCCAATTAGTTGCACTTCATTGAGTGGATGAAGGAGTATGCACTATAATTCTGTTAAGCTGAAGAAGAACTATCAACCTATTGAAGCAAAGGGAGATCTCATTAGAGTTGTTAAATTAATAAATTGTAACTCAAACTTCAAATTTGAAAATCGTAATTTTTAAATGAAAAAAATCAAATTTAGGGAGTGGGTAAAAATTCATAAACTTACTTGCGATAAAATTTTGATTGCAAGAACTTGGTGTGGCAATCTATGGTCGTTGAGGTACCACCACGAGTGGATATCCTTCCTATACTTGTCACAAAGAGCAGAAACACTTTGATCAATGGAAGCTGCAAAATCAACAAGCTCACCTGTAACTACATCTTCAATATCAAGATTTAGGGAAGAGTTTAGTAAGCGTTTTCCTAAACCCTTCATTGACTTCTACATCATGACATTATGACACCCTTGTTAGCATATCAAGGATCGCTTTGCTATAATATTTGGGAGTCAACGCAAAGGCAAGAAGATGGAATGGGCTGGTCATTTTGTTCCACCTCTTAACACAAATTAACTACACTTCTTTGAAGAAGGTTTCTTCAAAATCTTGCTCTTTTGCATTTATGATGCATTTTATCTTCTCAATCATTGAGTCGATGCCATCATAAACCTCTCCCAAGCATGGCTAATTCATAGTAAAGCGGATCATACTCATGATGGGCTTAATGAAACTAAGAAGATATTCCACAAAATCCCACCAGGTGTCATCTAGAATCATTTTATGCCATCTCAATGTTGGATTGGCTCAATATGGACCATGATTGGCTGATGAACATACCAAAAAGAACCTCTCACACCTTCACAAGTCATCTCAAGACAATTGTGTTCAATACAAATCTAGTCTTGGAAAGCTATTTCAAAAAAGATAAAAAATTAAAAACAAAGAAAAATGCATACTTATATTTTAAAAATAAATTACTAAAATAAAACATAAAATTAAAAAATTGCATTGTTTGAATTACTTTCAATAGCTCTAGTCCTAAGAATAATTGAAAAATGGATTACAACATGTGGTGGTTTGTGATGAACATTTGGATCTCTTCAGCCTCAACATAGACTTGTTTGATCCAATCTATTTTCATACCCAACTTTTGTAACATGAGGTTGAGAGAATGCACAACATAAGGTGTCCAAAATATATTTGAGAACCAAATCTCAACCAACATACCAGCCACTTTGCAATTCTTTGCATTGCCTATCATGACTTGGATAGCATTTTGAGAACCCTCTTCCTAAATGTACTGTATATGGATGTCAGCAATAAATTGTCCATCTTTCACTTGCCCCTATAATCCACAACTTTTAGAAACATTGCTCCTTTAGGGCACACTACAATCACATTGACTAATGGCCTATTTGTTGCATCCTTCCATCCATCAAAAATGATAGACTTGTATGTTTCTTTATATGAAGCCCTAATGGAAGCCAATGAAGTTTCTATATGTTTGACCTCCTTTGACAATAAGGAGCTATGAACTATATAAGGATGTCAACAATAAATTGTGCATCCTTCACCTACCCCTCACAATCCATGGCTTTCAAAAACATTGCCCCTTTAAGTCACACCACAATCACATTGATTAATGGCCTATTTTTTGCATTTGTCCATCCATCAAAAATGATAGACACGCCTATTTCTTTCCATGAGGCCCTAATGGGAGCCAATGAAGTTTCTATATGTTTGAGCTCCTTTGACAATAAGGTGTTACTTCTCATAACCTAGGCCTGTGTACCCTTTTGGAGTTTCATTTACTTTTCTTATTGTGTCTTGCCAATACAATGATCAAACAACATTGAAGGACAAACCATTTGCATAGAGGCGTCTTGCAACAATTTGGTCAACAATCTCTCTAGCATCATCAATAAATGCCCTTTCCAATGGTCCCTTTGCTCTCTTCACACTACTGGGCTCGTCTCCATTCCTACCCAAAAATCGATGGATTTCTACTAAAACATGAAGGATGACACTATGGGTATGAGATGGAGAAGCAAGTGGCCTCCATGAGCCCCTTTCTCTCCTCAAAGGATGCCCCCATTCTAATGAAGCCTCTTGCATTGATTCCTCTAGCTCTTTGACATATTTTGCTATTTTATAAGCCAGTATAAGTGTACCACATTTTATAGGGCAAGCTTTAGTTCCCAATCCAAGAAGGGCACACAAATGGGCTTTCACCCGACTGTAGAAACTTGTATACCACTTATCACACCAGCTGCATATCCAAACATATGTCCCATCACCTAGAATTTGCTTTACCATTTCTACATGCCTCCACAAAGGTGAACTTAAGTCAATTCTAAAGGAGGGTTTGTTGATGGAGCTAGAATTGGTTGCCATTATAAAAATCTGCGTTTAGCAGGCCTACAAAAAAAATTTGAACCAATGAAAAACAAAATGAAACTCAAACAATTTACAGAACAATCTAAATTTTATGATTCATGCCAAATTGCAAATAATAATTATATTTTCCATTATTTAATAATATTAATTTTATTTTTTTATTAAAAAAAAATGTATTGTACATTATTTATTCAATAGAATATAAATATATTTAATATTATTATATTAATAATAAATAATTAATATTATATAGACCATATATATTCATAAATATAATTTATATTTATATTTAATAATCGTATATACTATATTGTATTAGACTTCAGTTTTACTATTTTAATTTGGTCATACAAATAAAACATTAAAAAAAAATTTAAAATTATATAATATTTTAATATATTATTTAATAATTTGATAAATATTATAGAATATGGTATCCCTATTATATAAATATTTTAGTATACTAGTCAATATACATTTCAAAAAAAAAAAAATTATCTAATACAAAATGGAAACCTGTTATTAATATTTTCCCTAACCCAACTAGTTTAGACTATCCTGGCTGGTTTCACATTCGAAAATACTTGAGTTGTATTAAAGTCAAAACATATATGTTAAAATCGCATAAAAAAGGAACATGAATCATCAGCTATGTCATTCACATACTCAGGAGAGGACTATCAAGGTGGCAGTTGCTTGCAAATAGTGAAAACGTCGGCTTCAAAATGTCGGCAGAAAAACTAAAAGAACTCTCCCTATTCATGTTCATCGCAGCATAACACAAAGGAAAACCATCAAATGGATATGTGAAATGTTTTGTTTTAAGGTTTTTTTCTTTTGAAAAGTCAAACTTACGTCTAGAACCAATTTGGAAACACCACTTCACTAATAGAATCGCATGGGTTCATGAAGTTTTTGGTAGAACCGTTTTGAGGCAAAAAAAAACAATCTTTGGATGATTTTGCAAGTTTCGGGCTTGATTTCGATTTCGAGACATTTCGTACCCAGAATCAGTAGGTAAGTTGTGGATCTGGCAACAAAGGTTTGGGAAAAATAAAATTAAGCTTGAAATTTGACACAATACAAAAAAATTCATATGGGTACAACAAATAGCAAGAGGTGTTAGGGATGGCTTCAATTGAAATTGTTTGTGTCGTTTCTAGCAGACTTGTACTTTGGTATCAGCCCTTGAATTGTCTTTGAATAACCTGATTTATTCGCAAGGCTTACACAATATTGTACGCCTCTTCTTTATTGATATACAATAATTTATCCTTTTTACAAAAAATAATATCCTACTCTTATTGTGCCTACTAGGTGTGTAAATAAAACCCCCAAAAGAATTGATCAATAATATAAACAGAATAAACCTGTACATTTTCCATAAAATGTACCTTTTTCTTACTCATTCCTAAATATTGTTGCTGAAAAAAATATTTGAGAATGGTAGATCATACTTAGTCACTATTTATGTCATTAAAATAGCCTTTAACTTCAATGTACTAGTTTTTAGCTTTTCCAATGGTGTGTATCAAAGTTGGAAAACTCGGATTCAGGACTCGACACGGACTCAACAAAAAACTCAGCTAGGATTTGGCAAAAAAAAACCGTAGTTTTACAAAAAAAAAAAAATAATGCATTTAGAGAACATAAGAGCCTAATTTGATTATCAATTTGTCATAATTCAAAGATTACACATGTCATATGATCATCAAACACGCAATAACTGAAATTTCAGCATACTCATAGTTTCAAACTTTCAAATGTATAACAGCATCATAAGTTTATAAATGTTTACATTTAATCATATGTCAAAATGAGAAAAACATTAGCAACCAAATAAAATCTATATCTTCCTCTTTCCCCTCCTACTACAACTCAATTTTGTAGGCCTAGAACTAGAAGGTGCTACAGTATCCAAATGAGGAGATTGAGGAGTGGTTTCTAGATCTTCAAAAGTGTCTTCGTCCTCCACCATTGCATCCAATCCTATTGCTTCTTCTTCTTCTACCATTGCTCTCTCCAATTCAGCAAGATCCTCATCAGTAAAGAAGACATCAACGTCGTCATTTTGTTCATCAATAGTCCATTCACCATATGGATCAATATCATCCAAGTCGATGGACTCATGTGAAACACCCTCCACCTTTCTAGTTCGAAGGCAAAGGTTGTACCGAACAAAGACTAGATCATTTAGGCACTGCTGGGCCAACCTGTTTCTCTTCTTTGTGTGAATGTTCTCAAATGAACTCCAATTACGTTCACACCCAAAAGCACTACATGGCTGCGACAAGACACGGATGGCTAGGTTTTGAATATTTGGCGTGCTAGCACCATAAATCTACAAAAACACATTTAAAAAATATAAGTATTAAGATTAAAGTAAAAAATGCAAGAATCAAGTTTCCAATTTCATCTTGTAGTATACTATTGAACAATTTTTTTTACCTGGTTGTTGTTTGCTCTCCTTTCAATTGCTGCTTGTGAGAAAAAGAGTCTCCCCTCTGCACCCTTGTAGACCTTGAATAGATAAAAATTAAATTAAATCAAATATGGAAAATTCATAGATAGTCAACATTGCAAATTCATAAATAAGATGTAACAAATCTCACCTCCAACTCATCAAGCACCTTGTCTCTCATCTCATGATCAGGCACCATCTTATCGATGCATGTGACAAGACCTGCCATGACCTCCTCATCAGCCTTAAATGTGTCAAAGAAGTAGAACTTTGGGTTCAAGAAGTAGGCAAAGGCATGTATCGGCTGGTGGAGTTGGTTTGTCCATCTTCGATCAATGATGTGCCAAATGATTTCATATTTTATTTTGTCGTCGCCATAGTAATGTGAAATGGCCTCTTTGGCCCTATACATGGCCTCATAAATTAAACCCATTGGCATGCCCTCTCCATCCACCATAAGAAGAACCCTCACTAAAGGTTTTGTCACCTATAAAAATGAAAACAAACGTTAAATATTACAAAATTAACCCCTCAGAAAAAAAAGCAAATAGATTATCATGTATAAATTTTATTTTTGTGTTTGTTATTTACCCCGATCAACTCCTCTCCATTTTTGATAAATGTTTCATCAAAAACTATGCTTACAATCCTCTTCCCTTCAGGTTTTTTGGAAAAATGGGGACTCTAACCAAGCATCGGACACAAACATTTGCTTGAGATGAGCAATGGCACCAAGAATGCTTTGCAATGTGAGGAAGTGGCTAGCAAATCATGTCACTCCTGGTCGCACAAGGTCCTTGCAATTTGTGAATTTCCTCATCATGGAAAGCACCCAAGTATGGTTGTAGATAAATTTTGTAACATTTTTGGCATCTTCAACCACACTTTTGACCCATCCAATCTTCCCAATGTCCTCTAACAATAAGTCCAAGCAATGTGCAACACAAGGAGACCATGCAATCCATAAGTAGTCTACTTGCAGCTACATATGCAATTGCATTGTCCATGATAATTTGGACAACATTATCAACACCAACCTCCTGGATCACCCCATCTAATAAATTGCATATAGTCTCAACATTTTTGACTTCATTGGAGGCATCTATTGACTTTAGGAACACCAATCCACCATTAGAGACCACTAAAAAGTTTAGGAGAGTCATATTTCGTCCATCTATCCACCCATTAGATAAAATGCTGCAGCCTTTCCTTCACCAAAATTTCTTTTGCTCATAAACCAAAAGCCGTGTATTCTTTACAGCTTCCTCTAGCAATGGCCCACTCAAATCTTTAGTTGTTGGGGTCTTAAACCCCTTACTTGCAACTATAAGGGCATACACCAAACCTTCCCAATATGGGTTGCTCGCCACATTGAAAGATAAATTATTGTAGTACCAAAAGTTTGTTGTTGCCATCCTAGCTTCATGATGTTTTTCCTTATTCCAATTGGTACCTTCAAGTGAAGGTTGTGCTCTTGGAACATTACGTAGAATAAAGAAATTTGGTTCTAATGAAGGACCCTGGCCAGCACTAGAAGTAGAGAAAGAACCTCAGAACTCTCACCAAAAGATGAATGTGGCTAACGGATGCTTGGACTAGGGGTACCATGGGGCCTAGATGGTGTAGAAGTGGATACATTTCCACTCATCACTGCTGCTAGTACATCCTTTGTCTTTTGTCTTTCATCTTTTTTCATCTCATACTTAGCAAGAAGGGCCATCATCTCTCTAACCATCTCAGGAGTCGAGTTAGGGCATATATCAACATTTGCCCAAGTATTCTTGCAAGGTGGTATTTTAATCTATTTATTCCTCCAGTCATCCATTTTTTGCATTCGGTACATGTCACCTCACCCTTTTTATTTCCTGGTATCCCATACTTCCATGCAGGGTCTTTTTTCGTTCCCCTTGGGTTTGAAGATGACATTTTTTCATTCATCTTCAAACCTATTGTTGATGTCCCAGCCGCTATGGAGAGTCCCTGCACGAGACTCGCGCAAGTCTCTGGGTCGGACTCACGAGTCCCATGCAAGGACTCTCTGCGACTCGGCTCACGAGTCCATGCCGAGTCGACTCGGCTAAGCAATGGACTCGTAAGTCTAGTGAGTCCGCGGCCAGTCTCAACGATTTTTCCAACTTTGGTGTGTATCATAATGTATTATAACTCTTTGTCAAATATATAATTACAAGAAAGTTATATAGGAGCTTCGTACAAGAATTTTCCACACATAGATTTGTTCAACCAATAAAAAGCATTTGGTCCACTAACAATTAGTGAGTTAAAAGGAAATAAACTAAATTATACAAAAAAAATCATAGTATACATAAGAAATACATAGCTCTTGCCTTATGCATTACTTTTTCTTGCTCAAAAAAAGAAAAGAATTATCTTGACAAAAATTATGTGTGTAAAAGAGAACTTTTAAAAAGGCTAAATAGAATTCTATTTAGAGGCTAAACAAAGGTTATAAAACCTCATTTTGACATCCCAGCTGCAATGGAGAGTCCCTACACGGGACTCGCAAGTCCAACCTCAAGACTTGCACGAGTCTCTGGGTTGGACTCACAAGTCCCGTGCAGGGACTCTCTTAGACTCGGCTTGCGAGTCTGTGCCGAGTTGACTCGGCTAGGCATTGGACTTGCAAGTCTGACGAGTCCCAGCGACTTTTCCAACTTTGGTGTGTATCATAATGTATTATAGCTCTCAGTCAAATATATAATTACAAGAAAGTTATATAGGAGCTTTGTACAAGAATTTTCCACATAGATTTGTTAAAACCAATAAAAAGCATTTGGTCCACTAACAGTTAGTGAGTTGAAAAGGAAATAAAGTAAATTATACAAAAAAATCGTAGTATACATAAGAAATACATAGCTCTTGCCTTATGCATTACTTTTTCTTGCTCAAAAAAAGAAAAGAATTATCTTGACAAAAATTATGTGTGTAAAAGATAACTTTTAAAAAGGCTAAATAGAATTCTATTTAGAGGCTAAACAGAGGTTATAAAACCTCATTTTGACGTCCCAGCCACTATGGAGAGTCCCTGCACGGGACTCACAAGTCTCTAGGTCGGACTCGCAAGTCCCGTGCAGGGACTCTCCGAGACTCGGCTCGCAAGTCCATGCCGAGTTGACTCGGCTAAGCATTGGACTCTCGAGTCCGGCGAGTCCGCGGCGAGTCCCAATGATTTTTCCAACTTTGGTGTGTATCATAATGTATTATAACTCAGTCAAATATATAATTACAAGAAAGTTATATAGGAGCTTCATACAAGAATTTTCCACACATAGATTTGTTCTACCAATAAAAAACATTTGGTCCACTAGTGAGTTGAAAAGGAAATAAAGTAAATTATACAAAAAAATCATAGTATATATATATAAGAAAAACATAGCTCTTGCCTTATGTAGTACTTTTTCTTGCTCAAAAAAAGAAAAGAATTATCTTAACGAAAAGTATGTGTGTAAAAGATAACTTTTTAAAAGGCTAAATAGAATTCTATGGGAAACTTAACAATATCCCCAAGGTAATTGTTCTACAAATCCAATTATGCTGTTCATGCTTAAAATATAGCTCTTTGACCATATTTGTGAAAGAGAAGAAAAAGTAAAGAAGAAAACCTGAAACATAGGCTTTTCTTTTCGCTGGTGTACTTGGCATTGAATTTTGAAGATGAGATGATAAGTCTTGCCTGATTTCTCGAAACACAAAAGCAAAGGCATTTTCTGAAAAGAAAAAAAGTAGAAAATATAAGCCTCTTCTTAGTTTAACCTTTGATCTAGGCATATGCAACAAAGATCGAGAACTTTTGAGCCCTGGAAGAAACCAAGATATAAAAGGAATAAGAAAATAGCCATTTGTGCCACTGCTATGCATATAGGTCAAATCATTTAATATAACTAGCCATTGAATACAATAAACCACACAAAAGTAAACAACAAAACTGAGTGTATTTTAAAACAAGAGAAGTTGTCTATGAAACCGGTGAAAAAGAGGATGAATGTTGTATGTACTATGTAGTATGTTCTTTCAGTACAAACAAATTAATCCATATTAGAGACTTTCACATGCAAGCATTGTTGTACATTGGGTTGTGACCTAGCAATAAGATGAAGGACTTGTCACAATGATCACCCTGTTCCAAAACCCAGAGTGTGTGCTACTCATGTTAATGTGTATAAGTGGATATGGTGGAGGAGTTGGCTTTCTGTGAAACTATCATCCAAGGGCATCACAAAGAGATGGCTAACTTCATAATTAAGGTAGAATAATATAATTTGTGGAAGACTGTAAAATGTAATCAGAGAGCAGCTAATCAAAGATAACTAAAGGACCAACTTACCCAACATATAAAATGCAGCACATATTGTCTGTTTTACAGCAAAGCTATAATAAAAATCAAAATAATCAGTGACCATCTACAAATACCAATGCATGCAGGCTGGAACTGACCAACTACCAACAAATTTAATGGCTTTAAATGAATAAAATAATTTGTAGGATAAACATTCTAAAATGAATCGAGTATATCCCTGTGGTTATTCAACTCAAGTATAGCAAAACTAGAAAATGCTGGTTTCAGAAAAGAAGATTCATTTAGCTGGGAAAAAAACATACAGATACAACAAATGTGGATGCCATTGCAGTACAATTCTAGCCTCTAAATGTAAGCACAGCTCAAATTGAAAAAAAATATTCAAAAATCACTTCACTATTTACATAATAATACAAGAAACAAATCTAGATTCTACAAATATTTACCATATTTGAAAACCAATGTCATAATGTAAGGATAGAAAAAATAAAAAGAAAATAGGAGCATAAACATAAACTAAATCCAATGGTTCTTGGACAAGGGGACTGAAAAACAGAGGGGCATTTTCTGGCAATATCTAGGAAGGCCTTCCGAATTTCAGGGATGACACAGGAGACACGGTCCTCACAGCATTTTATAAGTATTATTTTTTAATATAAACAATGTTTTTCAAACTTCTGATATATAAATGCATTCATGGTAAACAAGCTTAAATAAATTAAGAAATCAAAATGCATTATCTCACTTATCATTTATGATGAATAAAGCTATTGAATCTAAATTTGATTATTTCTAGATCAGATTTCAAACTTATTCAAAACAGGCATTTTTCGCATGCAATAAATCGGATATGATTCAGATCCATAAATAAGGATTTATTTTCTTAACAACTCTGATTTCAAATTTATAACAAACAGCTTATGCACATGAAAAGAGTAGTGGCAATACTATTTAGTCCTGAATATGTCATTCATGTAAGAGTTTGTGGATAAGCTACCCATACAAAATCTAAACTTACAGTTAAAATATGGCTTATTAAGCATTGTCTGCAGTTCCCTTTAAACTACAAGGAGAAATGAAACAATCATTTAAAGATATAAAATATTCATTAATGGAATAAACCACGAAGATAAGCTTTAGATCAATCATACCATACTCTGGTGGACTAATCAAAGATATAATATCTCCATGTTTAATTCGTGCTTCAGGAGAATCCTTTTTCAGCTTTTCCCAGTTAAGATAAGTTCCATTTGAGCTACACATTCACTCAGACATTTAGATAATAAATAGAACAGATATTGATTGAATGGTTAGCAGTTCAAGAAGTAGATGTATTTATACCTGGAATCTTTTAGAAAGACAGAATAGCACATGCCATCTGATTGGTCAGTATTTTCAAGAACCACTTTTTCCCTATACACTTTACAATGCCTGCCACTGACATTTTGAGATTCAAACTGGCAGCTTGCCTCCTTCACTGTGCGGCCAAGAATATGTTCATTGCCATGCAAAAGAATATGCATACCCTGAAGTCCAAATACCTCATTCAGCAGAAGACATTCATAACTACATAAAACAAACCATGAAATAAAATAGAAGCATCAACCCATTAGAGTTTATAACAAGATCTTAAGAACTTTTTAATACTAATGATACTTCTGTCAGTGAATAGAAACATATATTCCATAACCCATGTATCAAGAGCCCTAAACACAACAGTTTGTACGAATCTCCACCATCTCCAGCAAGACCTGCGTTCAAAGCTTGCTAGTGACATTTGTGCCATAGCCCAGCCTTAATGCAAGCGGATTCATGTCAAAAACCAAAAACTATCAAAACCAATGAAGCAGAAATTGCAAAAAAAAGTCATAATAAATTGGCACTCGCAGGGTACACTGATCTGAGTCAGCTTGGCTCACCAATTTTTTATGACACATTTTTGAGACATGATTTAATCATGAACAACTTGGCATGTCCAAAACCTTTAATTTTTGTTTTTTTCTGAATTCATTTTCATTTCAACCTTCATTTTTACCCACAATTCAATTTTTTTCTGAGCAGCTTCAGGGGTAGAATGAGAGGTCAACAAAGCAACATCACATTAGATTGAACCCAATCAATTAGGATCTTCAATGGCTTTGTAATTTGCATCTGCTGATCTAGGTAAGGCCCTTTAAGTGTTTTTTTTCCTTCAAGTTATCCTCTAACCATCTAACCCTAAATTGATGGTTTCGGTATAGGGTCAAGATTCAAGTTTGCCTGAACAAAAATCCCCCAAGTCCAATATGGCTGGGTAAGGCAGTACAATATAGCTAATATCACTATTAAAGCTATATATAAATAACCAAATTTTGCAAAAAGAAATATACAAAATTGAAAACACAGTTGATAGTGATTTAGATAATTAATACTTCAATGTCAAATGTCAAATCAATACAAAATACAATTAATAATCTTCATCTTGCTCTTCATTGATAGCATCAACGACATCGCTTGGTTCATTTGAACCATAAGCAACCGCAGTGCCACTCCCACTAGCTCCATCATATGTAGGCGCTGCCTCATCATTCTAAAGAGATTGTAGCAAGCCATGCAAATAGATGCATTCAATCCAGCACTCCATCCCAATTCTTCATCACCCCTTGATTGTAGTCGACTTGCTTATGTGACAAGAGGTGCAAGTTGAAATGTGCATAAACTAACTCTTCTAATTTTTTTTGCAGCCAACTGATTGTGCTTAACTAAGTTGATTTAGGAGTATGTACTCCAATCCCACTTAGTCAAAGAATTTGCACCTTGTTGAAATTGAAGACAAAGTCAATACAACATTTTTAATTATAAAAATAATATATAGCTGTGAAAGAATAGTAAGAATGTTAAAAAATTAAAAGTGATTAACAGTGAAACTGGAATTGCAAGAAGTTGCAGGTCCATAGAACCTTGCTCATGGAGGTACCATCATGTATGAGCATCTTTGTCATTGTCTCAAAGAGTTCTAAGATTGTGATTCTGTGAAGTTATGAAGCTACCAAACTCGCACACAACAATATCCTACAGCTTAGCAACTTTTACATCTTTATATGGTGCCACTCTGTAATGTCCCAAACTTGACATTTTGATCATTTGACAACTTCTCACTATAAAAGCATTAAATCTAGCACCCTTTGATCACTGAGGTCCCAAAAAGGGCAAGTGAAAGCATACAGTCACTAGAATATTAAATTATTAATGCATGCTTGTGGCAAGCTGCACAACCAATGATGCAAACAATTACAAATTTTGAAGCTAAAGATATGTTGGTTCTAGCTGCAAGCCTTCCAAAACAATTGCATCTATATATGGGGGAGAACCACACAGATTTACATAATCAAACCATAAATTGCCAATGCTAGAAACATACATTTACTGAAGCAGAAATCCTTATGAATATATTTTATCCAGCAGTAAATATTCAGAAACACTAAATCCAAATCGGAAATATCAGACTATAATACAAATATGAGCTACAACAGCCACCAAAATGGTGTGGAAGACTTGTATGGTTACCCAAACTAAAATATCCTGCGCCAATTTTATACCAATTTTTTGCCGATTTTCATAGTTTCATAGCTCAGACATTTCGTCAAACAGTTTTGCAGCAGTCTGTTCTAGAAGAGTTTTCACTTGGTTTGTGAATAATTTCAGAGCAATAAAAATAAGAGACTCGTCACAGTTGTCATGCCCCCACCAAGTGCCATGATCACAACCCCTTAAAATTATAACATAGGCAGATTGAATAAAGGTGGCGCCAAGATGCCAGTGATTCTAATAAGGGGATCGATTAAGATTATAAGAATAAACAAGGGCATCAAATTCCTTGAATTAAAAATATTTAATTAAAATTAAATTAAAAGGGTTTCAGGAAATTAGATTTTAAAATCACTTTTTAATAAACATTTTTGCTCCAAATAGGGACTTTATTTATTTATTTTCTTTTTCCGACATTATAGTCACTTTAAAAATTCACCTTATAAATAATTAATTTAAGTCATCTCTTAATTTATATTTTTTTGACAACTTACAATTAATTATTTAATTATTAATTATTTCCCACACAACCTGTTGATTCATTGAAAGTACGAAAAATACCAAAATAGTTCAGAAGTGAAATTTGAAGTGCCAATAAACTCAAGAGCTCACCAAAGATTCTACTTACTAAAAATAGATGCTTTCCAAAAATAGTATTTTCCTCCATAATGTTTGGAAAGCACCCAACATGACGAAACTGCTTCCGAAAAGCATCAATAGACTCAACAAAATCCCCAAAGCTCAATGCCAATAACTGAATTCCATTCTAAAAAGGGCAGCGCTCTCTGAGAAAGCTGGAGCTAACTACGATGTTGGAGTGACCAAAAACAAGTACATTACACAAACATCCTCCAAAAAACTATTATAGACTTCCAAGTTGGTATGGCAACTAGAAAAGGCAGAAGTAAATCTACACGACCGCTATGTTGAAGTGATACAACAAGAATGAAGTTGATCAAGGTGTTGTGTCGACCTTTAGGGCTCAATAAACTTATATGGTAGACTATTACAAAGTTGTGACCAATTTCCAAAATGGTACAGTAAGTAATAACTTGTACAACCTCCTTCAACTCTAATCTTCGAATATATATCAAACAAGCAATTAGGGTTTGCTAAGAATCAGCAAATAAATATCTATAATTTTTCAACAAAGCTAAAACTGCACAACAACTTTTAGCACACATTAAAAATCTAGAAATATCCAAATGGAACTTAATTTTCAACACAACACAAAATCTGGAAACAAACTAAACCAATGAAACTAGGAAAACTTTTGTAAATTTTCAGCAAAACTATGATTTCGGGGTGAAATCACCATGAAGGATCGGAGGGTTTTTGTGCTCAAGCAACAATATGAACAAAAGTTCAATCTCAAAGAAAGAGGTTTTTATTTCATAAAATGAATGGTTTCTTCTATCCCCAACCTCTCCTTTTATAACCCTCTTGTTGACGGGTGTTTTATAACCACACTAACACAGAATAAAGTTTCCCAACGGTTACTCTATCTTCTCTTGAACAAAGTATTTTGCATGCTAAGATTGCTAGAAAGATCATACATTCAACTCCAAGGTTCCTTATGCAACGGATATAGTTTAAGTTGGCTTGATGTGATTTCCTGGTTATTCCAAAGGGACTTACACAATTGTTTGATCAAAGAGAAGAACTTGCAGGACTCGAAGGATTTATCAATGATGCTCGGGTTTCCTAAGCTAACCGGAAAATGTGAAATTAAAAAGATAGGGATTAGAGATTCTACTGTCTACTCTAAATGCGGAACATGGGGATCAATTCTTGCAAGCTGAAACCAAGTTCTGCTTCGCCTCGCTTCGGACAGCTTCCACAGAGCCGGTGCAATCATCAAAGGGGTAGCAAGAGATATTCAAATTACGACTCAACATGCAAATACCATCACAACGACGCATACCAACATATAAACCGTAATTGAAGTTAAGTTCACAATGTTCCAGTTGACCACGCAAGGCAAACCCACCATCAGTGAGCCCGCTAGTGGTATGGATAAACGAAGTTTGCTTCAATCAAACACCACATTCCACGACTACCAACTACTTGCATGAAATGAAATCTACTTTACTTTAAGCTACTTTACGATTCTAAGTGAATTGGAAAGACAAAGAAGCCTCGCTAGCTACCCACAACAAAAGATGGAACCATCAAGCAATGATAACTCTTTATATTATGATAGTGTTCACAACAACTTCTTACAAAGTATTCAAATGGAAAACTTTCCTTCCTCTTCAATCTATGCTAACAATCTATGCTAACTTCTATGCTCTACTCCTTATGCTATTCTCTCCTCTATTCTAATCTCTAATGTCTAATCTATGATACAAATGAAGGGGGGATGCCCCTTTTATAGCTGGCCAAGTCCAATGGACGGCTCAAATTCAATTACAATGAAGGGCTCATATTGAGCCTCTTAAGCCCTAGTCAAGGTTTTGCCCCAAAAACTGCCACAGAGAAAAGTGGGGTAATAAATGTGCAGACGATTCTCCACTCCTCTGCAGGAAACACAATGAGCAATTAATGTCCATCACCATCTTCCAAAAGATTCTCATCTAGAAACACGTTCCCACTACTCTTCTCTTTAACTACAAACTCGATCAATCCGATCATCACAGCTTTTGATATTGCCGAAGAGGGACTTCACACTTAAGAAGAATTCCTCCACTTTGTTCTTCAATCGATCCTGTTGTCACTCTTTAACATTGAGGTTTTTGCTCATTCATCTTCCCTAGCCTTGAGGACGTTTTAGTGCTTGAAGATGATCTTTAATGCTTGGCCTTTATCACTTCCTCCATCCTGATCTTGAAGGATTTTCTTGCCTTGGACTCGCCCATTTCTTCCTTGCCACCTACCTGCCTGAGTTGGGTACATATGAGACATCATGGAGGAGTTTGAAATGTGTAACTTTATCTCCTTCCAAGGTTATAACGTTGTCCTTCTCTATCACCTCAAGTCATCATGTCTTGGTCTCGATGTTCACCCTGCAAAACAAACAAAAGAAGAGCATCAGAACACTTATAGTATAAATTCACTTCACTTACCTAATTCCCATGTTTTGATTTCCAAGGTCTGCTTGATCTCTGGATCTGATAAAATTCATCATTTTTCTCTAGCATAATTTTTCATCATGGGCGCATCTAGAGACTTGTGCGTTCATTTCATAAGGCCTTCTCCAAGGGCGCATCTACCACCTTGTGTTTGGAGTTTTATTTTCCCTTTCCTTACAAAATTTTAATGACCCTCATTCCCTCTTCATGGGTGCACTTGGAGGGGGTCCTCTTTGATTTTGCAACGCCTTAGAATCCTTTTCCACTTATTTCATTCCACCTCCCTTTGGCTTTTACATTCCTGCCTTAGAAAATATTTGATTTCTCTCACATGTTTCTTGCCTTAGAAACTTTTTAGCATCTTGTTCACCTTGCTTGGGCGCATTTCCTTACCTTTTGCACCATGTTTTAATGCCTTAGAGAATTTTCACTATCTTTTCCCCTTCTTACCTGCCTTGGGCGCACTTGGGAGGGCTCACTTCAAGTTTCCAAGCCTTAGAAAATACTCTTCAACCTCGTACCACCTTGGGCGCATTTTGACCTCTTGGCATTCTATTTCATGCCTTAGAAAACACTTGACTCTCTTTCAGACCCCTAGGCATATATGAAGGCTTGAGCTTTCATTTTCATACCTTAGAAATTCCTTCAATTCATCTACCTCCTCTAGGCGCATATCACCTCTTGTGCCTTTGTTTCACCCCTTAGACAATCTCCACTTGAGCATCCTAGGGCGCATTTGAGGGGTTGTAGTTTCATTTTCATTGCCTTAGCCAATTTTATCCAACTCCTTCCTTGGGCGCATTTGGGCCCTTATGCTTTCATCTTCCATGCCTTAGTAAATTTTGTGCATTTCCTACCCCATGATGGGCGCATTTAGGAGGATCTACTTTCATTTGTTATACTTAGAACCTTTTCATGCCTTCATACTCTCCCTAGGGCGCATTTGGAGGGGCCTGCTTCAAGTTTCATGCCTTAGCAAATTTTCAATCATCCAGTTTCCTCCTTGGGCGCATTTGGAGTGTGTAGCTTCCATTAGAAACATTCTCAAGTCTCTATCTTCTTGAGGGCGCATTCTAGAAGGTGAGCTTCCATTTTATACTTAGAATCTTTTTCAACACTTCCACTTCATGCCAAGGGTGAATTCGGGGCGAGTGGACTTCATGTTTTCTTACTTAGAAAATTTCCTTGCACCCCTTCTCAACTTGGGTGCATTTAGGGGGTCAAGTTTTATATTCTCAACGCCTTAGAATAATTTCACATCACTTCTCCACTTGGGCGCATTTCCCTAGTGGTGCCTCCACTTTGCATGACTTAGAAAATTTCTAAGTCCTGACCTTTCAACCTTGGGCGCATTTTGAGGGGGAACTTTCATTTTGGCACTTAGAAATTTCTTCAACATTTCCCTCTCTCACCATGGGCGCGTATGGGAGTGCCTGCTTTTAATTTCACCACTTCGAAAATTTCTCACATCATACTCATAGCTTGAGGGCGCATTTGAAAGGTTAAGCTTTTATTTCCAATGCCTTAAAAATATTTTCACCTGCTTCATGCTCTGGGCGCATTTTGAAGGTGGTGCTTCAAGTTTGTTGCCTTGGAAACTTTTTAAGCCTCCATCATCTTCCTTGGGCGCATATGACACCTTGCATTTTCATTTCCAATGACTTAGAAAATTTTCATGCTTCTCCACTTCCTTGAGGGCGCACTTAGAAGGTGGCTACTTCTATTTTCACAACTCAAAACTTTTCCATGCCTCTAGCCACCTTGAGGGCACATTTGAGGGTGTACACTACCATTTTTCTTCAATTGATTAATTTCTCACCTCACTCCTTGCTTGGGCGCATATGAAGGGGGTGGCTTCCATTTTCAACACCTTGGAAGATTTTCAACTCATCTTCCTGGAGCTTGGGCGCATTTCAAGGGGTCTCCTTCCAATTTAACTTGCATGCCTTAGAATTTACATCTGAAGTGCTAAGGAGACCTCTGGAGGTGGCTCTCGGATACTTGGCCATTTTTTAGCTTGCTCACCCTCATTTTCTATTTTTAGTAACCTTTTGATTTTCGAACCTCTGCAACTCTTATTGACTTGAAATTTGCCAAGCGTGACCCTCATGACTTGTTTGACCTGTTCACACCTACCCCTTCATGCTGACCTACTATTTTTAGCCCTGAACTAAAGGTGACTTACTATAAATAGTAAGTGCTCGAATTGCACTCAAATTTTACCAATAGACTGCTTGAAGGATGCCGATCATGATGGATACATCAATTTTTCATTTTTCCCAAGTTTTGCCCCTCTTTTTAAGCATAAAAGTAGGAAACCCTAATCTGACTTGCATGTGCCTTAAATGACCTCATTTTTGTTGCATGCTACTCTATTCGTGAAATTGAAGTGTTGGGGAGTTGCTGGAGTGAACCTGCTAAAAATAGTAAGTGCCTGAAAAAGTGATCAATTCACTGTCAAATGTATTTGTATGTCATACTGCCCGAGAGATCTCAAAAAACCAAGAAAACTGGTTTGCATGCGAGCACTTGCTAAAAATAGCAAGTCATCATTTTGACTTGCATGTTACATCATCGCGAAGCTCTTGAAAACCCCAGAAAGAATATCCTGACATGCATTGTAAAATCACATATGCAAACCCTAAAATTGCCTCTGAAGTCACAACTGCTAAAAATAGAATGTTGTTCGAATCTGCTCAAATTTTGCGTGTAAGCTCTTTGAAGTGTCCTAAATGTGGTGGAGCAGTCAGAATTTCCAAAATCATGAGGGAAAGGCCTCAAATTAAGTACTTACTGAAAATAGTAAGTTGTCAGAATTCAGTGAAAATTTAAATAGGGGCCTGCCTGAAGCATCTTGATTGCAATGCCAAGCTCAGATTTAAATTTGCCAACTCAATTTGACCTTAAACAAGCCTGAAGAATAAAAACCCTAACTCACAGACTACTTCAAACTTAGCCAAAATTGCAACTTAGGTCAAAGATAGGGACATCCCCGAAAAGACAGAAGGGACAGAGAGAGACACACACAAAACAACCCAAAAATCAAAGCCAAAAGACCAGAATGGAGCAAAAATTAGGGGGTACCCATTTTGAATGGGGTGATGTGTGAAAATGTCACAACACCTCATTTAGTTTAAAAATAATTCCCCACATTATTCTAAAAATGACTAGAAAATACCTTTTTTTAAATTACCTTACAATGGCCACATTTTCAAGGAACACTTTTAAATATTAGATCCTCTTTAATAACAAAACATGAGTTGCCTTTTTATAAATATAACATTAAGTTACTAGCTCAACTTAAGTTATATTAATATATTATTTCCCTTACCTTACCCCTTAGCCAATGAGAAATAAAATAATAGGCTAGGGGACTCCCAAATACTTATGTCAAGAAAAGGGACATGTCACTCTCTTGGAAAAGGAAACTATTTGTGTTGTAATATTTGAGAGACAATGCAAACAAAAGGAGATGCAAGGGTGTGATCATTTTATTCCAACCATAGAAACGGAAATCGAGATTAATTGTAAAAATTGGAAATTGCCAAGTTTGTTGATTTTCCCCCACCATTAAATTGCGTTTTTTACCAAAATTATTGACCCACAATTTTCAACGAGATTTTGGCATGTAAATGCATTAAAAGAGAGAATATAATAATAAATATGTTGATAATACTTGATAATAATATTCCACTTTGAGATAGCAACCACCTAATCCACTACGAGAGAGATACCTCTAATATTCTTCAATAAGAACACAATACTCCTTATGGAAGAAGCCACTCCATGCTATATCTCCAAGAGATCCCAAATACCATATGATACTTCACACATATCCCTAAAATGATAATCACCTCCTTTATATAGACCTCCTCCTAATAATACAATGGAGAGTTAATCCTAATGAAGGCCTACTCATCACCAAATATAGTTAATTACACAAGTTATCCACATAAACCAATATAACTAACTTAAGGGATGTGTGCCACATGTCAACATCTCCATCCACTTATATTATAATATCATATCCCTAGGTACATAACAAAAAGTCAAGGAAACATTTGCTAGGGCAACATGGTTAGGATTTTAGGAAATTTTGTGAGGAAAATGACACTATCTAATTGTTTTTTGGGCCATCGGTCGTCCATGGAGTTGTGGGACCCACTGCAGTTGTGCAAGCTGCAAGGGCCCATGGCCCATGACGATAAGCCCCTATGTGGCAAGGCGTGCACGGCAAGGTTCGCTACACTCTATAATCTTTTATTTTATTTTTTTTACTTCAATTTTTTTAATTTTGTTTTCATTCTTTTATGATTTATATTCAAACTATAATATAATTATTTGTGTGAATTTATACAATTATATTATACACTAGCATATATATCTTTCAAAAATCTATAGAAAAAAATTTTTTGCTTCTATAAACAACAAAAATCTATATATTACAATTCATGGGCTAAACTCTCAATTTTGTTTGCTCTCTATGTCTCTAAGCTATGTAAATGCCTTTAAATTTCAAAAACAAAAAAAAAATTGTTACTTTTTCTACATTTTTTTACACTTTTTTTGAAATATATTTTTTTCCCATTTAAATCCCTTTTTTTCCAAAAAATCTTATACTTTTGATTTGCTGATTTTTTCCCCCAAACGATTTTTGCTGCTATGAATCCAACAATCAACAATGATTCTTTATGTGAGATCATTTCTCTTTGGTTACTAACATGTGCTTTATTTTTCAATCATGGAGTCCATGACATCTTATATTTCTCCTAAACTGACTAATATGTATCAACAAACTTAATCATAATCATGACGAGCTTAATAAAACTCAAGATGTAATCTACATAAGCCCAATCATCATTCAAGATCAATGATTTGACCTTTTGGGCCCTTTATTAATTTGTTTGCCTCCACACACTAATGACTATGGTGCTCAGTGTCTCTCACCCTTTCAAAAGTGATCTCAAGACAATTGTGTGTGATGCAAATCAAGTCTCAGTGACCTAATATAGTGTCAAAAAACCAAATTAAAATTTTTGAAAAGCAAATGAGATGTCATATAGTTAAAATTTTAATGCAAACTAAAAAGATATTGAAATTTTATGAACTTAACTTTAACAGCTCCAACTTGGAAGACTTGAAGATGGCTAGTGACATATGATGGTTTGTCACAAACATCTAAATCTCCTTACCCCTCAGTGTACATTTCTTGCACCCACCATATCTCTATGCCAATCTTCTACATCACCAAATTGCAAGAGTAAGCATGGTATCCAAAAATATGCCCATATGTTGCCTAGACAAATAAACTTGCTGCCCTACAAATTTTAGTGTTGTTCATTATGACTTGGACAACATTTTCAGCACCCCCCATCTCTATTGCCTTTGAGGATTTTGGCTATAGTATTTGCATCTTTCACTTGCCCCTTACAATCAACATCCTTTGAAAACATTGCCCCTTTAGGCAAACTGCAATGACATTAATTAAAGGTCATTTCCTACAATCTTTCCATCCATAAGAAACAATGGGCACTCATGTGTAGTGATGTCTCTACAAAGTGTTTTTCTTTTTCCAAGAAGGTGGTGGCCACCTTCTCATACCTAGGACCTACGTAACCCAAGGGTGTTTGATTGATTCTCATCACCATTTCCCAACAATATGGTGATATCACTAGGTTGAAAAAAAGGCTAATTGCTGTAAAAATATAACATGCTACATGTCCATGTATAATGTTCCTTGCCTCATTCTAAAATGTCTTATTCAATGGGCATCTTTTGTTAAAAAAAGAGACTTTATCATCTTCTTGGAAAGACGTCATCACAAAGATAGGGTGTGAGGTAGCCACTATAGAGATCCCAAAAATGCCCCTTAGGTAGCTTGTGCAATCCTTTATTGGACAAACAATAAGATATTAATTTTGCTCTATCTTGTACAATATCAACCTCTTCTTGCTTTTTAATATATAAGAGAATTTGTTCCTTTGGTAACCCCCTTTTTTTACTATAGACAAACTCTAGTTCCCTAGTGTAATGTTCCCTATTTGGGATATCCCTAGATTTTGCCCTAAAATCACAATTCGAATCCAAAATAAGAAATTTAAAGCATTTAAGATTATAAATTTACCCATTGAAATGCCCTTTATAAGATATGAATCCCGGTTTAGGTCCTTCACACAATATTAGTCACTAGAAATTAACATTAAATCATAAGCCATGAAAATATACATATTACTAATCATTAGTAAACATCATGATATCCATGGACATTAGTCATATAAAAATCTAATTAAGGCAATAGCCATTCTAATGTGGATTTCCCATAATAATCTCATTAGGAATTCGTTGAAATACTTGCAAACCGTAGTCTCAAGGTTGGTCGCCCTTGTATTGCAAGAGCATGGAAGGTGGGTGGCCCTTCCATCCCTCGATCCACTTTAGAGGCGCTCCATCCTCCTTGATCAAGCCCAAAAGCACTCATTCACCTCCCAGCCCACAAGCTTGCATCTCAGGGTGGTGTGCTCAATAAGAGCATGAAGACTACATCCCTTCCACCAAGCCCGAGAGCACACATTTGCCTCTTGGCCCACAAGCGCTCCATCTCGGGGATGGCATACTTCATGGCAGGTTTGTTGGGCCTTCACCTCTCGTGAACTCGAAAGGTTGATCGGTTTTCCTGTTTTGCAATCACTTCTCTAAATTCAAAATAGATTATTATAAGAATCTATTGTCCATATTTATAATAAAGGAAGAATCATAATTGCTTATAAGGATCAATTATTGTTGTAAGCATCATTATTGCATAATCGTATAAATATATATAATACACACACACACACATATATATATATATTTATATTTATATTTATATTTATATTTATATTTCATATGTATATATAAATAAATATATATATGAAATATATATATATATATATATACACACACACACACACATATAAGGTTCCAGTCCTTATTTTCCTTTTTCCAATCTGCTAGCTTTATCGATCTCTAATTGATCCAATGATCCCAAAAATGATCCCTTACACAATTGATTTCTTCTTCCTTTAATATCTTCCATTAGGTGGGAAGAGTCACATATTTCCACCCACAGCCTTTCCTTAGAGAAGGTACACACCCCTTCATAACCCATCGCTGCTTTTAAAACCATTTATCATTGATAATTATATTCCTTTAAAAGTTGCCGCCCATGTTATACTTTAAATTAAGGTTAATCGACCATTTGTTGTTTTAAAGAGCCTAGGATATAGGTGGGGGATCCTTAAGGCTGTGATTTATTAATGCTACGAACTCATCTGTGTAATCCTACAAACTTATCTGTTAATAGGGGGCATGACAGTCCACCCTTCTTGAGATTGTTTGTCCTCAAGCAATTTCAGATTGGGATGATCAAATATTTCCACTCCTTCCCAAGTGGCGTCTTCTATAGCTAGACCCTTCCATTTTACCAAATACTCAAGAATAGTCTTGTTTCTTAACTTCTTTTCTCGCATATTAAGAATGGCTTCGGGTTCCAAAATCAACTTACCTTCACCATCAAGTGGGGGCAACTCTAAACATGGAGTAATATGTTGTCCTAGTACCTTCTTGAGGCGAGACACATGGAAGACATTATGGATTTTGCTATTTGCCAGTAGTTCCAATTCGTAGGCAACCTCACCTATCCGTCTTAAAATCTTATATGGCCCATAGAACCTTGGTTTGAGCTTCTCGGCCCCACTTGCTTTGATGGATGATTGCTTATAGATTGCAATCTTAGGAAGACTAAGTCTCCTACTTCAAATGTCCTTTCAATTCTCCTTCAATCAGCATATATTTTTTGCTGATATTGTGCTTGTGCAAATTATCTTTGAGCGTATTCATAATGTCTACATTTTTGTTGCACTAAGTCTTTAGCTCCCGATACTCGACTTTTGATGAGGATTAAATTACCAAATGAGGTTGCCTCAGACCCATACAAGGCTTTGAAGGGACTCATTCCTATTGACATATGATGGGAAGTGTTATAACAATATTCCCCAAGGTGTAACCACTTGATCCATGCATTTTGTTGTCCAGTAACATAGTTTCGTAGGTATCCATCCAACCATTTGTTGACAATCTTCATCTACCCATCAATTTGTGGATGGTAACTTTACTTGGAGTGAGTTTTGTCCCTACGAGTTTGAAAATTTCTTGCCAAAATAAGCTAAGGAATCTATTGTCCCTGTCGTTGATGATGTTTCTAGGTAAACCATGTAGCTTAAAAATCTCTTTGAAGAAAACATTGTCTACATCTGGAGCTCTATAGTCTTTGTTGATATGGCAATGAAATGAGCATACTTAGTCAAACGATCTACCACCACATATATACAATCTTTTCCTTGCACCTTTGGAAGCTCTGATATAAAATCCATGGAAATACTTTCCCATTTTTGGTTTGGTATGGGTAGTGTTTGTAGTAGGACTGTGGGAAAGGTTTGTTAGGCTTTGTTTCTTTGGAACATCATACATTCTTGAACATGTTTTAAGATATCTTTCTTAAGACCTTTCCAAGAATATTTCTCCCTTACTTGCTTATAGATTTTAATATCCTTGGTGTTCTGCCAAGAAGTTGTCATGGTATTCTCAAATAATTTTTTCATTAATTTTTGAGCCTGGTACTAGATATATCCTATCTTTGTATAGGATGAGTTCCTCCACCACTTTATATTCTTCATTTTGTAGATTTCCTTCAAGGATGTCATTTGCCCATGGATCTTTGACATATTCAATAATAATCGCATTCTTCCAATCGACAAAAATGCTTGCTATGGAACATAAGTAGGGTTTTTGGGAAAGAGCATCAGCTACAATGTTGTTTTTCCTTTTGTATATTCTATGTCACAATCATAAGCTTGCAACTTGTTGACCCATTTTTGTTGTCAGTCATTTAAATCCTTTTGATTTAGAAAAAATCTTAGGCTATTGTGATCAGTTTTTACAATGAATCTTCCACAAACCAAATATTGTTTGAATTTGGCTAGAGCATGCATGATGGCCAACATTTCCTTATCATAAATGGAGTAATGCTTTTCAGTTTCGGTAAGCTTGCGACTTTCAAATGCAATTGGGTGTTTGTTTTGCATGAGTACTACCCCGATGTCCTCACCAAAAGCATCACATTCTAATTCGAAAGGCAATGTAAAATCGGGAATGGCTAGAACAAGACAAGAACTCATGATCTCCTTAAGTCTTTCAAAAGCTTGTTGAGCTCCTTCGTTCCATGCAAAGGCTCTCTTTTTTGTTAAGTTAGTGAGTGGGGTAGTGATTTTTGAAAATCCTTTGACAAATCTTCTATAGTAGCTGCATAGACCCAAGAAACCCCCTAGATGAGTTAGGGTTCTCGATTTTGGCCATTCCCTTATAGCCTTTATCTTTTCTTCATCCACACTTACCCCTTGTGTGTCGATTTTGTGTCCTAGTTATAGGATTTCTCCTAACCCAAATTCAGATTTTGAGACTTTGGCATATAGTAATTCTTGCTCAAGAATTCCTAGGACTTCATCAATATGCTTAAGGTGATTTTACTATAAATCAAAATGCCATCAAAAAATACCAATAGGAACTTCCTTAGTTATTTCCTAAATAAGTGATTCATACATGATTGGAATGTGGCAAGGGCGTTAGTTAAGCCAAAGGGTAGAACCAAAAATTCAAAGTGTCCAAAGTGGCATCTAAAGGTAGTCTTAGGGATATCTTCCTTCCTAATTCTAATTTGGTGATAGCCAGATCTTAGGTCAATCTTAGAAAAGTATTTTGCTCCATGTAATTCATCAATTTGTTCATTGACTCTAGGGATAGGGTAACGGTTTTTTATGGTCTTTATATTTAGGGCCTTATAATTAATGCACATTCTCATGGTGCCATCCTTCTTTTTGACTAGTACCACGAAGGAGGCAAAGGGACTTAAACTAGGTTGAATGTGTCCCATTTCAAGAAGCTCTTTAATTGTTTTTTCTATTTCTTCTTTAAATTTTCAGGGGTGCCTACAGGGTGTAGCAATTACGAGTTTAGCCCTTTCTTCAAGTTCTATGGTGTGCTCAAAACCTCTTTTTGGAGGTAGTCTTGGGGGAATGTTGCCAAATACCTTTTTATGTTTGTTTAGGAGGGGTTTGATGTCAACATTTATAGCTTTGTTTTTGGGGGAGGACTTGTCAATATCATGCATTGGGAAGCCCATTCAACTTGCCCATGCCTAAAGGTTCTTTCCATCCTTTTGGACACCCAAGACAACATATGTGTCTCCCATGTTTACAACGTAGAAGTCTTCTTTAATGGGATGCCTTCCCAAGGTGATGCTTAGTTGTGGTACCCTTCTTGTGCATGGGGTATTTAACACATCAGCCATGGCTACCTTAAAGCCCTCGAAATTTGTGTGTGGCACAGCTATCCACTAGTATGGTCACCTTTTGTCCCTTAAGAACACTATGAATTCGGAAGGGGTGGTATCTAGATGCTTTTGAGATTGCAACCTAATATACCTAATTATTGAAGGGCTATCGGAGACATTTTGAGGTTTGGTGAGTGCTTTTGACCCCACAACCCTCCAAGATGCTATTCAAAAGGCCCTATGATTGGAAACCACATCAACAAAGAAAAAGAGCCAACCCAAGAATATGACATCCAAATCATATAACCAAACTCCCAACAAAAGAAATTGGCAACCCAAGCCATTACCTTCTCAAACGCACATGACTTGGGAAGACAGGACAAAGTTCCAAAGGCAAGGATTGTGTTTTGAATGCAAGGGAAAATGGGAGACAGGACATAAGTGCCTAGGACAAGCACATAATCTAGAGGCATTATTCGACTAAGAACTATGGGACGAAGAAAGTGAAACTCCAAGCAAGAATGGAAGGTTCTAGGAAGAAAACTATGGAACCCTCCGTAATTCCTAGTACCATGACAAAGAACCTTTGGAATTCGGTAACATAGTATTCCACAAACCCTTGTTGTTTTAATTGGTTTAATTCTTTGAAGTGCCTTTCAAGGTGTTTTTGGTCGAATCGGTCCATGAGCCTTTGTGTGAACTCATCATATGTTGTTATATTTTTGTGTCCTTGTGTAATAATGCCATGGTGCCACCAATCATGTGCAACCCCTTCTAAATGTAAAATGGCAAACTAGATAGCATCTTCTCCTGTCATGGGACTAAGGGAAAAGTAGGTATCCAATATTTGGACCCATGAATATGTCGTGACCTTTCCCGACCCATCAAAGTTGGGGAGAGTCATTTTACTCACCCTTTGATGTAAGTCTTTATTTGTTTTCCTATTTCCCTTTCTACAGGTAGTTTGTGATCTTGTATCATAATATGCCTCAAATGGTATCTCTCTCAAATGGGATATTTCCATTTTGGCCTTGTTGAGTTTCGCAATGATTGTTTGGTGGAGGGTGGAAGTTTATTGCTGCATGTCCTGTACTAAGCCATCTACTAGAAGTTTGATCTGCACTCCCAATGGCTAAGATGAATCTCCTTGGACATGTGGAAATTTAGATTGGATGTCACTTATGACTCCCTCCAGTTGCTCTATGTTATCTATGCTTGAGAATGTCTTCCCTTGCAATCTGAAGGAAAATATCCCCCAATTGAAATGTTTGTAATGGAGAAATGCTAGCAATGTCAACTTGGGAGCCAACAACTAGTTGGATTTGCCTTTATTGTGCTAAGAAGACCTTTATGGACTACATTGGTGATGTTGTTGTGGATGAAGACGACTTCTACAAAGACGATGGTAATTGAGAAGGTATTTCTTTATTAACAAAAGAGTTCGTGCCTCCAAAAGGGGAAGATGGAATTTCGTGAAACTGTCTCTTCCTCCTATACTTCTGCATAGGCCTTCTTGGTGGCTTCTATTATCTCCTCTTGTATTTGCTTTGTAACATTTGGATTCTTCATCATGATTTTATTTACCTTTTCCTTTGAATGGAGCTCCCAAGCCTATATTTGTGTTATTTTCTCCTTTTGTGTAGCAGTGGCTAAGGGAGTGATCTCCGCTAAAGCTTCTTCTTTCAATTGATCCTCTTCTTGTACAGCTTGCACCCTTCTTTGTTGTAAGGTGTTGCTTCAATTATAGCTTTGTTTGGAGCTCCCATCTCTTCATATAATGCCACTGGTTATTCCAATACCCCTTGTTTAAATAGGCCATTAAATAGAGAGTTTTCATTCAAAAGAGCCTTTGGTTGCTTCTACTAATGGCTCACTTTGTGGAGGTGTAGTGGGTAATTTTCTCTTTGCCTTGACCTTTTCTTCTAACAGTGTGGATGAAGTGGGAGAGGCTCCTACTTGTAATCTTCCAAATCTACGTAGAGTGGAAATGCTCTGCTCTTCGAATTCTTCCTTTGCAACACCCCATGTCTCTCTTAGTTTTTCTTTGTTCTTTTCTATGTGTTCCTCAAATTTCTTTTTGGCCAGATTGTTCATATACTCTCTATAGGTTGTAAGACTCTCCGCATTAGGATTCTTTGACAGCCGAAGCAATGTTGTCGCATAAGAGTCTATTTCTGCATTGCTTACTTCATAGGGCAATTATGGTATCCATGAAGTGCGGAGTTCAATAGCTTCCATGAGGGTGTAATCTTTGTCAACCAAGAACACAACGTCCTTGATGCGCTGCACCACATCATAGGAGATGTATTCCCTACCTTGTAACTTTTGTTGAAGGGATTTGAAAAATCCCCAATATGTGTATGTGAATGATGTAGCGTCCTTGAAATGTCGAACATGATCTAGGCGGCTAGCAGTCTTGATGTTTCCCAAATCTTTCCCACAAATGTCAATAACTCATTCAGAAAATAAAATGTCAGACAAATGATTAGTGTGCCAAACCTAAACTAATAATGTGATTGCTTTGTCCACTATATGTTCTCCAAGAGTTGTTCCCGCAACACTTCGTAGAGGTCGATATCTTTCCCCTCCATTATCATTTGAGATGCAACATGAATTGATGTTGCCGTAGCGAGACCTCTTTTTTAGTGTAGTATACTTTGTATGCAATTCCCATATTTGCGTATCTTACGGCCGGGTTTGTAATTTTATTGACATCCACGCTCCGACCATCATAAATTGCTCTCATTACCATTTTTTATGGCCTTATTTGGAGAGACTTCTCCTTGTGCATACAATCTTGTTACCATTTGGATGGCTTCTTTTGTAATCCAGTAGGGTTTGTCAAGATAGATGTACTCATCATGGATTCAACTGAGGATTATCAAAATCCACCCCTCTTCCATTGTGAAATCCGAGAATATTTTCCAAATATCCAGCTTCTCTTGCACGTGGCTATATTCGATAGATAATCTTTTGTACCTGGCTGCAATCGAGTTTTCTAGAGTGCCTCAAACTTAGTGTGATCAATCTCTTTGAGTGAAGCATGTATGTATTTCCAAACGTCCTCTATATATATGATGTTGGTGGGAACTTTAGAAAGAGCCCCAACAAGATCTACCTCCATTGCTTTACGGGATAGATAATCTTTTGTACCTGGCTGCAATAGGGTTTTCTAGAGTGCCTCAAACTTAGTGTGATCAATCTCTTTGAGTGAAGCATGTATGTATTTCCAAACGTCCTCTATATATATGATGTTGGTGTGAACTTTAGAAAGAGCCCCAACAAGATCTACCTCCATTGCTTTACGGGGGAACTTCTTGTATTGAGGACAAGGTTTCTGCAAGATGTCCACAAGCACAGGTGCGGCCATTTTTCTAGGTGATGGGCAAATACAGAGATGAAAGTAAGGTTTCGCAAAATGAGCTCTCAATTTTCGCGAGAGAAGCAAGTGTATGCAAAGTGAGAGTGTCATGTCCCCCGAATTGCAACACTAAAAATATTAAAATAACCAAACCTTGAAATGTAAATAAAGGAAAAAAATAAATATAAATATTAGATAGTATTATATTCATAATACAGTTATTATAAATACAAAATAAAACAAGTTGATATTGTAATTGTTATTGCACAAGAAAACTGAATTCGAAAAAAAGACTATGCTCTAAATTAAATAAACAAATAATAATCATAAATCACTTTATGGAATCCTAAAAGCATCGATTCAAATAAGAGACATATTCATTGCCTTGAAACAAGCAGCGATAAAAGGTTATTTTAGAGAGGAATTAAGACTATTTAAAAGTCAACAATGGGGTGTCATAAGGGATTAACATTTATTAAAGACAAAACAATTAGGCTAAGAGACACGTCCCCAGCCAAAGAGGTATGTCCCTGACCACATCGGGTATTAAAGGGATTCAATTTCTAAGCAAGAGGGGATCGATTTGGGGGAATAGGAGGGAAAAGGACATAACACAAGGAATATTTCTGGATGGGACAACAAACATATTAATAAACTATAATCATTGAATCATATACAGAAATAAATCTGCATTTAGAAAAAAAGATTGGGAATAAAGAAATGCACCGCAGAAATCATTAAAGAAGAAGGAGATTAGAAATAAGAAAAGATAAGGAAGGTTAATATATATATATATATTCCAAAATATCAGATCCAAGTGCTCTTGGGAGCCATGATCATTATAGAAGAAATATGAAGGAAGGGAATAGAATAAGGAAGGAAAGGCATGGCTGGCTGGAAATTAAGTGGTTCTACACGGATATCTACAGAATTGACCAGCAATAAGGAGATAAGTATTTTATGAATTTAAATAATAAGTTAGATAAATGTTTGTACATTTGAATAATGATGTTGATAAATACATCATGGATTTAAATAATAGTTCATACATGATGTTATTTATTTAATGTTATCAATTTTTTATTAATGACATTGGGAATAATAAATCATGCATGCTACTAGTTACCTTATAACATTGCTGATATGTTTTGCTCCATTGACATTATTGTATGTAATTATATATATATATATATATATATGATTATACAATAAAGATGCTTGTAACAATTATCGAGCCTTATAAGTAATTGTGATTATTTGATAGAAAAAATGAATAGATTTATGAATGTCTTTATTCTATGATTGATCAGGAAAAGGAGAAAAAGAATATAGTCTGAACACTAAACCATCATAAAAGGATGTATTTAGAAAATCAGGGCAAGAATTATGGTTATCCCATAAAGGGGACATTACAGAGAGTAGTAATAGTGTCTTCAAGAGTTTATAACCCTCAACAATGATAAGTGCATTTAATGTTGTGGTCGTTCCCCATCTTCTCGCGTCTATTTAACCGTTGTCTTTTCTACGACTCTTTTTGGTAGGTAAATTTACTGTGCTATAGTACATTTATGGTACACATATAGTATAGGGTATTTTTAGTTTTATTTCGGTGTTTGGTGACAGTGTGTTAGTTCAACATCCTTTAGCATACCCTTAAAATCAATGCTTGTCCAAGGAAATAGATCTTCAAACTCGGACAATGGTTTTCTTAGGGTTATTCTCATTTATTCAACTTTATCATAGAACAAGAAGGTGTGAAGGAAATTGTGTTGGAATTTTGGTGTTATCAGAGACTCTCCTTGTATGTACCTTGTCCTGATTAGTATTTCGAAGGCATGCCATTGAGGGATATTGTCTTGATTGATTTTCCATCAGCATGCAACATTGCAAATTAATGTGTCTTGTAATGCAGCAATCCACAAGTCCTCTTTGTCAAAAGTTCTCTCCATGTCTTCCAAATACCCATTTAAATATCAACTCCTGAACAACGAGGTAATTTGATATGTGAAATGCCTCTATGAATGTGGTTTGTATGTCTTTGCCTCTTGGAAATAAGAGCAATACTATCTTTTGCTTCACCTTTTGAACTTTGTGGTGCATTTTCTTCATCTGTGGTAGATTGCGAAATATTTTTAGGATGCCTACATACCATAGATACCTTTCTAAAACAATTCACCTTCTGAAAAGTTAATTTTGGCTCTCCTTGCATCCAAGCATTCAACACTTCCTCACTATTTGTGCTTCCACCTACACTTTCTAGTTCAAAATCTCCTTCAGTATTGGGTTCTTCAAATATATTTGTTCTAGGTAGTTTACCAATAGAATAAATCTGTCTTGTATTCTCTCCATCCTCTTCTTTTGAAGCAACTTCTTCTACATAGGATTTGTCTACATCTACTCCTAGAGATATGTGGATGATTTTGTTATCATTAGCAAAATATAATTCTTCTTTTCTTGAATCAACTATCCCATTAGCATTTACAAACCATTGTAATCCTAGGAGGGCATTAAATCTGTCAAAAGGTTCCTTCATGGCTACTACCTCAAAATTAATTGCTAATTTTACTCCTAAGACATTTACCTCTATATTTTCCCATGTTCCTAGGGTTCGCATAGATGAACCATCAACTAAGCCAATGTTATATGGAGTGTTAGTTAGCTTCGGCTTCCCTAGTTTTTCCCAAGTTCTCTTTGGAATCTTATTAATATCTAAACCCAAATCAACCATAGTCTCCTTAGTCTTCTTATGATTGATATGGGCAATAATCATTATTGGTCTATTCTTCCAATCCTAGTTTGTTTTCGCCACTCTCTGAACTTGTGGCCAAATATTTGTTTGATTGTTCCAATATCTACATAATAGTTGTAACTTCTCTAATAGATTCTTCTACTGTACTAATGCAATAAATTGTTTTAATGTGGTGACTTTTTCCTCTTAAAAGTAACTTTTTTCCTCATTTTGCTACTAATTTATGACTATTTTTGCATTCTCCATGATTTGATCATGTTGGTGCTTATTGGGGATGAATTGTTCTTCCTCGTCAACTTTTATGTCTATGATGATTTGTTTATTCTTTGCAATGTTGGTTCCTTGGCAGGTAACTACCGCAATCTAGTTTTTCTTGTTATTTATGTTCTTAGTCTTTGATATCGATACTTTTTCTCCTCTTGATGCTCTTTGCCGAATGTTTCCTCTTCTATAGAGGTATTTGATTGCCAAATTTCTTGTTTCAAACACCTCCTTGCACCATGCAGTAAATCTTTTGGTACTTTTTGCATCAACCTACCTCCTTTAGATAAATTTGGTCCTTGTAATTCATCACTCTTCAACTGTGGTGGTGTATTCTGGAAATAGTGTTGTGCTTGTCACAATTGAAGAGATCATGGTCCAAGTTGTCACAAAAGGCACAATTCTTTTTCTTATCAAACCAGCATTCAGTGGAGTAATGGCATGGTCTATTGCACTTATAATAATCGGCATCCTCCCTCCTTTGGTTTCCTCTACCTCATCCCATTCCTCCTCTATAATTGTTAAAGGACCTATTATCTTCATTGTGAGTATGTGGAGGATTATTTTGCATTGCGTTAGCATTTCTATTATTCCTGCATGGAGGTTGTCTATATTCAAAGTCCTATGTGTAGAGAGATATTCCACGAGTCCTTTGACATAAGCCATAGTCTGGTCAGTCTCTCAATCATATACGCGGTATTTAGAACAATAAGTTCATGTTCACTTTCTTCATTTATGATCCAAAACCTTGTTGAGGGACAACCATCCATTTCATAGTATCTATTCACCACATAATCCACTAAATATTGATTAAGTCTTTTGCGGAATTGTTTGAAAAGCTACTCATAACGCAACGGCCCTTTTCTCACCTTGTGCCTTGGGGAAATCATTTCTTATGTGGCCTTCTTTGCCTACTCTTCTCCACGGTTGGGCTTCAATACAACAAGCCAAAGTTACTACATCCGAATAAGTGTGAAATGTTAGTGTTTTAATGATCAAATAATACAACTGAAAGCACTCAAAAAATTGCAACACATAAGACAATAAACACAGCAAGATACCTTGGGAAAACCCTCCTTTCGAGGGAGAAAAACCCAGCAAATATGTCTCTTATATAATTAAGAAATAAGAGCAGAAATCTGCTTACAACTCAGGCCCAGCTCATGGCCGAATTTGATACAATGAATAATAGCACCTCTGCTAGATGCAAAGATGCAATTGAGTATGCTTCTCCTTGAAATTGGCATGCTGCTGCAAGATGATGCTCTGCTGCTCAAGTGCGAACTTCTGTAGAAATGTGAATTATGCTGATCGAACTTGATTGACAAATGAACAAAGTCGACCTTGTACTTATACAAAATGAGGTGACTCTTCAACTAGGTCAACCACCTTTAATAAATAAAGAATTACATAATATCAAGGAAGGTCGGCCCAAGAATGAACAAAAATTAAATACATAATGTTGGCCTTCTCTTAAGCATATAAAAAATGAATAGCTATAAAGCTACATTCAATTTTTTATTATCTTCTTGGAATTCGTGTGCTAGGAAGTAGACTCATGCAGCCGCATTATCATCAACAATCCCTCTCAGCTAGGGAGGAATACTTCCAGCTGTACAAGACATATCACCTCATCGTGACAAAAGAATATAAGATATCACCTCACCGTGAGGAGATATCACCTCACCGTGAGGTGATATCGGATATCACCTCATTGTGATATCAACCATCATGGCTACCTCCATAGATGGTATGTACAAGTGCTCATCACTCAATGTGATGTTGTCACCTCATCGTGACTTTCACCATGGCTCTCCCAGAGGGTGAAACACAAGTACAAGAAAATCATCACGGACTCCCTCACATGATGTTGTCATGGAGTCACACACATGACATCCACCATGGCTCTCCCAGAGGGTGGAGCAAGGGCTTTCACCTCAAACTTCTCTTGAAGAGAAGAATGCATTAACAAGGGATTTCACCTCGAACTTCTCCTAAGAGAAGGAACTCATTAAAGAGGATCACTGATACTGAGACTCCTTCTCGGTCAAGGCTGCATTCTCCACCATACCAAGCTTTTCTCGAAAGTACACAAACTTGATCCTGGAGAGGGGCTTGGTGAGAATGTCTGCCATTTGCTCATCAGTGCTGATATACCTCAACTGTATAGCTTTCCTCAATACCATATCTCTGATATAATGGTACTTGATCTCAACATGTTTTGTTCTATCATGAAACACAGGATTGACAGAAAGTTTCACACAGCTCTGGTTATCACAATGAATGATGGTAGGCTCCATTGATTGTCCAGACAATCCTGCTAGGAGCTTACGAAGCCAGACTGCTTCACGAGCTGCCACACAAGTTGCAATGTACTCTACCTCGGTTGTACTCAATGCCACTGAAGACTGCTTCCTACTGCACCAGGATATCATAGCAGAACCCAAACTGAAACAACAACCAGAGGTACTCTTTCGATCCGTGACACACCCTGCCCAATCAAAATCAATAAAACCATGCAGCTCCAAATCCACATCTGTAGAATATCTCAACCCATATCCAACTGTGCCATGCAAGTATCTTAGGATATGTTTAGCTGCAACAAGATGTATCTGCCTTGGTTCACACATAAACTGACTCAGTGCACTTACTATATAACAAATATCCGGTCTAGTGTTAACTAGATACATCAATGAACCAATCAGCTGCCTATACATCGTAGAATCCACCAGTTTTGAACTAGCTGCAACCTCCTTCAACTTATGTAGATTTGTCTCCATAGGTGTAGACATAGGTTTGCAATCAATCATACCAAACCTCTTTAGAATATCAATAGTATACTTGCCTTGACTTACTATTGAAAGCAATGCCAAACTTCTAAGCCAAGAAAGCAATGCATGAGACCAAGATTCTTCATCTCAAACTCAGAAGCTAATTCCTTCTTACATTTTAGAATTAGGTGTTCTTCTCTAGTGATAATCAAATCATCAACATACAGAACCAGAATCAAAGTTTCACCATTTATTACCTTGAAGTAGAGGTTGGAATCTGCATCATTCTTTGAGAAACCCAGACTCAACAGGTAATGATCAATCCTTTTGTACCAAGCACGAGGAGCCTGCTTAAGACCATACAAGGCCTTCTTCAGCTTGCAAACATGAGACTCCTTCCCATGTACCTCAAATCCATCAGGTTGCTCAATGTAAACCTCTTCTTCTATTACACCATTCAAAAAGGTTGTCTTTACATCCATTTGGTGAATCTTCTATCCTCTAGATGCAGCAATAGCAATAATGATTCTGACAGAAGTATATCGGGCCACAGGAGCAAAGGTTTCTTCATAGTCAACTCCCACTTTTTGTGAGAACCCTTTAGCCATGAATCTTGCCTTGTACTTCTTAATGCTCCCATCAGTTGCATGCTTGATCTTGAAGAGCCATTTAGAAGACACCACAGATTTGCCTTCGGGTCTAGGAACTATGTCCCAAACATCGTTCTTAAGTATGGACTGATACTCCTCAGTCATAGCATCTTTCCATACTTGTTGACTAGAAGCTTCTTCGACACTTGAAGGCTCTGACTCAATAATCTGACTCATCAAGGCTACATAGCTGGAGAAATTATTAGGTTTCTTGCTTTCTCTAAAAGTTCCTCTTGGGGCTGCAAAACTTTTTGCCTCCTGCATTGTCCTTCGGGCCCAAAGAGGTCTTTTCCTTCCAATCACAATATCTATAGGCCCATCAATAGGCTCCAAGGGCTCAGCTGGATCATCATCTTCTTTAGGTTCTAGAACCTCCTTTTGATTCTCAAGAACATGGTCAATTTCCATATCTTGAGGAGGTTCTTCTTCATCAATCTCCATATGAGTGCCCTTGGATCTTCTGAATGCAACATCTTCCTCAAATGTGACATCTCTACTGATCTCAATAGTCTTCTGACCTGGAATGTAGATTTTGTAGGCTTTTGATGTCTCACTGTAGCCCACCAGAACTCTCTTCTTCCCAGAAGGTTCCAACTTTGTTCTCTTTCCTTTGGAATATGAACATACATTGGACAACCAAAGATCCTCAGATGATTGACTTCTGGCTTCACCCCTGAGAATGCTTCTTCAGGAGTTTTATTCTCCAAGATTTTGTGGGGACTTATGTTCTGAACATAGATGGTTGTCCTAGATGCCTCAGCCCAAAGTGAGATTTGCAGGTCTTGATTATGAATCATTGCTTTAACTACTTCCACAATAGACCTGTTCTTCCTTTCAGCAATACCATTTTGTTGAGGATTATAAGGAACACTGAACTCCCTCTTAATCCCTGCTTCAATGCAGAAATCACAGAAGGTACCAGAGGTGTATTCTCCTCTGTTGTCAGATCTCAAAACCTTGATCTTTTTCTCGGACAGGTTTTCCACTTGTGCTTTGAATTCTCTGAATCTTTCTAATACCTCCTCAGATTCTTTAGATCTCAAGAAATAAATCCAAGTCTTTCTAGAGTAATCATCAATAAAAATAATGTAATACAAGAAACCACTAGAAGATGCGACAAACATTGGACCACATAAATCAGAATGAATGAGATCAAGAATACATTTAGATCTACTTTCACTAGTATGAAACGTACCTTTTGTATTCTTACCTAGGGCGCAGCCTTTGCATGTACCTTCATGTTCCTAGTTGAATTTTAAAAGGCCGATGACCATCTTCTCCATTATAGGTAACGCTCGAAAGTGAATGTGAGCCAATCTTCGATGCCAAAGATCACACATGCTAGAAGAATCATGCACAAGAGCCTGAAGGGGACGATTGCATAGCCTGTAGAGACACTCATGTCTAACTCCAATTACCCGAGCAGACTTGATGTTGGAGTTCTTTGCCCATATAAGAACTTTGCCTTCTGAAAATACAACTTGATAACCCTTGTCTTCTAATGCTGAAATGGAGACAAGATTTCTCTTTATGCCTGGAACGAATAGCACATCATTTTAATCCAATGAAATGCCAGAATCCAAGTGAAGAGAGGAGTTCCCAACTCCTTTCACAGAATACCTAGCATCGTCTCCAATAATGACTTGTTTGCTAGAATTATTCTCCACCAAATTTGATAGATGCTCCCTAAATCCGGTGATGTGGCGAGAGGCACCGCTATCAATCAGCCAAGTGTTGGTGTCGGTGGTTACATTGCTTGACAAGGCTGAATAGAACAGATAATCACTTGAGTTCTTCTGCGGAGAGACTTCTTCAACATTTGCAATGGCAACCTGCTGCTTAGGCCTGAGAGGACATTCCTTTGCAAAGTGACCATATTTGTCACAACAGAAACATTGAACTTTGGATAAGTTACCACATCCGAATAAGTGTCAAAGGTTCTTCCATCCACATCCACCCTAATGTCCCTGTCTAATCCAGAGATGAACCATTCAACGTTTTTCTTTTATGTTAAAGGTTCCTCCAATTTGTGGGAGACCTCCTTAAATCTTTTATCATATTCTTTTAGTATTTCTCCTTTCTTTTGTACTAGGTCTCTCATATTACTCACACTTTCGGATGGGACTTCCAAAGTGTAAAAACTTATCAAGAATTCTTTCTTGACTTCATCCCAATCTTTGTCATTTTTGGGATAGGTTTTCCTATACCAGTCTAAAGCATCCTTTCTCAAGGATCCTACAAAATCAAACAAGTTAGTTTGGTCTCTATCAATTCCTTTCCTTTGCCAAAGGGATTCCAATATGAATATGTGTTCCATAGCCTCTATGGCATCTTTGTCAAACACTAGGAGCTTAATTGGAGTGTCCATTGTATCTTTCGCTTCTTCCTTCTTTACTGTGCGGTAAGATTTTGTTATATTTTTCTCCTATTTAAGTCTTCTTAATGGTATAGGCTTGTTTTCTCTGCCTTTGTCTCTTACTAACTTGATTTCGAAGAACTCTCTTCCCAATTCTCTATCACAATCTGCTAGAAATTGCTCTTGCAAATCTTTCCTTTCTTCTTGCAGTACTTCTTGTAGTGAAATCCTTCTCATTTTATACAGCATAAGGAATGGGTCCTGGTTCGAGGTGTGTGCCTCTTCAAAGTGGCGTTTCATCTTTGGTGATATCTTTTTATTTGTAAATGACATGTTATTTGTTATTGTTGTCAAGTCCTTACCCAAATTGAACATAATTTTATTTTCTTCTTCTATTTCCTCTTTTTTTTATTTTCTTACACTTTTGCTAACTATTTGTTCCAAGTAATCTTCATTAATAGATAGTAGTTTCTTTGGAGTTCTAAGGAATCCATAAATTTCTCATCTAGTTTGATTGTAATATTTGACAGATCCAATCTTGCTAATGGTGTTTTGGTAAAATGCGGTAGTGTTGAAGTCTAAATGCTTCAATAGCCCTCTACCAATACTTTCCTTGATACCCCATAATTTTCAATACTTCCTTTTAAATCTCTCAAAATCTCTCTTGATTTTTCCAAACAAAAGGTCATTTGATTAAGATTTTTGCATCCTTCTTCTTCCTCAGTTACTTTTTGTTTTCCCTTTCTGACAACACCCACATCAACACACTTAGCAACACCCACCTTGGTGCACTCATTATTTCTCTTCTTTGCATTCTTCATTCTTTTGTGGTGTTTTTCTTGTCTTTCAACATTCTGTTTTTGTCTCCTTTCTTCCTTGCTTTGGCTTGTCATGTTCACTTTTCTTCTCAAGTTAATCTCTTCTTTAATTTCCCTAAGTTTCTTGTTGTCTCCTTTTGCCATGGGTGTTTATGTTTTGATATTCAATTGCTCCTTTATTTCATCCCATGGTAGTTATTTTTCGTCTACTTTGATTGGTCACATCTTTTTAGGGATTCCTTTTGGAGATCCCCCCCTTCCATTCGCCATCCCCTGGATGCCTAACCCCTCTCACAAGGTTGACCTCAAGAAGATTGTGCAATAGCTTATAAGAAAATTTTCATATCTTTTTCTAGTATCTTTGTCTGAATCAATTTAATTTTAGTTTATGATTTTCTTTGTACTGCCTAACCAAGGTTCTAACAACGGAGCCACTGTTGGCAAGAAAAGTGGGGGATCACAAACCAGAGGTCTATGCCCCATGTATTCTCTATATGTTGTATTTATACCCTAGACTCAACAATAGTAGAGAAATCAAAGATTGAGTTCGAATGCAAAATCCAAACAAGACATCAGTATCAATCAAAAATAGAGAGTATTGAATAGCACATAACATAGAACTCAAGATATTGATAAGATCATATTGATGCATTTAGTATTGCGTTCTCATCATTCCATTTACATATCTTATTCTCTTACATCCATATGCGCATACATCTATATCCTCCTTCTTATACTTATATATCTATATATTCTCTCATGCTACTCCTCATACTATTTTTATTTTGTTACATTCTATTCCTATCTTATACATATATCTCCATGTTGGCGTGTGTCTCATACAAAGTAAATCGCTTCCTTGAGGTGTCTTGTGAGCCTTGAGCTCTGCATCCCTTCTGCAATGGTTTGCGGTAAGATCTATTGCGCTGAATCTCTGCTCTATCATTTTCCCTGCAAACGCAAAGAAATATTTTTGCTACTGGGGCATATACCAATAAGAGTATATCTTTCCAAATAAACAATCTTCTCCCCAAGCCTGCTAGCCCTAATATTCACAACTGCTGAAATTAAGTTTAGGATATCTATTTGCAATAAACCATGGTGTCCTAGAAATGGTATTTTTTGTTACAGCCAAATGCCAAAAATGATCAGAAACTTACATTACACAAGCAAATTTGTATCGTCGTGTTAACAAATTTACAGGCAAGATTAGAATTAGTAGCCTTAGATGCAGAAGAGATTGTATTGTAATAGTCACAGGGACACTCTAAGATGTGGTAAAGAGGGAGAGCTACGATAAAGATGACCTGGATACAAATTCCCCCAGAACCGCTGGTCACGCTCTTGTGAGTGCATTAATTATACTTCCTATTTTGACATTGGCCACAATTTGTGTTCGAATAGCTCATTTTCCCTCAATTCTCAATTTACCAATTTGAAAAAAAAAAAAGGCTCTCTGAGGGGTAGTGTAATGATAATAGGGATACTCCACAAGGATCGTGCAGAAATAATAATGACAATACAAGTTTGGTTGACTCCCAATCACCCATCCAAAAAGACCGGCCCATAACTCCGTCAGACACTTGCAACGTTGCGATATAATAATTATGGCTCAAGTTCATGCATATAGCTATATTTACAAATCTTCAAAATGCACCCCAAGCTTACGCCACACTGAATAAAAGGCTTCCCTTTATTCCATCCAAAATAACATTATATAAAAAATTGATAGCCTTAATTTTGAACTGGATGCTTAAAGAATTAAGGGTTTCACATACCTGGGAGCGTTTGCGCGCTTTTTCGGAGATTGCGGTGAGAACTCCCCAGACGCCCGCCTTAGAAATCTGCACCTGCTGCTCTGCAATCTTATGCGCAACTGTTCGTATCTCCTCCTTTGTGGATGAGCTGGCGGGGGCCGAGCTCGCACTCTTGCCCGCGTCCTCCCCGTTGTCTATCATTGTTTATTTTACAAATCAATACTTGCTCTGCTCTGCCAATTTTAAGGTCACTTACATAGTAGAACGAATTAAGGGAAAGCCAACTAAGGTTGGGTGATCTAATTTCATGGCCGCTTGGGGAAGGGCAACTTCGTTTTCTCAGGCCTCCGAGTTTCGGGCGGGATTTGTTTATCTATTACCGTGAAAAGATCAGAACTTATAAATCAATCCGTTCGGCTGTTATTTGTTACGGGTGATCAACTGATCAAGGCTTTACGGTCAACCATGATTCTTTCGTAGGCTCTTTCAATTGGCACGGCTTTCCCATCTTTCAATGCCTAGTATTTTTCGAGTGAAGGAATAGCATTTATAGTTAGTGATAGTATTTATAGGTTGAAGATTTAGTGTATTAGATGAGTTTATAGGGTTTTTGGAAAGAAACGGGCATGAATTTTTGTATTAATAAAAAAGTTTAATCAAAGCGTAATTTGAAATATTGTAAAAAAATTACAAATATTTTTATTAAAAGATTTTTAGTTGAGTATTATTTATAATTTATTTGTTAAATTTTATTAAATATATTTTTTTCATGAATTTGGTTAAGGTATTTATAAGCCACAAGAAATAGAGTTTGTTTGTTTGAATTTTAGTAGTAGGAGCTTATAAAATATTTCAAAAAAATAACTCATCTTTCCATATCACATGTACATGTTGACATGGAGATCAAATCCAAAAACTACAAAAATTTTAAGGTGTGAATCACCACTGAACTAACATGTCATAGAGAGCCACAATGTAAACTATCATAAATTATATTACTCCAATACCATGTTGAACACCCAAAATATACATCATATTGGTATCAAAAAGCAACCCAAAAAACTATTAAACTTGAGCCATTTGAACCAAAGTTACCAACTGAACATGAAGGGGTGGAAAGGAGAAAATTATAATAGCCCCTCTATCACCATAGCTAGACCATTACGAAAAATTGTTGAAAGCATATAAAATTTTACCACAAGACTAAAAACCACCCCATAAACAAGAGATAATGAGGATTAGGGAAAAACCCAAGGCCCGATGACTCCCCCCATAACCCTTACATTTTTCATTTTGAAAAATTTGGGGGAGGAGGGATCTCTACCAAATTGTCCTTCACCTCATCATAGCACTCAAAGTATATGTTTAAGGCCTCAAAAGATGACTAGGTCTTCATAGATTTAGCTATCTCATCTATTTCCCTATGAATATCATGTTATTTTTTCAAAATATCATGGAAATGTTCTCAATAGCAATCAAAGAAAAATTTAGATTAGTTCCTAATGTTTTTAACATCATCATGAAGGGGGCAAGTACTTGCAACCATTGAGAGTGTTTTTGAACAACTAAGGGACTACATCAAGTTGAAGACATTTCATCACCTGAGGGATTAACTAGGGTCCAAGAGGATATTTTTCATGGCTTCTCTAACTCGAACATAAGGGGCACTATCCATCTATCTAATCAATTATCAAACCCTAATAACCTAAGCTCTAAGATGGAGATTAGAGATCTCTTGTTCAATATATATCATGAAATCCTCCAATATTTTCGCACCTCCCACCCTTGACCTATGGGGTTTACTACTCTCCACCTTCATACTATATTTCATCACCTATTTTCCTTTGGTTCCACCAAAGGAGGATGACATTACTACAATCAAATCTCAAATTCACACAAACAATAATAGTTGTAAATATAGGGCATGAACCGAAAGATATTTAATGACCTCAAACCCATATAATGTCATACCAAAAAAAGTTGACCATAATAGAATTATTATTCTATATGTTAAGCAAAACACGTGCCTACAAATGATATTGCTCACCCCTTATCAAGCCAAAAATTATTAATTTATTATTGTAATCATAAATTTAATATATTAATGTCATTATTTATGTAGTTTTGGTGTCTTCTTTAATGGGAGTGTTTTAAATGTAATAACATATTGGCAAGTGGTATACTTGTATATTAGAATTGTTTGCAATCCCATACATGTGCATCCCTATTCATCTTTATTTCACATTTCTATATATCATTCCTCAACTTGAAATTGACACTTTATCCTTTTAGATGATTTATGATGGATGCATGATTGATCCAGGTCGATCCTAAGAAGGGTGGGAATGATCCTCAATTTTAAGATTCAATACATAAATTCAAACTTTCATGGTATTAAGGCATGACCTAGCTAGGTAATGTAGTTCCAAATTTTTTAGAGTGAAATTTTATATACTAATTAATCTCTCCTTTACTAGTTGTTGTGAATCAACCTGAAACATATTTTATACATGTTTCTATGTCATAGTATTTAAAGGCATTCATTATTTACTTAAAATCAAGAAAGGAGTGAACAAAAAAATAAGAGAACAATTAGAGCACGCTTTAATTCTAAAAGGTAATATAGGAATAAAATCTATATCATCATATAAGTCATCTAAATATATATGAATGTTGTCTTTTATCTTTCTCATTGACTTTAATTTGGCCCACCAAGGGGGATTGAACTAGGATAACTCATTCACTTTTCAAGTTGGAAAGCTCCCCAATGGTATTTGTGGACACCAACTTAGATCAGATATCCAACAAGTAAAGGTGAACAAATTGTAAGAGATGTTTTTCTATCAAATCATTCTTGTGCATACTGGATCAAGTCCAAGTGTTGAATCAAGTTTGTGATAACCAAGATCGATTACATTGGGTACAACATCAACATGTAGTTTTTTGTGCCAATTTTAACCTTGAGATATTCATCAAAATAGAATGGTTAATTTGCTAATAATATTACATTATTCTTTAACCATTGACATTAACATCATTTATTCATCATCAATCCTAGAAATACGTAGACTTGTCCTCTTGTTTAATTATTACCTTTATTTTGGTTCTCTTAAATAAGTTAGTTGTTTGTTAATTAAGTGCATTTATTTAATAAGCTTGGATATGTATGTAAGTATGGTTAAAGCCCTTACAATTATCATTGAATTCATAAGACAGGCATTTGATAGATTCATTAAGAAAAAATTTACCTGTATTCTTAATATTAATATTTTTTAAGAATTAAATACAATAATTAAAAATAATTATTTTAGGATTTTAATAACCTCATACACATATATTCTTATCAATATGTTAATTTGCCTAAAAATCTTAGTGCTCCAACATTGTAAGTACTCTAACATATAACTTTTTAGCTATCAATTAACCATAGCAAATAATTTGAATCAAATTAGTAATTCTAGTGATAATATAATAATTGAAGACCTTAATATGTTATAAGTAGCAATTAAACAAAATAAAGATAAAAAAAAATGTTCATCGTTGAACAAAATATATTATTATTTTAACTAAGAGTATATACAAAATAGATAAACTCCATAAGAGAGATGTCTAACTTCTACTCTACTTAAATAATTTGAATCTAGCTATTAAAAATCTTAGAAATATAAAAATAGAAAAATTAGAAGAATAAATTAGGATTCGCGATGAGAAAGAAAGAGACTCTATATGGTAGTGAACTATTTCTTTAGAAGTTAAAATTGATAGATAGATCTATAAACAAATTTATTACTAAAGTAAGCATGTTTTTTGGAGCTATTTAATTTTGGTAACCCAAAAAATTCATAACTATTAGGTTGTACGATAAATCATAGTATGACTGCATTGTATGATGTTATATATAAGTTGACAATCTAATAATCTAGATAATAAACATGCAACAAATACTAATAAGTTTTTGGTTTATGCATGACAATTTATCTATTATTAAGCAAACTAAAATTGTTATATTGCCTAATTTTTCTAATTTATATTATCTAATTGTGAGATCAAAAAGTACATAATTTGCAATTTCCTCTCTTATACTTTGAACACATTTTAACTTGTGTATTGAAGATGAGAAAAATAAACAAGAGAAATGACATAAATATTCAAAATAATAATGAAACCATTTACCTTGTTCACTCCTTTCTCCTCTAATTGAGCTAGAAGAAGAGTTGCACTAAAGACTCTCTTGATTTGCTCCTTTGATGTATGGATGGAATGTGATTTCTTATAACACCAGAAACATGATAGTATGATTGGTATGATGATAGATCAAATAGATAGCATGAGAATATGACGAAGATGGATTAGATAAAAAATGCACCAACATAACAATAGGATGAGATACTTAAAAGATATCTAAATGGCGTGAGAGGCCTCTAATTTATAGAATTTCCATGAGGGAAATCAAGGGCCTAGATAGATTGGTTGGTGGATGGCTATGATTGAATGGGGAATAAGTTTGGGATCAAAAATTTTAGTAATATGGAAAGTTTCACATGAGGGATAAGACCTAGGTTTAGGATTTGATTAGGAAAAAACTAGGGCATATCCTTATGTGAATGGTTGAGATTTGGAGATGTAGTATGAAATGGATGGATGAGATGTAAATTTAGTTTGACTTTTGTGGCAAGTGTTTAGGTTCAATGAATCTAAACAAGGTCTTTATTAGTCATGTGACTCTCAATAATTAATTACATAAATAAAATTTAATTATTTAATTAATTATTGGATAAGGGTCATGTGGAATGAGAAGTTAATTAAATAAATAATAGATATTTAATTAATTAATGGCTAGGATACGGTAAAGTCATGTGTGGTAAAGTATGGTCAAAATTTAGGTGCCTACATGTATGTTTTATGTTTTTGGCCCCTTATTTTGACCCTAGTCATTGTCTTCATATGCTTAGTCCTAGTTCCCCTTAATCATCTTAACCCCTTACTTGTATGTTTTATTTTTAACTTGATTTTATTACCACTTTTTAATCCTTCCCTTTTGTGTTTTCCCCCTTTTAGGTTCCCTTACCCCTTCCTTATAACCACCTTTTAACCTTTTACCAAATCAATCAATTAAATCCTATCTCTCATGTCTAGTATAAAAATCACCTATTTTGGGCTTTTAAAACATGTATCTCAAAACTGATTTAGAGCCATGACCACCATCTTTACATGGCCAACTTTATCCTTCATTTTTCAAAATTATTTGGGCTCGAGGACCAATTAACAATAGTAGGTGAGTATTAGTTGACCTAATCTTATTATTCAATCAAGATTAAATTTGTATAGGATGTGCATTTGATGAGGTGGATCAATTCAATCTAGTTTCCCTCAAAATCCCTTCAAATAAATTGGTAAATTAGGCTCACTTTCCCTCATTTTTACAAAATAGGCACTATTTTTTCACTTAGGAACACATATTGAGAAATATTTTCAAGAAGTGCAAGCCTATGCTAGTGTTTACTATACTTGTTGTAGCATAAAAAAATGTCACCCTTAAGATAATTTTGCACTATGTTTTGTCCCCCATTAAAATTATTGGACCTAATTGAGCCCCTAATTTCCTAAATTATGCATTTTATAGCCTATTTCTATCGTCTTTTGAGAAATTTCAAGCATATAACAAAGTCATTCATTTAATGTTTCAGCCCTTGACACCCTATTTTCTACAAAATAGGACTAGGACTGGGATGCCCTTGGGCATCTAAGTCCCCCTATTTTGTCAGGATCCAAATTTGAATATCTCGATGTTGGCATTTTAACATTTGAAATTCAATTTGTAAATGTCGGCTATCGAGATTTAATTTGTATAAAATTGACTTAATGCCTATAAATACCTAGTTATTGGATCATTTAAAATCTATCTAGCATTAACAAGCATTATCAATCGAGAGGTGAACATTAAGAGTAGTCAAAAGTAGCATTTTGATAATTTATTGTGGAAATTCAAGATCCAAGCATCATGTCAAATCCTATATGAGATTATGCATGTTTATGTTATCATTGTTTGTGAAGGCTAACCCTTGTTGTTGATCTCCAAGCAATTCAACCAATCAAGCAAACAAGATCCAAGACCTTGAAGTGATGTGCAAGACTTCAATCCTTCAACGAAGCCATTGAAGGGTGGTGAGTTGCAACACTTTATGAATTCATCATTCCTTCCTATAATTTATCCATTTTTATCATTGGAATTGCCATTGTGGAAGTAGAAACACTAACACAGGGTTTGACTAAGGCAAGCCCCTAAATGGCACAATATTTTTTCTCTCTTTGAATGTGCAAACCTCAGGTTTGGAGAAGATTGAAGGAACTTTGAAGATCATTCATCCATTGTTGCATTTAAGACCCTACACCTTATCAACTTATGAAAACTAACCTATAAAATTATCTAACAGTGATCTGACAAGTCTGCAAGCACAAACAAGGATCTCATATCTAACATCAAAGGACTGCAAAAATAGTTTTAGAAAAGGCATACAAGGACCTAAACACCCTTGGGCGACTCCGTCCTCTTAAATAGACCGACACTAAACTTTAAAGACATGTACACAACACTCTACCCTTCCTAAATCTACCTGTAAATCTTTGTTATAGTTTGTCAATTGTTGAAATCTTGTATTTTTCATATTATAGCACATAGTCTAATTAGGTTAATCAAGACAAATCAATTCCAATTCATTATAATACCCTAAAGATGTAGATTCAAGTCTAATTGGCTCACCTTCATGTTTAAAATTCAATATAATCACCTTATTGATTTGCATCCTAATGCACCCTTGAAAAATGAGTAAAATTAACCTTAGGTTTAGACATTAAACTTAGGGTTCCCTTTTTCTATGTTACATTTTGGTGAACTCGACATTTTGACATTATAAACCTTTTGAAATCTTAAGTAATTCAACCCTAGATCTAGGTTTAGCATTACATTATTTGCATTATTCATTTAGGGTTTCATTTTTTGCATCATAAAAGATAAAAATTCAAAAAAAATGCATACAATATTACATCACAGGTTGCATTAGGGTTTATTTTAGTCATTTAGATCAGATCTACATTCAAAATTGCATTCATAATTATTACTTTTTGTTCAAACATTGTTACACATTTGCATTTGAGTTACATTGTCTTAAATTGAACAAATTCTAGAAAATAATCACTATCACACATGTTTGCACACAAACCCAGAATCCCTAAGTAGTCTTCTAAACCTTCAAGCTTTGAGTTTTTAACCCCTTGTCTAGGATTGGGATGCCCTTGGGCAACTTTGTCCTGCTATTGGTGGCTCAAAAAAAATTTGCATAGATCCTTGTCTTTGTGTTATCAATTTGATTCTACTTGCTGACTTCTTATTTGAAATTTTCAAAAGATCTTGTTGCATGTGAAAGAAAGGTGTCATTTGGCTTATTTTGTTACAAATTTGGAAAAAATTGTTGCATTTTATTATCAACTATTTAGTTTTTAGACCTATCTAATTTTGATCATTTGATTCATAAGGCAAGTAGCAACATGTTTCCTTTTCAAAGATGTGGTTTTTATATGGTAATGCATGGATTGTATAATTATAATCTCCCTACTACAAGTAAAACCTAAGGAAATGAAATAAAATCATTTACTGTAAGCATGTTAGTCATTCTCCTAATATATCTCTTGATTGTGAGAGTATCTTAACAAAAGCAAATGAAATAATTGACACATTCATTAATCTCACTTTACGTAATCTTCATTCATCTCCTAACATATCTACAACTTGTGAGAATGTTTTGGTGCAAGAGGATGCAATCATGGATAATCATGACATTCATAGTTGTTCTTCTCTTGATACCTCACTTACTTGTGAAGGTATCTTGGTGTTAGAGGATCCAATCACTAAGCATCATGAGAACCTTGTTTGTTCCTTCCCTAATACATCTCCTACTTGGAAAGATATTATGGCTCACGAGGATGAAATCATTGATACATTTCTTTCAAAAGATAATAAGATGGATTATATAGATGAAGATGCTAAGGTGACATTAGATCCCCCCACAATAGAAGATCAATAAGAAGTTAAATCTGTTGAGGTTATGAATGGGAAATTGGTTACTAGATCTCCTCTAATTATTAGATCTCCATCACATTGCCTCAACCATACCTTCCACCTGCACCTAATATCCAACAATGTAGCGGTAAATAATATGATCTTGTCGAATAACTTCACGTAACACTCTTGCTAAGATCTCCTTGTGGGACTTGATTCAAACATCTCTTGTTTACCATGGCATGCTTCAAAACGCTTTGCAAAAATTTGTTATCCCTCCTAGTGCACAACCAAATGATGTGGCAACTTTGATTGATAATATGAGTTCACCCAGTATGGACATTGTCTTTCATCAAAATGAATTACCTCCCTTGGAAACACAAAAATAAAATGAAGCTTTTATAGTAATGGTTGTTATTAACAAGGTCAGAACTAGGCGTACCTTTATTGACAATGTTTTGGGGCTTAATGGTTGTAGTGTGAAGCTTTTGGATAGAATTGGAGCAAATAAGACTAAAATTCAACCAAATTTTGTGTCTATCCAAGGTTTTGACGTGGATAAACAACTGCTTGGGGTGATAACATTACCTGTTGAAATTGGTAAAGTTGTATTGCAAAATCCAATCCATGTCATGCCCCATGATCTTTCATATAACATTCTCTTGGGTAGAACATAGATTCATGAGATGAAAGGTGTGCCTTAAACGCTTCATTGTTTAATGAAATACACACACAACAATAAGGTTTACATGATAAAAGTTGATCCTAAATCTGAAAATTGTTTACAAATTCATACCAAATTCAAAAGTGGAATCTTTAGAGATTGATGACGATCATGATTGTATTTCATCGGTGACAAAATTATTGGATTATGATTGAGAGATCATTATATTTCACTCCTACATCCATGGGAGAATACAAGATTACACAATTAAATCAGGAAAAGAGAAAGAAGTTGCAATGATATCAACATAATCTATCACTAAATCATCCACAACTTCTAGCAAAGAGGAAATCACAAATTACACATCCACTTATGATGAAAATGATTATGAAAAACTACCTTCTTTGAAAGAAATGGAAGCCATTTATGGAAGAGGTAATCAAATTTTGAAACAATTTGGCTATTATGGAAAAGGATGTGGTGTAAAATAACAAGGAATTTGTGTTCCCATAGAGCCCAAAATACAAGAAAAAACAAGAGATATTGGTTATTATCCTTCAAAAATAATGAAAACATCAAAAATAACTTCACTTAAAGTCATATAATATATAAATAACATTATTTTTAGCTCCTTTCCATGTGTTAGTTGTAGTATCACACAATACTCACTACCATGCATAAGGGTATAAATTAAGTTGTATGCAATCATATTTCATTTCACAAGGAGTGACATATCATCATCCATATTTGGCTCATCTTTGTCCCTACACTTAGGGAGCAAGGGGTTAGGAATCCCTGTGTTAGGTGCATTCCTTCTAATAAGGAATCCCTTTGTTTCTCCTTAAAATTTTAGTGTAGCAAGTACACTAACATTTCAAGGGGGGCATATAGTCCCTCGCTCATTGTTTGCATAGGAAATGGTCCCTTTTTAGTGATGATAGTATATATGTCCTAGATTGTGTGACCTTGGCAATGAAATTTTGGGCTTCTTAATCTATGATAGTTTCTTCTTTGTGGTGATATTAGGCTTGATTTCCCATAAGAGTGTGACCTTTCTTGGAATATGGCATTCCCCTTAGTGGTAATGCTATGGTTAGTATGCCCTAAGGTGTGAGTTTTTGTAGTATAGAACATTTTACTCCCTTGTAGGTGATAGTACAATTTCATGCTTATTTTGGACCTATTTTAGTGACCTTACATTTATGCATTTTAACCCTTTCTAAATAGGCCTTAATTCCCTTTATTATGCATCCTAGGGCCTATTTTTATCATTTTTTGACACTAAGACAAGCATTGAACAAATGCAACCTATCATTAAATTACCCCAAAACAAGTGTGTCCTGGAAGTTTGAGCCAAGACCCATTCACCCATGGGTGAATGGGTCCCCTTACTTAGCTAGGACCCAAATTTTAATAGCTTCTTGGTGGCATTTTAATATTCAAAATTCAAATTGTAATTATCAGCTATCAGGATCTAATCTTCAAGAAATTAGAGAAATTCCTATAAAATCCTAGTCTTTTCACCATTTCAAACTAGAAGAGAGCAAGAGAATATAAGAAAGAACATTCAAGCAAGCAAAATTCAGATTCTGGTAGCAGCATTATTTTAAATTGCAAGTTTTCAAGCCCATTTGCATATTTGATCAAGTTTTATCACATGATTGAAGGTTGATGCCTATAGAAGAACATGATGGATTCTAGGATTGGGAGATGCATTTGGCCACTTCCCTTTGCCTAATGACTTGTTTCCTAGTGTTATCATCTTCAAGCTTCATTCTACTAGCAACCTACAATAAGGTATCATTGTGTTTTAGATTTATTTGGGGTGTTTTGACTTCTCCCTAAGTGGATCTTGCCATTATCATATAGGAATCATACTCTAATGCACTTGAGTAGGGTTTCTTTGCATCTTGGTTTCTAACAACCTTAGACACACTTAAGTTTGGAGCTCATACACTATATTTTATTAGATATTTGCCTTTTTATCAAGGTTTAATTACCAAATATGGGGTATGACCGAGGCAAACCCCTATACAAACAAACAAACAAACAATTTATTTTTACATATTTATCATAGGTATGGATCTGAAGACAAAGATTTGCAAGTACAGGAATAGAGATAAGACAAAGGGACAACATCATATTTTTAAGTTTTGGAAAGGATCACAAAGACCCATTCGCCTAGGAGCGAACCAATCCCTCTACACATGTTGGAATCAACTTTTGGTGGTAGATACAAGCCCTCTAATATCTCCTAGATCTTATTGCAAAGTGTTGTTACTGTCTATTTATCGTTTGGAATCTACATTTTACATATTATTTTATATAGTTCAATTAGTCTTATCATTTAAAATCATTTCTAGATCATTCATAATCATCCTAAGGCTCCAAAGAATCCACCAACCTAAGTTTGATTGAGGTTGAAAGATAATCTCTTGGCTTTATGGTTGGTATTCTAATGAAATCTTGGAAAAGGCCCCTTTGAGTCTTGGGTTCTTTGTATTTAGGATCTAGGACCCCTTTTCCATCCATTTCATTTTGGTGAACCCAACATTTGACATCATAAATTTTTGATTTGGAAGTCTTTCAAACCCTAGATCTAGGTTTTGCATCATCTTTTGCATTCTTCATTTAGGGTTACATCTTTCATGTTTGCATCTTTAAAAACTCATAAAAAACCAAAAATATTGCATACATTTTGCATCATAGTTTACATTAGTTTGTGTTTCAATAATTTAGATCAGAATTTCATTTAAAACACTCAAAATTGCCATTTTTGTTTATACATTTCCATACATTTGCACTTGCATTTCATCAGAAAATTTTGGCAAAAATAGTCACTATAGAATCACTTTGAAACTAGAAATAATAATCATAAATAGTAACTTAGACAATCAGTTTTTTATATTTTAGAGCCCTGTACAAAGACCCATTTGCCCTTGGGTGAACCAGTCCTTGTACAGGTGCTTTTTCAAAATTTTGCACACATTTTTGTCTCTATATTTCAACTCTATTTCTGCTAGTAAATCTCTGTTTTTAAATTTTGGGACAGTGTCTTTGCATGTCAAAGACATTTTTTCTTTTTCTTAGATTGAAATCATTTTCCTTTTCAGTACTTGAATTTTTTAGATATGTAGAAGCATTGTTTATATTTTATGAATCATTGCATAGTTTGGATAGATTAGCTTTCATTTTGAAAGCATTCGAAACCTTAGAGTATTCCAGCACATTTAATAAACCAACATTAAAGCGTACATTACAAATTAATGCATACTAAATTAATAGATACCACAAGTAATGATATGTCAATGGATAACTTTCAAAATGATGAATCTTTGGCAGAATTTTTGGGAGTTTATGATGTTTCACCAAATCACCATCACAATAAAATATTCACATATTGTTTAAATACTAAGGGATACATTGGAGAAGAAATCGAATCAAGTGATATTGAACAAGATGAAAATCAACAAATCCTTGAGGTTCCAAATCAAAGAGCATTACTTGCGGGATATACTATAAACATACCAATGGATATATCTAATGAATAAAAAGTGATTCAAATAGGAAATTTCCTTGATGATGATGAAAAATAAGATCATGCAATGTTATTACATGACTTTCCTGAGATTTTTGCTTGGACTTATTCAGATATGTTGGGTATTGATCTTAAGATAGTTACACACAACATTATCCTTGAAAATGATGCTAAACCGGTAAGACAAAAGATACGCAAGACAAATCCTAAGATAAATTTATTGGATAAAGTTGAAATTGAAAAGCTCTTAGATGTGGGCTTCATTCACCCTATTGATTATTCACCTTAGATATCTAACATTGTAGTAGTGGAAAAACTTGATAATCATATTAGGATGTGTACGAATGTTCATGATCTTAACAAATCATCTTTAAAAGATGATTTTCCTCTTCCTAATATTGACATGATAGTGGATTCAATCATCGGACATGCCTTATTATTATTCATGGATGGTTTTTCAAGATATAATCAAATTTTTACTAACCCCCAAGATCAATACAAGACAACTTTTACTACACCTCGGGGAACATTTTGTTGGGTTGTTATGCCTTTTGGATTGAAAAATGTTGGAGAAACATATCAAAGAGCTATGAAATTAATATTTCATGATCTCATACACAATATCTTGGAGGAATATGTTGATGATATTTTGGGAAAATCTATATCTCGTCAAGACCATGTTAAAATCCTTCAATAAATATTTGAAAGAATTCGTAAATACAACATGAGACTAAATCTGAAGAAATGTGTTTTTGGTGTGGATAGTGGAATTTTTTTGGGTTTTATAGTGTCACATAGAGGCATTGAGGTGGAAACAAAAAATATTTATGTGATAATAGATATGTCGCCTCCTAAGAACGTTTCTTAATTGTGTAGCTTATAGGCAAGATTCAAGCTATTTGTCGATTTGTTGCATCATTGGCGGATTAGACTCATCCTTTTACCCAGCTCCTTAAGAAGGAATAAAAATTTAGATGGAATGAGGATTGTCTAAAAATCTTTTGAAAGTTTGAAACAATATCTAGCTAATCCTCTTGTCTTGCAACCACTATCCAAGGAAAACCCTTCATCCTTTACATATCAACATCAACCCATGCTCTAGTTGTGTTACTGTCCCAACAAGATGAGAATGACGAAGAACATCTTGTTTATTACATTAGAAAAACATTGATTGATTATGAAACTCGATACACAACAATAGAAAATCAATGTTTGGCTCTTGTGTTCGCTACCAATAAATTGAGATGTTATTTGTTGATCATAGAGGTACATGTTATAATAAAATTTAATCCATTAAAACAACTTATTTCTAAAATAGACTTATCAAGACACTTGGCTAAATGGGTTATGTTGTTAATTAAATTTGAACTTAAGTTTGTTCCTCGAAAATGAATCAAAGGTCAAGCATTGACCGACCATTTAGCTGATGGTCCTTCACTATTAGCAGTGCCCAATCATGACTCATTCCCTTATGAGAATGTGTTGAAGATAAACAACAATGAAACATGGGAGCTATATTTTGATGGTTCTAAGTGTGGAAATAGCTTTGGAGTAGGGGTTATATTGATTCCACCTTCAAGAAATCCAATTCCCTTATCCTATCATCTAAATTTCCTATGTATAAACAACACTATGGAATATGAGGCCCTTATTGTTGGGATACATGTGGCCTTATCCTTAGTTGTTCAACACATTCATATATTCAACGATTCCCAATTAGTCAATAAAAAAATTAATGGGTCCTATCAAGAAAAACATGATAAGTTATCCCAATACAAAAATCTCACAATGACATTACTAGAACGTTTTGAATCTTACACCATTGACTATGTTTCACGAAAGGATAATCAACATGCAGATGCAATGGTAAGCACAACTTCCCTTGTTTCTCTCGAAGATACTTTCATGGATTTTACACTTATTGATTATACTCTCACAAAACCATCAATACATGAAATGGTGAAAGAAGCATTGCTTTTCCAATATTCAAGTCTTTAGTGAATGGTATGTGCCAATATTTAATTATTTAAAAGATGGTACCTTTCATGAACCAACTACTAAGAACACTAGAAATCATATTTGAAAACTTGCAACTAGATATATAATCCTAGTGGATGTCTTATATAAACAATCCTTCAATGGTATTTTCTTAGATGCCTTAAACAATATGAAATTCCTATAGCCCTCGAAGAAGCATGCAAGTGTTTGTGGGGGGAATTTTGGGGGAAGATCGTTAGTTCAAAAGTTAATCCACATAGGATACTATTGGAAAAATATGGAAAAATATTGTTTCGATCATGTTAAAAAATGTCATAAATGTCAAGAGCATAATAATTTGATTCACGCTCCTGCTTCTGAACTTTGTGCCCAAGTTCCTATTTGGCCATTTTTGGTATGGGGTTTGGATCTCATTGGAAAAATTTCCCCTCCTTCCCGTGGACATGTATTTATAATTATGACTACATATTATTTCATGGAATGGGTAGAGGCAATCCCTCTTCATTCCATGACTACTAATGTATCTTGTCATTTCATCTTGGAAAACATTATTGTTCGATTTGGTCTTCCTTCTGCATTAGTTTCAAATAACAACACACCATTCAAGAAAAGTAAAGTGATTTTTTTTTGGAAACACTTCATATTCAACATCACTTTTCAACACCTTATTACCCACAATCCAATGGTCAAGTGGAAGCAACAAACAAAACACTCGAGCAAATCTTGTGAAAAATGGTAAATAAACATAACAAGGATTGGCATACCCAACTATCTTATGCATTGTGGGCTTATCACACGAGTATTTGAACATTCATGAGAAATACACCCTGTAATCTTGTTTGTGGTGTTGACGCAATAATGTCTTTAGAGTTATAAATTTACTCTTTAAGAATCTCTCTCAGGGGCATTATTGATGATCACGCGTATAAAGAGAAATGGTTACAACAAATTGAAATGCTTGATGAACAACATATAAATTCTCTTGAATATCTCCAATCTTATTCCAAAAGAATGCAACAAAGTTATAATGATAATGTTATTCCTCGTTCATTTAACAAAGGGGATTTAGTGTTATATAAAAATCAACAAAATATTAATGCCACTCTGGAAGAAAAGGGAAATTTTAGCCCAAATTGGTTAGGCCCTTATGTCATTGAAGAAAGCTATGGGTCTATAGCATATACATTAAAAGCAATGGATGAAACACCTCTCAAATAACCTATCAATGTTCTACATTTGCATAGGTATTACACTTAACAATCTTTTTGAATAGTATGTATGTTAAAGCATGTTGTTAGATTAGGTAGATGGTTTTCTATTTAATCTCACATTGCTTTGTTATTGACAAATATTTTTGGTGTGTCTTGAATTACATAGAGTAATTGTTAATTTATTTTACATGCTATTCAATCATATGTGTGTTATGTTAAATTAGATCATTACATGCATTTAATTTCTAAATTAGATCATAAGGGTATCTAGTTTAACATGTCACACTTAATAAAAATGTTATATCTAAGTAAACAAAATTAGGTCACATAAATTAGATCATGGATACATTTATTAAATAATCTTAGCAAGATTGTTTAAATAGATCACATTGGCATCTAATCAAAATAAGAACTCATAAAACATGCTCATTTATACATAAAAGATCATAAATTTTATATACATTATCACCACGATAACAAAATGTGGTGTGATATAACATAGTACATCTAGTGAGGCCTATGGCTACCAGACTCCTTGGGGCTTGGTGTTGGTGCTTGATAGTGGAGTGAGAGCAGTTCATAGAACTCATCTAATCTCGAAGGTCTTGTACCTTGCCTCTAGCTATCCCCTCATGTACGAGTGTTGCAACATGCTCCTGATCTATATGATCCTTGTCCGCTTGCACTCTAGTGAGATCCATTTGTAACATGTTGAGTTCTGACCACATGAAATTATGTAACTCACTCTCAGAAATAACCCGAGTGGCTCAAAGCTCCTCATATTAGTCTTGAGCTCCTCGTAGGAAATCCTAAACTCCTCGCTTGCGGCTCTAGGATGCTCCTCCCTAGCTTTGACCTCCTCAATCTTGGCTCTAGACAAATCAATAGTCCTCATAGCATTGCCAAAGGTTTTCTTCCACTTGGATAAGGGCTCAAATAGGTCAACATGGCACCTTGCGCTAGGTGGTGGCCTATGCTCCACTAATGTTGCTTGTTTTGGGGGCATAGGAGGTTTCATATCTGAGGTGACTCAACTGAATAAGTCTAGCCACTCATGTACCAATTGCAAGAAGGAAAGCATAAAATAAGTCAAGACAAGATATAACAAGTAACACACAAGTAAAATATAAAAGATAAATAACATACCATCACCTATATCACCAGCCTGCCAATTAGGATCTCTATAAGATACAATAGGTGCCCTATTGGGACTCCTCTCATGGGTAGGAAGGGTGTAGGTGCGGTATTGTTGCACTCTCCATGCTCATGGGATGAGGTACCTTTTGTAGTCATTCTATGTGCTCAGGTGAAACGAGGGCTAGATGTCAGTCTCTCCTCAAGGGAATCTACAACCTCCTCATCAAACTCCTCTCCTATCAACTATTGATCCTCCTCATCTGTATCCTTTTCCAAAAAATTATCATCATTGGTACCTCCATCCACATTCTCATTCTCTCTCTCATCTCCTTGATATGGTAAAGGACCATCATTTCCTGTAGGATGATCATCAAGGAAGACATGTGGAAGTCGTGCTCCCACCCACCATCACTCATAGGCTATAGTGGTCCCTTCATCGTCTAATTCAGATGCTAGGGGTGCATATTGGTCTTCATTGTCTGAATCACTAGAAATGACATTGTCGATGGTAGGATGATAGATGTCTACTGGCCTCGTACCACTACTTGCAACTCTCAAGAATGTAGGTCGTAGCCTAGGTGCTTTCTAAATCTTTTTGAAATGACGCATGACCTGATCATAATAGAATGGCATCACAATGTAGTCATGCCATCTAACAAACATTCCATCTTGTTGTATTCTGGTCAGTTTTCATGTAAGGTCTAGCCACTGTGGTAGAGTCTTGTATGGTCTCCATACTATGTCATCCTCCTCAAGATAATCAAACCTGACTCTCTAATGTAATAGATGTCCACACTACCATGCTCATCTCAAATTATTGTTGTAGGCTCGTGGATAGCTGAGGGATTCTATCATTAGGAAACCATTCAATCTAGTATATGTGATATGCTTGAAGGTCCACACTTGAAGAAGTGTACAATGTACTATGTTGTGAAGCTCTCGATAAGCAAACCAACCCAGATAAAATTAAAGGTAAGTGAGCATGCTCTATCCCCATGCATAAACTATTTGATGCTACTATATCTCACATATGGTATGTATGAGGCATCCCTTAAGGTGTGCACCTCATCCATCAAGTACAAGAGCTAATGCAATGATCACACACATGTAATTCATCGAATAAAAGTAACACAAGCACACAAAAGCCACAAGAGCTTGATGTGTGATCTAGCATCTCTATGATGGTTGGTTCAAAATTGAATATCATGCCTCATTTGTCAAGGTGTGTGATCCTCATCAAGGTGAACAGTCTCACCCTGGATAGGTAATCTAAGAATACAATGGATTTCCTCGAATGCCACTGTCATCTCCTTTGTTGGGAGATGAAATTGCAAGTATCTGCATCCCATTGCTCAACCAACACCATTAGTATAGCATCATGATACCTCATGGGAGGCATGAGGTATATCCAAAACAATTGGGTAATACAAAGAGTCTCCTCATCCTCCTCAGTCAACTGGGTAACCTTCTCGTGGAGAAGAGTAAATAATCATCCTCCTAAATGTTGATGGGCGTGTGGAGGATCTTGAAATAAGCAAAGGAAATCATCAATAACATAGTAAAATCAGTTAACCAAATAATTGAAAGAAAATTAAAACTACCCTTGGACATTGTGGCCAAAATGGGATAGGGTCACTATTTTGGGATAGGGGATCTAGGATAGGGTCACCAAAATGGGATAGGGTCACCATGATTTTTGAAAAGTATCAAAAATAGTGCAAAATATAAAGGTAAATCACAAGGAGAAGGTACAATGGAATCACCTCTATTGTGATGGTGTCTCTCACAACCTCTTATTACAAGACCTCTAGTCTCAAGGGCAGGTACGATCATCGGCTTGAAATCTTCACTCCTTTGCAACAAGGTATATCTGACAATGGTAAATGTCAAAATGATGGTCAAAAACATGATTTCACACTAACATATGGTAAAATTTCTTAATAGTACATTTCACTCAACTCATCATAATGGGGGCTAGAGAACTCCATTTTTGATGTTGTCTATTTCATTGGATTCATAGTCCCCCCAATCTTATCTAATGTTTATCGATATATGGTGTTGTGATCTCATTATCCTATCCTAAGAATTTCCATCATAAAAGCTAGAAATTCTATGAGGTTAGATTGCTACCTTGATTCCACCTCCATAAAGCAAGCGAAATCAAGGGAGCATACATCTACCCTCAAATTTGGTTCTCCATAGAAGTTTGACATGTCCATTTCAAAGAATAAGATGATTTTGAATAGATAAAAAATTGGTTTTGCAGGATGTAGTTCCTAACATTGTGGTTTTATAGATAACTACAATGGGGGCTTCATCCTCCCCAATTCACAAATGAACTATAATATCCATATGTGTATCCTTTTATGAAGCATGATTTACTTTCAATACTTTAGCTTGCATATGCACATAGCATCATATGGCCACTAAAGTGGGGGATAAATGTAGCATAGAAAATTGTATTCCCTTATAGGTGATAGTAAAATTTCACACTTAATTTGGACTTATTTTAGTGACCATGCATTTATGCATTTTAACCCTTTCTAAATAGCCCCTAATTCCCTTTATTATGCATCCCACTTGGCCTATTTTTATCATTTTTTGACACTGAAACCAACATTGGACAAATGCAACCTATCATTAAATTGCCCTTAAAAAAGTGTGTCTTGAAATTTTGGGCCAGGAGCCATTCACCCATGGGTGAATGGGCCCCCTTGCTTAGCTAGGACCGAAATTTTAATAGCTTCTTGGAGGCATTTTAATATTCAAAATTCAAATTGTAATTGTCGGTTGTTGGGATCAAATCTTCAAGAAATTATAGAAATGCCTATAAAAGCCTAGTCTTTTCACCATTTCAAACTAAGAGAGAGAAAGAGAACATAAGAAAGAACATTCAAGCAACCAAAATTTAGAGTCTTGGAGCAACATTATTTGAAATTGTAGGTCTTCACACCCATTTGCATATTTGATCAATTTTTATCACATGATTGAAGGTTGATGCCTATAGAATAACATGATGGATTCTAGGACTAGGAGATGCATTTGGCCACTTCCCTCTACCTAATGACTTGTTTCCTAGTGTTCTCATCTTCAAGATTCATGCTACTAGAAACCTACAACAAGCTATCATTGTGTTTCAAATTTATTTGGGGTGTTTTGACTTCTCCCTAAGTGGATCTTGTCATTGTCATATAGGAATCATACTCTAATGCACTTGAGTAGGATTTCTTTGCATCTTAACTTTTAACAACCTTAGAAACATATAATTTTGGAGCCCATACACTATCTTTTATCAGATATTTGTCTTTTTATCAATGTTTAGTTACCAAATATGGGGTTTAACTGAGGCAAACAACCATACAAACAATTTTTTTTTGTAGATTTATTATAGGTATAAATTTGAAGACAAAGATTTGTAGGTATAGGAATAGAGAGTAGACAAAGGGATAGAACATAAAATTTTGAATTTTCGGAAACGATCACAAAGACCCATTCACCTAGGGGAAAACCAGTCCTTCTATGCATGTCAGAATCAACTTTTGGTGATAGGTACATGCCCTCTGAATTCTCCCATATCTGCCTGCAAAGTGTTGTTACAGTCTATTTATCTTTAGGAATCTATCTTTTACATATTAGGTCATATAGTTCAGCTAGTTTTATCATTTAAATCATTTCTAGATCATTCCTAATCATCCCAAGGCCCTAAAGAATCCACCAACCTAGGTTTGATTGAGGTTGAAAGATAATATCTCAGCTTTGTGGTTGGTATTCTAATGAAATCTTAGGAAAGGCCCCTTTGAGTCCTAGGTTATTTTCAATAAGAATCTAGGACCCCCTTTCCCATCCATTTTAGTTTCTATTCCATGACTTGTCCTCTCTTGGTGGTGTTTTCATGTGTGATGATCCCTAAGGTGTGACTTTTCATATATTGAGCAAATCCCCTTTGTTGTTTTTGTAAAGCACCTTTTGCAGTGCTTTTTTTATAACACCCCTCGAGGTTGGCCTTATCTTGTCATTGTTTATGTACATCCTTAGGTGAGTTTGGTATGTTTTCTTCACTTTGTTCACACATGTTAAACTTAGTGTTGCATTGGCATAAAATCTTGATCATTTTGATGGCACCTTATCAAGGTTATCAATGACTATAATTCTTGGTGTGGTTGTTAATGGGTGCACACCTAGTGAATATCGGACTTCACTAGAATTAGTGTGTTTCTCATTTTGCTACGTTGTCTTGGGGGGTCACCTAGTGAATATCGGACTTCACTAGCCCATATTGCCTTTGGGTTGTGATTCACCTACAAAATATCAAATTTTACTATTGTGTGAGTTATGAACGCCTTAACACAACCACCAAGCATAACACAGCTTTATTTCTAGTAGAGCTATGTATTTCATGAGTGTCTAGCATATCACACCTTGTTAGCCTTGTGAAACTCATCATATTGCATGGACACCTAGCATAATGCATCTTGCTAGCCAGTAGATCCATGCGGTTCATGAGTGATGTGGCATAACACAACTTGTTGGTCCTCATTGGAGAATTATTTTATTTGATGGATGATGTTTGGTATTTGAGACAATTTAAGACCAAGGTCTCTTTGACTTATTGAATCGAATCCTTTTAATACTAACCTTGTGTTTTGTGTGTTTCCTTCATGTTTACATCATGTATGTGTTCATTTTGTTTTCATTTATATGTTATGCTACGTAATATGTTTTCATCATGTATACTTCATGTTTTTTGACATGTATGTTTGTGTATGTTGTCTTGCTACATTTCATACATGTGTGTGACCTTTTTTCCTTATGTCTGTAACAACTCTCACCTTACTCTCACAATTTTCACCTAGGTTTAAATCATGAATAATTCAACGATTTCAAAAATAGGAAAAAAAAAATTATTTTCCAATAACATATTTTGCATGCTACATAAAAATTTCATATAACATTGCAGAATCGAAATAACATAACTTGAACTTCATGTAAGTGAAAATCATCTTTTCAAATACACATTATAAATAGAATTCGTGATCATATGAAAATTTTCAAAATTTACAAGGAGAACAAGGTCAAGATATACTTATCTAGATTACTCTTCTATTTTGCAAGCCTCGTCGTGTCATCTACAAGAGGGAGAGGATCACCCAAGCACTTTTCCTCCAACCACAAGTCGACGATTCCCCACACACCTTCCAATTGGAAGTAGCCCTACCCTTCAATGAATATTTTAGTATAGGAACCTCTAGTATTGCCATCTAAGTATATATATAATCATCCACTTTCTAAGGAAGCAACGTTGTAAGTTCACCCACCTCTAACTCAACTTGGAAATATTATTGACCTATGGTTAACTCAATTATTGGTTTGATCCAAAGGTTAACTATCTCAAATAGATTCTCTTTCAATAGTGATGACTTCACTAGTGTCGATTATTTGACTAAATAGATTTAACACATCTATCTTGAATACCCTAGTTATGTTCTTGCAACATTTTGGGTCTAGGCAATTACCTCTTATCTGAGTCCTTTCTTACTAAGTTGGTAAACAACTTGACTGGTTATACTTTTTTGACTAGATCTTTCTAGCTATGTTCATGTAACATCTTGGAGCTTGGCAACTGCCTTTTGCTCAAATCCTTAGTTTTTAACCATGGGAGTAAATACTCTCCTATTTTATACATAATTAGTTAATATTGATGATACAATGTCATCGACTAGACACACCTGGTCTCAATCTAAAAGTATTGGCAATATGTTAATATGTATAATAATCTATTATTAAACTTAAATTGAAAAATACTTCTTATTAATTTTTCAGATGTCCATCACTTACTCTTATGGTTCTTGTTCCTAAAGAACTCCATACCAAATATAGTTAATCTTGAAGTGAACATAAATAGACAATCATCTTCTTCATAAATAATGGTTCAGACTCTTCGTTATTATACCAAGTATGGATTCGTCCTTCTAGAATACCATAACCGATTTGGTTATTCATGATATTAAATATCATTTAGTTTGATTCAACATAAAACTTTATATTCATAGTAATATTATTTAATAATTCAGTATATTAATCTATTTACTTTTGATAACTCAACTAAGAACCATCTGACTAATCTCTAGATTCTTCACAGGTTTCTCTGATGTTATTCTTTGTATAATTATATAAAATACATATGTTTGTAGGTGTATACTTATTCATATATTTATCCATTCACATGAAAAATATGTACTCACCTATAAATGCATGATAAGTTTATTTCAAAATTTGGAGAATGTTTTTTATTGTGGATTATCTTGGCTCCCGCATCTTACAATCTCCTAGCACCATGGCCTTTGGTTTATAATGATAACATAATGTCCTATACTCAAGTTACTTGGTTTCAAATCAATAGATAGTACTAATGACTCTTGGTCTAATAAGTAATACTTATAACGTTCAAATGATAATAAAGACTTTATCTTTCTATTACATTTTTAAACCTTCTCACTAAAATATAATATAAACATTATATATATGATATTGTCTTATTGAGATAAATATCATATTCCCATACTTAGCTTCTCTTCACTACTTTGGTTTAATAATTTGGTCTTTTGGTTAAGCACAAATTTAGAGAGAGTCTTAACTTTTCACTGAAGCCCTCTCTCAAATATATATAAATTTAGTATCACGTAAATAAAACATGATTTTAACAATGTTTTTAATAGAAAGCTACTTTCAACTAACCAACTAGTTATACTAGTTATTATTAACTCTTTACATTTTTAATTGACATTTTTCATAAATAAACTAATCTTTTCATACATACATTCATATACTTTCTCAAACAACCACACTTTGCACATATCAATGGCAAAAGAAAACTCGGAATAATGAAAGTGCTTTTATCAAATTTTAAAAGAGGAATAAGGAGAATCATTTTAATCATGCCTGGAATTAAATAGCCTGGCTTTGATTCTGGTATTCCTTGCTTCAAATATGCACTTTAACTAATCTTTGAACCTATTTTCCTATCAAATTCAATACAAAACTCTATCCTCGCATTGTTATTTTGATTCTATTACAACCAGTCTGAAACTATTTAACAATCAAATTTTGATATAGTCAAACTAATCCCAATATATGGTGTATTGATATGCAGATTTCAAATGCTCTTCTCACTAGATGCTTAATTCTTCCCTCAAATCTCATGTATGTAGCTATCTCAAATATTACAAAACTAATGAACAACATGAAGAATGAGAAGTTGATCTCTATTTATGCTAAAAATGGTTTACTAGAGATAGAAATCAGTTTAACTTGGAGGCTCAAATAACTCTCCCAATGCCACAATTTGCCTATGTTTCCAAGTGTGGGAAAAGACCAAACAAATTATACTTCTATGTTGCACATATATTCAACACCATACTAAGTTGATGTCACTCACAACCCACCACTGAAAATGTAGTTAAAAGGTGTATAATTTTTTGTTTGAAATTGTTCTCAAAAACTAATTGAACTTCTCCTCTTATTGCCATGACTAGCTTGGCAATTAATATTTTGAGATATAATGCAGTTTAATGTTGCAGAAAAAGTCTCCTTATATGGCACGATAGGTAGTCAAATTCCATTCAAACCTGCTTTCTTCCCAACTACCCAAGTTGTGGGTTGCACAATAATAGGAGTGCATGAATAATATCCTCCATGTTGCCACCTTTATGTGGTTGTTTAAACAACTTAGAAACTGTAACTTTTAGCCACTACATGGAATTGTTGATAATTTGATAAATAAATATGGTGGTGCCTATGTCGGGTGACCACTTTACTCTCAATTATATCTTTCGTATACCTTGTATACATTTGGCATATTGACCACTTATTATGGCTTTTCAATTTCTATTAAAAAATATATATATATAATATATATATTATCTATACAAATATCTATAAATATATCCCATTATCCATTTATCATTATATACATATACGTATATATGCATGATTAAACATAAGTATATTAAAGTATATTCATATATACATACATATATACTTATATTAATTATATATATTTATATATACTATATACAATATTTTTATTATTCAAACGATATTTGCAATTAACATAGTTTTAGCGATCAAAGAGGATTGATAATGATAGGGCATTATTTTCCTTAATGACTCTTAACCTATCAACTTAGGTTTATGACTTACCAAATGATACTTGAACTGACTCGATGAGGTTCCAAATAACCTAAATGAGTGAGTGTGTGTGTCTACTCAAATAGTCAATATCAAACATTCCAAATACCAACTCCTCTCTTGGGTGATATTCTCCCTCCCCCTTTGGAGGGTTCAAACTTTCCTGCATTCAACTTGGAGCAACATATTTTTAGTTAGTTGATAACATATAAAACATAATCATAATATATCTTAAGCATCATATAAGCATTTAAAAGTAGTTTCATCACATTGCATATACATACATTTCATTTAGCCATCAAATACCATAACAACATAGTTCATGCATTATAATTGTATTTAAATATAAAGGTTAAAGTAATTAGGTAAATTAACATTGGGGTGTAACATATCCTCCCCCATAAGGATCATCACCTTCGATGATTCAAAGTATCATAGCATATATAAAATCAAAAAAAGGTTTTACTTTCAATTTTCAAAATTATATAAGAGATGCAATTTTTTTTGTTTAATTTCATTATAGTCTTCCTTCGTAGCACTATCCTCTACAAACTGGTCCCACTAGACCTTGCACTAAGTGACCCTACTAATACACTAGTAGAACTTGTGTGACTCAAGCACTCTTTCTCCTCTGAAATCTGTCTTGGTATATGCTTAGCATCATCATAGTTTTTTCTCCTATCATAATTCTTTGATAAGTTCTCTTCTTGGTAAACCTGATCTACTCTTCCACTTCTGACAAAATTTCCAGACTAAGGCTAATCCTATCTTCTAGCTTATCCCAACTTATAGGAATTTGACACTTTTTTTTGTATAATGTTTCAAATGGATCTAATTTTATTGTGGAATGATAGAAATTGTTGTAGTAAAAAAATTCTACAAATCCACTAGAACTTAGTTTACCCTTTTCATCTGACCATCTGTCTTAGGGAGTAACTTGAGCTTATGTTCAATTAAGTTTCCAATGAGATGAATATGGTTTAACAAAACCTTAACATTATCTGAGATAACCTTCTCAGGAACACCATACAATCTATACACTTCTTGCATGAATTTTTGGGCTATGACTGGTGTCCCATCTGAAAAATTTCTTGATATGAAATGGGCTACCTTGGTGAGCTTGTCCACCACTACTAAAATATCATTATGCTTATCCTTTGACATAGGAAGACCTTGTACAAAATCCATACTAATGATCAACCACTTCCTCTCTGAAATTTTATGAGGATATTAAAGTCCTATCGGGTGATGAAATTCTATCTTCACCCTCTAGCACTCTAGGCAACCTACTACAAACCTTACATCATCTCTCTTCATTCCTTTCCAAAAATATAGTGGTTTCACATTAGCCAAAATTTTTATCACTCTAGGATGCCCTAAATATGGTGTTGAATGAACTTCCTTCCACATAGTATTCCTTAACTCCTCGGAGTCTGGTACATACATCCTTCCACTAATTCTTAGCATTCTATTTGGATCAAAATTAAACCCTTCATACCTCAAATCTTGAGGATCGTCCATGAGAGCTTGTTTGAATTGCTCATAATTTTCATCTCCCTTGGACTTCTGCAACACTTGATTCTTGAAATCGGAATGGATAAATATCATCAAGGAGATATGCCTCCTTCGACTTAGGGCATCTACAACTCAGTTTTCTTTTCCCTTCAATATTTTCCTTGTTCTTCTTTTTCTTTCCATTTTGGCATAAGAACATTTCAAACATTAGCTATTGATAATGTTTGAGGAAAAAATTATGTAGTGAGTTCATAGGTCCATGTGTTGAACCCGGTAGCTTTGATACCGTATGTAAAAAATCTCACCTTACTCTCACAATTTTCAACTAGGTTTTAACTCACGAATAATCCAATGCTTTCAAAAATAGGAAAAAAATTGTTTTTCTTTTCCAATAACATATTTGCATGTTGCATAAGAATTTCATATAAAATTTCATAATCAAAATAACATAACTTAAACTGCATGTAAATGAAACTCATCTTTACAAATATAGTTTATAAATAGAATTCATGATCATATAAACAATTTCATAATTTACAAGAAGAACAAGGTCAAGATATCCTTATCGAGATTACTCTTCTATTTCACAAGCCTCGGTGTGTCATCTGCAAGAGGGAGAGCATCACCCAAGTGCTTTACCTCCAACCACAAACCGGTGGTCCCCCGCACACCTTCCAACTGGAAGTGACCTTACTCTTCGATAAATATTTTAGTATAGGAACCTCTAGTATTTCCATCTGAGTATCTAGTGTACTGTCCTACATAACATGCACGATCATACTGTGTTACCAAAAAGTGTAGCCTTTGACACTTTTCGCTCATTTGAACCCTTGCCTATGGATTTTGGACCATTTTCAGCCTCTTTTTACCCCTTTCCAAGCCTTGTGCCAAAGTGTCATAAGGTGTTGTAAAACATTTTCATGCTTTCCTAGGCATGTCATCACCAAATTAACCCTTTCTTATGCTATAATGACCCCTTAATACACATATAATTCCTATCTTAGTGTGTTTTCATGAGACAATCTTGAAAAACATAAATAATCAACATTTTAATTACTGATAACCACTCAAATTTTCCCAGGTGGACTAAGTCACCACCTTGGGCGACCTAGTCCCATGTGACATAAAATTCAAATTTAACCTAAAATTCTTTCAGGATTTTGTCTCTAAAACCCTAAGGTCGACCTGTATGGTGTTATTTCATGAAAATTAGGGCATAACTTGTATAAATAAGCCTAAAAACCATAATTTATCATTAGAGACACACATTATGCACCGCTCAATTCAAAACTCTTCATCTCCCATCTCTCCTTCTTCTCAAGCAAGCTAGGGTTTCACATTCCAAGTCAACAAGACATCTTTTTTGAAGCATTCAAGGGTTGATTTTTGCAACACAAGATCTCTCATCATGGCAAGGTAACTTACTCCATTAATCCATTGTCTCGTATTCATGCTTTACATTTTCTATTCATTTGGTTTAGTTACCTAAAAGGGGTTTGACTAAGGCAAACCCCTAATCCCTAACAATCAACATTTTCTCTTTCTCTCCTTGTTTGTTTGTAGATTTAGGTTCTTTGAAGATCATTGAAGGCTTTGAAGACTTGTTGAAGACCTCTCCTTTCTTGCAAAGTCCCAACATCCACCAAAAGTCACTTTGAGGCTTGAATATTAGAGTTTCAAAAGTAGACAACTATCAAGAATCAAGGTGTAAATTGAGGGCTTCCGTTTTCCCTTCAGAATTTCCAAAAATCCTGAAGAGGACTAAGTCACCAACAATGGTGACCTAGTCCTACTAGATAGGCCTTTCTGTGATTTTTACATTTTCAGACACCCATTTGGCAAAATAGGGTTTGGACCAGTTTTCTCAAATTTAAGACTAGGTCACCCAGATTGGCACAAGTGTCCCTTTCGGCTTTTATAGCATTTTCATCAGCATTCCAGACCTCGAATAGATCCTCCTTCAAATCCAAAGTTCATACATTCTATCTCTTTAATTTTTGTATAGTTTAGTGTACATTATTAGGTCATTTTGTATATGTCCGCATATCATTGTGTGTTTTCCATCACTTTACATTTCTATAGTTTATCATTCAATAAATCATTGCATTTTCAATCTATTACATTTAGGGCATATCACACACATCACTTTAAGCCCCTAAATCCCCCTTTGAATGAACTCTAAAGTGAAAAGTTGTGAAAGAAAGACTTCTTTCCTCTTAGGTGTAAAACCCTAGAGGTGTAAGAGTACATATTTCCCCTCTTCATTTTTGGTGGTTCACATACAACTATGGATACCTTCCAACAATGCATGACGCTACTGAAAATCTATGAAATCCTAAAGCACATTGAACCAACAAGTGCAAGCAACAAATTTTACACTTATTTTGGCCAAAGTTTTGATATATATAAAAATCCACTTTCTAAGGAATCAGTGTCATAAGTTCACCCACCTCTAACTTGATTGGGAAATCTTACTGACCAATGGTTAACTCAACTGGTTTAATCCAAAGGTTAAAAATCTCAAATAGACTCTCTTTCAATAGTGATGACTTCACTAGTGTCGATTATTTGAATAAATAGGTTTAACACATCTAGGCAACTAGCTCTTTTTCAAGTCCTTTCTTACTAAGTAGTTAAAAAACTTGACCAATTATACTTTTCTGACTAGATCTTTCTAGTTACATTCATATAACATCATGGAGCTAGACAACTTCCTTTTACTCAAGTCCTTAGTTTTTAACCATGGGAGTAACTACTCTCCTATTTTATACATAATTAGTTACTACTGATGATACAATGTCATCGACTAGACACACTTGGTATTAATCTAAAAGTACCAACAATATGTCGATATGTATAATAATCTATTATTAAACTTAAATTGAATAATAATTCTTCTTATAAATTTTTTAGATGTCCATCATTTACTCTTATGGTTCTTGTTCCTAAAGAACTCCATACCGAATATGGTTAATCTTGAAGTGAACAAAAATAGACAATTGTCTTCTTCATAAATAATAGTTCAAACTCTTCATTTTTATACCAAGTATGGCTTCGTCATTCAAGAACACCATAACTAATTTGGTTATTCATGATATTAAATATCATTTAGTTTGATTCAATATAAAACTTTATATTCATAGTAATATTCTTTAGTAATTATGTACATTAATCTGTCTACTTTTGATAATTCAATTGAGAACCATCTAACTAATCTCCAAATTCTTCATAGGTTTCTTCGATGTTATCCTTTGTATAATTATATAAAATACCTATGTTTTTAGCTATATACTTGTTCATATATTAATCCTTTGACATGAAAATATATACTCACCTATAAATGCATGATAAATTTATTTCCAAATTCGGAGAATATTTTATATTTGTGGACTATCTAGGCTCCTGCACCTTACAATCTCCTAGCACCATGGCCTTTGATTTATAATGATAACATAATGTCCTCTGCTCAAGTTACTTGATTTCAAATCAATAGATAGTAATAATGACTCTTGGTCTAATAAGTAATAATTATAACTTTCAAATGATAATAAAGACTTTATCTTTCTATTATGTTTTCAGACCTTCTCTTTGAAATACAATATAAACTTGTTTGAAAACATTATATATAAGATGTTGTCTTATTGGGATAAATATCATATTCCCATACTTATCTTTTCTTTGCTACTTTGGTTTAATATGTTGGTCGTTTGGTTAAACACAACTTTAGAGAGAGTCTTAACTTTTCACTGAAGCCCTCTCTCAAATATATATATTAATTCAATATCACGTAAATCAAACATGATTTTAACAATGTTTTTAATTGAAAGCTACTTTGAACTAACCAAATGGTTACACTAGTTTTTATTAACTCTTTACATTTTTAATTGGTATTTTGCATAAATAAACTAAGCTTTTCGTACATGCATTCATATAATTTCTCAAACAACCACACTTTGTACATAGCAATGGAAAAAGCAAACTCTGAATAATGAAAGTTCTTTTATCAGATTTTAAAAGAGAAATAAGGAGAATCATTTTAATCATGCCTGAAATTAAATAGCATGGATTTGATTCTAGTATTCCTTGCTTCAAATTTGCACTTTAACTCAGCTTTGAACCTACTATCGGGTGATCCCATAAAACTAGTTTACAATTTTGTCGAGGAAGGAAAATTGCAAAAAAATGCCCCCATGAAGAAAATTTTGGGTTTTGGGGGGTTTAAACGAACATAGGGTTCGAGTGAACCCAAAAGGGGTGCACTTGAACCACCCTTCGAGTGAACCCTATTCAATGATGGGACACACATTTTCCACATTTTCCAAAATGAAAACGAAAGAAAAATTTGAAAAAAAGGAGGGTTCGCTCGAACCCCACTACGAGCAAACCCCCCTTCATTCAAAAGGTCAAGGGGGGTTTGCTCGAAGGGGGTTCGAGCGAACCCCTCTGTTCCCTTCTCCCCCTCTTGCACCAAATTTCTACAAATTTTTTCTCTTTGAAGCTTAGGTTTTGGATGAAAATAGAGGAGACTTCACAAACCCAACTGGATGATGGTAATCCTTAGAGTGAGCTATCCATCGAATATAATTTTAATATGTTTTGGTTTTATTATCTATTTTTTAGTTTGATTAAACATAGGTTTCTCATCGAAAATCAAGCTCTTTGTTTTGCACATGTGGAAAAATAGTAGCTTATCAAAAAAAAAAACTGGAAAATATGAATGCACTAGATATTGATGTCCCTGATCCAATAAAAAAAAATTGAATTTTGATACATACAAAAAAAGTTATGCTTTAGCCAATGAATCATGTCTAAATTGTAACTGATTTGACTTTGAAAGTTAATTACGATTTTTTTTTCAATAAAATGATATGAAACTAATTTCATGCACTAGATATCATGGTTACGAATCTAAATTCAAAAAAAATAGAATTTTATCCTTCATAGAGAAAAAATTATGTGTTAGCCAGTGACATCACTCTTTAAAATGGTGTTTACTGTTAAAAACTAGTTTTTGAAGGAGATGAAAAAAGAAGTGCAATATGATTCTAAAAATTTTGAAAAAAAAATATTTAGAATCTACAGACAAAATGTCACAAATCACTAGTTTGCATCATCTCCAAATTCCTCACGGTTTAGCCGCTATAGGTGCCCGAAAGTGAAGATTTAGTAAAAAAAAATTAGTTCAATGTCCAATTTGGCCAAAAAATGTAAACCAATATTGTGGGATCACCCTGTCTTATCAACTTTAGTGCACAACACTATCCTTGCACCATTATTTTGATTCTATTACAACTAGTTTGAAACTATTGAACAATCAAATTCTAATATAGTCAAACCAATCCCAGTATATGACATATTGATATGCAGATTTTAAATGCTCTTCTCGCTATGCTTAATTATTCCCTCAAATATCATGTATGCAACTATCTCAAAGATTAAAAAACTAATGAACAACTTGAATAATGAGCAACTGATCTCTATTTATGCTAAAAATGGTTTACTAAAGATAGAAATCAATTTAACTTGGAGGCTTGAATAGCTCTCCCAATGCCATGATTTTCTTATGTTGCTAAGAATGGGAAAAGACTAAACAAAATAGAATTCTATGTTGCACATATAGTCACCATCCCTGGCATTTGACTAAGTCAATACCAGTCACAACTCACCACTAAAAATGCAGTTAAAAGGTGTATAAATTTCTATTTGAAATGGTCCTCAAAAACTAGTTGAACTTCTCCTCTTATTGTCACGACTACTTGGAAATTAATATTTTGAGATATAATACAATTTAATGTTGCAGAAAAAGTCTCCTTATATGGCACTATAGGCATTCAAATGCCATTCAAACCTACTTTCTTCCCAACTTCCTAAGTCGTGGGCTGCACAATAATAGGAGCACACGAATAATTATTGGAAACTCTAGTTGTTTGTGAGTTGTTTGGGTGTTGTAATTGATGTCAACGCCCTATATGAAGAGAGTGTTGGAGTGGTGTTGGTGTTGATGATTTCAGAAGCATGGAGTTGTTGGTATTAATGTCAACACAATGTTGTTGGTGTTGTCATTGATGTCTTAATTCAATATAGTTGCAGAGACTGTTGGAAGCCTGACTTGTGTGTGTTTGAGGAAACTGTAATTGATGAGAAGTGGTGAAAATACTAAATATGTGTTGCAGAGGTGTCATTAGTGTTGTTGATGAAGTTGGTTTACTTGGTTTCCAAGTGCTTTTGAGAAAAAATGAATAAAAGCAAATTTAATGTGACAAAGGTGTGTTCAATGGTTTGCTCTAAATTTCTTCATGGGTAAATATATGCTCATATGGTTTAGACATGATGATCAGAGGTGTTTAGAGGTTCTATATTCAAAGTTTAAGGTTTTGGATAATACTATAGTGGAAGATGTGTTTGCCAATATGTTTGTTTGTGAAATAGGGTGTCTGGGAGAAATGAGGTTGCTCCGCATTTCTCTACAAAGGAAGTTTTGGTGCTGCGGATCTAGGAACGTGCTTATATTTTCTATATCTATTGTCCCTTGAAGTTTTAGATGTTTTGGTGTTCCATAATGTTGTTTGGTATGTTGGAAGTCTATGCCAGTATGTCTAGTTGCATAGAATACATGTGTTCTTTAGTTTCAGGTGGTTGTAATAGTTGTGGTGAATATTTTGATAATATGGAATGTTTTGAGATGTTGTGAAGTGTTTTTGTGTGGTCCACAAGATTTTTTTGGACTTGGAGAACTGTGTTTGGAGTTGCTTGTTAGTGTTAGTGTAGATTTTTTTGACCTGGCATACTAGTGCTAATTGTAGAGGATGATTGTTGTTTGTGGAAGTGTTGAGAAGTGTGCCAGTGTAGATTTGGGTCCCAGTTAAGTAATGGTGTGGTTTTCCTTCACTTATTTACACTGTGGAAGTGTTTGGTGCCGACCTATTTGATGTTGCATGATTGAGGTGCATAAGTTTCCTTATGGCCAACCTAATTGAGATTGTTTTAGGTTGCATAGGGTATAAATTCAAGGCAATTTTTTGTGTGGGTTATGAATGATGTGTGTGATGCAAAATATGTGAATGTGATCAAGTGTGAAGATCTAAGTGTGAGATTCAATGCTTATGACTTTAGAAGGTGTCTACATTTCAGTATGTTGATTGAGTTGTTTGTGCTTCAGTGGAACTATACCTTTGACATAAGAGAGATGCATTGTTAGCAGTTCAAAATTGGTGGTGAGCCACCTTTTTCTTCTTCTTATTCTTTCTTTTGGATATTGAGTCCTTTGTAAGTGAGCCACCAATAGTGAGCCTTTATTATTATTTTTGGGCAATAAGCTTTATTGTATTCGTTGTTGCAATTCATATATTAGTGAGCTAATCCTCACCATGATTTTTCCCTTCTTGGGTTTTCCACATAAATCTGGTGTTCTTATGTATTTTGATGTGTTTGTATTACTGCTTTACATGTTTACATTTTGCTCATGCATGTTAAGGGTTTAATTGTTGATAGGGGTTGGAAAAGATAGTAAGGGATTGAATGTTTTAAAGTATACAATTAATTCACCCCCCTCTTAGTTATCCTGTGTATCTAATAGTTGGTATCAAATTTGTGGTTCCCAAGAATACATTTAATTGCTTGAGGTAGATCCATATAGTGCATAGGAAGGGTGTCCAAGCTCCTATATTTGACAAAATGAATTATGCCTATTAGAAAGCTAGAATGGAATCCTTCTTAGTCTCTCTTAGATTTGGTGTTTGGAAGCCTATGGAAAAAGGTTACACTATGCCTACAAATGGTCCAACAAGTGATGATGAGATTAAGGATTATGAAAACAATGGCAAAGCAAGGAATGCAATCCTGAGTGGTCTTTTTTATTCTAAACTTGGAAAGGCGATAATTCTGAAATCTTCTAAAGAGATCTGGACAAAGTTGGAAGGTATCTATAAAGGATATGACAAGGTCAAACAAGCGAATATGTAGAACTACAACACTAAATTTTAAACCTATGGATGTCTAAAAATGAGGATATTACTGCCTACATGCTTAGAGTTGATGAAGTTGTCAATGCCATCAATGGTCTTGGTGGAAAGCTTGATGAAAGAGAGGTTGTGAAAAAGGTATTAAGAACTATGCCTAAAGATTATAGTTCTAAAGTTTTTTCTGTTGAAGAAGATCAAAATATGGATAATTATTCTAGAGATTTGACTTTTGGCACTTTAACTTCTTTTTAAATGAGAGAGTTTGGTCAAGATGCTACAAAAAAATAAAAATTCAAAGTATGCAAAGTAGAAAAAGATGATGGATCAGATCTAGATGATCACGATGAGGTGGAAGAATGTTTTTTGAGGAGATTGAAAAAGGGAACTAGAAAATACAAAGGTAAGCTACCTTTCAAGTGTTTCAATTGTGGAAATATAGGTCATTATGCTTCTAAATGTCCAATCAAAGTTACTAATGACAAACAAAAGGATCATAAGGGTAAATTTGTCAAGAAGAGTTATTATGTTGAAAATGACAATGTTGTATCTAATGATGAAGAACCTGACTATCCTGGTGAAGACAATGATGAATGCTTGTTCACGGATCTAAATGTTGGAACTAATTCTACTAATCTTGAAAGATGTGTGAAGGAAAATACTTTGAAAATAGTTCATAACATTGGAGGAACTATATTTATTGTTTTTCATGCTAGAGAGGAGAAGAATTGTTGGATCATTAATAGTGGATGCTTAAATCATATGATAGGTGATAAGAGTAAGAATTTCAAGCTTGAAAAGTATGATGGTAGTCTTGTTAAGTTTGGTGATGATATATCTGCTAAGATTTGTGGAAAAGGTTCAATTATTTTTGATGGAAAGCATAAAACAAATGATGTTATTTATGTCAAGGGTCTCTGACATAATCTTCTAAGTGTAGGCAAATATGTAGTTGAAGATATAATCTTGTGTTTCAGAAAAGGAAGCTTTGATACTTTGGTTTTTGTAGGAACAAGGACATATGGGAATTTTTATCAGCTCAAAGGTGCTAATGGTAAGTGTTTTATGACTCAAATCAATGAAAGTTGGCTATGGCATAAAAAATGTGTCACATCAATTTTGATAGCCTAGTGAGGATCATCTCTACTCAAGTTGTGAGAGATCTGCCAAGAATTACAAAGCCTATCAATGAAATTTGCAAGGAATATCAGGTTGGGAAACAAACAAGAAAGAGGTTCAATATCAAAGAATATTCTACCACATGTCCTTTGGAGTTAGTGAATATAGATCTATTTGGACCTACCAGAATAAGAAGCTCATGTGGTGATAGGTATTTCATGTTATTAATTGATGATTATTCTAGAATGGCTTGGGTTATATTTCTCAAAGAAAAATAAAAATCTCTAGACAAGTTTAAAGTATTTAAGGCTATGGTTGAGAATGAAATGGATATGAAAATCAAGTTCTTAAGGTATGATAGAGGTGGAGAGTTCACCTCCAATGAGTTTAAATTTTTTTGTGAAGATCATGGAATAAAGAGGCATTTGTCAGCTCCTAGAACTCCTTAGTAGAATGGAGTGGTGGAGGGAAATAATATGACTGTTCACGATGCAACAAGGACAATGATAAATGAAGCAAATCTATTAGACGTCTATTGGACAGAAGTTATTCATACTATAGTGTACATAGTCAATAGAGTACAAGAAAGAGTAAATAGTTCAAAGAATCCCTATGAACTATGGTATGGAATAACTCCTACTGTCAAATATTTTAGAGTGTTTGGAAGCAAATGTTATATCAAGGGAGATGAAGAAAACTTGGGAAAGTTTGATCCAAGGTCAAATGAAGGAATATTCCTTAGATATTCTACAAGAAGAAAGGCTTATCGATGCTACAACAAGAGGTTGAAGAAGATAGTTGAAAGTGTAAATGTCAAAGTAGATGAAAAACCACATAAAATCTCAGTACCGATAGAAGGATATGAATCTAATGATCCTTCTTGCAAATAAGAATAAAGAGAAAAAGAGAAGGAAAAGGAGATACGGGTTGAAGAGGAAGATGCTTGAAAAAGGATTCCTAAGACTTCTAAGTATGTGTAGAAAAATATTTCTAAGGATCAAATCAATGGTGATAAGAGTAGAGGCACGCTAAAAAGAAGAAAAACTACTATGATAGAAGAACAGGTAAATTTGTGTCTTCTTTACAAAGTAGAATCTAAGATAGTGATTGAGGCATGTAAGAATGAGAATTGGACCAAAGCTATGAAAGAAGAATTGATGTAGATTGAGAAGAATCAGACTTGGAAATTAGTCCCAAGACAAAAAAACAAGAATGCAATTGGAACTAAATGGGTATTCTAGAAAAAACTGAATGAGAATGGAGAAATAGTCAAAAATAAGGCTAAATTTGTGTGTAAGGTCTACTCACAAGTGGAAGGAATAGATTTTGAGGATAAATTTTCTCTGGTGGCAAGGATGGAGGCCATTAGGATGTTTTGGCCTTTGCAATACATAAGGATTTCAAGGCTTATCAGATGGATGTGAAGTCTGCATTTTTGAATGGTGAGTTGGAAGAAGAGGTGTACATTGAACAATTGGGAGGCTTTCAGTTATCAGATAGTCCTAATATGATTTGCAGATTGAAGAAGGCATTGTATGGTCTCAAGAATGCTCTCAAATATTGGTATGTAATATTGGATAGGGCCTTGTTGCAACAAGAATTCAATAAAGGTACCACATATATCAATCTTTACTTTAAAGTTGAGAAGGATCAAATCTTGATTGTGGTTGTGTATGTCGATGATATAATATTGGGAGGAAATGAGACAATGTGTGAGAAGTTTGCAAAAGAGATGCAAAATGAATTTGAGATGTCAATATTTGGGGAGATGAATTTCTTCCTTGGGTTAAAAATTAGTTAAACAAAAAAAGTAATTCATTTCACAGTCAAAGTATGTCAAGGAAATGCTAAAGAAGTTTGGAATGGAAAAATTTAAACCAGATGTACTCCTATGATTACTGGTTGTAAGTTGAGCAAGAATGATGAATCTCCTAAGATAGATTAGAGAAAGTATAGATCAATGATTGGTGGACTATTATATACTTAACTATTACTAGACCAGATATCATGCATTCAATTTGTCGTGGCTAGATTTCAAGAAGATCCTAAAGAATCTCATGTTGTAGCAATGAAGAGGATATTCAAATACTTGAAGGGCACTCTAGACTATGGCTTATTGTATCCTAAGGATACTCACTTCTCTTTGAGTGTATATACAAATGTAGATTGGGCTAGATGTATAGATGAATTTTTTTTATAAGTGGTGGTACTTTATTTCTTGGAAGCAAGTTAGTTTCACGGTTAAGTAAGAAGCAAAACTCAGTGTCATTATCTACTATAGAAGTAGAATATGTTGCAGTAGTATCATGTTGTACATAGGTGTTATAGATGAAACAAATATTGAAGGATATTAGAGTTTCATATGATGAACCTATTTATATCATGTGTGGCAATACAAGTGCAATCAATATTTCAAAAAATACGGTAATGAATTCAAGAACAAAACATATCTCAATTTGGTATCACTTCTTGAGAGAGAAAGTTGTAGAGAATAAGTTGAAGTTGGAGTATGCGCCTATTAAGGATCAGGTTGCAAATATTTTCACAAAGGCTCTTCCAAAGGATACTTTTGAGTATCTTTGACAAAAGTTAGGGGTTATTGCCCCTCCTTTCAATTAAGATGCACAAGTGTGTGCATCTATCTAGGAAGCATTTCAAGGCATATTCTTTGTCCTGGATTGATGTTAAAGGCTACCTCTTAGGGGGAGTAGGTAGTAGTGGTTGTTGGTTGGTGCATTCAGATGGAGCATATTGTGTGCCCCTAAGGGAGAGTGTGCAAGAAAGTGAGTGAAGAGGAAAGAAAAAGAAGTTGTTTAATGGTGTTTTCCTTTGAAATTTTGTCAAAGGAAGTAAGAGAAGAAAAGTTCTATGCAAATGCACAATGAGAGCAATTGCTAGTAGATATCACCCTTTGTATTTTTGTCAAAGGGGGAGAGAAAATATTGATATGGGACTTTTCCATTGATGTCAAAGGGGGGGAGAGTTAGAGTGTTTGAAAAACCATGGAGAGAGAGTTTGAAAAACATGGAGAGAGTTAGTGCAGAAATGTGTATGGGAAGAAAGAGTGTGAAGAGTAAGAGTTTTCTTAGTTGGGGGAGTACTTATTGGAAACACAAGGGAAGACGACTGATAGGGGGGGTGAATTAGTTGTCATAAACAGTGAAAGCATGAATCAACAACACATCAAAAATACACATAACGCCAATATTTTGTGTGTAAACCTTGTTAGGGGAAAAACCACGGTGGAGGTTAATCCACAAGTTATACCTTGTTAAAAGTATAAGAAGAATATATGAGGAATGCACATGCATTCAAGCACACTGACTAGAGCTCACTACTCAAAGGAAGACTCACTGTCTTACATAAAATATTCAGATCAAATCTATCTAAAGAATTTGAATTGAGAAAGTAGCATCTGCTACTGCCTAAGTATAGTTTCGGTTAAACACATGAATAGTTCTTCACTATCTTTCACTCTCCTTCACACTCTGCTCTGCCATCAAATGATTTGAACTTTCTTTGCACATAACACTTGAATACTTCTCATCTCACACACTTACATACTTCTCAAATGAGAAAATAATCACTTATATATATCCACAACAAGAAATTGCATCGCTTTATGTCGGCTTCAACAAAATAATAGAATGAATACAAGTTGTCAGCCCAAAACAATAAAGATTATCAATGCACATCAATCAAAGTCATCCACAACATAGTAGAGACCCAAAAAAATTTTATCAAACACAAAACACCTTAAAATATTCTTCCTCGAAGATCCACAACACGCTTCAAACACTTTGTCAGCCATGAACATGAAAAACATGAACACGCAAGATAAAATATCAGATCGTGAGAACAATGATTAATGTGAACGTGTGACACAAATAGAACATGATCTAGAAATGTCCACAAACACCATAGGAACATATGCAACAACTCTGATTACCAGAATCACATTATCTTCTTCCATGAACACCATTTACAGTAATAGAATAGTTGTCAGAAAACATAAACTTATAACTTGCTCAAATCTTCATGCGCATATCTGAATTTTTCAGAGTAGAAACTAGATAGGCTTGAGAAAAAACCCTTTAATCTGTAACATCTCACTATCAACATACTAAAATTTCTACCATACTGATCTTCAGTGCTTCACAGACAACCTGTAACATATTTTATTACAATTTTCTCAATATCCTCGACATATGCAGTCTTAAAGACATTAATGCTAATAGTGTTGACATCAATGACAACCACATATCAGAAAATTGACCACAACATCCAACAATCTCCCCCTTTGGCATTGATGGCAACACATGATGTGAAAAACACAACATCAACGCAACTAACTCTTCTTCTAACGGTCTCCCCTTTACACATTGATCTTCTTCCCCTTAGTTCTCCAAGAGTTTTTTGCATTACTCTTCTCCCCCTTTGATATCAATGGCAAAGTTACACGAGCTTTGAACCACATATATGAATCATCTGACTACTCCCCTTGAGTAGCAACCACCACAACATCAATTTGGATCAAGGTATGACTGTGAATGCGTGGACTGATGCAAAGACTATGCATATTAGTTATGATTAGGAGGGGTAATCAACCCTTACTTCCCTTTGAGATACTCAAAAGTATCCTTGGGAAAAGGCTTATTAAAGATGTCTGCAATCTATTCCTTAGTAGGCACATACTCCAGTCCGAGTTCCTTATCACTCACTTTATCTCCCAAAAGTGGTACATGATATATATATGCTTGGTCTTTGAATGCAACATCAAATTCTTAAAAATATTTATAGCACTTGAGTTATCACAAAATATGGCAATAGGTTCATCATACACAACTCTGATATCTTTCAACATCTACTTCATCCACAATACTTGAGTATAATTGTTAGCAACAATAATATATTTTGCCTTTGCAGTAGACAAGGAAATAATATTGTGCTTTTTGCTTAACCATGAAATTAGTTTCTTTCCCAAGAAAAATGCACCACCACTAGTACTTTCCTATCATTCACATCTCCTACCCAATCAACATCAATAAATGCACTTAAAGTAATATCATCATCTTTAGGATACCACAGGCCAAAATCAACTATTCCCTTCAAGTATCTGAAAATTCTCTTCACAACAGTCACATGAGATTCCTTAGGATCGGCTTGAAATCTAGCAACAATGCATACAAAATTCATGATATCAGGTCTAGTTTGAGTCAAATACAATAATCCACCAATCGTTGATCTGTCTCTAGTTTGATTTAACTTTGGAGAATCAACATCTTGTGTCAACTTACATCCGGTCACCATGGGTGTACCGACTAGTTTTGAATCATCCATACCAAACTTCTTTAGCAGTTATCTCACATACTTGGACTGAGATATAAAGATCCCTTTATCTACCTACGTAATTTGCAATCCCAAAAATAATTTCAACTCTCCAATCATTGACATCTCAAACTCATTTTGCATCTCATTAGCAAAATTCATGCACAAACCATCATCTCCTCCAAAAATGATATCATCAACAAAGAATTCCACAAACAAATATTTATCATCATCAATCTTGAAATATAGATTACTATCAGCAGTACCTTTATTAAATACAAGCTTCAATAAATACTTATCCAATCTGGCATACCAAGCTCTAGGGGCTTGCTTGAGTCCATATAATTCTTTTTTCAACTAACAAACCATTTCTCCCTGATCATTCAATTGAAATCCATTAGGTTTCTCAATATACACCTCTTCCTATAATTCACCATTTATAAATGCTGACTTGACATCCATCTGATAAACTTTGTAGTTTTTGTAAGTAGCATAAGCAATAAATAGTCTCAGAGCTTCAATTCTAGCAACAAGAGCAAAGGTTTTTTCAAAGTCAATTCCTTCCATATGAGAGTATCATTTACACACCATCCTTTCTTTGTTTCTGATAACTTCACCTTGTTCATTCAGTTTGTTTCTAAAGACCCATTTAGTTCCAATTTCATTTTTGTCTTTAGGTCTAGGAACAAGAATCCATGTATTGTTCTTCTCAATTTGTTGTAGTTCTTCTTTCATTTCTTCAATCCAATGTTCATCTTTGCATGCTTCATTGACATTACTTGGCTCAACATTTGAAATTAAGTAGTATTATTTTGCAATTCTTCTCCTAGTTTGGACACCTTTGTTCTTATCTACTATAACCGGATTTTTTGAATGATTTAATCTTACATGCCTTGGAGTCTTAAAGTGCTCTTGAATTTCAGGCTCTCGTGATCTCTCTTATGTGTTTTCACTAGTCTCTCCTTCTTCTTGATCTTCTTGATTCACTTAAATGATCTGAACTTGATTTGAAGTCTGACTCTTGTTTGTACTGTCATTCTGATCATCAGAATCATATCCATAGGTTATGAATGGTCTAGCAATGTCTTCATCAACCTTAAAATTTGCACTTTCAACAACTTTCTTCAATCTCTTGTTGTAGCACCGGTAGGCCTTTCTCTTAGTAGAATAACCAAAAAAATTCCTTCATTGAACTTCTAGCATCAAAATTTCCTATATCTTAATCTCTCCTAATATAGCATTTTCTCCCAAAGATTTTGAAATATCTAACAGTATGCTTGTGACCAAACCATAGCTCAAAAGGAGTCTTACCAGTATTACCTTTGATTTGTACCCGGTTAAGGATATAAACAACAATACTCATAGCTTCTCTCCAATGGATATGAGGGACATTTCCATCCAACATCATAGTTCTAGCAACATCTTGAACTGTCTTATTCTTACTTTCCACAACTCCATTCCGTTGAGGGGTCCACGATGTAGATAATTGTCTCTTTATCCCATGCTCTTCACAAAAAGAATTAAACTCATCGAAAGTAAATTCACCACCTCTATTTGATCTCAAACACTTAATCTTCAGACCTGTCTCTGTCTCAACCATAGCCTTAAATATCTTGAACTTTTCTAGAACTTCAGATTTCTCCCTTAAGAAATTAACCCACATCATCCTAGAGTAATCATCAATAAGCAACATAAAGTACCTGTAACCTTGTAGACTTTTGATTCTAGTAGAACCACACAAGTCAGTATGCACAAGCTCCAACAATCATTTGAAAAATTTTGTTTGCTCCGAAATGAAATTCTAGTTTGTTTTCCCAACTGATTCCTTGCATATGGTATTAGTCGGCTTCACCAACTTAGGAAGATCTCTCATTGCCTGTGAGGAAATTATCTTGATAATATCGTCAAAGTTTACATGACACATTATTCTATGCCACAACCAAGTTTCATCAACTTGAGTAATCAGACAAATTTTACTAGCAACATTCGGATGAAAGATGTTACCTTTTGTTTTAGTACCCAAAGCAATCACATTTCTAGAACTTCCCAGTATGCTACATTTTACATCTTTGAATTGAAGATTGTCTCCCTTATCAACCATCCATCCAAAACACAGAAGATTATGCTTCAAAACTTCAACATAAATAACATCATCAGTATTATGCTTACCTTCAAAAGAAATACATCCTCTACCACAGATTATACCACCATTGTTATCACCAAATCTTACAACACCACCATCATCCTTCTCCAGGCTTATAAATTTACTCTTGTCACCTATCATGTGATGTGAACATCCACTGTCAATTACACATTCATTTTTTCTTCAACTCGAGCACCTAGAGCTTTCTCCACATTTGTACAACTAGCAGATTCAGTAGACACAAAATTATTTTCCTTGATAGCAATAAATACAAACTCATCTTCACTTACATTCCCTTTTTCAGATTCATCATTTGTCACACCTTCATCAATAGAATAGTAACACTTCTTTTGATATTTAGGCTTGTAAGGTCTTGGCTTAGGAACTCTTTCTGGACACCTTGATGCAAAATGACCTATCTTGTTGCAAGAAAAACATTTAATAGGCGACTTTCCTTTATACTTACCTTCTGGATTCCATTTTTACAATAAGTGCTTCAAGCTCATTCAGTTCTCTTTCTTCTTCTTCAATATGTCTCATTTCTTCCTCATATTTGAATACCTTTCTAGAATATCTTTCACCTGGATCATATCTATGCTTGTCTCTCCCAAAATTAGTAGCTTTAAATGCAGATTTTGTCTTCAAAGGGGCATCACCGAATTCACTCAACTCAAAAGCAATAATTTTACCAACCAACATATCTCTGGTTATATTTTTCACAGTCCAGAGCTCCTCAATGGCTACATCTTTGATTTTGTATGCATCAGGCAAGGATCTAAGCACTTTAGCAACAATCTTCGATTCATCCACCTGTCTACCAACACATATGATACCACACACAAGTTCATTCACTCTTTGCATGAAAGTAGCAATATTCTCATCATTACTCATCTTCAACAATTCATATTTTTCTTTCAGACACTGTAGATTATCCATCTTCACCTTAGCATCACCTTCTTCACATTAGCATCACCTTCATATAAAGTTTCCAACTTTTTCTAGATCTCATAAGCAATTCTCAGATCCATAACATTCGTCATCTCAAAATCAGTCAAAACACTCAACAATGCTTCCTTAGCCCTGATGTTATATTCAACATCCCTAATCTCAACAGTAGTAGTAGGACCACTTGGAGGGATAACATACCTATTGCATGTAATGTTCAAGTAGGATTCACCAATGCATCTCAGATGACACTCCATTCGAGTCTTCCACAAAGAATAATTTGTTCCATCAAATCTTAGACTATCCTTCTTGTATGTCGCCATCCCAGATCACCTCAAGCGGTTAAACTTCTTCCAAGGAACCTGCTTTGATATCAATTTTTGGCAACACAAAGGTAGACAACTGAGAGGGGGGGTGAAGAAATTGTCACAAAATTTCAAACTTATTAAAATTATTAACCTATATTCTCAGATCTGATTAATAATAGTGAAAGCATGAATCAATAACACATCATAAACACACATAACACCAAGATTTTTGTGTGGAAACCCTGTTAGGGGAAAAATCGCGGTGGAGCTTAATCCATAAGTTATACCCTGTTAAAAGTATAAGATGAATATATGAGGAATGCACATGCATTCAGGAACACTGCCCAGAGCTCACTGCTCAAAAAAAGACTCGTTGTATTACATAAAATATTCAGATTAAATCCATTTGAGGAATTTGAATTGAGAAAGTAGCATTTGCTAATGCCTGAGTATAGTTCTCGTCAAGCACATGAACACTTCTTCACACTCTACTCTACCTTCGAATGATCTAAACCTTTATAAGATGAATATATGAGGAATGCACATGCATTCAGGAACACTGCCTAGAGCTCACTGCTCAAAAAAAGACTCGTTGTATTACATAAAATATTCAGATTAAATCCATTTGAGGAATTTGAATTGAGAAAGTAGCATTTGCTAATGCCTGAGTATAGTTCTGGTCAAGCACATGAACACTTCTTCACACTCTACTCTACCTTCGAATGATCTAAACCTTTTTTGCACATAGCACTCAGATACTTCACATCTCACACACTTACATACTTCTCAAATGAGAAAACAATCACTTATATATATCCACAACAAGAAATTACATTGCTTTATGTTAGCTTCAACAAAATTATAGAATGAATGCAAACTGTCGGCCCAAAACAATAAATATTATCAATTTACATCAACCAAAGTCATCCACAACATAGTAGAGACCCCAAAAAATGTTCTTGAACATAAAACACCTTAGAAGATTCTTCCTCGAAGATCCGCAACATGCTTCAAACACTTTGTTGGCCATGAACATGCAAGAGAAATATTGGATCACAAGCACAATGATTAATGTGGACGTGCGAAACAGATATAACATGATCTAGAAACTTCTAGGAACACCACAAGAACATACATAAAAACTCAAATTACCAGAATCACATGATCTTCTTCCATGAACACCATTTGCAGTAACAAAATAACTTTCAGAACACATAAACTTATAACTTGCTCAAATCTTTATGTGCACCTCTCAAAAATTTAGAGTAGAAACTAGATAGGATTGAGAACAAACCCTTTAATCTGCAACATCTCACTATCAGCATACTGAACTTTATATCATATTGATCTTTACTGCTTCGTAGACAACCTGTAACATATTTTATTACAATTTTCTCAATATCCTCAACATATATAGTCTTAAAGACATTAATGCTAATAGTGTTGACATCAATGACAACCACATATTAGAAACTTGACCACAACATCCAACAGTACTGTTGTTGTTAGTTTCTTTTGTTGTTGATGGTTTTTTTGAAAGAAGGTGTTGCCATCAATGACAAAGGGGGAGATTGTTATAAGCTTGAGTTATTTGTGAGTTTTTTGGGTGTTATCATTGATGTCAACCACCTGTATGAAGAGAGTGTTGGAATGTTTCTAGTTTTGATGATGTCAAAAGCTTGGAGTTGTTGGTATTGATGTCAACACAATGTTGTTGGTGTTTTCATCAATGTCTTACTCTAGTATAGTTGCAGAGACTGTTGGAAACCTAACTTGTGTGTGTTTGAGGAGGTTGTTTGTATGTACTGTAATTGATGAGAAGTTTTGTAGATATTGAATATTTGTTGTAAAGGTTTCAATAGTGTTGCTGATGAAGTTGGTTCACTTGATTTCCAAGTGCTTTTGAGAAAATTTGAATAAAAGAGAGTTTAGTGTGACAAAGGCGTGTTCAGTGGTTTTCTTCATATTTTTTCATGGGTAAAGATATGCTCACTTGGTTTGGACATTATTAGGGGTGTTCAGAGGTGATATATCTAGAGTTTCAAGTTTTGGATTGTACTATAGTGGGAGATGTGTTTGATAATATGTCTGTTTGTGAAATAGGGTGTCTGGGAGAAATGAGGTTGCTCCACATTTCTTCGCAATGGAATTTCTAGTGTTGTGGATCTAGGAACATGCTTATATTTTATGTATCTATTATCCCTTGAATTTTTAGATGATGTGGTGTTCTGCAAGGTTGTTTGTTATGTTGGATACTTGTGCTAGTATGTCTAGTTGCATAGAATAAATGTGTTCTTGAGTTTCAAGTGGTTGCAGTAGTTGTGGAAAATATTCTGATAATGTGGAATATTTTGAGGTGTTGTGAAGTGTTTCTATGTTGTCCGAAATATTTTTCTAGACTTGGAGAAGTGTGTTTGGAGTTGCTTGTTAGTGTTAGTGTAGGTTTGGTCGACCTACATGCGAGCGCTAATTACGGAGGATAATTGTTGTCTGTAGAAGTGTTGAGAAGCGTGTCGGTGTAGATTTGGGTCCCAATTAAGTAATGACATGGTACACCTTCACTTCTTTACATTGTGGATTTTTTTGGTGTTGACATATTTGATTTTGCACGGTTGAGGTACATACGTTTCCTTATGGCCGACCTAATTGAGATTGTTTTAGGTTGTAGAGGGTATAGATGCAAGGTGAGTTTTTGTCTCTCCATTAGTCTGTTGAATGAGTTGTGATTCAATGGAATTTTACCTTTGGAATAAGAGAGATGCATTGTTAGCACTTCAAAAATTGGTAGTGAGATACCCCTTTCTTCTCCTTATTTCTTCTGGATAGTGAGCCTTTTGGTAGTGAGCCATCAATAGCGAGCCTTTCTTCTTTTTCTAGGCATTGAGCCTTATTGTATCTGATGTTGCAATTCATATATTAGTGAGATAATCCTCATCATGGTTTTTCCCTTCTTGGGTTTTCCATGTAAATATGTTGTTCTTATGTGTTTTGATGCTTTTGCATTACTGCTTTACATGTTTACATTTTGTTAATGCATGTTAAGGGTTTAATGGTTGATAAGGGTTTGAAATGATAATAAGGGATTAAATGTTTTAAAGTATACAACTAATTCGCCCCCCTCTCAGTTGTCCTATGCATCTAACAATAATATCCTCCATGTCACCACCTTTATGTGGCTATTTAAATAGCTTAGAAAGTGTAATATTCAACCACTACATGGTAATGATGATTACTTGATAAATGCATATGGTGGCGCCTATGCTGGGAAACCACTCTACTCTCAATTATATCTACCATATACCTTGTAGACACGTGGCATATCAACTACTTATTATGGCTTTTTAGTTTGTATTAAATTAAAATAAAATATAATATATATCTAAATATACAAATATATATACCATTATCCATTTATCATTATATACATATACGTATATACACATGATTATACATAAGTATTAATCATTCAAGTATATTCATATATACATACATACATATATATACTTACATTAATTATATGTATTTATATTTATTACACACACACACACACATATATATACTATATACATTGTTTTTATTATTCAAACGATATTTGCAATTAACATAGTTTTAATGATCAAAGAGGATAAATAATGATAGGGAATTATTACTCTTAACGACTCTTAACCTATCAACTTAGGTTTATGACTTACCAAATGATACTTGAACTAACCCGACAAGGTTTTAAATAACCTAAATGAGTGAGTGTGTGTGTCTACTCATATGGTCAATACCAATTCCTCTCCTGGGTGATACTTCCCCCTCCCCCTCTAGAGGGTTCAAACTTTCTTGCATGCAACTTGGAGCAACATATTCAGTTAGCTAATAACATATAAAATAATCATAATATAGCTTAAGCATCATGTAAGCATTTAAAAGTAGTTTCATCACATTGCATATACATAAATTTCATTTAGCCGTCAAATACCATAATGACATAATTCATGCATGATAACTATATTTAAATATAAAGGTTAAAGTAGTTGGGTAAATTAATATTGGGGTGTAACATTATCTTACCATATGATCTTGGATCCTAGGGGATTGTACACTCCCCCTTGATTCTTTTCCATCCTATCTCTTCAACATTTGGACAATTGGACCTCTCTTGACATAATATTTTTACTTTAGTGTGAGTCTAAGTGTAAGTTCATACTCTCACTAAAGTGGGGGCTAAATGTAGCATAGAAAATTTTCACCCTTGATAATTTCACTCTATGATTTGTCCCCCCTTAAAATTATTGGATCTAATTGAAACCCTAATTTCCTAGATTATGGATTCTATAGCCTATTTTTACCATTTTCCAAGAAATTACAAGCATATAACAAAGTCATTATTTATTTTTTTGCTCCCTACGCCCTATTTTCTAGAAAATATGGCCAGGACTAGGACACCCTTGGACATCTAAGTCCCACTATTGTTTTGAGATCCGAATTTGAATATGTTGGTCTCATGTTTGGAGAAGATTGAATGAAATTTTAAGATCATTTTTCCATTGTTATGTTCAAGACCCTACACAAGTTGTGAATCCACAAAAACTCATCTACAAAATTATCTGACAGTGATTTGACAAGTGTACAAATGGAAATAGGGATCTTAGATATGACATCAGAGGACTGCAAAAATAGTTTTAGAAAAAGTATACAAGCAGTCGGACACCCTTGGGCGACTTTTTCCTCCTATACAGATTGAAACTAAAATTTTAGGATAGGTACACAATACTCTACCCTTCCCAAATCTACCTTCAAATCTCTGTTACATTCTGTCAATTATCAGAATCTTGCATTTTTCGTATTAGAGCACATAGTCTAATTAGGTTAATCAAGGAAAATCAATTCTAATTCATTCCAAGACTCTAAAAGATGCATATCTAGGTTTGATTGACTCACCTTCATGGTTGAAAGTCAATATAATCACCTTGTTCATTTGAATCCTAATGTACCCTTGAAAAAGGAGCAAAATTAATCTTAGGTTTAGACATTAAACTTAGGTTCCCTTTTTCTATGTTACACTTGTACACCAAGGTATTCTCTTACACTGGTATTCTAGACACTTAAAAGTGTCTTGAATGATATCATACACTCAAATCAAGTATGCTAACATCATTTCCTCCTAAAACCCATCCTCTTTTCGCTTAATTAATTAAATTTTCCTAGCTATTTAATTAATTGTACTATTTGCATCTATTAACCTAATTAATCTAATTGGGTTAATTCACTCCCTTTCATGCTAACACTTCGTCTCATTAAATTAAATAAATCAAATTATTTAATTTAATCCCTAAGTCCTTTTATTTAATTAAATAACCCTAAGTTATTTAATTAAATGTCATATCATGTCTCCCCTTTTCATTAGATCACTTTATTTAATGAAAACCATCTAAATCCCCTAATTGCATAATTAAACCTTTGTTTAATTATCAATTATCTAATTAAATCTAATTCCCCCCCACTTGCAAGGGATTATTCCAAAGGAATATTCCTCCCTTTGCACATTCCTCCAAAAGGAATATTCCCATGGAATATTCCTTCCCATTTTGCACAATTAAACTTTGTTTTAATTTGCTAAATATCTTTTTCTTCACCCATGAGAATATTTCAAAGAATATTCTCTTCTCCTCGCTCTTTTGAAAAAGGAGAATATTTCTTTTCTATAACCATCTTACTTGAATTCTTGTGCAAGTTAACTTGTGACCTCCTATGCAAGTAAAAAGTGTGTTTGTTTGGACAAAGGTGAACTCTTGATTAAATCTCATCATTGATTTTCATCCGTTGATGAGAATCCATGATCCATGCCTCCAACTTCCTTCATCTTTGACCATTGATTAACCTTTTTATCTCAACCCTCCATTCGCCATTTACTCTCCTATAAATAGGTCACTATTTGGAGACAAATGGATCCATCTTTTAACATCAAACTTATGTTGTTAAAATTATTTTCACTTGCACTCACATTTAACATCTTTTTTTTAGTTTAAATTACTTGCATAATAACTTAGCTTCCATTAATGGCTTCCATAGTAACATAATGCATCCATTTAGCTAATTTGATAATTAGGGTTTGAATATTTTTAGTTTAAAACTCATTTAGTTTAGGCTTTCATACACCCATATCAGTTAAAATAGCTTGCATCATGTTTCATCACACATTTATTATCAGTTTCATTAGTTTTCTTCAATAAAATTGATTGGAATAGGCTCATTTATCTATGAAATTGGGAAAGGGTCACCGTTCCATGTATCAACATGACACCACTCCCCAATAGGATAAGCTTCAATGGATTAGAGTAGGCATTTTAAAAGATTTCATAATTTAGCATGTTAGTTTTGATAAATGCTTAATTTAGTTTATTTTGAATGATCTCTATTGGATTGATGTTTAGTGGCATGAATAAGCTTCGATTCTTCATGTATCAAGTGTAGCTAGCCCATAATAATCCGTTGATCACATTTTGGCGCTAGAAGGAGGGCATAACCAATCACATTTAACAAATTTTCCTCTCAAAGTCTATTTTTTAAAATTTTTGCAGATACGACAACGTTCTAGGGGATTTTAGTGACGCCTTTGTAAGGCGTCACCATATAGCGACACTATTTTCATCTGATACAGTGAAGCCTAATTAATACCTTGGTACTGATTAAAATAAATGGCGACACTAATACTTTTTAGAGGTATTGAGAATTTGCAAATAACGACGCTCCCACATAGTGACGCTATCATTGTCACTGGATTTTTGCAGAGCGACACTAATTTTCACCAAAGAAATGTTCATTTGCTTTATGGTGACACTATCATGAATAGAAACACTCTTCTTTGGTAAGCAAAAATAATGAATAATTTTAGCATGTGTTTTAAAATTTCGGTTTTATATACTTTTTGACACATCATCGACTTCTCACTTTTTTAGGCTAATTGGGTTTTGTAGTTTGGACGATAAAATTTGAAGTGAAGAAGCATTATTGTATTTAAATCTTATAATTGTAACAAGTGTTTTGACACTTTTGGGAAAATTATAACCCATTTATCATGCTTTCCATTTTATGCTTTAGTACCAGACTAGCTTTCAGTTGGGTTTTAAAATAAACACTCAAATCGATTAAAATTGAACCCTCATCATTTTACTATGGGTTTAAAATTGAAAAATACAAATTAACACTTCATTTGGTGCTTAAAATAAAATTATCTTTGCTTTGAGAGTTAAAATTAACGAGTGTTTGCCATGTCTTGTGTTTTACATTTTTTTCATTGAATGTGTATGCTCTTCTCTCACGCCTTTCGACAATCTTAAGAATCAAAAGCATTCCTTTCACATTTTGTATAATCACCCACATATTTCAATTTGGATTAAAATGAACCCCATGCTAGTGTAGGGAAAAGGCGTTGTGTGTGCTCTCTCCTTGCTTCATGTGATCTAGAGATCGAACTACAAACGTACTTCCTTGATTTTGTATATCTTTAGAGGGCTTGCCACCCTATTTCGAAAGGTGGGAATGACCCAAGCGATAACGAGCTAAAGCCAAGCTCTTTCAAACCACTATATAAAAAATGTGTTTATGATGAGAGTCATAAGCAACAGGTGTAGATGTGTCATATTGACATGTGTCACCCCTAGTGTTCGTGTGACACGTCAAAATCCTTTCTTAGGAAAGGTTTGAAAGGCCTCTTGATTGAAATAATCTTAAGCTAATTTTGCAACGTGTATGGCCACCTTGAACGAAAGCCCTTACTAATAAGCAATTGTTTAGAAGCCAAAAAAACTCTATGCTTGCTGGTGCAAGAATAGTCATTCCAAAGCCGCCCCACATTTTACTATTCATTATTGAAACAAGAAAATCATTAGGATCTTTGGATCTTCAGGATTTGATATTTGGTGGTCTCGAGAAGTGTGTGCCATGGAGGGGAGCCAGCATCACGAAATATCTAGCTATTTGCATTGTCTAAGTGTTTGGAGAAATCTAAGTGGGGATTCAACAAGTAGTATCTTCTGAACCTAGGATGGTAAATTCTTGTGAGTCAGTTTAATACTTTGCTTGGTTCCAAAACATTGCAAACAAACATCAACATAGTCTTTTCAAATTTTCAAATCCTTTGGTCTAAGTATGGATACCCTTTGACAAAACCTTGATATTAATGCTTGTCCTAAGTATTTATTCTTAGAGAATTCTAAGTATTTTGGTTTATATTTCAATCCATACTTCCCAAAATTAACATAGGCAACTATGCCTTAAACTTCATCCTTTTCACAAAATGGACCTTGTGAAACTTATGATGTTTTTGACATAGACATTTAGTTTAAAAATTAATCAAGACAATTTTTTGTGGTAAAAGAAACTCAATTAAGCAAGATAAATTGGAAAATTGAACCCCACATGATCATTTGGAGACTGATCACTTATGTTGAACAACCCGACCTTACACCCGCTATCATTCAACCAAACTTTGAACTCATTGAAGGAGAACAAACCGATATAATTAGTAATTTGAGAAGCTTCATTTTTGAAAAAAAAGAAACACCACCCAGTGGAGAAACAAATCATATGTCATAGATGAAGAAGAGGAACAAGCTAATATTATGACTGGAAGGCCCATATTACCACCACCCGTGTGGCAATAAATATCCTTTTTTTAATCTTAACTTCTCTTAATGATCTCACACAAAATTAGAATTCCCAAGAGAAGGTCTATAGGTCGTCACTTCAAACTTAGGCATATTAGTCAAAATCCATCAAAAGAAACCTTTTAGCACTCCACCAAAATATAACCAGGTTGGTATACAACTTCTATAAACGTGCTTCAAGGAACAATCCAAACTTGTATGCATTCTTTTGGAGTCAAAACCATGGTCTTTTTCATGATCTTGAACCTATCTAAATCATTGGGTCTTTAGGATTTGGAAACTTTAGAGGTATGGCATGTTTATCACTACCATGATCTTATCAAACAAAGGTTCACTTTAGGTCAATATTGCGTCAAACATTTCATTCACCCCTTCATCAAATTTCATTCTTCACTTCACCAAACTTTGCAAAAATTTCAAAAACACCAACACTTTTTGACTTAAAAATCTATCAAACAAACCCCTAACTTAGCTACTTTGTGTGAAATGAATCCTTTTACATGCACTTAGTCAAGTTAGTTATTATTTTTGAACTATTTTATCTTGAAGGTCACAAGTCTATCCTAAATATTTACAAGTTCATCAACATCCTTTTATCCAAACATCAAAATATCAAACTTAAGTCAAAAGTGTTGTCCCAATTTTTTTGCAAAGATCACCTTCCACATCATCCACCTTTTGATATCCCATTATCATGATTGCTCCAAAAATACTTAGAGCATCCCTTTTACCTAGATTTGAGTCAACTAAAGAGTTCAAACACTACAAATCTCAACATAACTCTCGCATAGGTGACCCAAAATTTATGGTAAAGACAAGATCACAACACGAGATAATCATGGAGAAAACCAAAGTCATATTCACCTCAAGTGATCCAAATCCTCAAGAATTTGACCCAAGAAGTCAGGTTACCCCATCATAACAACCATCATCTCCATCAGGGCCATATGAGATAGAAGACATTACCAATAACCCGTTTGAGCTTACTAGGGAGGAAATCATGGAACGTCAAGCCTTAGAAAACACATCTCCAATTTCTCCATCTTTTGTTGTACAACCTTTGATGCAAGGCTTGACAACTCCATCTCTAGGGCTAAATCAAACATCCACTCTGAGTCTTGTAACTAGTCTGGCCAAAGACTTTGGTCTAACTCTTCCATTTGAAAGCAACACGCTTGTGGGTACCCTAAACACCAATCCACCTCAAACCACTACTTGGACACCTACCTTTGGTGCTCCTCTCATTCTCAAAGATCCCCAACATCCATATAAACCTTTTACACTTCATTACTCCATAATAACCTCAACATATTGAGGACACCCCTCTTCATCCATACCCATGAGTACCACAAGTGTGCCCAAAATCACACAAAGTAGTGTGGACCAAGTGTCACAAGTAGACTGAAAAGGGTAAGGAAATACCCTCATGCAAAATCAACCTTTAACGCAACATGGGACATCTTCATCGAATCCTCCTATTGATACATCAAACCCAGAAGTTTCCCAAAACACAACTATCCCATCCATCATCAACCAACATCAAAACAATCATTTGATCACAAACCCCATCAACCAAGGTAATACCTTGACCACATCCTAAACACAAGGGAATATCCAAAACATTAGTCAAGAGAATCCTTTCAATCAGTGGACCCAAGGTCCTAGTGTGCCCTTGACATTACAATATTTAACGGTCCCATCCTCATCTTTACCATTTGTCCCCCAAGTCATACAAAATCAAATGCACCTCAAACTTACATTCCTCCACCTCAATCCACTATCTTATAAGGAATGTTGAACCAAGGGAATCCACAACCTCTCATCAACAATCCAATACCCACTCAAAACATCGACACCTAAAATCCATCATAGATGTCCCAACAACCAACTAATCCTACATTACAAGTGCATGCCTTAGCTTTACAACAAGCACAACAAGCTTATCAACAATCCATCCAAATGCAGCAAGAACAACAAGCAACCCTAGCAGCACAAAAATAACAACAACAAGCATCCCTAGTAGCACAACAATAGAAACAACAAAAACAAGTAGCCCTAGTAGCACAACAACAATAACAACAACAAGTAGCCTTAGCAGCACAACAAGAAGCCTTAGCCGCATAACAACAACAAGCCTTAGCCGCATAACAACAACAAGCAACCTTAGTACAACAACAACATCAAGCCCATCAAGCAACCTTAGCAGCACAACAACAATACTAGGTCCAACAACAAGCCCTAGTGGTGCAACAACAATAGTAAGCCCAACAAGTAGCCCTTGCGACTCAACAACAATAGCAAGCCTTACTAGCTCAATAGTATGCCCAACAATAACAACAACCCCAAAAATATTCCTACTATAATCCTCAACAAAACATCGTCAATACAAGCACATTAGAAGCATATACATTTGTCGACCAAGGATACTAGCATGGGCTGATTATGCTTGATCCATGATGAATCGAAGCATAACGTAGCCACTAATACACAATCTCAACAAGATCATTCAAATGGAAGTTAAACTAAGCATTTATTGAAACTCAACACTACAAACTACAAAAACAGTTAAATGCCTACTCTAATCCATTTAAAACTTATCCCATTTTGGAATTGGTGTCGTGTTGATGTGGAATAATGAACCTTTCCCAATCCCATGATCAGTGAGCTTGTTTCAATTGATTCTATTCAAGAGAATCGATGAAACCATTGTGATATGTGGATGAAAATATGATTTAGGCTAAATTGAACATGATGCAAGCTTAATTAACATGATTTTATGCTAAAAATGATCTAAATATGCAATTGCTAAGCTAATCTAAGTGGATTCTAAGCTAAAGATTCAAACCCTAATTTATAAACAAGCTAAGATGGATGCATGAAATCCATTAATGGAAGCTTAAAGCTAATATGCAGCTAAAAATGAACTAAAACTATGCTAAATGTGAGTAAAGTACGAGTGTGAGTGATTTCAACAACATAAGTTTGCAATTGAAAGATAGATCCATTTGTCTCCAAATAGTGACCTATTTATAGGAAAGAAAATGAGAAATGGAGGGTTGAGATTAAAAAATCCAATCAACGGTCAAGGATGGAGGAAATAGGAGGCATGGATCATGGATTCTCATCAACGAATGAGAATGAAAGATGAGATTTAATCAAGTATTCTCATTCCTTCCAAACAAACACGCTTTTGAAATGTTTAAGAGGTCAAGAGTTAACTTGCTCAAGAGGTTTCAATTTTAGCTTGCTCAAGAAGCCAAGTGAGAATATTCCCTTTTTCACATGATTGGAGGAGAGAGAATATTCTTTGGAATATTCTCATGGGTGAGGAAAAAGGTTATTTAGTTAATGAAAACTAAATTAAATTGTGCAAAGGAGGAATATTCTTTTGGAATATTCATTTGCAAGTGAGAGGAATTGGATTAATTAGATAATTGCTAATTAAACAAGGTTTAATTATGCAATTAAGGGATTAGAAGATTAAAATGATATTCATTAAGTTAAATGATTTAATGAATGGGGAAAGGTGAAATGACATTTAATTAAATAACTTAGGGTTATTTAATTAAATAAGAAGATTTGAGGAATTAAATTAAATAGTTTGATTTATTTAATATAATGAGATGAAATGTTAGCATGAAATGAGGTGAATTAACTCGATTTGATGAATTAGGTTAATAGATGAAAATGATGCAATTAATTAAATAGTTAGGATAATTTAATCAATTAAGTGAAAAGAGGATGGGTTTTAGAGGAAATGATGTTAGTATACCTGATTAGAGTGTATGATATCATTCAGGACATTTTTTAGTGTCTACATTTTGGCCCTCTTTGAAGTGAGGTATCTATTGGTTCGGTTCAAAGACTGATGCTCTTCGGATTAAAAAATGTTGCTTAAATAAATAAATAAATACATTTTTAATTTTTAGATGCCCTACTACTGAAGGATTTAGCTGATTCCTTGCCCCCTTGAGAAATCAGGCGATTTTTTTTGAATTTTGGGTTGATTTCTCGATAAAGGTGAAAATTTGCCCGAAGGGTTTAGAAAGGCTCCAAGATGCAAGAATTATACCAAAAACACAAAAAAGGAGGAAAAATAAGGTTTCGATTGGGAAAATGATGATAAACCCTAGCTTAAAGGTTAAATTAGGGCAAAAAACCCTAATTTTGATGCATAAATAAGCCAAGAAGGGTCACTTTCAATTCATTTGTGTATTCACACCTTAAAGATTCTTGTTGTTTTGAGCTCTAACCCTCTGATGAAATGGCGCAACGAGAGCTCCCATGACACATTTTCAATCAAGTTCGAGACCACTAGACGCTTCTAGGTGCAGGATCACCGGTATGTGATCCAAAACTTGATTTGAAATTTGAATTTTTGATGCATTTATTGCTTTTTGAAATTTAAACTTTCGTAGCGTCACTATATAGTGACACCCATTTGAGATTCGACGACGCTAAAATTATTTTTAGCGACACATATGTGTATTGCGACACAGTTCACAATTTAGAATTAGGATTTCCAATTTTAAATTACGACGCATATGTTTATAGTGACGTACTTTTCAATTTGAAAATTAGGGTTAGGGTTTCCAAAGTTTAAATCATGATGCATATGTTTATAGCAATGTGATTTGTGATTTTCAGTTTGAAATGTCTTTGGGCATCACAATTTAGAATTTGAAATATAGCGACGCTATTGTCATTTTGGAGCTAAAAATTCCAAACTGAGCCAATTTTTTTTTTCAAATTTTGGCGTTGTGTGCTTCGTGGCTGTAGGAGGTCATTCCACCTTTGATGTCCCATGAGCACCAACCCTTAGTTTTGTCCAGACTAGGTGATTTATCTGAGTTGTGCTAGGTGAACTTGGGAGAGATCAACTTATGGTATGTCGCATACATGACCGACATCCAGACACACTTGGATATGATGATCGTGTTGTGTGAGCGATGACATAGTGAGACTTCGTCGTTCCACCTTCGCATTGGCGAGGCGACGGTGACAATAGAGGATGTATGGTGGATTATGCATTTACCGATACATGGTGAGCATGTGATTTATGACATTGACATCAGATACAATGCCTTCCATGAGGTGATGTAGATGGAGGGCATTGCTCTAGTCACTTCACAGATCAACCTTGAGATGTATGGAGGTCGAGTGCCCACATTTTGATTGATTTGTTGCAGCCATCATTTTTGGTTTGGTTGCTCTCGACTGACGAAGCAAAGGATTCAGCCCAAGATGGGGCTTAGCATGACACAAGATGATCTATAGGAGGACTCTTTTTGCATGTGAGCCAATAATGTTGGCCTTGTTATATAATGATATGCATGAATTCGTCTACTGTGATGGTAGATCCATTGGCATAGGGGTGACCTTGCTTCATATTTGGTCTTGGGAGCATATTGTTGTGCTCTAGCCAATCGTGTAGATGGTTGATGTTGATCTAGATGATCTTGTAGTTTGGCGATACTGAGGCACCATCACTCTTCATCATATAGGGAATCTTGGGCTTCTATACTAGCGTCGAGTATTAGATGATATGATAGTGTTTAGATAGCGACCCTGGCTACAGATGCCAGAGTGGTACGATGATACACAACAACTCTTCTTCGCTAGACAGACCGGGTACATGCAAGGTCGGGAGCACATGATCATAGAGAGATATTTGCCAAATAGGGTGGCATGATAGTTTGGTGAGCCGTAGGATAGGCCAGATGATGCCTAAAAAGCTATATTTGTGAGAACAACTCGAAAGGTTCCCACATGGGGACCCACTATCCCAGCTCCCGAGGTGGTTGAGGGTTTCTAACAGTTGGTGGCACAACCATGGGCTTACAATTAGGGTTAGGTGGACGCACAAATGATGTTTGCATACGATGCATGGTTTACACCCCCTTATCGGTTGATAGATCCAATGGGTGCTCCTCCATGAGGGAGACTTAGAAGGAGGGGAGAAGGCAGGGGCAAAGGTAAAGGACAGGGTGGTCAGTATCGCTAAGATGGGCAGATTCTGGGGGCATCACAAGTGGGATAACAACCTCAATAGCAGCTTCTTGTTCAATTGCAACTAGTGCAACAACCAATTCAACCACCACCACCAGATCCTATAGACATACAGATTCAATAGCTGCAACAACAAGTGCAAGTTCTCACAAGTGAGCGAGATCAGGCTTGCCAACAAATTTTGGGGATCATTATTGAGAGGGACCAGGCCAAAAAACATGTCATGGCCATTATGACAAAAGAGATTAGTTGAGGCAACAGGTACATGTCATGACTGTCGAGAGAGATCAGGAGATTGGTTTCTCTCAGTAGTTGGAGGCGAAGATTGATTATACAGGGTAGGACTGTATCTGCCAGGCTATATAAAGAGGTTGTGATTGAGGTAGCCTATTATAGGATGCATTACCAAAAATATGTACCAACACCACTCATACAAACTGACTAATTGCAGATGAGTGATACACGACCCAAGGTTAAGGATCAACCAAAGAGATAGGTCGGAGAGGGGAGCAACCATCAGGGCTAGCTCAATTGTACATACACTTTTTTGATTTTTTTGCCCCATTCTTTGATACAAATATAAATTCATGGGCTCCTTTTTGATAGCCTCGTGGATATTGTATTTATGATCAATATACATACATCGATTCAAATATTGTACCATGACATTCATTTTTTGATATATATATGATACAGATACAGATTCGACATGATGTGTTCATCTTATTTCATGCTTATGAATGTATGGATGCATATGATGAGAGATGTGACATGCTTATGTTTTCTCATGTATGGATGCACTTTATTTTTTCGTATGCGATGATGTGTGATAACATGTGATGATACATGAGATGCAATGATATGGATGAATGTGTTATATTATTTTTCATTATCTTTTCATGATATGTTATAAGATGAATGATATGATATGTAGATTTTATGCTATGATTATGTATGCAAAGGCTATGGATGCATTTCATTTTGTGTATTTTCTATGTAGTTTTATGATATGCAGATGTTTATGCTTATGATATGAAACAATTTAAGATGGTTAGAATAACAAATATATATTATTCATCACAGCTTAAATGATAATGATGATGCAGGATGTATGATGTGATATGCTATGATTATGCTGATGATTTGTGGATGTAGGATGGATGCATTGATGATGTTTTTGTTGACTATCATGATACCAGGTTAGTATGGAAAGAATATAGAAGAAGTGAGATGAATGACCATTGATTTTGATGATTGCTTCAAAAGATCCAAAAATTCTATGATCCACCAAGACTCTATTAGAGATGGTGATGATAAATGCACGGCGATGAGGAATCCAGGATGGTGATTTGCTCAAATCTTGGGATTGGGATTTTCCATTGTTCCTTATTGTTTGATATAACACATAGATAGGATGCATCAAGGTATTAATAACCAGGATGAAGTTGTATCTAGTGTAGTGGACTTTGAATTTGCAAACAGATTGGATAGTTCTTGTTCACACATTGACATATGGAAACCTCGTTAGAATGTAAGTTAGAAGCTTAAAATATATTGGACCAAAGAATATACAATATTCAAAAAAATACTCCAAATAACCTTCCTACACACAACTAAGCATGTATGCGCCAAGATTATTTTACAAGAGTATCCACAAGAACAACAAATGAAAGATAATGATCGATGCCCCATTCCATTCTCTCTAAATCATTTTGATAGACATCATCGAGAGGTCCTCATAATGGGTCATTAAGATAAATCATAAGAAAAGATCAAAGAAAAACAATCGACGTTATCTATATCTCTTGCCTATTTAATTTAGCTAAGGTGATGTCTGATACTGACGTCCATCAAAGGAAGGATACATCCTAGGACATGTTGAGTTTGATGTTAGTATGATTATGATCTTTATTATAAGCCATTGATATAAACTTCACTGACGCATTTACCTATGATCTAGAATTTAGATTTTAACACTTAGGCTCTCACTTTATGACTTGCTATACTTGCATTCTATTTGGTTTACCAAAGGTTGAAGGTGATGATCGATTTATTATGGGTGGAGGTTCATTGTGGGTGAAAGCGAGATGAGATGGATGGTTTTGGATTCTCTAGAATATTTCAATGTTTTTGGTATTTTTGAAAATATTTTGAGGCTATTTTTGGTCCTTTTTAAAAGTTTATGAATGTTTATGTTTTCCAAGATATTTGAGGTTGTTTAGGTCTTTTGAATGTTCTCTAATGTTTTGGGGTTTTCTATTTTTCAAATGTTTTGGGGGTTTTTGGAATATTTGAATGTTTAGGGATTTTTGAGAGTTTCAACCAAGAATCTAACCTAAGAGACCTATCCTAGGGGCCTTGGGGGCTAATGAAAGATAAGCCTTTCCTATGTTATACATGTAGAGACCATGTAGTTTGACTAACTCGACTTATTAACAAATGAGATATGAACAGTTGATGGATATGTTAGTTTATTATGACAAACTCCTAAAGGACTGACCTAGGGTGCCTTAGGGGCACATCAATGATAGCCTTGCCTACGTTCAAGATCAAAGACAATGTAGTTCGACAAGGGTACAATTTTTTGATTTTTGATGTTTTGACCTTTTTAGGGTTTTTTGATGTGATTTGGATGTTTTGAATTTTGCCTTCAAAATTTTCTGAATGTTTTTGGATTTGAGCTATACATGATTTTTCAAATGTTTTTGGATTTTTCGATGAACATTTTAAGAATGTTTTTGGGATTTTCTATGATATTTTTGATGACTTCAAGATATACAAGAACCCGATATGATCCATAGTGAATTTCCCTCAGCATGACACAATAGATCACCTTGATATAGGCAGGACAAGCTAACCTTTAAAATACGCCAAGTAGTACTAAATGGGATATGATACTTCACAACATCAAGCTATGATAGAGATGCGGGAGGGTGATGAAATGAATAGGATGAATGATGAGGCAATGGATGGATGGTGATGCAAAGAATGATAGGATAAAGAGCCAAAGAATAGATGAAGGTGCTTTATTTATGCAAGGAGCTTGTTTGCCAGGTTTTCACCAAGGTACTTGCACAAAGTGGCACCAAAGTGGTTTTCACTAGAGGATGTTTTTTTTTCTTTACTTTTTCTATCCTTTTTTTCTCATTTAAAAAAAAAATTGATCATTTTTTTATTTTTTTGTATTTTTAAATTTATACCCTTCAAGACTAGGCATAAAAAATTTTGAGATGAAATTTGTTAGTTGGATCTTGCAAGGGTTCACCTTCAGGCATTGATAATTGGTATGCTCCTTTTCCATAGCTAATTGTGATGACAAAGGGACCCAACCAGTTAGGCTCAAACTTTCCTTTGCGATCCTGATCTGGTAGATTCTTGTGATTCTGTTTTAGGGAAAGATCCCCTTCTTGGAAAGATAAAAATTGATCTTATTGTTTAGCTCTATTTCAATCGGTTTTGATATACTTGCAAGTGATTTAGGGCATCGAGACGACGCTTGTCTAGGAATTCTAGCTCATTCAGTCGAGATACTTTGTATTCTTCATCAATGATCAAGTTCTATAGTGACACTCGCAATGATGGGAGCTGAACCTCAATAGGAATAATGGCTTCTAATGCATAGACGAAAGAGAAAGGGGTTGTACCTATTGGTGTGTAGATACTGGTTTGATATGCCCAAAGAGTGGGATTCAACTACAGATGCCAGTCACGACCAGCTTCATTGACCGTTTTCTTCAGGATTTTCATAATAATCTTATTTGTAGCCTCAACTTGACTGTTTCCCTGGGGATAATATGGGGTAAAGAATCAATGCTGGATAAATTGAATCTTTGACATAACTCTTTCACATCTTGATTCTTGAGGGGTGTCCTGTTGTCAGAGATAAGGGTTTGAGGAACACCATAACGACAGATGAGGTAATTCGAGATAAACTTGGAAATTGGTTTCCCCATTATGTAGGTCATAGGAATAGCTTCAACCCACTTGGTAAAGTATTCAATGGTTGTTATGATAAAATTGTGGCCATTGGACGAGGTTGGATTGATTTTTCCTATGAGGTCAAGCCCCCACTGCAAGAAAGGTCAGGGTATGATCATTGGTTGCAATTCCTCAGATGAGGCATGGAGCAGATCTCCATGTTGTTGACACTAGACACATTTCTACACATAATGATGAGCTTCTCTTTCCATGGTTGGCCAATAGTACCCTGTCATCAACAATTTCTTGGCTAAATTTATACCACTAGAATGGGAACCACATATGCCATCATGTACTTTTGTTAAAGTAGTTAAGGCTTCCTCTTGGTTAAGACATTGTAGTAATGTCCCCTTGATACTTCAACGGTAAAGGGTATCACCCAAGATCATAAATTGGGATGCCTTCCTAACAAAGGTCTTTTTAAGGTTTGAGTTGATATCAGATGGAAGGTTTCCTCTACTTAGGTAGATGAATATGTCACGATACCATGGGGATTCGGGACCAATAATGACACACCTGAATTCAGATTCAAGGATTTCGAAAGTCCATACGAGAAGTTGTTCTACCAAGAATTTACATTGGAGGACGTTGTTTGGCATGTCTAATAGTGATCCGATTGTTTCCATGGTGTTTGTTGCTCAGTTGTTCATGCAAGGAATCTGCTCAAAAGTTATATCTATGAAAATGTCCTTGAGATTCTCTACCATCTTCTTACAAGGAGTAAGCTTGTCATCCTTAGTTTGATAGTCGTCATTGAATTGGTTGATAACCAACTATGAGTCCCCATAGATTTTCATTACTTATATTTTCCACTGAACCGCTATTCTTAAACTTGTGATTAGGGCTTCGTACTCAACAATGTTGTTAGTATAGGGAAATGATAGCCTGTGTGACTTTGGAATACAATCACCTTGAGGGGTGATGAAAAGAATACCTGCTCCTGATCCATGTTGGGTGAACAATCTATCAAAGTACATCTTCCACTGATCCATGAGATTGAAAAGGAACACAGATTCATCAGAGAAATCATATATCAAAGGGATCTCTATATAGATAGGTGCGTCTACCAGTTGGTCTATGATCACTTGTCCTTTTATTACCTTGTGCTCTACATACTCTATGTAAAATTCAGTTAAGATCATTACCTATTTAGCCATTCGCCCAATGAGAGTTTCTTTAGATAACAAGTATTTGAGTGGGTGGATCTTTGCAATGAGCTTGATTTGATGTGATAGCATGTAATGTATGAAATTTTAGGAAGCAAAAACTATTGCTAGGCATGATTTCTCAATGAGTGAATAGTTCATTTCATGTCCCACCAAGGTTATGTTGATGTAATAGATAGTCCTTTCCTTTCTGTTTTCATCATGTTGTGCCAGAAGAGCTCCTAGTGTTGCTGATATTGCTGAGATATATAGGATTGATGGTTTGTTTGGTATCGATGGCATGAGCACTGGAGGTGTCAATATATAATCTTTGATCTATTGGAAAGCTTGATCACATTTCTCATCCCACTTGTAAGTTATTCCTTTATGAAGAAGATGTGAAAAGGGGTGTATCTTGTCTGATAGTTGTGCTATAAACCTTCTGATGGACTGCAATCTTCCTTTTAATCCTCTCATCTGCTTCAGTGTTTGAGGTGGTTCCATGTCGAGGATGGATTTTACCTTTGTTGGGTCAATTTCTATCCCTTTTCGAGACAATAAAGCCAAAAAATTTCCCTGATGTAACCCCAAAGACACTTTTTTGGATTCGGTCGTACCTTGTACTCTTCAATCCTGTCAAAGATGGGTCCTAAGACTGGTATGTGCTCACTTATTTTCTTTGATTTTTCCAAATGTTTTATGGATAATGTGATGAAAGATGAGGGTCATTTCTCTTTGATAGTTCACTCCTGTATTCTTTACCCTGAATGGCATAATGTTCCAGCAATAGGTTCCCCATGGCCAAGTGAATGAAATTTTGTGTTGATCCTTCTTGGCGATCATGATCTGATTGTAGCCTGAAACACCATCCATGAGTGATAGAATTCGATACCCTGTTGTTAAGTCCAAAATGAGGTCAATGTTAGGAAGAGGGAAATCATCCTTTGGGCATGCTTTATTCAAGTCTCTAAAATCTATACAAATTATGATGCCCCCAGTGGGTTTTGAGACTGGTACTAGTCTTGAAACCAACTCAGGATAGTATATCAGTTGGATGAATCCATCATCAAGAATATTTTGTAACTCTAGTTTCACCAAAAGTGCTATCTGAGGATGCATCTTCCATAATTTTTGTTTGACTGGCTTGGCTTTTGGATAGACTGCTAAGTGATGCACAACTACTTCAAGATCAAGGCCTAGCATATCAGTAAATGACCATGTAAATTTAGCTCTTCTCTCTTTTAGGCACACTGCTAGGTTCTTCTGTTCTTCATCTAACAGGGATTCAGCATAGAAATTTATCTTAGGTGCTTCTTTTGTCCCCAAATTGAATGGAGTGGCCTTTTCTTCTAGCACTTTTGACTTCTCTAGATGCATTGCACTAAGGGGGAGATTGAATCCCTCATCCTTGGGTGCCTTAGAGAGGTTTTCACCATTGGATGTGTCCTTTGTTTTTACTATTTTAGGATCAAAGAGTGTCACCATGTGGTTTTCACTCAAGGATTTGCATGTTAGTTGAATTTCATTAATTTTGTGACTGAAGGATTCAATCGTCTACCCATAGTACGCCCCTATGTCTAGCTCTATGTCAAAGCCTACTTTGTAATATGCCCATGGAAATTTGGTGCAGAGTCCCATAAATTTTGAGATTTCTTCATCATTTTTGAATAAATCTAGAATCGGTGGTCCTTGTTGGTCCATGTCTATGAGTTGTGGGTATACTGGGCATATTTTAGTTGGTTGATTTCTTGGAGAAAAGGATGTTATGGATATCATGAAGAGGGAGTTATTCTCAAATAGGTCAGAAACATCAAGAAGGAATTCATCTAAGGTCGTATCATGTGATGTAGGTAACCAATAGGAAGCCTCATCTTGTTTAGCGAAAGTACCTTTTCCAATAAGGGTGACCTTGCTAGTAGTACAACCTAAGCCAAGATTCTTTAGTCATTTCTTAGGAATGATGGATTCTAGCAAACCATCGTCATTATGTCCTAGCTTCTCATTCTTATTATACCCCCATCCCTTCATTAGATACAAGACTTTATTGTTATCTTCCATGGGAAGAACATAGATAGGTCATTCATCCTGATAGAGGAGTTTGGAGACACACTCCTCATTGATATCTTCTTCATTTAGATTACCCCAACTGGTGAAGGTAGTAGCTGCCATCTTGATTGTTTCAGGCTCTTTGGTGCTAGATGTGATTTTCCCATGAGACTGAGGAGAAAGAGGTATCTCTCATAAGACAAAGGTATACTTCAGTAGCTTGTAGTTCCCATAACCATCATCCTGGATCAATGCTTTGATGTTGGGTATACTCTACACAATGGATGTTTTCGCTTCTAAGGTGGATGCAAGGGATGATGGGTCAAAAAATGAGGTATATGGTGTAGGTCCTTCATCATTCTTGGGTATTTAGGGTATCTTATAGAACTTGGCCTCAAGATTATTGCAATAGGAAAAAGGCTCAGGATCTTCATGGATAGTAATTTCTCTGCCCTTGAAAGGAAATTTACACATTGATGATAGGTTGAGGCTACAACTTTTAGGGCATAGATCCATGGTCGACCAAGTAGGATGTTATAGGGAAGATCAAGATCTAGCACTTGGAATGTAGTTTTTGCAATGAGAGGTCCTACTTGGATGGGAAGTGCAATGATACCTTGTGATACCCGTTCTTGGGTGTCATATGCTCTGATGGTGGTACTCTTTGCTTTCTCAATGGTATCCTCTAAATAGCCCAAATTCTTGATTAGTTGCATGGTACAAATGTTCAAACCAACACCTCCATCTACTAGGACTCTTTTGACCTTGTTTTTATGAATGATAACCTTAAGGTGTAAAGCACGATTATGAGATGGTTGGGATGGGAGAGCTTGTTCTGAGAAGGTGAGTAGGTGATTAGTGATATGACACACCATAGCTTGAAACTGATCAGTGTCAATATCCTTAGGGACAGATGACTCAGACAAATCTTTCTCGAATATTTCCCTATGTGTGGGGGATAGCCTTAATATCTCTAAGATTGATATATGTGTGGGGGTCTTCTTGAGCTGGTCTAGGAGATTGTACTTGCTAGGATTTGATGTGGGAAAAGTACATTGTGCCATAGATTGAGATGGGACTCCTTGGATGGTAATTTTTCCATGTCGTGTGGTGACTCCACATTCCACACTAGATCCTTTGATGGTGACAACAATGATAACTCTATTGCAAGAAGCGACGACATTGGAATAGGTATGTTGTGCATTTGTGTAATCCTTAGCTTTGTCGTTATTCTTTGCTTTGTTATGATTTGGCATAGGGTTCTTGTATATCTTAAGATCCTGATTCCCAGCTGGTACTTCAATAGATATGCTGTCATTCTCTATGATGTCTTGGATGATATTCTTGAGTCTCATGCATTTCCCTTTTGTTTCCTTTGATTTTGTGAAATTCATAGAGATCATTCTCGTTGTACTAGGATGGTTTCTCTTGTGGTTCTTGGTAGTTTTCAAAGTTGGGAAGTGTTATCAGATTTGACTCTACCAACTTATTCATTATGCTTTCGATAAGTTCAAATAATTGTGTGTACTTGAATTTAGGATAGTTATTCTTGTTTGTGGTTCACCTTTGTTACATGTCGGGGTTGTTGATCTGATTGTTCCGAGGAGGTATTGTTTGTTGCACTGTCGGTTGAATGTTAGCAACTTGATTATTGTTTCGTTTAGGAGAACTTAGGAATACCTTAGAATCTACCACAACATCATTTGTTACATTCTTACTCTTAGCCCAAACACGAGGCTTGTCATTTGAACTAGTTGATGGGCGATTTTCTTTATAAGCTTGAGTATTTCCCTATGATATTAGAGCTCTCTCAATGTTAAGGGATCTAGGGACAAGCTTGTCATAAAATGTGATGCACTACATTTTCAAGTGGAAAGATAGATCAAGGTCTAGATTTTCTATGATAATTCCCACTTTTTGTTCATTGGGAAGAGGCCACTTGCTCTTACTAGCTCTCTATCTCCACCATTGTAAGAAATTGGCGAAAGATTCTCCTTTGTTTTTTCTAAGAGTGTACAATTCTTCTATACTTACATCCATCTCAAGATTAAAGGAGAAGTGATCGATGAATTTATCAGTAATTTCTTGGAAAGTTTTGATGCTGGGAGGTAGATGAGAAAACCAATCCATGGAAGGACCTATTAAAATTCGAGGGAAGAGACACATTAAATAAGAATTATTGTAGGGTACCTCCATACACATGATGTTGAATTCTTTGACATGGTCCATAGGACTTCCTCTCCCTTTGTATTTGTCAAATTTGGGGATATCAAATCCTGGAGGGAATGGTACCATGGTGGTGTTTCGAAACAAATGGACAAGGAAATAAATTCTGTGTATGGGGCTTCTTGTCTTTCCCATTCAAAGATCCTATATTTCTTGTGATAGGACCTTAAATTGCGATGCTAGATTGTCTTGCAGGTTTGGTGGAGGAACATATGGTAGGATGATGGATGATTTCTATGTGGTATTTTGATATGATAAGGTGTTATATGGGGTGTATGGTGGTGTGAGATTCTACGAGGGTGATTGTGGTGTTGATGTATATGTTCCTAATGCGTTTGGGTTGACGATGTTTTGTTGAGGATTATAGTAGGAACTTGGTGGTTGTTGTTGTTGTTGTTGTTTATGTTGGGCATATTGTTGAGCTAGTAAGGCTTATTGTTGTTATTGTGCTACCAAGTCTTGATGTTGGGTCTATTGTTGTTGTTGTTGTTGTGCCACAAGGGCTTGTTGTTGTTGTTGTTGTGCCACAAGAGCTTCTTGATGGGCTTGATGTTTTTGTTGTAATGCTAAGGATGCTTGATGGGCTTGATGTTATTTTCGTGTTGCTAAGGCTGCCTGATGGGCTTGATGTTGTTGTTGTGCTAAGGTAGCTTGTTGTGCCACTAAGGATGCTTGTTGTTGTTGCTATTATTGTTGTGTTTCTTGTTGTTGGAATTGTTGTTGTTGTTGTTGTTGGGTTGCTAGAGCTAATTATTGTTGTTGTTGCTATTGTTGGATGGATTGCTGATAAGCTTGTTGTGCTTGCTATAAGGCTACGACTTGCACTTGTAATGTAGGATCAGGTGGTTGTTGAGATATCTGAGATAAATTGTAAGTGTTGATATTTTGATTGGGTAACATATTTTTGATGAGAGGTGGAGGGTTCCCTTAGTTTAACATTCCTTGTAAGATGGTAGATGGAGGTGGAGGAATTTAAGTTTGAGGTCCCATTTGATTTTGCATGGAAAAGGGGACTGTGGGGAATGATGAGGGTGATGTCATTAGATTTTTTGATATAAATGACACAAAAGGACCTTGAGTCCATTGATTAAAAATATTCTCTTGTCCTATATCTTGAGGATTGCCTTGTGTTAGATATGTAAACAGGGTATTACCTAGGTTGGTAGGATTCGTGATCAAGGGATTGTTTTGGGATGGGTTGATAATGGTTGGGATGGATGTGCTTTGTGAAACCAATGGTATAGATGAACCAACAGGAGGATTGCATATAGATGTCCTTATCTGCATTAAGGGTTGACTTTGTGATATAGTGTTGAAATGCCTTTGTGTGCTACTTTGAGAGACTTGGTCCCTAATTCTTTGCGTGATGGTGGGCACACTTGTGGTACTCATGGGTACAGATAAAGAGGGGTGTCCTCGATATATGGATGTCATGGTGGAGTAATAAAGTTCAAGAGGTTTATATGGTTGTTTAGGATTTTTGAGAACGGGAGGAGCACCAAAGGTAGGTGTCCAAGTGGTGGTTGGAGGTGGGGGATTGGTATCAAGGGTACCCACAAGTGTGCTTTGAAATGGTGAAGTGGGACCAAAGTCCTTGGAAAGACTAGTTGCAAGACTAGGAATTTTTTTTTGATTTAGCCCTAGTAATGGTGTTGATGGGAACGTGGACGAAGTCAAGTTTTGCATTAATTATTGCTCCACAAAAGATGGTGAAATAGGAGCTATATTTTTGAAGGTTTGATGTTCTTGTTTGTACTCAAGGATTTCTTCTGTTGTAAGCCCAAATGGATTGTTCATGACATCCTCTATCTCATATGGTCCTGATGGAGATGAGGGTTGCTGTGATGGGGTGAATTGAATTCTTGAATCAAATTCTAGAGGATTTGGATCACTTTAGGTAAATGTTACTTTGGTTTTCTCCATGATTCTCTTGTATTGTGATATTATCTTTACCATAAATTTTGTGTCACCTTTAGGAGAGTTGTGTTGAGATTTGTAATGTTTGAACTCTCTAGTTGACTTAAATGTAGGTAAAAGGGACACTCTAAGACTTTTTGGAGCAATGATGATAATGGGGGATGAAAAGATGGATGATGTGGTAAGTAATCTTTGCAAACGTTTTGGGACAACACTTTTGACTTGAGTTTGATGAACTTTGATGTTAGGATAAATGATATTTATGAACTGGGAAATCTTTAGGGTAGACTTGTGACCTTCAAGATAAAATAGTTCAAAGATGATAACTAAGTTAAATGCATAGAAAATGATTCATTTCGCATACAAAATAACCAAGTTAGGGTTTTGGGTTGATTGATGTTTAAGTCAAAAGGTGTTCATGTATTCAATTTTTTTACAAAGTTTGGTGAAGTGAAGGATGAAATTTTATGGAGGGGTGAGTGAAATATTTGACCCAATGATGACTTAGAATGAACCTTTATTTGACAAGACCAAGGTAGTGAGAATGATGCTACACGCCTAAAGTTTTAAAATCCTAAAGATTATTGTTAGCCTAGATGTGGGTATGTCAATCTAGCTGGTTCCTCCTAGATCGAGCATAATAGTTTCTTAACAAGAGGTTATGATTGCAATAAATTATTAAAGCTCACTTCCTGCCAAACTTTGAATTACGATACCTATGTCTGTAATGGTGACATGTAGATCTTCCCTTACGGATTTTGATTATGCGATAGATCATTTAGAGGAGTTCAAGACCATGGCAAGGACCAATTTTATAGATAGGTTGACCTAAACTATGTTGGAATCAAGGGGACATTGAGAGGGGGAGGGTGAATTAGTGTTATGAAAATCTTAGCTTTATTAATCTGATATTAAAACCATTTGAACATTAAACCAAAGAAAGATGAAAACACACAAAGTAATCATCCACAACACCATGACACAAGGATTTTTGCATGGAAACCCTGTTAGGGGAAAAAATACGGTGGAGGTTAAGCCACAGTTTGAGTACTCAAATAATTTTTTTTACAAAAGAGAATGCACTTGCATTCAGGCAGACTGCCTAGAGCTCATTGCTCAAAGGGAAGGCTCACTGCCTTACAAAATTTTAGATTAAAACCACCTAAAGGTTGAAATGAAATAATAGCATCTACTTATTCCAGGTTATGGTTTTGGTTAAGCTCATATGTTAGATTCTAGATCCTTTGTCAAATTTTGTACTTCGCTCTGCTCTGCTCGGCTCTTTTTTGCTCTTCACATCATAAATTCATGTATAGATGAATTCACACTATTATCCTTTTGAATTTTGCACCACACACTAGTATACTTCACATTGCATACATTATCTATATCAAAATGACAAAATCGATCTCATATATATATCCGCTATCAAGGATTTGATCATTCATATGTCAGCTTCATAAAACATCAAGTGATTTTCAACTGTCGGCTAGATCCTTAATTAAATATTTATGCACACCACCCATAGTCATCCTAAACATATTAGGGACCTAAACAAACATATCTGAACATAATTTTTTTTAATTAATCACTCCTTATACATCCGCAATTACTATATTTGACAAGTCAGCTTGCTAGCATAGATAACCAAAAGATTAGTGCATCGGATCTCCTAGATCGCATACCAGTGAATGCACATCAATATAATTCTCGAATAAGGTATTATAAACATAAACAAACCTTTATCTAAGATCCATAACCCAAAATTATAGTCCGATGAAGTAATTGGATCAACATCTTTGCCTTTACCATGATGCCCTGTTCTTCATTCTATTGTGCTGGTGTAAACCAAAAATAGACTATGGACTGGATGAATGAATTAGGTTGCCATCAATGACAATACTAGAAGCCATATGCCAACAATCTCCCCCTTTGGAATTGATGGCAACACTTAGTGAAAAATGACTAAGTGTCAGAATCATTATGAGTACGCTACTAGACTTTACTGCTCTCTCTCCCTTATGCTTCAAAAATTTCAAAACATAGCTCCCCCTAAGATTGATGAGACATTTTTCACTACACTTCTCCCCCTTTGAAATCAATGACAAAGCATAGAAACCATATGCCAAAAATGACAAAACATGTGTTCAAAATCTCCAAAACTTCAAGACCGATTCAAAACTTTTGAAAAAGAGTTAGAAAATTATCTTATGATTTTCCTTCATTTTCGGAAGGAACTTCTTCCAAGAATCTATTGTGATCCCAATAATTATGATCATGTTATTATTCTTGGATGTCTTGTTGACAATTTTAGTGAGGGATTCCAAAATTGTAATTTCTTCCTCTAGTTTCTCACCTCTCCTTAGTATCTCAACAATCTGTTCCAATCTGCATTCAGTTAGATCCTTCACTTTCCAAAAAGTGTCCACAAGTGTGTTCTTGGTGAATTGAACTTTTGTGTGCTCATACTGTAGCTCTCAAATCTTTTTCTTGATGGTGCCATCCCGATCCTGAAACATGTCAAAGATCCAATCCCATTCAACTCTATTTCAATCTGCTCCAATTTCTCTTTGTATTTTCCAACTGCATGGGGCCAACGAATGCAATAGTTATAGATGTTATTAGTTGCACTTATGCATTGCCTCAACTCATTCATTTTATTTTTCAATTTGGTAAGTGATAGTGAACTTCCCCTTCAAATGTGAGATAACTTTACCTTCTTCTTTGTCTTGAGACTTAGAGTTCATTGTTTCTTTACTACATTCAATCATTTCTTTAGGTAGAATGTTCTACAAAATTTCCAATTTTATCTTGCAGTGCTCAACATGAGCATTTAGTACACTCAAAATCACATCCTGATCATATGATGGTCTAACAAATCATAACTTAGCAATTTTCTGCATTCCACCTTCTTCCTAAATAAGATGTTGTAGCTTCTCTTTTGTCAAGTCATCTTCTTCTTCACTTGCTTATGACATTTCCTTTTCTGGTTCTTGTTCATTTCCCTGTGGATCCTCAGTTTCTTCATCGGATTCTTCATTTGGAATATCCACAATTTCCCGTTCTTTTCCTTTTCCTTCAATTTTGGGAATCTTGCATTTTGGAGGGCTATATTCAACAGTTTCTTTTTCTCTTTTCTGCTTTTTCTCCATGCCATTGGAAGAGGAACCAACTTCAAGTTTTCTTACTAGAAGAGAAATACCAATTGAACCACACTTTTCAAGCAAATTCTTAAATAAATTTCCAAATTCTTGATCCCAATCAACCAAGCTCTTAGAGAATGAATATATTTGTTTGCATACTGGTTCATTAACTTTCCACACCATATTGTTGATTTTTGGTAAACAATTCAATAAATACATTACTAAACATATGATCACAATACCGAATCTAAAAGGGTAACCTGTCTCTTTTGTTAGTATCGCATTCTCCATCAATTGATCCTTTAATATTCCACACAGGTTGAAGTCCTAACCTTCCATTATCATTTTGTGAGAGAGATAAACTACACTAGCTGAAGTTAATCCTTCTCTATTTCTGAAAAAAACTTTATATGAAATTCCATGCGTAATGTACTTTGTAATAGGATACTTGATTAGAGAAATTATCAGTGCCCTCTGATCCCCAATTATTCCGGTTAGGGTTTCAACTTCTTTGTTCCAGATGGATTTCTTCCTTGGTATGTTTCCAACTTTGCATAATCCGGTCAAATTTTTGATTGCCTCCTTCGAAATGATGTAGGGTTTTTCCAGAGTCAAAGTGTCATCATGCAATCTACTCAAGATGAATGTAACAAATTCCACTTTCTCAAAGTACGAAAACTCATTCCAAATATCCAAATTCTTGTGTTTGGCTTCTCTCAATTGCTTCAATTCGTTGGGTAATATCAGATTCCTCATGGACCTAATCTTTTCATTGTTGTTTTCATCCAAAATGATTGACCCTTTTATTTGTTCCATTCTTCCTTTCGTATTTCATGTTTATCGACCACACACCAAATTATATTAAAATTATGAAAACAACTAAAATACCTGATAAGTTTTGAGAATTGTCGACGAATCGATTTCACTGCTTTGAAATTCTTCTACCAAGTTCTCTCCTTCTTTTCTCCTTCGGTGCAAAGTGACAAATGAGAGTTTTAACTTGCCTTTTATAGTTCACACACTTGTAATAAATGCATTTGCCCTAGGTTTTTATGGATGCTCAGTTTCCTTAGACAACGAGAGAAAATTTCTTCTACGGACCTATGATTCTTTGAATTCTCTTGTTAAAGTTCTCCAAAAAACTTGCATATCATTAATACACCTTTTTGACCATCCTTCGCATTTTGGTACCAACTACGGATAGGGGAGAAAATATTTTCTTGAACAACTCCCCCTAGGCCAGTGGCCTGAAATTAATTTCTGGAAGAATTACTAGAAGCAGGGTCCGGTGCAGAACCATTTCTAGCATCAGAATCGTTCTTCCTTACCCATGTCTTCTTCATCTGATCTCTTATCTCATCTACAGTCACTTTTTTTTTTCCTTTGTCATCTTTCTGTATATTTTTTCCTCTGTATATTAGACCTCTTTTATCCACATTTTGTTTCTACAAAATCTTGCAGTGTGACCATATTTATTGCAATTGAAGCACACAATTTTTCCTTGTCCAAACCAATCATTCCATTTATTTATTATTGATCTGCATTGATTAGCAATATGCCCCAATCTTCCACATGTATAATATTCAATATTCCTTCTATTGATAGAGTAGTTTGACAAATTTTTGCATTCATTTGATTTATGACCAAACTTTTTACAATTGAAACACTGACCAAAAAATGATGAATCTCTTGATTTCATATTACTTCTACATTGAGTAGCCATTTGACCAAATTTATTGCAAGTAAAAAAAATATCCATTAAACTTTTGAGCATTAGGTTGTCTTATCGGATACCTTCAACTTTTGTTCATCAGGTTTCCTTGTTTGTAATTATTTTGTCCAGATCTGAAACTTTCTCATTTTTCATATCCAAGACCTCCCTTATAATTTCCACTCTTTTTTCCTTGAGTCAGCTTATCAAGCTTCACTGAATTGATCTTAAACTTCTCCTTATATTCATTTGTAGTAGTAAGTTCATTTATGAGAATAACAATCTATTTTTCAAGTTCTTCTCCATTGTTTATGAATTGTAGCAGTTCACTTTCCGTCTGAATGAATTCTCCATTTACTCTTTTGCATTCATTATATTTCTTCCTTAAGGACTGAGCAAGGTTCTCCTCATTCTTCTTCCTTTCTTCAATCTCTTTGGTCAACTTCATCACCATAGATTCCATTTCATGTTTTAGGGTAGCATTGTCTCTGTCAAGCTTTTCACATTCTTCAGTTATTTCCTTCAAAGTCTGATTTAGGTGAGCATCATCCATGTTTTCACTCTCTTGTCGCTTGATATGATCAAACATATCCTCTCTTCTCTCTGGATTTAACAATATGATTCCTCAACATCTGAATGAATTTCTCAGCATCCCTAAGATTTTCTTTCAATTCCTGGACTTCTGCTTTAGACTGATCAAGGTCATCAAGTGCCACCAAAAGTTGTTGCTGAAGACTAGCAGAGTCCATCACATTCCAAGATCCACCTCAAGCTACTAAAATTCTTCCAAGGAACTAGATGATCTGATACCAATTGTTGGAGTCAGGGGAACACTGAGAGGAGGGGGGTGAATCAGTGTTTTGCAAATCTTAGTTTTATTAATCTGCTATTAAAACCATTTAAGCATTAAACCAAAGAAAGATGCAAACACACAAAGTAATCATCCACAACACCATGACACAAGGATCTTTGCATGGAAACCCTGTTAGGGGAAAAACCACGGTGGAGGTTAATCTATAATTTGAGTACTCAAATAAAACTTTTACAAAAGAGAATGCACTTGCATTTAGATACACTACCTAGAAGTCACTGCTCAAAGGGAAAGCTCACTACCTTACAAAAGTTTAGATTAAAAAAATTTGAATGTTGAACTAAAATAGTAGCATCTACTTATGCCAGGTTACAATTCCGGTTAAGCTCATATGTTAGATTCTGGATCCTCTGTCAGATTCTATACTTCGCTCTGCTCTACTCTTTTCTGCTCTTCGCATCATAAATTCATGTATAGATGAATTCGCACTATTACCCTTCTGAATTTCACACCACACACTAGTATACTTTGAATTTCATACATTCTCTATATCAAAATGATAAAACTGATCTCATATATATATCCGCTATCAAGGATTTGATCATTCATATTTCGGCTTCATAAAACATTAAGTTCTTTTCAACCGTTGGCTAGATCCTTAATTAAATATTTATGCGCACCACCCATAGTCATCCTAAAAATAGTAGGGACCCAAACAAACATATCCGAACATAAAAACATTTAATTAATTACTCCTTATACATCCAAAATTACTATATTTGACAAGTCGGCTTGCTAGCACAAATAGCCAAAGATTAGTGCACTAGATCGTATACCAGTGAATGCACATCAATATACTTCTCAAATAAGGTATTAAAAACATCAAAAAAACTTTCTATGAGATCCATAACCCAAAATAATAGTCCGGTGAAGTAATTGGATCAACATCTTTTCCTTTACTTGGATGCCCTATTCTTCATTCTATTCTATCGGTGCAAATCAAAACTAGACTATGGACTGGATGAATGACTTAGGTTGCAATCAATGACAACACTAGAAGCCATATACCAACAAAGTGAACCTTTATTTGACAAGACCAAGGTAGTGAGAAATATGCTATATCGCTAAATCTTTCATCTCCTAAAGACTTAATGATTATGTGAGAAATTGAAAATGTTGGAAAAGACCAGGATTCTGACAGTAATAGAAGGAATACAAGTTTGGATTGTTCCTTGAAGCATGTTTTTAGAAGTTGTACACCAAACTTTTGGTTTCGTGAAGTTCCAAAAGGTGTTTCTTGAGAGCTTTTCGACTAAGATTATTAAGTTTGAAATGATGACTTGTAGACCTTACTTTAGGGATCCTGAATTTTCATGAGATCATTTAGAAAAGTCTAAGTCTATGAAAGACAAGAGGATATTTATTGTCATGTGGGTGGTGGTAATATGGGCTTTTTAGCCTCAATATCAGTTTGTTCCTCTTCTTCATCTAAGATTTTTGTGTTTCTCCATCGGGTAGGTGTTTGTTTTGTTTCAAAAGTGAAGCTTCTCAAACTACTAATGGTATCAGTTTGTTCTTCGTTGATGAGTTCAAATTTTGGTTGAATGATAGAACCTTCAAGATCAGGTTGTTTAATGAGAGCAATTGGTCTCCAAATAGTCATGTGGGGTTTAATTGTGTCAAGTTTATCTTGCTTAAGTAATTCGATTTTACCACAAACACTCATCTTGATTATGTTTTCAAACTAAATGTTTATATCAAAAACATCATAAATTTCACAATGTCCCTTTCATGAAAATCATGACATTAAAGCCATAATTTCCTATGTTGTCTTTGGAAAATATGGATTGAGATATAGGTCAAGATATTTAGAAATCTCTAAGGATAAAAATCCTTCGGACAAGCAGTAATATCAAGGCTAATTCAAGAGGTATCCATATTTAAGCTAAAGTGTTTGAAATTTTGAGGAAGATAGTGAATGTTTGTTTTGTATCATTTTAGATCCAAGCAATGTATTAAATTGACTCACAATCATTTACAATCCTATGTTTGAAATGGAAATACTTGTTGAGTCCCCACTCAGATTTCTCCAAACACTAATACTGTGCGAACAATTAAAGATTTGGCGACATTGGCTCCCCTCCACGACACACACTTCTTAGGACCACCAAATCTCAAAATCCTTAAAATTCAGAGATTAAAAGTATTTTTTTGTTTCAAAAATGAATAGTACAAATGTGGGGTGGCTTCAGAATGATCATTCTTGCACCAACAAGTATTAATGATTTTGGCAACTAAACAATGGTTCTTAGTAACAAACCAAGAACACCCAACTGTATACGCACTCGCTTTGCCACTTAAGGCTCTTACTATCATTCTCGTTCCACTTAAGGCATGGTACTAGGTGTAGTATGTTATACAGTCTAGGATAAAAGGTACTTTCTCATGATTTCCCAACCTTTAATATAGCCCGTCGATAAACATTCTTGCAATAAATTTCCTATGAGTTTCCCATTGTGGGGTGTATCTCATGGTAAGCCCTCTCTTAAGGGTGACACAAAGCATAAAAGTGTACTTAAGTATTTATCTTCACCCAAGATCGCACGAAGCGCAAGGGGATTGATACATACTGTAAGTGCACACAAACAACGAAGTACACTTGGAGTGTTTCTCTTCACCCAAAATCGCACGAAGTGCAAGTGGATTGGATAAACACTACAAGTGTGACACAAAAAAGTAGATAGTCATTCATTTTATCGACTAAAGTTAAGATGAATTCATTTTATGCACCAACCGAAATGTTAAGTTGCCTTGTTAAATTTTTAAAGGCCAAAAGACAATGATGAGATAAGGGTTCAATTTTAGTCCCATTTGAGCGTTATTTTTAAACCCAAATGAGAATTAGTGAGGTCCTAAAGCATAAAATGAAAAGCATAATAAATTGGGTTATAATTGTTGTCGGCCTCCTACAATGGTTTTAATAACTAAACCTTTACAAATGTGATTCAAAGATTGGATACTAACCTAAATAGCCATTTTAACCATCATGAAGGTTCATTTAAATTGTCAACCCAGGGAAGTGAACTTGGAATGGGCCAGCACAATATGTGCACTAGGAACTTCAAAGTAGTCATCTTCATTATACAACTAAGAAAGATTCAATAGTGAAAGTAAATTGCATGGAAACAAACAAAGTAAATGTTGAACATCACTCAACAATTAAATTAAGCTGAACATGCATGAAAAGAATGAAAATTTGAACAACAAACATGGAACTACTTTGTCTGCTTTCGCTGGAGGAACAATCACATAATGGAATTCTAGTGGTTGCAGGAACAGTCAGTGCCAAATTCTAAACTAAGTACTAAACATAAACTAATAACTAATCTAACTAAACTAAAGGACAAATTACTCACCAAGTGGCCCCCCTTGCATGAGTATCCTCTAAAACTAATGTAAACTCAAATGCTCAACTTAGAACTTCATCTTATTCATTTGGAAAGGTAAATATAAAAGAGTAGCATGTCTGGAAATGCTTAGTAAACTATCAGATCGTACAACATCAATAATCAACAACTTGGTAACCTTCAAACTCACAAAGAAGGAGAATCCGAACCCTATTTATCCTACCAACTAAATAGGGCAGTCAACTTCCACTAATTGAGAGAACACCATTTAGGGAAATCAGAGAAAAGAATGGAAGGGTGGTTACACACGCAGGGAATCCAGTTAGACATGCATGTCCAAACGTAGACTCAACGCTGTAGTAATTCCCACAACTGTTCAACGTCATGAAAGATCAATGTAAGGCGGTTACATCGGGCTGACATGGGGAATCTCCCCCATCTTCCTTCAGCTGACCTACAAACGATTCCTCTGCATGACCAACTAGTGGATGCATTCCTCAATTTAGTATCCTCAAGAATGTTTGCATGGAAATGTTAGTACACATAATAATTGTACAACTATAACCACCTTAAAGAACATTCATTAACCACATGAAAAATTAATATAGATAGTCCACATAATATGATAATGTCATTAAAACTGGAAAAAATGGAATTAGACTCAATGTCTATGGTTTGAGGGAAACTATATAGAAATATCAACATTTAAAATCAAAGTCCATGTCAACTTTAGAAAATAAACTATAGATTCTACCCAAATTTGGACCAAAAACTAGGCTCATCACTGCCCCCAACTTAACATTTTGTTGGTCCTCCAGCAGGGAAGAACTATTTTTTTGTCTGGTCAGAGCTCTAAAATTTGCAACTGATAACTGTCAAGTATCAGTGTTTGCAGAGCATGAGTCAGGGTCCCAGTAGAATCCTCCTAGTTTGTCAGGTTTTTTCCATCTTTTTTTTTATTCAACAATATCATAGCGGTAGAATTTGAAATTTGGAACAGGCCACAAGAGGATAGGTGGCTAGAAAGTCAAGGGAAGCCACTCTCGGCCCTTTTCTCTCCCAAGCTGAATGTACCTTTCAATCCTCTTTATTGATGCATGATAGTTCTGGATGGAATGAGTTTCAACATGTTTCATCTCATTAGTTAAAGTGTTCCATCTCTATGATAGATATCCTTTCATGGTGTCTTGTTTTGTTGTTGTCTTTACCTCATATTCAGTGTAAATTGCCTCAATCCAAGGCATAATTTTTTTACCATAACTAGGCCTGAAAAATAATTATGTTCCAGTCTCTATAAATATCCTTGGGGTTTCTTGATTCCGCTCTAATGGCCAAAGGGATATTGGATTCTTTCTTCCTATAAGCATTATATTGTTCTCCCCAACTAATCTCATTTTGCACCCAAGACATGAATGCTCTCAGTTGGATATCTCCAACATATAGCAATGAGTTCCAGTCTTGGTCTTGAGTTACAACAAAATTATGTAAATATAAATCATAACAAATTCTTCATTTCAGGGGAGGCAATCCTATAAGCATTTAAAAATTTAGTGGGAGTCTCAATTGAGGGATTCAAACTTGAGATGTGCCTTGACAGCTAAAAAGAGAGATATTTTTCCTTCAGGTGCAGTGCATAAACTCTTGGAGGGGTTCTGCATTCTAAAATATGTGGCACCAGGGTTGCAATGTTGCCCACCCTCTCTTTTAGAGAGGCAATCTCCTCGTTATTTTCTTCAATAATTTCATCCCTCTCTTGAATTTCCTTTTTCAATCTTTGCTTCTTATTTTTTCATTCTTCCTCTTGCCTTTGCATCTCTTTCCATAAATTTAAAATTGTTGTATGCACTGAAAAATCAAGAGGATTATGAATTCCTACCAACATTTTTGTCGATGGTTGCACCCCATATAACACTATTTGCATAGATTCAGGCTGTCCTATTGGCTAAGGCTATGGAGGTACAATTTCTTCTCCCACTTCTTGTTGCTTTGCCTCTTGTTTTGGTTCTTGTAGTTGTTGCAGGAAATCCTAATCTAATTCTTGGTCTTGTTGCGGGAACTCCGAATTTTCTTCATGTTCTCGAGTTTCAACTTCCTCTGCAAGGGCAACAAGATCCACTGGGGTCACTTTTGTTGCTTCTTCGAATACATCCTTTTTTTTGACATTTTCCTACCCCATTGGAGCTTCTGTGCTCTTATGTGATGTCCTTCCATGCTTAGGGTTTTTTCGCGTAGGCATATCAACAACTAGTTTTGATTTCTTAAGAGGACTCTCACATTTTCCTTTGGATACAGGATGAATAGTGTCAACATTTCTCTTCTTAGGACCTAGCACCTTTCTTTCCATAGGCTATGTTTTGACTTTTCCTTTTCTTGCCTCTGCTTTCTTCTTTTGTGCCCTAGTTCTTACTAGGGTTTCAAGTGGAACATCATCATCAGAGTTCGATGAAGAAATTTCTTTTTCAGAGTGCCCTATTTTAGAGGAACTAATGTCTATTGCCCCTTTTGGTATAGGAGGATTCATAATAGAGCCAACACCAGAGGTTGAAGCACCAGGGTTGGATTCAACCGTGCTTAATCTCCTGCTAGACATACGTGTTTGAGGTAAAGCCCTAGATTGCAGCTGCTTAGGTTTAAATTGATTAACATTTACAAATTCCTCCCAGGTCATCTCAGGTGCTACATCATGCAAATATTTTTCAACTAACAATTTAATGAGGCAATGGTGTGAGACAGAGTTGTCCCTAATTTTTTGAGTTTCAACTACCATGATGGGGAGAAGGTTGTATAAGATGTTAGGCACGTTCATCCTTCTTCCATGCCTCATGTGACTCAAAAGTTTGAAATGTATTGAATGTAAGTTTAATAATCAAGCTTCACAAATGAGGTACCTGATAATATGGACGACTGCCTGCTTCCATGGCTTATACAAAGAGGTTATTTTGGCACCCTGCTTGTCTATACTGATTGGAGGGTCATTATGTATTGTGAATATGGCCCTTGCTGACCTGGCATCTCTAGAAATAAGGTAATGCTCGCCGTTAGCAAGTAACCCTATAACTTGTGCAATTATTTACTCAGTTGCCACAACCTTCAATCCTTTTACTATGGCTTTTCCCTCTAAAAATTTCCAGATGAACTCTAGTGCAATGCATTCATCGAAACCATCCAGGTTTAGGAAGTAGTCCAGCTAACCACAGTTTCTAAATTTAGGCAGGCACTATGCATCCTGCAATAAGGTATCAAGAGCCGAAGGCTCATTTTGAATTAGTCTGCCTCCCATTTTCTACAATCACTGTCACTCTACAAAATTCCTTTTCTGTAATTCCTGTCCGAAAGCAAATTCATTTCTGCAACACTTGTTAGCTGAATTATCCTGCACCAATGTGAACTGAATTTTCCTTCTCTATTTTTTTTTTACCTTTTGCAATTTGAGATTATGACGGGATCAATAATGGAAAATATGAGGTAATAAAAGGAGTTATGATGAAAAGGAATGGTGACAAAAAATTAGTGTCACATCATAGATACGAGCCATCCCTCATTTCAAATTTTAAATTGGCTCAACTATATTTACTGATGCAAACAAATCATGGATTGACATGTGGGAAATGCACCTACATCTTTCCTTCCCCCCCAACCTAAATTTACACATGTGTACACACATGCAGGATGACAGTAGTGATTTGATATGGAGGTATGAAGATTATGTGAACTTCCATACTAATCGTATAGCCATTGATCCTATATATCTCAACAACATTAGCGACACCAGGAGCTCTTCTAGCACAACATGATGAAAATGGAAAGGAAAGGGATATCTATTACATTAGTAGGACCTTGGTAGGCTATGAAATGAACTATTCATCCATTAAGAAAGCATTCTTAGCATTACTTTTTGCTTCACAAAATTTTAGACATTACATGATTTCATATCAAGTCAAGCTTATTGCAAAGATTGACCCATTGAAATACTTGTTATCCAAAGCAACTCTCATTAGGTGAATGAAAAATGGGTAATGATCTTAACTGAATTTGACATAGATTATGTGGAGCACAAGGGAATCAAAGGACAAGTGATTGGAAACCAACTAGTAGAGGCACCTATCTATGCTGAGAACCCATTGATATTTGAATTCCCTGATTAATTAGTGTTCCTTTTCAATCTCACAAATCAGTAGAAAATGTAATTTTATGGATTGTTCACCCAACATGGATCAAGGGCAGGTATTCTTTTCATCACTCCTCAGGGTGATTGCATTCCAAAGTCATATAGGCTATCATTTCCCTGTACTAACAACATTGATGAGTACGAAGCCCTAATCATAGGTCTAAGGATAGCAGTTCAATGGCAGATACAAGAGATAAAATTCTATGGAGACTTACAAATGGTTATCAACCGAGTCAATGATGACTATCAAACTACGAATGACAAGCTTAATCCTTATAAGAAGATGGTAGAGAGTCTCAAAGACCTTTTCATTGATATAACTTTTGAGCATATCTCTTGCATGAACAACTAAGTAACAAACGCTATGGCAACAATTGGATCATTGTTAGACATGTCACATAATGTCCTCCAATGTGAATTATTGGTAGAACAACTCATACCAACTATCAAAATCCCTGAGTCTAAATTTACACGTGTCATTGTTGGTCCTAGATCCCCATGGTATCATGACATATTCATTTACCTTAGCAAAGGAATCCTCCCATTTGATATCACCTCCAACCTTAAAAAGACCTTTGTTAAGAAGGCATCTCGATTCTTGATCCTAATTGATACTCTTTACCGTTGAAGCATCAAAGGAACATTACTACGATGTCTTAATCAAGAGGAAGCCTTGACTGCTTTAACAGAAGTTCACGATGGCATATGTGGTTCCCATTTTATTGGTATGACTTTAGCTAAGAAACTGTTGAGGACGAGGTACTATTGGCCAACCATGGAAAGAGAAGCCCATCAACATGTACAAAAATGTGTCCAGTGTCAACAACATGGAGATCTGATTCATACTCCAGCTCAGGAATTGCACCCAATAATCACACCTTAGCCTTTCTCATAGTGGGGCTTGACCTCATTGGAAAGATACTCCAACCTCATTCAACGACAACAAGTTTATCATAATAGCCACGAAGTACTTTACCAAGTGGGTTGAAGCCACTCTTATGACCTACATAATGGGGAAGAAAATTGCCAAGTTAATCCTAAATTACTTCATCTATCGCTATGGTGTTCCACAAACTCTTATCTCAGACAATGAAACACCATTCAAGAATTAAGATGTGAAAGAGCTATGTCAAAGATTCAACATCCAACACTAATTATCTACTCCATATTATCCTAGGGCAACAGTCAAGCCGAGGCTACAAACAAGACCATTCTAAAAATCCTAAAGAAAATGGTCAATGAAGCTGGTCATGATTGACATCTGCAGTTAAATATCACTCTTTGGGCCTATCGAACCAATATCTGCACGCCTACAAGTGCAACACTTTTGTCCTTGGTCTACGGATTATAAGCCATTATTCCTATTGAGGTCGAGCTCCCATCATTGCGAGTGTCACTACAAAACCTAATCACTGATGAAGAATATAGAGTATCTTGGCTGAATGAGCTAGAATTCTTGGATGAGCGTCGTCTTAGCGACCTTCATCACTTACAAGTATATCAAAACCATCTGAAATGGAGCTATAACAAGAAATAAAAATGTCGGTCTTTCAAGGTAGGGGATCTTGTCCTAAATTAGAATTAGGAGAATCTTCTAGATCAGGACAATAAAGGAAAGTTTGAGCCTAACCGGTTGGGTCCCTTTGTCATCACAACAAGCTATGGATCAGGAGCATATCAATTGTCAACACTTGAAGGTGAACCCTTGTAGGAACCAACCAACAACTTGCATCTTAAATTTTTTTATGCCTAGTCTTGAAGGGTGTAAATCTAAAAATACAAAAAAATCAAAAAATGATCAAAATCCAAAAAATGAGAAAAAGGATTGATAAAAAGTAAAGAAAAAGAAACCGTCCTCTTGTGAAAACCACTTTGGTGGTGCTTCGGGCAAGTACCTTGGTGAAAACTTGGCAAACTGGCGCCTTGCATAAATCAATCACCTCCATCTATTCTTTGGCTCTTTATCCTATCATTCTTGGCATGTCCCATCCATCCAGCGTATCATTCCTCTTATTTATTCCATCACCCATCCACATCCTTATCATAGCTTGATATTTTGAAGTATCGTATCCCCTTTTAGTACTACTTGGCATATTCCTAAGATCAGTTTATCCTGCCTATATCGAGGTAGTCTGTTGCATCACACTGGGGAAATTGCTTCTAGATCAGATTGGGTTCTTGTATATCTTAAGGTTATTGGCGATCGCAATCAAAAATCCCAAAAACATTCATAAAGCTTCATAAAAATCCAAAAACATCCAAAACATATCAAAATCCCTAAAAAGGTCAAAACATAAAAAATCCAAAAAATAGTACCCTGTCGAACTATGAGTCTCTAAGCTTGAACGTAGGCAAGGCCATCATGGATGTGCCCATGAGAAACCCTAGGTTAGTCCTTTAGGAGTCCTTCATAATAAATTGACATCCATCAAGTGTTCATCTTCATCTTCAAAATAAGTCAAGTCAATCAAACTATGTGGTCTTTGTGTATATAACGTAGGCAAGGCTAATCTTTGATCAGCCCCCGAGGTCCCTAGCATAGGTCTTTTAGGTTAGGTTCTTGGTCAAAAACTCATATAACACAAAAAAAAATCAAATATCGAAAAAGCCCCAAACATTCAAATATTAGAAAAGCCTTAAACATTCAAAAAACACAAAAACATAAAAACACAAAAACACAAAAACATCTAAAAATTGAAAACACAAAATTATAATACTCTTCTAGGTGGATGGATTTGTTATGTAATTTGTATAAGGATAATAGTTATCAGCTGGGTTTTGATCCAATTACCAAGCTTTAAACTTTATATGTATTAAATTATATTATATCAATATATCTATAGGCTCTTGGCCTCTTGCTTAAAAATAAATAAATTGAAAGCACAAAAACATTAGAAAATATTCAAAAGAACTAAACAACATCAAATATCTTGTAGAAAACCCTAAACAACCTCAAATAACCAAAAACCAAAACATTCACATAAACAACTCAAAAAGACCAAAAACAACCTCAAACATTGTTAAAATATCAAAAACATTGAAATATTCTAGAAAAATCCAAAACCATCCATCCCATTTCACTTTCACCCACAATAAGCCTTCACCCATAATAAATCAATCATCACCTTCAACCTTTGGGCAAAACAAATAGAAAGAAAGGCTCACAATTCGTAAAGTGAGAACCTAAATGTCAAAATTTAAAGTCTAGGTCATAGGTAAATGAGTCAGAGAAGTTTGTATCAACGACTTATCATAAACCTCATCCTAAACAAAACCCCTGATCAACATGTCCTAGGATGTATCCTTCCTACGATGGACATCAATATAATAAATCAACTTAGCGAAGTTAAACTGGAAAGAGATATAGATAACACTGACTGTTTGTCTTTGATCTTTTCTTATGATTTATCTTATTGACCCATTATGAGGACCTCTCGATGATGTCTATCAAAATGATTTAGAGAGAAAGGAATGGGGCATCAATCATTATCTTTCATTTGCTATGCTTGTGGGTATTCTTGTAAAATAATCTTGGAACATACTTGCTTAGTTGTGTGTAGGAAAGTTTTTTGGAGTACATTATTGACTATTGTGTATGCTTTGGTCCAATGTATTCTAAGCTTCTAACTTACATTCCAATGAGGTTTCCATATGTCAAGGTGTGAACAAGAACTATCCTATCTGTTTTCAGATTTAAAGTCCATTACACTAGATACAATACTGTCCTGGTTACTAATACCTTGATGCATCATGTCTATGTGTTATATAAAAAATAGGGAACGATGGAAAATCCCAATCCCAAGATATGAGAAAATCATCATCGTGCATTTCTCATCACCATCTCTAATAAAGTCTCAGTGGATCATAGACTTGTTGGATCTTTTGAATCAATCATCAAAATCAATGTTCAATCATCTTGTTTCTTCTATCTTCTCTCTATGCTAAGTTGGTATCATGACATTCAAAAAAAAATATCATCAATGCATCCATCTTGCATCCACAAATCATCAACATGAATACATCTTGCATAATCATGACATATCATAATATAAAAAACATATTTCACTGCACCACTATTATCATTTAAGTTGTGATGAATAATATAGATTTGTTATTCTAAGCATCTTAAATCATTGCACACATATCATAAACATACATCACATTAGCATATCATAAGCGTGAACATCTACATTATCCATACATACATCCATATGCATATATCATCTCATAAAACTTCATAAGAAAATACATGAAAAGAAATGCATCCATATCATTTGCATAAGCATAACATCTGCATATCATATCATCCATCCCATAGCATGTCATGAAAAGATATTGAAAAAGAAGTGCATCCATTCATTACATCCCATATCATATAAATCACCACATATTGCATAAACATGAATACAAGGAAACACATCCATTCATTAAATTGCATCCATACATGATCATAATGCATCACATCACATCATATGAAAATGCATCCAAACATTCATATGCATGAAATAAAGAACACATCGCATATCGAATCCGTTTAATATCATATATATATATATAAATGGTGACTTTCATAATACAATATTTGAGTCAGTGTATGTATATCTATCAAAATTACAATATCCACAAGGCTATCAAAAATGAGCCCATGAATGTATATATGTATAAAGAATCAGACAATAATAATAAAGTATCTATACAAGTAAGCTATCCCTGATGGCTACTCCCCTCCCTAGGCCATCTCTCTAATGGATGATCCTCAACATGGGGAAGTGCTCCACTCCTTTGTGAATAATCCGGTTGCCTCATCATTGCAGGGACATCTCGATGATAGTGCATATGATAATACGCAACCTTGGTCATTGCCTCTCTGTATAATCAGGCAAAAATTGTCCATCCCTGTGCTCCAGCTATCACAACCTCTAACTGCTGGCACTGTCTGACCTCCTATGCCAACTACATGTTTGAGGCCTATCTTAGATGACACTCTTGATCCCTCTCAGCTATGACTACCTTTATTTGCTATCAGGCTTGGTCTCTCTCAACTGTCACTACCAATATCTATTGTTGAGCCTGATCTCGCTCATATATAACCACCTACAACTGTTGAATCTATGCATCACAAGGATCTGGCTTCGATGGTGGCTACTGTGGTGGCTCTTGCTATATCGATGGATGTTGCTGTTGATGCAACAGGGGTGCAGCTGGGACCTGTCCACCCCGCTGATGTTATCCATCTTGGCCATCTTGTCCTCTACCTTGTCCATCATCTGGTTGGCTTCGACCTCTACCTATGCCCCTCTCGGCCTCCCTTGTGAAGGTATACCTACTGGATCTATCAATATAGGAGGGGGTACAAACCATGCATCATAAGCAGGTGTAGTTTATGCATCTGCCTATCCCTGATTATAGGCCCATGGCCTCACAACCAACTGTCATAAGCCCTCAAAAACTTTGTGAGTTATGATCGTGTGTCCCCATGTAGTCTCTCTAGCTTACCTAGAAAAAATGGCAATGTATTGATCGTTGGGCCTGTCCTTCCTCACCCCAAACTATCTAGAAACCGTATCAAGAAGGTAATTCTCAATCATCATGTGCTCTCAGCCCTACATGAACTGGGTTTTCCGAGCAAAGAATAAGTGATTTACATCATTGTATCATGCAGGCATTTGAAGCCACAACCGCCATCTGAAAATTGTCATCTCATCCAATCACTCGATGCCAGTATGGAATGCCAAGCTATCGTGTATGCTGAAGAGTAATAACACCTCTATACCACTAGACAACTGGATCATTTGGCTCCACATCTACCATGCGGACAATGGGTCGAAGCATGAAAATGTGCTCCCATGCCCATATGTGAAGAAGAGTGACTCTAGTGCCAATGGCTTTGCCATTGCAATACATGAAGTCATGCATATCATGGTATAGGGAGGCCAACATCACTGGTCCCCATGCAAGCTGAGTCCTGAACAACATCTTGTGCCATGCCAACCCCCATCCTAGACTGTATCCCCTGCTTCGTCGATCTAGGGAAACCAACCTTGAAATCACTACCACAATAATCAATATGAAGGTCGACACTTGACCTCTGTACATCTCAAGGTCTATATGGGAGTTGAACATGACAATGGACTCCTGGTCAAGCAACTCATGACAAGCATCATAGCTGACATCAGTTTTGTAAATAATGCACTTACCATCTATTGACAATTGCAGAATCCACCATACATCCTCCAATATCATTGTCACCTCACTGATAGGTAAGTGGAATGATGAGGTCTCGCTATGTCATCGCTTGCACAACATTGTCATCATCACCAAATGGGTCCGCACTGTTGGTGTTTTATTTTTCTAGCTAATCTTTGAAACTCTCGAAGAGGTAGCCAACCTCTATATTAAAGAACCACAAAGGGTAGTGGCCAACTGAAAAGAAATGGAATTGACATACATTTCCCCTGCAGTTCAAGATCTGTAAAACCTAGGAGGGGGACCCTTTAGCAACATCTAAAAATCTAGACACACAAGTAACATGATATTTCTTAACAAATAATGCTCTCACGTAATTGCTGAGGAACCTAAAATATCACTCAAAATTGGCTAACACCTTGAGTTAATTTCATTAACTAGCATGGAGAACATGACAAACATAACTTAGCAAAACAAATTTGAAATGTTTTTTGATTTAAAGAGTTGGGACCAAACTGAAAACAACAGAAACATGATAATGGACCAGTGTCATAAAAATGGGCTATGGAGTCATATAACTAGCATTCATATTTCAGTGTTGAACATGCTCTGAAGGTCTTGCAAATATTGTCACATTATGACAACCAGACCACTAAAGCTTTCTCTGATAAATCTGCTTATAAATCCACCTAAAACATAACACTCCTATCACATTTGTCAAAGTAATTACACTACCCCTGAACAATAGGCAATAATAAAAGCAGCGTGTGATTTATTAAAGCAATTACATCATTCATAGAACAGAAGGAAACAACAAATGTAACTCAAATGCAACAAATGTGCATGAACAGACTCAGGAAATTTTATTATTGAATCCAAAATAGCATTACAGTGAAGCCATGGAGACAATTATCAGCTAAAATAAACATAGCAGAATAATTCAGAACATGCACTTTTAGATTAAATGACTATCAGTCATATTTCCCCCTAGCTTCTGCCTGACTTGTAGAGCTTTCGAAAATTGGAACCCCTTTACAATGAGAATAAAAAAGAAGATATATAGAAGAAGAGAAGCAAACATGAGCAACCCTAAATTTGATCTAGAAATGTCGTCTGGAAGCTTCATTCCCATTGAAAAACCAAGATGCAAATAATCTCCCCACTCTCATTTCTGTAACAACCTTTACCTCAAAACTGCCTTTGCTCATCATTGCCTTGCAACAAAAAATCTACCCATGTGGAGAATTTCATCATTTCACCCAGCTGCTGGAAAAAACCTCTTGCCTGTGAAAATTTTGTTTAAGCTCTCTTTACTTGCTTCACATATATTTGAAAGTCTCACCTTTTATGCCTTCAACTCCAACAAAGAAAAATATTCAGCCTTATAACAGAGGCATTTACTTTTTATCCACCATTAATGCCCGTAATGTTTTAAATACTTTACTTAAAACATTTATCCATAATATTTTAAAATTCACTTTACCATAAAGTGAAGACTTTATATTCTTCCCTATTATGCTGCACAAAAATTTTCCCGGTCACCCCATCTTAAAATACTTACCATTTCACTTTCACCCATTTAAAATAATTTTACTTTTCTCATTAAAACATTTCCTCATGAACGTTACTTTTCACCATTTACGTAAATCTTTTCCATTTAAAATGTGGTGAGGGCCTTTTCCCAAGCTTTATCATCTGTCACCTTTTATTCAAAATATTCGCTCACTCTTTTAAAAGCTTGCTAGAAATATTTGAAAACTTTACTCATAGAATATATAGTGAAAACCATTTTCTACCGAGGCACTTTTGATTTTTTCTCTAAATGAAGTTATTCACATATTGAACCATCGGGCCCCATTTCCACATGGATCACATTCTTGTTGCACTGTATTTGGGTAAAAATTAATTTACCCATACTTTATACTCACTTGTCAATTAAATATTGGCCTCACCGGTGCACGAGGCATCACTTGGGCCCACACCTCAATGCACTCTCGTACGTTCTCGCCAACCTCGCAGGAAATTTGCTTGCCTCACTTTTATTGTGCGAGGTTCGCGAGCAACAAATGAAATTTGGCTATATTTTGTTTTTGTGCCCTAACTCCATTCATGTTTTCTTGTTCATACTTATGCAAACTTGGCCGTCATTGCTCCTCGTTTGCTGCAGTATCTTGTTCCTATGAACATTTCCTCTTTCTATTAACATTCCCAAATAAAAAATTGCAGGGGTGCCATTTGATTGCTGTCCCGTTTTTGCAGATGTTGGGAGGTTCTATGCTTGCTGAAAGCATTCAAAGTATTTCTTAGGTATTCAAAACAATGTTGGGGTGTGTTTACAAAGTGCAGGCCATTCTTTGCAATTTTAGAGCCATTTTTGTCCATTCCCAAGATGAAAAACGTGATTATGATGTTAGAAAACTTGCTGTCACATTTTTGCCTTTTTTGGTAATTATAAAAAACTCAAAACATCATTAAAATGATGCTTGTGCATGAGAAATGGCCCGGAAAATATTTTGAACAGAAAACAACAAATAATTTACAGTCCACAACACTTAAAATACACCCAATCACAAAAAAAAATGTGGCTACAAAACATTATTTTATGTTTGCTTGTCTTTATTTTCAACACCTTCATACTGAGCGCCATCATCACCTTTATACAACATTGAATTTCTTTCTTTGCATTCTGCTCTGTACTCTTTCCTCAAGTGGCACAGAATTGCCCAAAATGCTGGCCGCTTCCTTTGAATTGCATTTGATTTAATAAAGTTTCCAAATCTTTTCAACACAGTCATAGTGATTCTGTGAATAAATTGTTTTTTGTTGCATTCACATTACGTTTAATATTTATTTTACTTTGCAAAAGTCATTAGTTATACAACTCCATATTGCTAGCACATGTGAAGCATCTGGTGAGTTTCTTCAATTACAAGTGCATCCACAACAATTACAAGTCTAACTAGGTCTTGTTCCAAACTCCTTCAATGGCTCCAACAGGTAGACATGTGATCACACAATGAGGAAACATGAGCAGTAGTAATCCAATAATATATGCTCTTTCAGTATTTATGCTGATATTGGTTGAATGAGAATTCAATGATATGGATGAAGTTGCTTGGAGTTGCTAAAAAGATTTCACTACTTTCTTAAGAAAGTACTAATACATCAAGTTATGGAGATAGCTGTAATGCATTAGATTGGGCTATTGATTGAGAGGATCTATAAATTTTTTAGCATTCCTAATGAGAGTATATCAACATGATCCTCAATGCCTTACATGAGTCATAGTAACCACTTCACTTTGTATACACACTTTCATTGAGTCACTCCTTTGCCACTATGTCACATCCCATGGTAGTTCAGTGAAAAACTACCTTCAATGAATAGATGAAAGCAACTTATAATGATGAGAAATGACAACCAAAAAGTCCTTCAACAAGAGCATGTCAGGTCCCCATGTGGACCCGACTAAAAAATATCTCATTTTCAAACAACTTTTATGCTCAACATGACTTGATGCAACTTTTGAATGCATCTGGAGTTGAAAAAATGAACTGGGTTCTCATTAAAACTTGCTTTCAGGAACTTTTGCCAAATGGTGAAAATTGGCCAAGTAGGCTATGAAATCGACTTAGGAAACTAGACAAATGACCTCCGAGATTCAAGAAAACTTACAGGCATGTAGATGTTGGTCTAGAGAATGCAATGAAAAAGACGGATCAGAGAAATCAATCATGAGGTGAAAGATATTTACTGTCAAAGTTTCTTAATCAAACTTTTCTGCAACAAACAGCTGTTCTGAACCAATTGAAATTGACCCCATTGTCATTTTACGAAAAATAGCAAATAAAATCCTAGCGAGCTGCCACTGGAAATAGTAGATCATTTAGGTACCCTGAGCACGTGTGCAAAAGGAATTTTCTTGAATCATCACCGATCAAAAGATATTGACGGTTGAATTTGGCCTCTCTAAAATGATGTCAGGAATGTAGATGCAAAACTAAACAAACTCCATTCGGTTTTGATTTGTTAAAAATAGAAAATCAGATCATAAGGCTTTGAAACTAGATATGTGAGCTCATCTTGGTATGGAGAATGCAAAACAACATTCGTTTTGACTTGAAAGTCATCCGGTTGCAAAATGCAAGCTCAAACGGGAGGCTACTTTACAAAACTGAACGTTTGTAAACAACAGAAAAATGTCAAAACCCTTCAGCTTTGCATTTCAAATTTTTGACAAAACTCATCATAGGAAGCTAAAAAATGACATGCATATTCACATATGTCAATTGAATATAAATGCAAATGTCTTTTGCATGAAAATCAACAGGCTTTAAATTACAAGCCTCCAAAGTAGGTCACCTAAGCAGACTCTTTAGGTGCACTTCTGAAAGTGCAAAAGCAAAATTTTGAAATAGGCATCTCAAATTTGCAAATTTTGAGAGTGCCATCATGCACTACGGGCATGTAGATGACGTACCACAAGATGATCTCTCCCAGGTGCTCTTGTCGAAGCTTAGACAAATCATCAAGTCTAGATAAAACTGTCGGTCAGTGCTCACGAGACATCAAAGGCTGGATAGCCTCCAACACCCATGAAGCGCATGACATCAAAATTCACAAAAATTGGCTAAGTTTGGAGTTTTTATCCCCCAAAATGACAAAAGCGTTGCTATTTACGAAAGCATCACTATAACTCAAATTCCAAACCACAACGCTAGATGCATTCAAATTGAAAGTCATGAAATGTGTCGCTAATCACATCTGTGTCACCATTTGAAATTTGGAAACCCTAAATCTAAATTCCAAATCGCAAGGTGTGTTGCTATTTACATGTGCACTACGATTTGAAATTTGAAACACTAATTTCAAATCATGAACTGTGTTGCTAATCACAGTAGCGTTGCTAAAAATAAAAATATCGTCGTTGATTCTAAAAATAGCATCGCTGTGTAATGATGCCACCAAAATTCAAAATTGATTGCAATAAATGCACTCAAAAGTCAAAATGTGATTCAATTTTTGAATCACATATCGGTGGTCCTGCGCCTAGTGGCCTTTGGTACTTGCGAGCCCAGTCAGAAATGTGTCGTGGGAGCACTTGTTGCACCATTTCGTCAGAGGGTCAAAGCTCAAAATGCAAGAATCCTCTAAGGTGTGAATGCACAAATGAATTGAAAGTGACCCTTCTTCACCTATTTATGCCTGCAAATTAGGGTTTTTTGCCTTAATTTAACCTTGAAGATAGGGTTTTTCATCAATTTCACCAATCTTGCCAAATTGAAGATTATTTTGTACCATTTTTTGAATTTTTGGCATGTTTCTTGCATCCCAGAGCCTTTTTGGACCCCTCGGGTAGCATTTAACCTTTGTCGAGAAATCAACTCAAAATTCAAAATTTTTGCCCGATTTCTCAAGGGGGCAGGGAACCAACTTATTCCTTCCATTGGGGCAACAATGGGGCATCTAAAAATTAGTTTTTTATTTATCTGAGCAACAATTTTTTATCTAAAAAGAGTCAGTCTTTGAACCAATGTAGCAAGTACCTCACTTCAAAGAGGGGCAAAATATAGACACTTAAAAATGTCCTGAATGATATCATACACTCGTATCAGGTATACTAACATCATTTTCTCCTAAAACCATCCTCTTTTTGCTTAATTAATGAAAATTTCCTAGCTATTTAATTAAATGCACCATTTGCATCTATTAACCTAATTAATCTAATCGGGTTAATTCACCCCCTTTCATGCTAACATTTCATTTCATTGAATTAAATAAATCGAATTATCTAATTAAATCTAATTCCCTTGAGCCCCCAACTTGCAAGGGAATATTCCTCCCTTTGCATTCCTTCCCCTTTTGCACAGTTAAAATTTGTTTTAATTTGCTAAATATTATTTTCCTCACCCATGAGAATATTTAAAAGAATATTCTCTTCTCCTCACTCATTTGAAAAAAGGGAATATTCCTTTTCTATAACAAAATTACTTGACTTCTTGTGCAAGTTAACTTGTGACCTCTTGTGCAAGTTAAAAGTGTGTGTGTTTGGACAAAGGTGAACCCTTGATTAAATCTCATCATTGATTCTCATCCATTGATGAGAATCCATGGCCCATGCCTCCAACTTCCTCCATCTTTGACCATTGATTAACCTTTTTGATCCCAACCCTCCATTTCTCATTTGCTCTCCTATAAATAGGTCTTTATTTGGAGTCAAATGGATCCATCTTTTAACATCAAACTTATGTTGTTAAAATTATTTGCACTTGTACTCACATTTAGCATATTGTTTTTAGTTTAAATTACTTGCATAATAGCTTAGCTTCCATGGTAACATAATGCATCCATTTGGCTACTTTGACAATTAGGGTTTGAATCTTTTTAGTTTAAAACTCATTTAGATTAGGCTTGCATCATGTTCATTTAGCTTAAAATCATGTTTCATCACACATTTTTTTTCAGTTTCATCAATTTTCTTCAATAAAACTGATTGGAACAGGCTCATTTATCCATAGGATTGGGAAAGGGTCGTCGTTCCAAATCAATGCGACACCACTCCCCCAATAGGATAAGTTTCAATGGATTAGAGTAGGCATTTAAAAATCTTTCATAGTTTAGCATGTTAGTTTTGATAAATGCTTAATTTAGTTTATTTTGAATGATCTCTATTGGATTGACATTTAGTGGCATGAATATGCTTCAATTCTTCATGGATCAAGTGTAGTCATCCCATACTAATCCATCGGTCACAATTATCTACAGTAACTTTATGAGCTTCACATCCAATTCTACAAGACATCTCTTTATTTTGGTATTATTTTTTCTTGATTATACACTAGCTTGGAGTAGTTATTATTAAGTTTTACTAACAAATCCTCTCTATTTCCCCTATAATCTACCTACACCCTTCATACACCCATCCTTACTAGTCTCTACCCATTTAAAATCATTCTTATTTCTATTTGATTGCATTCTTCATTCCTCATTCTTTACTTGTCTCTCTTTGAATAAAAGAGAATCCCTCCTTAAGATTTGTTTTTATTTTTCTTTTAGATTCCCTTACCTCATATATCAATAACATATAATTTCATTGTTATAGCAATCACCTTCATTTACATTTCATATTGTGGTCCCTTGGTATCATTTTTTATTTCCTTTTTAATCACTCAACTCTTTTTTCCCTTATGAGTCATTATGAGTCTTACTTTAGGTTTTGCTTCCATTTTTCCTTATAAATCCCAACCCATTATTCAAATAATTTCCATACCTATTCCATAAACCAATTCTATTTATACTTTAAGTTTTTTTTGTCTTTTGTTGTCTTTTTGTTTTCATTTTGCCTCCCCCTCTCCATTTCTCTCCTTTAGAAACCCCAAAATACCTAGTTTCAATTTTGTCTCGTGATTTCCTTGTAAGCCCACACTATTTTTCACTCCTTGAATCGACCCTATTTAAAGTTCCTTTAATAAAATTTTCCCCATTTTTCCATCTTTCCTTCCTAATGTTCTCCCAACCTCAATTGGTTGTGTCCTTACCATTGTTGTCATTTACTTTAGGTCATAAAATCTTACTTTTACATGTTGAATTAGTTTAATTTATTAGTGTAATATTTATATCATTGTTTTCAAAAATATTTTGTGTTATGTGGATCTTTCTTGATTCCCATAAGGGGATTGACTAAACTAGACTCCCCTTTAACCATTAATTTTTGCAAGGTCTCCTTCATAGATTTATAACTTGTAGGTGATATATATAGGAAGATATAAGGAGAATATTCAAGTTTTATAGAAAGGAAAACTATTGTAAATATTAAGTAGAATCTTTGTGTGAAATTTGGCAACTTTTTGATGAATTGGATTATGCCACATAGGTGGTCACTTAGAAGGACCAAGCTAACCATGCTAGGTTTTTAGGATTTACAATGACCTTGTCTTGGGTTGATTATTTAACAATTATGGTTTGCAAATTTGATAGCCTATGCTCATAATTTTTGTAGACACATAAAAATGGCCTAGACCCACAAACCATATTTTTCTATGACGACCACGCTTCTCCCTCACATAGTTAAAGTATAAATTATTCCTCTATGATTATTTATTTATTTAAATACGTCACTAATTAATCGTTATTCCCTCCAATAATTAAATAAATTTCTAATTTATTTAATTACTTGTTTTTCATTTTCACCTACAATTAAATACTTACCATCAATTATTTAATAACATTGTCATTTATCCTTCAATTAAATAAAATTAATTATTTAATCCACTTTTCATCCCACCAAGTAAATAATTAAAGTAATTATTTACTACCTTTTGTCTTATTCCCACTTTTGAATTAACCATTATTTAATTCAAAAGTCAACTTCCCTCCATAGTTTCTATTAATGATTTGATTCTCCAAATCTCTTCATTATCTCATTTATTCTCTACCTTTGATTTAATTTTCTCCAATTAAATCTCAACCCTTCATTTCAAATCTTTCCCTCACCTTGACCTAATGTTGCCCTGACCCTAATGCTCCTCATCACTTTGAATTCTAGCCTTTGATCTTAGGTCTTTACCAACTTCTAATCCTGGCCATCCATTGTCAATTTGACATTCTTTAAAAAGGGTCTCTCTCTAGTCATTTGGACACACACGACATGCTTGAGAAGTTTTGAACACTTGAGCTCTATTCTTCAATATATTGCTTGTCTTAGGCATAGATTATAGTTGCACTTCAATATGAGGGCAATCATACAATTTGCAGTAAGATGGAGAAGACCAATAGAGGTCAATCAATGGAGGCTTGAAGACCAGGTGACTTTATTTCATGTTTATTTGCTTCTAGTTTCCTTTGTGCTCTATTGTTGATTGTGGTTTAATTTATTGTGCTACTTGCAATTAATTTGAAAATTTCTCCCTAGTTACAATTTCCACTATGTACTTCTTTATTTATAAGGTGTATTTTTATGTACATGTGTTTTTATCCAATTTGTAGTGTATTTTGACTTGTTTTCCACCTATTTTTATGATTTTGTAGTGTATCTATTCCTTGAGGTCGAACCATGTAGACCTCCTCTATCAAGTTTTTATTTAAGAAGGCAGTTTTAATGTACATTTGATATAATTGTTCATCCAAATTGAGTAGTAACTGAGATAACCAACTAAAAGGTTAGCATCATATTTGCAATAAAGACTAAGGTTTCTTCAAATTCTATTTTACATCTTTGAGTAGAAAATTGAGCTTTATCCTTGTATAAAGAATAATTTGATTTAAATTTATCCTTACTAACCCATTTACTTATTAAAAATAATGTGAAACAACCAATGAGAAATTTTTTTCTCTAATGTATCAAAATTATGTAACCGTGATAAATCATAAGATGAAATGAAAATCAACATGGAAGATAAAGAAAACAGTAACAATGTTTACATAGAGAGACCCTTTTGAGAAAAACTCCACACCCAAAGATATCCAAGCTTGTATCAATTCTTAAAATAGTTACATCAACATATTTTTCTTATCTTTGTGTATTCTGAGAGCATAATGGCGCTCAAATGACCTGCAAAAAAATCTCTTATTATTTTCATCACAATGCACCAATATATAGGAGATATAAATGTAAGATACCATGAATGGTATAGCCAAACTAGTGGTAAATCACACTAACTAAAATCTAGGTGTCCATTTATGTCACAACTCACCAAAATTGATCAACCAACATGAATAGTTAATAACTCCTCCCATGTACCTTACATCCACCTCATGTCATAAATATCATACACTCTATTATAATGATCAAATTAAACAAGATCCAAATCCTTTATGCTCCATGGGAAGTTTTAGAGTTTTACAAAAATCAAGAAATATTGCATCCCCTCTTATCCAATGCTACCATTTTATGTTGCTTAAAGTTTCATATCAATTATCTAAATTCCATCCCTCCAAAATTGCTTATATGTGTGATCTATCGATATTTTGAATACTTTGTTAGTCATGCCCTTGTGCTAGGTCTTATGATTTCTAAATTCTCATGACACAACACATTGAAAAAACTAATCGTATAGTATCACATAATGTTGGCACAATGGTTTTTTACATACTCATGAACTAGTTCTTTGAATTCTTATTTCATACGGTTTGTGGTGTGGCTATAAAGGAGTTTGAGTTTCTCATTGCTTTGATAGGTTTATATTATTAGTATTGCCTCAAGGAAAAATTGTTACTCTACACTAATATTTTTTTTATCATGGTGGCTTAAATATTTTTTCCTCTAGTTGTACTCAATCTTTGATTTTCAAGAGTGCTGTTCAAAAATAGAAAGAATAAAGACACTTTGGAACCATTTGATCTTTGTTAAGATCGATAGCTAACACACCATTATTAGGTTATCAATTTGATAACTTGACTTCATTACACAATTATTGTTAGAGTAATCATGCATTAGCTAATAATTAATTATTCTTTAATTGATTATTAGTCTAATTCATTTCATGCACTTAAGCTAAACTTAGGAGTGATTTTTTTGTTAACTAAAGTGAACTATTATTAGATCATTTTATCTCATCCCACAAGATGTTGGCACTTTTCATGATCTAATCCCTTATCATTTAGGGTTGCTCCTATAAATCACTCAACCCTCATTGTATTATCTCTCAATCTCCTTGAAGATTCTTGGGGTTTATTCGGTAAGTTTTTGTTGTTGAGGAATAACAAATATTTGTTTTGTATATCTCTTATGTGGAAGGTGTTTTTGTTTGTTGTTTGATCTTGTGTCTTGTGTTTATTCAAAATTATAACATGGTATCAAAGAGTGGATTCAGTAGACCTCTTCTCGATTTATGAAGGTTTTCTTCAACTAGGGTTATAGGGCTTCAGATTTTGAATCTCCATTACTTTTTTTGTAATTTTTGGAGTTGGGAGGTTTTTTGGTGCACTTTGTCATAAAAAGGACCTCATCGTTGCATTCAAGAGGCTGATTTGATGAATTTTGATATAAAATTTGTCTTATTTTGGTGTTGGGAGCTTATGAAGAATTTTTTTTTGCTATGGCCATATTGTGCACAAAAATTAAAAAATATAAAAGCAGTGGCTTTTTTAAAGTGGTGTTGCTATATTTAGGGGAACCACTCATGAAGTGCACGTAGGAGGTGGCGCCACCAACTGCCCATTCCAGCCCCCATGAGATCCCTTGATTGAGCGCTTGGTCCTATTGATGACCAGGTCCTACACTACGCCAACACACAACATGCATAATATCTTGTCCACCACATAGCATATTTCGTCAATTTTGAAGAATATTCTAGCAAAATCTTTTTCCAACCCACCATATTTTTTTCCTTAGTCAAAGGAATATTCGTTGAATATTTTGTTGACATCATGCTAACTTCAACATGATGTCAATGGTATGGCCACAAGACAGGGCCCCTTTCAAGCCCCCTTTGGCCCTAAAGGATTTTTTTTTTCTTTTGGCCATAACTTGGGCGTACGATATCAAAATTTGGTGAATGAGATATTGTAAGAAAGATGGTTTTGTGAAATTTCTAGTGGTGTGGGTCTCATCACCATTTTTTGTTGTTGGTGCATTATACAACATCTCAAAGTTAGACATGTTATTTTCACTACCGAGTTCACAAACTTGACCCATTTCTTTGGTTTTTGTGATTCCAACAATGTTGGGACAAATTTTCATAGCTCTTCATAGCCAACCATGCACTTTTTCTAGATTTTCCTCTAGGTACATTTTATTCAATTTTTTGTGTTTTCACATTCTAGTGAATACTTGGATGTTTTAGTTCCTGCAATCTTTCTATTTGTGTGGGATGAATTTTTTTAGGCTCTTATATATGTATTTCTAGCATTTTGTCCTATTGGGTCATTGTAGACATCTTTTGCACATGCAAATTATCTTTTGTAGATGCACTAAGATAAAGTGTCATTTTAGCATATAGTTTTTGGGGATTTCGCACATCCTATTGTGCCTTTTGTACTCACACTATGATATGAAGTGCCATGGGTGGGTTGTGAGTGCCTTTTTTTTGCCAGTACACTTTTGTTAGGTGAGAATTCTTTCTATGAAAATATTGAATCCCAATTGTTCTAGCCTCATGTGTGCATACCTTGGTTTGCACACCCTTTTATTTGCAAGTAATATTTCAGTTGCATGTTCAGATGTTCTTGGTTCTCCTTCATGCACTTCTTGGTGAAACAATTTTAGTGGACCTGTTTTGGCTCTCCCTTTCTGCATTATGGGGGGTTTCTACTATTGGTGCTAATGCTTTCTTGGTTTTATTTTGGAGTGACTAGGTGAACACAATGACTGGTTACTCATGCATTTCAGTGAGATGGAGAATTCACCATATGGACACTCTTGCATTCCTATTTTTGGAGGTGACCTTCTATTTTCACTTGATTAGTGTTCTTCAAACTATTATACTTGTTCCATTTGTATCTTTGAGTTCTAGATGTTTGCCTTTGTTTGGTCCATCCATTCAAGTAGTGTCATTGGGGACACTCATGTAGATTCTTGTCTTCTTGATCATGATCGTCATCTATTTTAGAGGAGGTTCTTCAATTCAACACTATATCAGTCGTTATTCGATAGTTGTCTACAATTTCTTTGTGCTTGTACGATGTTCTTCATGTTCCTATTCTTTTTGGGACACTATTTTGGATGCTTCTTAGTGCTTCATTTACCTTTCTCTCTTTTGGAGAGGGTTTTTTCCCATGATTTTTTCTTCTTTTTATCCAATTGTGAGAGATTATATTGTTTGTACATGGGTACCTCATGCTTCCTTGGTTTCATTTTTTTGAGTGATCTATATATCTAGTTCTTGTTCCTATGTACTAGGTGGATGCAATGATTGGTTACCCATATATTTTAATGAGATGGAGCATTTACCATATGGACACTCTTGCATTCTTATTTCTAGAGGTGACCTATTTTTATTTGATCAATGTTCTTTAGACCATTGGTACATGTATTTTCAACTTGCATGTTGAGTAGAGTCATTGGGGTCACTCATGTAGATTCATGTGCCATTTGTATCTTTGAGTTCCAGATGTTTACCTTTGTTTCCTATATGACTCGAGTAGCGTTGTTGGGGGCACTCATGTAGATTCTTATCTTCTTGATCCTAATCATCATCTGTTTTAGAGGATGTTTTTCATTTCAGAACTATAGAAATCATCATTCGATAGTTGTCTACAACTTCTTCATTCTTATGTGATGTTCTTCATGTTCCTATTCTTTTTGGGACATTATTTTGGAGGATTTTTACCTCACTTGATGTTTCTAGGACTCTCAAGCCTTTTCTTATATGCAAATTATATCTTTTCATGAATATCAATAATATGAAAAGTTGTGACTATTTTTTTTAAGTGTAACTCTTTTGCTATATGAATGAATGTGTGGTCTATGTAACTAGTAATGTGCTTAGGTCATCTATTGATTATTGGTTCATGTGTCTTATTTTGTTCCAATGATAGATAGAGTGAGCTTCATTTCCTTGGTGCAACATCCTTTTAGATTATGATTTAATCTTATTCATTTCTCCCTTCTCCCTTTTCATTTACAAAGGAATTGGTAAGAGCTCATTGCATATCCTACAAAGATTCAACCTTTGAGTTTATTTTATAGATAAAGTCTTGTATCCATAGGATTTCTCATAATCGCACTCTATGAACAACACGAATATAGTGTGCATCTATTTGTTGTATCAAGTGGTTGTAATACATATTTACGAAAAATAAGCATCATACTTAGACAACGAACACAAGCTTTAGACCTTTTACATGTATATGAGTAAAAAATCCTAATTATGAAATAATGCATATACAAGAAGCCATGTTACAAAGTTGAAAAATCAATCACACACAAAATTGTTAGAGAAACTAATAAACTTGATATTTTCCTCAAACATATCTCATGTCCCCAGATGAGAAATAAGCCTTAATTTAACAAACCAAATAAGCCTCAAAAATTCATGTCATTCAAGTGTTTCAACAAAGAAAGAGCCCAACAATTATTGTGAAAATGCAAAGCCAAAAAATACTATGTATATAAATCACCTAATTTGTAATACAAAAACATTTATTCTTATGTTGAATTAAAGCTTGTATAAAAAATATTAAATATAAAATTAGAGGATAATAGTTTACATATAAAGGTCACACAATGGAAAATTGAACTAGAGTTCATATAGAAATAAACACATTATGCTATCTTTCCTCTAATGGAGCCTCTATGTTACTACCAATTCTTGCGGGCTATTAAAGTAGGTTGTCTAGTTTGTGAGAGTTGGATCAAATCATTCCTAGATGACCACCATCTAGGTCTTGAAAGGGTTTGACACCCATGCTAGCTATATTTTCCAACAATTGATTGAGATAATTCATGTAATATTATAATTCCATACAATCTTCCAATGGCATGATGCATTTTCTACATGACTCTGTGCTTTTGGGGGCTACATTAAAAGCTACACCATAGGCTTCTCAAACTCAAACCATTGTCATGTTTATAATAATATGAACAAAATTATTGAATTTTTCTCATTCAACATTAAGATATGACAACATAGTAGAAACATAAAGCATTCAGTGTAATGTTGTATAACAAGTTGAAATGATGACCCCAGAACTTAATACCTAGACGTACACTTGTAAATGCCATGCACACATAATGTATCTAAAATATTACACATGCTTGTCATATGCCAAGTAGCATTTTAAGTGTCATGACATTAAAAAACATTTAATTTTTTCTATTGTGTGATTTATGATTGGAAGAAATATTTTTCTTTGATCACAAAGCAAGGAAATACCAAAACATGATCACATAAGTATCCCTACTTATGATAGCATAATCAGATAAGGATTAACATGGAGCCTTAGAACCATAAGAGATGGGACCAAGATCTCTACGTGACTTTGATACAATGGATACCACTTAACTTTTGACTCTTAGTGGAGAAGGTTTCAATCAAAGACTTATGTATCAAATATAACTAAATAATTTACATCGAAGGCGTATCCAATATGAACATGCCCAAGCTAAATGTTAAAATCAACGGCCCATTATCTTCAATAGATTGTGGAGATGATGAAATAAATCACAAACATTCATTTTACCGCTGGTACTTTTCCCCCGAGTTTGATTTTTGACTGTTGTTCCTGTATCTCTTTCGACTCTGGAAGACATCCCTTTGAATTTTTTATTCATGTTTGTTTCACATCTTATTTTCTACCTTGGTATATATCATGTAATTCTGTTTGGAGATGATTGAAATGTCTGCAACCATTCATTTTTCGTTGATTTTATTTTTAATAAATACAGTCAAATGCGTATCTCGAGTGTTGGGTAGACGTCTCATTGCAAAAAATTATATCGGCGCCCCTACACATCCCTTCCACATTTTGTTTTCCACTGAATCAAAAAATGGACGAAGAAATGGAAAAATTGCATTTTTTGGATGCCTTGGGAATCATTGGAAATCTTGAGTCGGTTCGCAAAACTCCTTCGAGCCATTGCCTTTACCCTTCTCCCGCTCTTTCATTTGTAATGCTCGGTCATAGGGTAATCTCAGAGTATGCCTACAAATTGTAGAGCTTTTGCTCTTGACCACGTTGTACAAAACCCTTGTTTGTGGCTTCTCGCTACCCTCCACGTCATCAATGGTGTACACAATGGAATCCATCTACACAAGAAAGGAATTGAATTACACCTTGCCTAGGGTTTGGCAGTGCATCATTCTCACTTTTCTTTGGATTTTCAGGTTGATCCCACAAATTTTCAATTTTTTTTCTTCAGATTTTAGCACTCAATGAAAAATTTAAATCGCTTACCTATCAAGCTAATCTCTAATTTCCACACAGAAACATCTGTAACTTATAATCCTAACAATAATTCACAAGCTCACACTTACTTTGGAGGGGCAGGCAAATCTAAATCCATTATTTGCAACTTGCTTGTTCTACTACAAAGTTGTGGGTATTTATATAGCAATGGATTTTTATTTGATGAGAGAAGGGGTATTATGCAGAAGGCATTGAGAAAATTCTCAGAAATTCTATGGGAAGAAAAGTCTTGATTGAGTAGGTAGACAAGGAAGATGCAAAGATAATTTGAATGTCATATCATGGAAACTTGCAATCCACCCATTATTGTGCAGAGTCAATAAAATTTTTGGTTGTTTTCTTTGGTGGGAGAACGACTAATTGATTTTCTCATTGAGAAGGAAACCCCCATGAACTTAGAATATAGGTGTTCTTCTTGATTATGAAGCTTCATTGAAAGCATCCCTTTCTTCCCACAACTTTCCACTTTTTGAAAAGGATAATCTTGTTAGGAGTGAATTTGCACCCCTAATGCAAATTCCCCTTTTATCTTCCCTCACCTTAGAAAACCAAATCCGAAGGCTTAATTCCACACAAGCTCGCTGCCTTCATTACACTTGGCACCTGTTTTGAGTGTCGGTAGAGTCGTTTCTATCTAGGATGCCCGCACAACGTACAAAAGTTTGTGCAACACACTAATGTCCCTGACAGATTCCTGCGTCTGGAGCCTGCAGTGGCATTACAAATCCCAGTGGGAGTAAACTTGTAACACCCTCCTTGGTCGACCAACCCGAATATAGCCGTTTTCTTCCCTCTTTCCTTCATATTCACTATTCAATCCTTCCATTTTAATCTTTGGACCTCGCCATCCTTCCTACAACCTCTATAATCTCTTCACAAGCTCTGGGTAGCTTCACAAACACTTTACACTTCATAGCAGCAACATCAACACTCCATCATTTCAATAGAGCAAGTGTGGAACAAACACCATTGCAATAGAGGCTTGAGTTTCTCTCATTTTCTTCCCCACTAGCCTTGAGTGCTTTGGGCGGAGGTGGTAAGCTTTCACTCCTCTCCTCTATTATTTGGTTGAGTAGCATAATATTATTTTGTAGTGCTTTTGCGTTTACATCATTTCTACTTTTCTCTCTATCTATCTGGCTTTCCGTGGATGTGGGAACACCAAAACAATGGTTTGACTGAGGCAAACCCTATACAACCCCAATAATTTATCTCTCTCTCTCTCTCTCTCTCTCTCTCTTGTGTGCAGGTATTGAATATATTCTTGAGTTGGAGGCTTCATCACTCACACGGTCGTAAGCATTTCCTTTCCCTTCTTCCCCTTGTCTTTATCTTTTCTATTTCACCTCATTCTAGTTCTAGTACATTCTGTTACTTTATCACATTCTAGAAGTTCTCAAAAATTAGAGCAGAAGTATTCACTTTTCCATTCTCTATGACAAATCTATTTTCTAGTTCGTATGAGATGCCAGCGTGCCGAGCTGTCGTCCGTGTTCTGCATTGTCGTCCTTTGGCCGAGAGCTTGTTAGTATGTCCAGAGAATCTGTGACCTGCTCTTTCTGGTTCTAGAACTCTAGAACTCTCTCTGCTGTCCTTTGAGGTAGTTTAGGGAAGTTCACCCCATGAGGCTCTCTGAGTGAAGATAACTCGTGAGTAGCGAATCCCCCTTTCTCTACATTTTTGGTGAACCTAACGTGAAGAACAATGTTCTTCGAAAAACTATGAATTTATTTATCCTTACCTGGCGGGGTCATAACTTTTGACTCGGTGCTCAAAATTCAGAACCGTTTGCATCATTTGAAAGGTCTCCTAGAGAACTACTTCAATACCTAAAATACAAGTGCCTTCAATAGTCAAATTTTAGGGACTTAGGTCTGTGAGGTGCTTTCTTGGTTTCCTTTCTCCGGGTCTCTAAGGCGCTTTCTTAGTTTCCTTCATGTGAGAGTTCTTGGAGGATACCTTCCTTTCAAGTTTGCGGGTCTGTGAGGCGCTTTCTTGGTTTCCTTCATGTGAGAGTTCTTGGAGGATACCTTCCTTGCATATCTGTGGGTCTGCAAGGCACTTTCTTGGTTTCCTTCATATGAGAGTCCTTGGAGGATACCTTCCTTGCAGGTTTGTGGGTTTGTAAGGCGCTTTCTTTTTTCAACTTCATAGTTTTGCGGAGTTATGAAGTCATTTTCTTGTCTTGCACTCTCAGGCTCACTAGATCATGTTCTACTTCCTCGACAGTACAGGTATAGATCTCTAACCCTATGTCTTCTTCAATCTACTTTATCAAAGCACTCATTAGTATTCGTGCTCGCTAAAGTGGGGGCAAAATGTATAGGAGTGAATTTGCACCCGTAATGGAAATTCCCCTTTTATCTTCCCTCACCTTAGAAAACCAAACCCAAAGGCTTAATTCCACACAAGCTCACTACCTTAATTACACTTGGCACATGTTTTGAGCATCAGTAGAGGAATTTTTGTCTAGGATGCTGACGTGGTGTGCTAACGTCCCTGAGAGATTCTCGCATTTGGAGCTTGCAGTGGTATTACAAATCCCATTGGAAGTCGACTTGTAATACTCTCCTCGATCGACTGACCCAACTATGGCCATTTTCTTCCCTCTTTCCTTCATATTCACTATTCAATCCTTCCATTTTGATCTTTGGACCTCTCCATCCTTCCTACATCCTCTACAATCTCTTCACAAGATCCGAGAAGCTTCACAAACACTTTACACTTCATAGCAGCAACATCAACACTCCATCACTTCAGTAGAGAAAGTGTGGAATGAACACCATTGCAATAGAGGCTTGAGTTCCTCTCATTTTCTCCCCCACTAGCCTTGAGTGCTTTGGGCGAAGGTGGTAAGATTTCACTCCTCTCCTCTATTATTTGGTTGAGTAGAATAATACTATTTTGTAGTGCTTTTGTGTTTACTTCATTTCTACTTTTCTCTCTATCTATCTGGCTGTCCATAGAGGTGGGAACACCAAAATGAGGGTTTGACTCAAGAAAACCCCTATATAGCCCCAACAATTTCTCTCTCTCTCTCTCTCTCTCTCTTGTGTGCAGGTATTGAAGATATTCTTGAGCTGAAGGCTTCATCACTCGCATGGTCGTAAGTATTTCCTTTCCCTTATTCCCCTTGTCTTTATCTTTTCTATTTCATCTCATTCTAGTTCTAGTACATTTTGTTACTTTATCACATACTAGAAGTTCTCAAAAATTATAGTAGAAGTATTCACTTTTCCATTATCTGTGACAAATATTCTTTCTGGTCCGTACGAGATGCCAGCGCGCTGCGTTGTTCCGTGTTCTGCAGTGCCATCCTTTGGCTGAGAGCTTGTCGGTTTGTCCAGAGAATCTCTATGACTTGATTTTTTTGGTTCTAGAACTCTCTCTACTGTCCTTTGAGGTAGCTTAGGGCAGTTCACCCCGTGAGGCTCTCTGAGTGAAGAGAACTCGTGAGTAGCGAATCCCCCTTCTCTACAAATCCAAAGGAAAGGATCACAATGTGATAAGATAGAAAGGGTTCGCCACCATTCTTGTGCATCTTGTGTTCATCCCCATGTTTGGGGGAAAGACGAACCAGGCAATAGTAGACATGAATTCAGAGAAGTTAGGTAAAGTGTTGGATGTATATGAAGAGAGGCTTTCCAAGAGTGACTATTTAGCTAGGGATTTCTTTAGCATCATAGGTCTTTCACATCTTTCCTCTTGCCCTACCTAGAAAAAGGTGTTGGAAGAGATGAAATATTAATTGACTGTGCGATACAGCTCTCAAAGCTACCATGTGGGGCATTTTGAATGAATAAATCAATGAATCATAGTGAATAAAACTGTGTAACAACTTTTAAATATATGTTTTTGGATGAAATTCCATGATCTATGTTTTCTTAGTTGATAAATGAGAGTCTTGATGATAACAAAATCCCTAGAAAAGTGTGAAAAAAAAACCAGTGAATGTTTTCAATCACATCATTGATCATTTTTAAGTTGACTTTTTTTTGTTATCTTAAAATCAAATCCTCAAAAGTTGCATGGATACGGTTCATGCGATTTGGTTACTGTCGATGATGACGGTTTGAGTTGGTACAATGCAATCACCCCATCCTCAAACTCTTCTGGTAAACCAATGAAGGATAGGTTGTAGGTTGCAGGTTCGACTCTTAATCTCTCTAAATTATGGAATAAACCCTAGATTTTACTATCCACTCTATCTTTTGAGCTTCTTTCTTTCAACTCCTCTACACAATTTCGCTTCAAGTTCACAAATAGCTTTGGAATATATCTAATCGCCTTTAAAAAATTAGCATAAAATACCAAAAAACCCATAAATTCCATTGACATTTTATCCCAATTTTCTTGCATCAATATATCAATGGTGTCAAACAACAACGGTAGGGTTTTAGTGCACCAGTTGAGTAATTGCCTTTGTCTAAGGATGCCTTGAGAAAATGAACAATGAGTTCCACGACAGTGCCTTACACAAGAGGAGACAAAGAAATTCGACGAAAGTCAAATTCTTAATGGAACTATCAAATGGTGGTGATTAATTGTATCATTTTGCATTGGTTATGATAGACCTTGCAAGACGGTTGAACTAATCGTAGCCATTTATTTATCCCACTGATATTTTAGACTATTTTTAATATTTAACATGTGGTCTTGTGTGGTTTCATTGTGTGCCCTTTATCATATGCAACTTGAAGTCTAGATGACTATGCCAACAACTTCATATTTATTACAAAAGGGTACATGCTCAGAACTGACGCGACTTCTGCAAGTGGGTGTGTGCTCATTCGACTCTACTTTTCGCTGGCCCATTTTCATTGAAGAAAATGACAAGAATGCCATAAGTTTTGAAGAGGTAGTCTCAGTTAATGTGGTAGCTAACAACAAATTGCACTATTTTTATACGCATTCCTTGCTTGCCCAATAAATTTTGTAGTTGAACTTTCAATTTTTTTGAATATGCAATTGCTCTTTAGATTGGTAGTAAAAAGCACACTTTTTCAAAGAGTTCAATTTGAAATGGGAACATATAATTTTTTTTATTTAAGGAATATAGTTAAGGGAAAAGTTAAAACATTGGTTGTATTATTGAGGATCATATTTCATCATCTTAAATGTGAAATGGGTAGATGGATGGTCCCCAAAGGATAGAATAATGTTTTCAAATGTAATTGAAATTGCTTTGGTAGACATGTATGCAAAGGGTGGAAGCATAAACAAGGCACGCAAAGTGTTTGACAAGATGCCTCAAAGAGATGTGGTCTCATCGACTGCAATGCTTGTAGGATATGCACAAAGTGTATTTTTGAAAAGGCTTTAGAAATGTCCAAGCAAATGCAATTGTCAAGTTTAAAGCAAAAATTTACAACCTTTGCTAGCATCCTCCCTGACCATGCCAAAATTGGAGCTTTGGAATAGTATGTACATCTATCGAAGCATAAAGGATAGAGGAACTTTGTTAGATATTATACTAGCAATTGCCCTAGTAGACATGCATGCAAAAACTTGAAGCATTAATAATACATGTGAACAACTTGACAAAATACCTAAAAAAGATCTCATCTCATGGACTGCAATGATTGTAGGATATGTGCAAAATGGATTTGTTGAGAAGGCTTTAGAAACTTTCAAGCAAATGCAGTTGGTAGGTGTAAAGCCAAATTCCATAATTTTCACCAGTATTTTCCTTGCTCGTGCTGCAATGGGAGCTTTGCAACAGGGCATGGACATCCATCAAAGCATCATGGAAGGAGGATGATTAAAAGTTGAGTACAACACACCACTACCTTGTAACCACATAATAGGTGCTCCACCTGGTCTGAATTGTTATTACTTTATTACGGGTATGTGCAAGATCATCATGGAAAAAATAGGCCCTTAAGTGGTAATAAAATTCAGAAAATCAAAGTTAGACAATTTGACGTAAAAATTTGAATAAGTTATTTATATTATTTCAAAAATATGTAAGAATAGAATCTGTAGAAAATTGAATGTAGTTTCTAATCTACTAGGTTTATTTAAAAATAAATAAAAAATCTATTTGGTGGAAATTTGAAATTTCAATGCAGTAGTACTTAAATTTTAGGGAAAAAATAAGAAGTAGGTGTCTGTCTGACCACCCTAACCACACTAAAATGATAATATTTTTTTATAGATGTTTTTCAATCAGCTTATCAATTAGGACTTTAGTCGTAATTCAAATAGAAAATGAATAATAATAATTTATTAAATTCAAAGTAAAGAATAATTTATATTGGTGGAAAACTGATAATCTCTTTTAAAAACCCTTTTCGTTTCATCAATTTTGGGTTTTTAAAAAAGTCATTAGCCACATGGGTCATCATATTACTTAGATATCGCCACTTTTTGACCCATCATGATCTTGCACATACCCCTATTATAATTAGCATACATATTTTAAATACAATTTTATTTATTTATTTAATAGTTATTTTATAATTTAAATATTTTGAATAAAAAAAATTAAATAAGTTATTTGATGTTACTATAGAATATATAAATGATAAATTTGTCATGTCATTCTTTTTCTTTATTGAAAATGATTTTTTAAGATATAAGGAATTCTATTTTTTAATTATAAAATTAATTTTAATAAAGCATATTTATTAAGTGTATCATAATTTGATGAGAAATTATATTCCCCCCTCTATATATCCATATATCTCTCTGTCTCCTCTCTCCCTATTACAAACATAATATGAACGTCTTGATAATGGAGCCTAATTATATTCATCATTTAGAAGTTTTTCTTGGTCATTTTTAATCCCTGTAAATGAATGCTAATTAATTTGAAGCTATCACTTCTCCATAACCTTTGTTACATAAACAACATCTTTCTCTAATTGACCTTCATACCTCTTTGACGCACCCATTGCACACCAAGATGCAATAACTAGTTTTATAAATTTAATATTAAAACCCAAGGAAAAATAACATATTCCATTTCTGTCAATATCACTTGCCAGGATGTGGAATCTAAATGGGAAGCATCTTATGCTTAAAATCAAGATACGTAGGAAGTGAGCTTTTCTGTTTTTACCATATGCTTACAAAACATCTATGTTTAAGGCACACTACAAACGTAGAAGGCGTGCATTATAATAGTAAATATTCTCCTCCTTAGGTCGCAGGCCTCGGAACTGTCTAGAAAACCTTCAATCCTAGGGAAATAGTCATGTCCTTTAATTCAGTTACTGAATGGTCAGGTCCTTTGGATGAGTAATTGAACCAGACACTTTTTGCTTTTAGTCTTTCTCTTTTCACATTGTGAATCTGAAACCCATCTGCCCTGTCATGATCTTTATTCCTATACCTTTTCTTTTGTTGGCTTCAGCTTGGCAGGCACACCATCTGTCACCATTCAAATCTCCAATCAACAGAAACTGTCATATTTTATAATTCCAAAATGTGGGAAGAGGATTTTTTTGATTCCAATGCATGTGATGAACGAATATAATGGTGGTCCACACAGGCCCATTTCGATCTCCAAAGACAAAATACTTTATTCTCCCATGGAAGGCATTTGCAAGTCATATTTCAACCCATCTTTCTTTGTGTTATAATGGAATACCATTCTCACAGTCGCTTCTGTAATGTAAAATCTTGCATTGCCTTTGTTACAACTGTATGGCACTAATTCAGAATTAGTGCCTAACATTTTATTATCTCATTCATTACTTAACCAAAGCTGTGTCTCAGATTTGTTTTATACAGAAGACCAAGTAAATCATAGGTCGTTCTAATACAGTCTAAGGTGGTGTTAACTATTGGTAATATGGACATGTCAAATCCAGCTGATTCCAGAGGTCCTTCTCCCAGCCAACCTTTGATGCTGCTCACATTCACGTTTTTCTTTATTTTTTCCCCTTGGTATTTCTCGGACCATGGTGATAATGATGGGGAAGGTGCAGGGATCTCTTTTGGAAGTCCTGCTGTGTGGTTGCCTGTTGTGCTGGTGTTATTAATACTGGCCATCTATATATCATGGTGTGTGGAGCAGAGCTCCAGCTCCAGAGTTACAGTGCCAGAAATAGCAGATGGGTCGTCAATACATAGAATTGGAGGGTCTCCATGGGGTATAGGGGCTCTGGTTGTTATGCTAATCGTTATCCGCTGGTGGCAGTCTATGATGCAGCAATGAATGGAGCAGTGTTAACCTCAATACCAGATCTACAGGTGCTTTTATCCATGGTCATTTCTTGGGGTGCAGCAGAATATGGCAGGAGAGCCAATGGGTATGAAAATTCTTCCCTTGTATATATATTCAAGATGAAGAGGGGATATATCATGCAGTTACAAGGACAGGTGTGGGAAGTTATACATAGTTTTGTTTTGTTTGAAAGAAATTATTGAGACATAGCAGAATTTGGTGCAGTAAATCAAATAGAGCTCAATTATCGGCTTGAATAGCTTCACATTGGAATGTAATGGTGAGAGAGCGCAGTCCACCTTTACCAAAAAGACAATTTAAAAAATAAAAGAATCCTCTGATCTTAATAAGTTACTGCACTCTTGCTTACAATGGTGAATGAATGTCTGAATGTGTTATTGTTTAGCAAAGGACATTTAAATGTGCTTCTCGAATAGATATTCATGATGAACCCTTAATATTAGGATATGATTATTATGGACACTTTGGGTATTTGCTTGTGATCAAAGTTCACTAGAAGTATCCCAGCCCAAATAATATGGATCAATTATGGTTCTCTAGGCTATCTATAAGCGTTGTTTAGAAATGTAAAAATATTTTATAATTAGTTGGTTTCATGAATTTAATATAGTTAATATTAAAAAGTTGGTAGTTTCATGATTATTTTAAAAATTGTAATATTGTAATCTTATATATATGTTTAAAACTTATCCAAAATCTATAGTGTCTCTTTTAATGGTGTATATGGATAAAAAATCATATGTCACTGGGGAAAATTGAAGAGTTAAAAAGTAGGAGCTCCTATTTTCTAGGACTCTTCATAAGTATATAGTTTATGATGTTCAACCAATATTTACGAACATTGACATTCTTTGTTTGGAAGAAATCATTTTTATTTGTTTATTGATTTCTACGTCCTAGTCTATTATTTGACTAGATATTTTTTTGGACTAGTGATCATGAGTTAGGGCATGGAGGAGTTGTTACATTTATTTCTCCAAAATGTTAGCTACATTTCATCTCTCATGGATGAGACCCATCCAAAATGACATTGTGGATTCTCTTCAATCCAAAAGGCCACTCTTTTGGTATAGTTAATATTTAGGCCTCAAATAATGATGTAGATTATTTTGTTGATTCATTTATAGATTTTAATATATTTGAGGTGACATCTAATAAGGTGGCTCGTCTTTCCATGTACTAGACAACTAGTGAAAGAGAGAAGTGGTTCTACATGCATAATAAACTGAATCTTTATCACTCGAATATTGGTCATCAAAAAGAGGTGTTGAGTTGGTTCACTTGGTCCAACCCTTATAGTGGATAAAATAATATCATTAAGAGAATCTTATCAAATCAATGTTTTTTTCATTTGCCTATTGTTTCTCCATTCTAGTGGAGCCTCCACCAAATATTTTTTTGTCCAACCATTCTGCATGTTAGAATATTAGGTTAGGTGTGTTGTATACCTTGCAAGATTTGTAATATTTTAATGTGTTACAATTTTGGCCCCTCATCAAATGGGGTGCCATTCTTGAAGGAATCTACAAGATTCTTGTATGACATAAAATTTCAATCGAAAGGTTGCTTATACCTTGGAAATATGTTGTAAGAGCATGATGATGGAAGTTACAAAACATCTTTGACAATTAGTCATAACTTGAGTGTTCATCTTTGGATGCTTGAACATTTGGATTTGTGGCTTCACCTTGTTGGAAGTTTGGATAGATTGTTGAAGTTTGTCATTGATGATATTGTTTGGCAACATGAGCATGGATAGTATATAACGGTGTATTACAATGTTGTTATTGATATTCAAAATTGTTGTGGACTACTTTGATCAGGCCTAATAGGTTTTGGAGTTGCTATGGAAGACATTTTTGGCAAGTTGAGTTGGTCTGGAAAGATCAGTTGTATAGAAATTTGACTAGGTGTCAAATCTTCCAATTCAGTGTAATAGTGCGTTGGTTTTGGGTCCGCACCCCTCTGCAAATGAAGATAACACTCTGCGCTTCGAGCATTACTTTGGTGGATGTTGGATGTACCTAAATCCAAGATTTCATCTTGATTGGATAAATAGTTTGAGAGATATGAGTAACAGAGTTTGGCATGGCATATTACAATTGCTTTTTGTATAGTGTGTCTATGTGGGAGATTCCACACTTCTCCGCGAATGTTTTTTTGGCCTTGCGGTGTTGAAGTTAAGTTGCCAGATGTCAGTTGAGCTTAAATACCAGATCGTATCGAATTTTGAGGTCCACGTGTCAAGATGTGGATACATAGATGAAGGGTTTTACTTTTAGGTCTTGTGTGAATCTAATCTAACATGTTTGATGTTATGCGAAGAATGAATAAGTATTTTTATTCTATGTGGGATCTATTTTAGGTCCATACCGACCTATCTTAAGGTGTTTTGAGATTTGAATTGTGGCATGTGTTATGGATGATAAGTTTAGGAGCCGACAAGTTACATTTTGAGTATATTACATCTAATTGGGTTGACCTAATTGATGTTATACTTGATACAAATATATATGTTGGATTATTTTCGGTGTTTTGGATATAGATGGGACATGTTTTATGTGTGATGTGAATTTGAGCAGAGTAATATGGAGTTGAAGATCTAAGTTGTGCGAATGAAGAGCATTGCAGAGTGTTGAATCAAAATCAATGGAAGATTGTTATTGTGCTTGACTGGAACTATATTCCTACATATTGTAGATACAATTGTAAAAATTCAAAATAGGTTGTGAGACACCATCTCTCTTCTATCTTTTTCTCTATGGACGGTGAGTCCACTTGGATAATGAGTTCACCTGCAGTGAGCATTTCTGTAATATACTATAACCGGTTATAATATATTGTGAGCCAACCCTCATCGTGGTTTTTCCCATTTTTTGGTTTTCCACATAAAAATCTCAGTGTTCATGTGTTATGTGATGTTGTGGATGTTTTAATGCTTTCTTTCTTTACTGGAGTTGAATATGCATTAGTTATTGGATTCTTGATGTTTGAATGGTTTAACAGAATACTGATTCACCCCCCTCTTAGTATTTTGGGTGTTTAAAAAGTGGTATCAGAGCTTGGTTCCTTGGAAGGAGCTTAACCACTTCGGGAAAGTCTTGGAGATTGAACACATGACTAATAGAAAGTTTCCTATTCCTCCATAAAGGATTCCTATTGTTGGATACATGGAAGAAGATTACATGCTTGAAAAAGATGGGGAACTCAAAGTTGCTCTTGAAGATCTGGAAAGAATTGAAGGTGAAAATAGAGATCTGAAAGAAAATATTAAAGAAGCAAATGCATGCATCAAAAAATTGAGAGAGAAAATCAATAATTTTAGAGAAAGGCATAAGGAAGTCAATGTGTAGTTGAAACAAGCAAATGAAAACATCACCAGACTAAAAGTGAAAGTTGAAGAAAACAAAAGAGTTGAGGAATGTTTGAATGCAATAGTGAAAAATAATCTAATGAATGCATAAGGATTGAACAAGAAGTGGTTAATCTAAGATCAAATTTAGATGAAGCAATTAAGGCATTGCAAGAGATCATACCTGGATCAAACGTAGACACATCTCTCTTTGATATGGACAATCTCAAACTATTGATTGATTCTTTCAAAACATATGCATCCAGACTGAAGATAGAGTAGAGAAAGAGGTCGAGAAGAGGATCATTGACAAAAGGATGTTGGGGTTTTTTCAAGTAACAGTGTATGGTAGAGTAGTCTGAGTGTACCGGGTGTGTACATTCTTCAGGTGAAAGTTGTTGTGAAGGATTTTGCTGGAGTTCAGGGTGTTTGTGGAGTATTCTAGATCTTGTTCAAGTGTGTTGTGTGGTTCACAAGTCTTCTTTATGTTTGAGGAAGCATGTACTTAAAAGTTTAATGGTGTTTGCACAGGTAATGTCTGACCTGGTGTTTACACTATATATGATGGATGATTATTATTTGTGGTAATGTGTGGTTGAGTGGAGTTATTGATTTGGGTCCCAATTAAGTTTTGATTTGGTTTGTATTCACTTCTACCTACCACATAAGTGTTTTGGTGTCGACCTAATTTGAATTTGCACGTTTGAGATGCATAGCCGACCTTGGAGAAGGTTTCAAGGTTGAGGATGGTATAAGTATGAATTGAGTTGTTGAAGGATGTTAAGCTAGGTGCAAGAGATGCAAATGATGCCAAGTGTAGATTTGTAGAGTGTGAAATTGAGAAGTGCAATGCGAGCTTTCAAGTGTTAGTTTACTGGATGTAGTGGGCATAAGGTGGCTATAAATATTCAAATAGACTACGAAGGTGTTGAAGTCATTGTGGTGGATTCCTTATTGCATTGAGATTATTTTATCTATGTAACATTCCTTCTCTATCTTCTTTTCTATTCTGGTAGTGAGCCTTTCTTCTTTGGGTAGTGAACTCTACCGACAATGAGCCCTATTGTATTTGGTGTTGATATTACTTATATTGTGAGCTAATCCTCACTGTGGTTTTTCCCTTCTTGGGTTTTCCACATAAATCTAGTGTTCTCTTGTGTATGGTGTTAAGTTGTTTTAGTTTTTATTATTTGCTTTTCATGATAATTCATCATAACAAATTTAAGGGTTTAATGAATGAACGTGTATCTAAATGTTAATGAGGGTTTTGAAGTTTTAAGGTACACTTGGTTCACCCCCCCTTCTCAGTTATCTTGTGCATTCAACAAAGTAGGCTACTTGCGGAGTCTAAAAAATAATGGGAACATGGTAGGTAAGGCTGGGAAGATCACTTGAAGAAGTTACAGGCATCAACCACCTCTGATTAATTTATCTTTTATTCTTTTATGCATTTTCAACATTTTTGTTTTGATTATTTATACATATGCAGACACTATAGAGAAGTTACAGTACCTTTTTGGATTTTTCTTCCGTATATGACTCAGGGAGAGTCAAATCATTCTTTTGAAATTGTATATATGCTTACATTTTTTAGGGGGAGTTCCAATGATAGTCATAACAAGCTGTATAGGTGCCCTTTTCCCTTGATGTTAAAGGGGGAGAGTAGTTTGGAGAGTATTTTTGATATTTTGGTGCATGTTGCCATCAACGATAAAGGGGGAGATTGTTGGAAGATTGGAGAGTTTGTCATTGATGATGTCATTTGGCAACATGAGCATGAAAGTTAGATAACGACGTAATGTAGTGTTGTCATTGATGTCAACATTATTGTAAATTATTTTGACTAGTTCTAACAGGTTTTGGAGTTTTTAAGGAAGACATTTGTGCAAGATGATTTGGTCTAGAAAGATTAGTTGTGTGGAAATTTGACTAAGTGTCAAATCTGCTAGTTTAGTGTAATAGTGCATCGGTTTTTAGGTCTGCACCACTCCACAAATGAAGATATCACTTTGCGCTTCTAACATAATTTTGGTGGATGTTAGATGTATCTAATTCCAAGGTTTCATGTCTTGATTGGACAAACAGTTTAAGATATATGAGTAATAGAGTTCAACCTGACAATTCACTGTTATTCTCTATACAATGTGTTGGAGTGGGAGAATTCAAACCTCTCCGCAGATGAGTTTTTGGCCTTGCGATTTTGGAGATAAGTTGCCAGATGGCAGTAGAGCCTAGATTCTAGATGGCATCAAGTTTTGGTGTCCACGTGTCGAGATGTGGATACACAGATGAAGATTTTTGGTTTTAGGTCTTATGTTGTGTTGACCTAACATGTTTGATGTTGTGCGAAGGATAAATATGTATTATAGTCTTATGTGGGATCAATTATAGGTCCATGCCAACCTATTTCAAGATGTTTTGAGTTTTGAATTATGGTGTGTTGTGTGGATGAAGAGTTTTGGAGCCAACAAGGTACATTTTGATTGTTACATCTAATTAGGTCGATCTAATTGATGTTATACTTGATGCAAATATATATATTAGATTGTTTTTGGTGTCTTGAGCTAATACAATGAAGATATGATATATATGATGCAAATTTGACTATAGCAGTGTGAAGTTAAGTTGTGAATATTGAGTTGAAGATTAGAGTTGTGTGAATAGAGAGCATGGCAGGGTGTTGAATCAGAATCAGATAAAGTTTGTTTATTGTACCTCAATGGAATTGCAATTCATGCATATACTAGATGCAATTGTAACAGTTCAAAAATAGGTTGTGAGCCACCATCTCTCTTCTATCTTTTTTCTCTATCCAAATAGTGAGTCCACTTGGACAGTGAGTCCACGTACAATGAGCAATTCTGTAAATATATTATAATCGGTTATAATATATTGTGAGCTAACCCTCACCGTGGTTTTTCCCATTTCAGGTTTTCCATGTAAAAATCCTGGTGTTCATGTGTTATGTGATGGTGTGAATGTTTCATGCTTTCTTTCCTTATTTCAGTTGAATATGCTTTGGTAATTGGATGTTTAATGTTTGAATGGTTTAAGAGAATAATGATTCACCCCCCTCTTAGTATTTTGGGTGTTCAACAACTCCATCACCTTAGTGAGCCACCCAACTCTCTTTTCACTAATATCTTTGCTCAACAAAATTAATTTGATGTTGACTTGAGGAACCATTAAATGGATCCTATTGTTTGATAACATCTGTCTAAATTTTTCCAATTACCTAACAACAACAAGGACCTACTTCTCAACATAGCTATATATTTGATCTCATAATCTTTAAGTCCTCCACTCAAGAAGGCAATAAGTTGTTATAGATTTTCATTGTTCAATTATGTCAAGGCAATTGATATTCTTACTTCTCCTTCAAAAGTGTAAATAATGAAGTCCTTGTCATAGCTGGGATTGCCAAGGGTGGGAGCTTGAAAAAATTCTTGTTTGATAGCTTCAAAGCTATCTTTACCTTCTTTTGTCCACTTGAAAACTATATTTTTCTTTAACATAGAAGTGAGAGGCCTTACTAAAGCAACAAGGTTGGGAATTCTTCTTACAAAATTTATTGTCCCTAGGAAGCTTTGTAATCCCTTCTTGTGGTTGTTGAGTGGAATGGATAGGATGAATTCCACTCTCTCTTGATCAATAATCAAACCATCTTTGGAAACACTGTGTCCAAGTAATTTTCCTTGGTCAATGGAAAAGACACACTTGTTTGGATTCAAGGAAATACCATACTTCCTACACTTATGAAAGAATCGCTCAAGGTGGTTGAAGTGATCACTTTCATGTTTTGAAAAGATTGTTATGTCATCCAAGTAGACCAATACAAATTGTCTGGGAACACCTTGAAATGCCATATCCATGGCTCGCTGAAAGGTAGCACCAACATTGGTTAACCCAAAAGGAATATTGCAATATGCATAGGTGCCCCATTTAGTAGTATATATTATCTTATGTTGATTAGATTCTTGGACTAAAATCGGATTGTAGCTTGAGTAGCCACCTAAAAAAGAAAATATTTTTGAACCACTAAATTTTTGAAGAATTTGATCCATAGAGGGAAGAGGGTAGTGATCCTTTAGGGAGGCTCTATTTAGGTCTCTGAAGTCAACACAAAGCCTTATCTCCCCATTCCTTTTTCTGATAGGGACAAGGTTGGCAACCCATGAAGAGTGTTTGATTGGAAATATGATATTAGCTTCTATGAGTTTGGTCAACTCTCTCGTCATTAGAGTTTTAATCTTTGGATTAACATGCCTTTGTTTCTATTTGTCAGGCTTAACATTTGGGTTCAATTCAATATTTTGTTGGGCAAGGTTTGGGCCAAAACCCTTTAAGTCCTCATAAGTCCATGCTACTACATCACTATATTTATTTCAAATCTTAATGAAGATTTCATGTTCAAATATAGAACATACCTTTCCCAAGTTTAAAGATTTTCCTTCTACAATGGTAACCAACTTGTAATCACCCTTTCTCGTAGCTAGGTTCATTTTCTTTTTCTTTACCCGATCATCTAAATTAAAGATACCCTCAAGGGTGATAAGAACCTTTGGTAATTTGTTGTTTAGCTACATAATATGATCACCATATTGATATTGTAACTTAGGTTGATTCCTAGTAGAAAATTTTGCCTCTTCTTGAAGGAAATTGACAATTTGTTGATCACTTTCAGAGACTTACCAATTTACTTAGTTATTTGGAACAACAAGACTTACAACAAGCCTAATATGTTGTCCCTTCTTGTTTGCAACGTGTGATGGTATGTCAAATTGAGCACCAATTGCTGCAAGTCTATCAACATGCTTGTTCTGATCTCTAGGAATAGTCTAGATGCTAAAGCCCTCAAAACCCTCAATCAAATCCCAAACTCCGTGTTTATAGGTTTGAGCAGGTTATTCTTAGTTATACTTTGATTTATTTGGTTGACAATTAATTTACTGTCTTTAAAGACTTGCAATGATTTGATCTTCCTTTTTTGTGCAAGTTGGAGACCTTAGATGAGGGCCTCATACTCAATCACATTGTTAGTGTAACTAAATTTAAGTATGAAACAAAAGTAATAATTATCCTTACTTGGAGATACCAGTATTATACCAACACCTACACCATTCTTATTTCTAGAGCCATCAAAAAACAACTTCCACAACCCCTTTGGGTCTCCTTGAGTTCTCATGATATTGGGGATAGGAGAATCTTCTTCATGAATGAAGTAGGTTCCAAGACTAGTAAGACCCGTCTCTTTTGCTTTAGTGAGTGGTTCAAACTGAAATGCATTACCCCATTCATCTAGCAAACAATTAGGAACCTCCTCCAAAAGAGTAATAGGCTCACAAGAAAAACACTTATCCTTTTGATAATGTAATATGCAATTCATATTTATGGGGCTAGGAACATGTAAGGTTCAATATGATCCTTTGCAATAAGCTCAACTTTGATGGTCACTTTGGTACCATACTTGGTCTTGAATAGCATATGTGACCAATCAGAAGATAAATATCCACCTATTTTAGCAGTGAACTCTTTTGACAAACATATGGCAAAGAAGGTAGGGAGGTCTATGATTGAAATGTCTTCCAACACAATGCAACTAGGGCATGCATGCAAGGTCAATTTTAGGTCCTTAATAACCCCCACTATTTTGACAACAGTGCCATCCAATTGCACAACTCCATTAGTCATAGGTTCATACTCAATGACAAGCATATTAGCTATTTTTTTGGCACAATAGAATTGCTAGCCCCTGAATCTATCATATAGTTATGCACTATATGATCTCCAATAATTAAGGATAAATAGAAAGTAGGCGAATTATTGATTTTGTTGGAATTCCCTTCTTTCTTGGGTTGCACTAGGCTAGTTTGGGGAGTAGCTCCTTTTTTTGGCATATCATGTAGCTTGTTGTAGCAAATCCATTTGATATGGGATGAAAGAGTCTCCCACATGGTGACATTCAGGTTAGCCTTCTTTATTTGATCAACAATATTGAAAGGAGGTTGAGTAACCTTAGGTGAAACTTTTGGAGAAGAAAGGTCCAACTTCACTAATTTGATGAGTTGTGGTTGTTCCTGTGCTTTGCTATTATTACCAATAGTTTGATTTGGTTGTAGCATGGTTGTATTACCTATAGTTTAAACAACTATAATATCTTGAGATGGTTGGGAGTTTGATGTCCAACCAATTATGGGAGATGTACCACTATTCACTACTCTTTTCTTTGATTTTGTATCCTAAGCCATTGCATCAACACTTAGTTGGTTTAGACCACAAAAATTGGCCTCATGCCAATTGATCAATGTAGAGTCTCCTGGCATTGGATATTTCCTACCAACAACTGCTTGGTTTGTATCAAATTGTTGTCCTAAAGTTGAGGGTTCATTTTGAACCATTAGAGTGTACAAACTCTCCTTTTGACATATATTTTGATTATATGGTTGATTGCATGGTTAACACTAGTCATGTTCTTGAGCAAAGTTATTTTTAACTGGAACAAGAGCCTTTGAAGTGTTATTAGTGGCTAGATTTACACTATTCAAGGTTTTAGCATAATTCCATTATTTTTTCCCTTGGTATGGGGTGATCCCACAATAGTAGTTTACGATGTTTGGCCAAACTGGACACTAAAATTATTTTCTTTTACTAAATCTTCACATTCGGGCACCTATAGCAGCTAAACTGTGAGGAATTTGAAGATGATGCAAACTAGAGTCTCGTCACATTTTGTTTGAAGATTCTAAAAATATTTTTTTCAAAATTTTTGGAATCAGATTGCACTTCTTTTTCCATCTCCCACAAAAACTAGTTTTTTTTCAGAAAACAACATTTTTAAAAAGTGACTTACTGTATAACGCATAATTTTTTTTCCATGAAGGATAAAATTCGAATTCTTCCGAATTTAGATTTGTAAGTCTGATATCTAGTGCTTCCACTTGGTTAGATAGTTTTTATTTAATATTTTTTCTTTAATCAATTTCAAAGTCAAACCAATTACATTTCAGACATAGCGCGACCGTATAACACGTAACTTTTTTTGTATATATCGAAATTCATGTTTTTTTTGTTGGATCAAGGACTTCAATATCTGGCGCACTCATATTTTTAATTTTTTTTTTTTAATAATTTGCTATTTTTCCACATGTGCAGAACAAAGACCTTGATTTTCGGTGAAAAACCTATGTTTAATAAAACTAAAAAAAAAAATACATAATAAAACCAAAACATATCAAAATTATATTCGTTGGATAGCTCATTCTGAGGACTACCTGATTCTAGTTGGGTTTGTGAAGATTCCACCATTTTCATGTTCAAAATGAGCTTCAAAGTGAAAAAATCTAGAGTCTTTTTGTGTCAGAGGGGGGGATGGTGGGAAAAGGGGGGTTCGAGCGAACCCCTTAGGTTCGCTCGAACCCCTAAGGGTTCACTTGAACCCTGGTTTGCTCGAACCAAGGTTCAAGCGAACCTTCTTTCCACAATGTGGAAATGTGGGTTCCACATGTTTTGGGGTTCGCTTGAACCCTGGTTCGAGCGAACCCCTTTAGGGTTCGTTTGAACCCCTCAAAATGAAATTCTTTTGCATGGGTGAGTTTTTTGGAATTTTTCCTTCCTCACTCGAATTCTAAACCACTATTGTGGCTTCACCCTATGGTCATCTATTTTGCTGATAATTTTGACTTTGAGATTGGTGAGGTTTGCTATTTTAAGCTTGTTGCCTCTTTATTATCACTAACTCATTACCAAAATTTTGCATGAAGGCATTAACTTCATGTAATTCATTTAAAGGTGCAACAAAAATAGATGGTTGACTAGTAGATGCAATTGAAATAGGAGCCAATGTGAGATGTTGAGGAAGAAAATATGGGAATATAGGCATCAAAGGCCTTGGAGCTATTTTCAGAGCTTGTATTAGACAATTCTCTACCCTAATGGAAATGCCATATGCATTTGGTAGGGCCACCCCACCCATAGACTGCATCATAATAGCCACATCTTTGTTAAGAGCCCTTAAATAGTATAGGAATGCATGATTGGGAGAAGGCTTCACCAAGGTAGGGATTCTATCCCGTCTTTTGAAATTTGAATTTAAAATCTCCCATGAATTCATGGGGTGCCCTCTTAATTGTTGTCAATTGCTCCACCAAGGACAAGTGATCACTCTTGTCTTCAATTTGTTCTCTTATCTTTTCACCTAACTCATTCCAATTGTGAATAGAGTTAAGCTACAAATTTTTGTATAATTCTAATGATTTTCCTTTCAAGGATGTGGCTAGGAGTCTAACAACCACATTATCTTCTGTGATATTATGTACGGATCATATATTGGCCACATCCTAAATGTGTTCTATTAGATTAGTGGATGTCTCACTAGTGAAATAAGGAATAATTTTTAAATAATTCATTGGTATATCATCCCTTTGGGCTAACACAAGAGGGATACCCCCATTAAAAGTGACCAATACTTGATTTCTAGGGACAACCATATGAAATAATGGTTTGCTTTTTTGAGTGATAGGAGTCCTAGATTGATGTAATCTACTGAATGGAGGTGTGGACTAAGTTCTAGGAGATGGAGTTATAAAACCTAGGTACTTCTCCTTACTAGTGATAAAGAAAATGATAGTTCGGTGTATTAAAAATTACCTCTAGAAGATGCCCTTGTTTGAATTTTGGGCATGATTTTGTAGGTCTAATCTAGAACCAAAACTACTAAGTTGATGCAGAGTCACCAACTTTGATTGCAGAGTTGTAAGGTACTTTGGATATCTCTTCAAGGTTGAATTTTTTTAAGAACAACACCACTTTCATAATAGGATGAAACAAGGATCATCAACTAGTCCCATCGGGCGTGCCAAAAACTATTGTCACATGAGATCTCACCCTACTAAACATACACTCAACATTCCAATGACACAATGGAAATGACCTCAAGGTGTGGGACCTTGCAAAATGATATCAAGTCTCTAGAGAAGGCCAACTTCCTCTCTAAACTAGGTGCAACAATACTGGTCCAACCCAGTCTATGAATTTTTATCACTAGTCCTATTCTATCATATCACAGAGGGAAAGGGGGAGAAAGAATGCATAAAATGGGAAAGGGAGGTGATACACCAAAATTAGGAATTTTTTCTTCTTGATTGAAACAAAATAGTACATTAATGAAAGTAACCAAATGATTTACATAATTCTCTATTCTATCAATTCCTAGAGATAACATGGAGGTTAGGGTCTATGAGATGCTGAAAGGAAAGGAATGTTCATAGAACAAAAACTGTAACTAATTTTAAAATAACATGCAAGTATAGAAGATACCAAAACAACATCCAAACATGAAGGCAAAGAGATTTATAAAACATCCAATAAGAGAAGAGGTAAAATGAATAATTTTCATTAATATATAGAGGTATAAAGCCAATTTTATAGTTGTAGAATGCAAGGATTACATAAGTTTTCTAGAGAAAATCTAGGGAAGAACCTTTTAAAATGAGCACAAAAGTGCCTTTTATACATCTATAGGTCATCAAGAGATACGGCATGTGACTAGGTAGGAAACCGTAGCCGAAACTCTTTTCAAATCAAGTATAGACATTTGGACCTCAAATCTCGAGTTGAAATCTTGCCATAATGACCCTAACACCATAACCATGCCTCCTATTCATGATTATACAAATGATTTAGGTAGAAAATTTTGTGAAATCCGCATCCAAATCATGGATAGGGATGGCCTTTTGACTGAAAGATATTCTGTAACCATTAATGAAGCATGAGCATTGTTTATTCCATTTGGAGTTGGTAGAAAATGCATTTAGAATCATTCTTATAGCCCCAAGAATTAGATCCGGTAGTTGGGGAAGTCTCTACAACATTAGTTGGCCTAATGGTGGAGAACTTGTACTCTTGAAAGAGAGGTCACAAGTTCAAATCCTGCAGGGGGTAAGGTATGTACACCTCGTATTGTGGAGCACGAGTTAGGTGTCTCCCTCATATTGGGAGTATGAGGAGTCCCATTTACTGTAAGCCATCTGTAGACCCAAAAACAGATCACCTGGTATCGTGGACTATAAAAGGACCTTTCCTTTCCTTTCCCATGAATCTAGAGCACTCAACTGTTCGTTGCTTAAGTTTGAATATGGATCATAGATCTTGAAATGTCGTGGCATGATGAACAGTCAACACGTTCTCAAGGTATACTACATAAGTAATTTGAAAAGCCTTTAGTAAAAGAGCGGTGCATTAGAACTACTCACTAAAATGAGAAATGGACGTGTGTCTCCTTGCCTCAGTTGCCAAGGTATCAACACATTAAAAGAAGAATATTCAATTTGTGAAATATATTGATAATGAACATTTGACAAGTGTTGGCGCTTTAAGAGATGCAAGGATAATGCATTTTGTCTTTGCTTTGTAGAGATGAAATTGTGGCGTGAAGGAGATATGCGTTGCAATGAACATTTGACATGCGTCAACCCTTCTACTGTTGCCGCTCAAGGCATTTTGCTCATGTGTTAGGCTTTAGAAATTGTGGTGTGAAGGAGATATGCACTGCAATGAAAGGGCGACAAGTGTCTAGGTGGGGCTCAAAGGAAGTGATCACTTAAGACATCAATTTTGCATGTGCTTTAAAGTTTGTTTTAAAGTGTGCTAGGATACATGACCAGTAAGTAGTAAAAGGGGGCTAGTTAAAAAATGAAATAAAGGCCATGGAAAAACACTTAAGTGATTTGGATACAAGAGCTAAAGGTCAGCGAGCAAATTTTGACAAGGGTTTAGAGTTTTAGCAAACTTGCAACTTTGCAATTTTGACAACTTATACACTTGACAACTTATACACTTGACAACTTATGAACTTGATAAATTTCAGACATGCTAACAGGGCATTGAATGGGCATGATAGAAGGGGTAACATAGTTACTAGAGGTATACCTGAACAAGATAAACCCATTAAGATCTCTTAGATCAATCATAGCCTATGAGAATAACAAGGGGTGGCACAAAGTGACAATAGTAACCAAAGGGCATCTCTAGATCTTATGTTAAAAAGATTGACAATAGAATCGAGTATCATGTGCAAGTTCAAATAGAGGACATCTTATGAGTGCCTCATTTGGCCAATCTATATGTCAATTGACTTTGAATCCTTTGAGAGGTCAATTTTGATGTAGACTAGCTTTTGAGGATGAGCTAAAAAAATTATTAGGCTCAATGCATATGATGTTACTTAGTGAGGAGGCTATTTTGGTTAAGAAATTCCAAAAGATCAAAGGCAACCTAGAAAACTCCACATAAACGAGGAAATAGAGAGCTTTCTCATTAGAGACTGTGAATTCTCATGTCTAAGATGAGCCGACTAATAGAGACACACAGACAAACTAGGGGCCATGTTTGAAAATGACGTCTACATGCCTAGCTTCAACAAAATGGAAGAGAAAAATCCTTTTATTAAGTTTTGCATGACATCAAGGCAAATCCAATGTGAAACCCAAGCCTTGGTCACCAACTCTTTGAGCATGCTTTAAGAGGGAACTCTCCCCACAAATATCCTATTAAAGTAAAATTCTCTAGCTAGTGGCAAGCTCTATCAAACTTTGGAATGAGAAGAATCACATCTAGAGGTGTTTTATAAGACATATCTTATGGAACACCATGGATACAAACTCCTTGGATTGCTTTAGTAAAGAAGCCATTGTCTTGTACTATCAAGCCTTCAACTCCAACAATGAGTGTGTAGTTTCAAAAGATCGAGACCATTTATATAACAAAAGAAATATCCACATGTATACAAACTAGCACTTGCACTAGGGGGTGCAAGGGTTACACTGATAAAAAATATATGATTCTATTTCAACCCACGGTGGAGTGACTCTGTTACAAAATTTCAAAGTTAATTCTCCTTGCTGGGTACATTTTGCTCATCTTCCATACCTACAGTATTGTTTTGTTTTTCATGTTTACATCCACTTGAACCCATTATGAAGGAACTTTAAAGATAAAGATGAATGTAATTTTTAGGTCACAAATTAGCTAACATGCTTCCCGTGCACATGAGGCCCACCTTGTGGATGCAAAGAGAGCTTGGAAGCTAACCAAACCTTAGAAAGAAAAACAAAAACGAACACACACATTGCTCAACCTTGTGGCTTCTATCATTTTTTAAACAAAAAATTAATTACTAGTACAAAGATAATAATGAAATCACAACTATTTCATTATTTGGTCCAACTATTTTTGTATATAGTTCTCTTTCATTACAAACTGTATGACAACACAACCATTGAAAGAAAAATGCAATGGACTACTTTGGTTCGCCGCTAAAAAATCAAAGGTGTAAAGGAATGCCTTTTTCAACAGAAGAGAGTACGGTTTACACGAAGCAACAAAATGTATGAACTTTGGGGCAGATAATTTGTAGCTTTGCAGGAGGAAAAAATCTGCACAACATGAATACATGTACGTATATTAGCAAAATATACAAAAGATACTATATGTTCACACTGAAACAATCAAACATCGCATACTATACAGGTGTAAAAAAAAACCTTCGTTCATTGGAAGAGAGAAGCAAGGACTACAACTGTACAAACTTGGCGAGATAAAATTTCTCAATTAAAACCAAGATAGATAAGTATGACAACAATAAAGAGTTAAATGGTCAGTTGGGGCATTTTTAATGCTAAACCAACTCCACTCTATTATATTAATTAACCAATTGCGTGACCGACATTGCATCCCTTGCCCCGTGCCCCCCCACACTTTTTCGTGTCATGCATATCTCCTTGATTCAACGTGAACAACCATACCCATACCCATTATGCATTTATTTCATTAACGATTATGTAGTGCAATTATTATGTAGCGATATGATTTGTTGTTGATGCAAGTAAGTCTATTGCAAAATTTACTTGTAAAGCGATCAAACAATTTGAAAAATGTTTTGACAAGAGCGTAAAACAGATTTCGATTGAACATCCATATAATATGTAACCTATCGACTAATTAATAGATACTACAATAAATAAATAAAACAATCTCAATACTTTCTTACATCATAAATGATGCTATGTAATCATTTTGACTATGAAAATATTGTATATATGTTTCTTACGCCTCCTTGTTTAGTCAATTTCATTAGTGTCTTGGGAATCATATTCCTCAAAAGAACTTTTTCACACCTAGAAAGGAAGGATGAAACCTATACAACTTAAATTGCAATGACTAATGAACAATCCGTTTAAAGTGATCTTTTTCTTATCAACCCAAACCGACTCACAGCTATTAGCAAGATAAAAAGCACCGCATCATCGTGCTTTCCAGAGAGGAAGTCCCACCACTTTGACTCTGCTCTCCAAAACAATAAAATAAAATAGAGTGTGTTTGCGACTCGTGATATAGCTATTCCTTCACCCAAGTTTGGATGCCAACCGAACGAACAAAAATATGTTCAGGCTACCCTATACGTACTCGATTCATATAATTGCTTGGCCTGAAGAACTTAAGCAGGCAGCGGGCCAGGAATTTGACGGTCATCATGACCTGACAAGTGAAATTCTGTGACTTTTTTTTTCGGGTGTTCATCTGTATTTTGCCTTCTCTTAAATAATTTAATAGACTGTTTAAATTTGTTTGTATAATGGTCTCCTTGCTATTAGAGACCATGATTGAAAAAGACACCTACCTAATATGCACTTATTATTAAGTATAATGCTTGTCTGTCAGCCAAGGTTGGTAATTTGGACGAGGCGTGCACACAAAAAAATGTTCATTCATGGGGCTCGTTATGCTACGACTTTCGGGATTTGTAAAAAGGCCGTATTTTCTCTCTCCATTGTCTTTTTAAGTTTTTGATGTGCAAAAGTAAGGTTTAGTTGATAGTGCCTCTTATATGTTATTTAAAGATACAAAAGTGTTCCAAGGCCAAGCGTGAGCATGGCTTCAATGGGTGCTGTTTTAGCTTTGTTTGTGCTGTATTTTGGTTACGCTTGTGCATATGTTCGGCCTCCTGCCCGCTCCATGCTCTCTCTAGCACATCACTCAGGCTCAGACATGGATCCCCAGCAGGCATGCTCCTCTTTTCTAACACAATTTATCTGATGCTTTATTTCTAGGAAAAAGATGTACTCTGTAAAATGTAGCTTAGTTTATTTGGGATCAGTCTAGCTAGAATGCCTTAGCATAAAATACAGTTTAGATTGATTTATAGGGTGGTATAAGTGTAGGCCAGTAAGAAAAAATTGTGCAGGATGGAGTGGTTAGGGATTCAGTGTAATATAATTTTACTCTGGTTGATCCAGAAGACTTACAAACCGTGTTTACTGGATTTGGGTTTTCACAGTCCCACATTATTAGATATCAGTTTTAGTATTCAATAGTGAATGCTCTAGTTATTCCTTCCATGTTCTACCTCTGTCATGAGTAGCCGTCTGCAGTAAGGAACTCATCTCTTATGGGCTTGAATGCTCTGCTTTGTACTCATTACCTGAGGTGATATTCATAATTCACGAAAAGGTGGAATTGAAATCAGCAAAATGAACCATTTCCTGGTATCAAAATTGGTAAAGGTCTGGTGCAGGACTTCTCAATATTCTACGCATTGGTATAAAGATCACAATTCGAGAAGGTTAAGAACTGAACAAAACAACTTTGTATTTAATTGATTTTTTCTGTCTTTTGCCTCATTTGGTTGTACCCGTAGTGCCTGAAGCCGTAGTTAAATTTCTTTTCAACGCAAGGAAGATGCTAGTGCACATATTAAGTATCCCAATTATTGACTGGTCCCTTTGGTAAGTTTTGAGCCAACTACCTGGTCAAAATGATTGCAGGACGCGTCTGTGAGTATGGCGACTGTCTCTGATATATGTCTTCAAACATAATCTTCATAAATACTAGCTATCTTATTATAAAAAAATTGTTGGTGCTTTTCCTTGGTTGGTAATTAGCATCTTAGCTTAGATGCCACCCCTTAGGGTTATTGTTTCATCAAATTGAAAAATCCAATGGTCCAGGCAAACTACTGGAACTGACATACCATTAATATTGGGGGTTCTACACCTTCTAGGATTTGAACCTCTGTATTTTGCCCGGTGGTGCCTCCTCTCAACTACTTGACCATGGCCTTTTGGACATTGGAAAGCTTATTGAGATTCTGACCATGTCCAGTACCTTTCAGTCAGATGTGGTTCACCTTGCCAGTCTGCAATGCCATTCTGACAAGAATCTCACATGGAGATCATTAAGATAAGGCTGTTAGATAAATAGAAACAGATATTGCTAAGGAGTACACACTGGCGACGGATACACAATGAGAGTAATAATGAAATAGTTAGTGTGTATGTGCCATGCGTGCACATCAAATCAAATAAGGGAGTGCAATCATCAATTTTGATGTAAGTAAAGTACACTGCACTTGCCTATAAGGGCAAGCTATATGGTTATCCAAAGTCCAAACCATGCAGAGAAACTCTTCTATGATAATTGGCCTTAAATGGTCATTGCTATCTCTTTGCATAGGTGAATAACTTTCACATGATTTCGCTCCATCTTCACACATCTGCAAGTATAAGCATGCGACATATGGGTTTAGTGTGGTAGGGCCCTTTATAATGCCAGCAAGGCAGAATGTTCCCTTTATCCTAACTTGTATTTTACATTACATAGATGTGCTCAACCACAGGGTAATGCTTTTTTGGATCTAATTTTACTTATATCAATATCAAATGCTATCTTTTGAAATGCCAGTCAATCACGGATACAAGTAATCATAAACATAGATAGTTCCACCTCCAGTAGCTAGGTCAACATGTGATTCATGTAGAATCCTAGCATGGTCATTCTATTTTCACAAGGCATCCAACCAATATATCACCTTGAGACAACTTTTTATGGATTATGATTATGAAAATAAGTCATGATCTTGGTAGCGACATGAATGTTTCAAATGCCTCCTATTCAGATTTATTAATGCATGCATTTAATACCAATACAACCTTTACTAGGTAGTCCCTAGAGGCTTCATTTTGAAGCCACAAATATATTTATTATGAGTGAGAGAGTCTTTGTCTTTTCATTAAACACCAATTTTAGATATCCTTCTCGTATACTTCATGTTGGTGATGCCCTCAGGGATTAGTCCTCTAGTATTCTTCATGTTGGTGGTCAACCGAGGAATTAATCTTGTTGTATCCTTCATTTTGCTGGTCAACCAAGAGATTGATCCCATGGTCTAAGTTGTCATCTATGATCTATGGTCCAAGAGGTTAGGGTGGCTTCTATGTCTTACATATCAGTACCACTTTGATGTTTGGGGTGGTAATTTTGTGGGACTCAGTTGACTTTATAGGATTGGCTGACAGGAGTGTTGATGAAAACATCCATGCCAGCCCATTGGTAGTGAATCTAATTGGCAAGCAACAGGGCCAAAGATGCATCATGTTGTTACTGCTTTCACATAAGGAACAGCTACAAGGGCCAACACCAGCTGGAGAGGACTTCCTCTGTGACTACCACAGGGAATGATCTACATGCAACCTGATAAAATCATCTTATCGTTTCCTTACACTTCTTTGCTTAGGGCTGCCTAAATAGAATATTTAAGGATTTGTGATGACACAATTATGCAGTAAAATAATCCTAGTGCCATAAATCAGCAAAGAATTTACTAAGTCTTAAGCATGCCAATAAAAGTGAGGAGATACAAGGTTGCAAACTTTTCTTACAAATTTCAGTCCATTATGTGATTGATTACCATAGGAAGATGTGTGAAGTTAAGGCATTTGAAGAAAACTGGGTGACTCTTTGGCTTCTAGGAGTGACTGTTCAACTACTATGGCTATCTCTTTGACGCTGCAACTTCTATGATGCCTTGGTGTATTGTGATCCGTAAATAGGGAGGGTATCCCACACAAGCTGTTCATCAACTATGGATTCTCAATGCCAACTCACTAATGATGAGCACACGATTATACTGAGAGGGGAGGGGTGGAGGACGGGGAAGGGGTGGTGGCAGGCGTGAATCAGTATAATACAATCTTTTAATCACAATAACATCGATTGCACAATATCAATAAAAAGAAGAACACACAATTTACGTGGAAACACTTATGAGGGAAAACCACAGCAAAAAATTGCTTATATAAAATTCTCTTTACAAGCTTTGTAGGCAACAAACCACAAGAGACACCAATCCCCTCTTAAATGATTTGTAGGCACCAACCTATTGGAGGCACCAACCCCCATTGCTAAGCAACAACTTAGCGAGAGACACCAATCTCTCCTTTAGGAAACACCAACTTCCAAAACAAAGTTTCACCTTCTTAGATGTTGCTTCTTCAATGAATGATGGGCATTACAATCTCCTTAATTTATTCACTCCATGATTCCCCTCTTCTCGTTAACCATAACATAAGTGTACTTGTATCACATATGCTTGCATATTTTTTCCTTATATTCACCTTACTTTTTCACATACATATGCTTCATAAATTTCCCATACTCATATATGCACTATATATCTCTTTCATTTATTTCGCTCCATTATTCAGTCATAGTACTCCTTTTGTTAAATCTGTTCTTGAATGATCACTTATATTTCTCTTCAAACCTGCATTATATATTATTCATGAATCTGGTGTCATGTACAAGGTTTGCTCTCAAATGGACTGCATTTACTTATATGCAGTCTTCTATGAGGTTTCGGGGACGGGGACGAGGGGACAGCAAGGGACACGTTTCGGGGACGTGGGGATGGGGGGTCTAAGTTTGGGGGCGGCAGGGGGACGACAGCAGGGGGGCAGCAGGGTGCTGAAATACATATAGTAATTGAAAAAATAGTTATAAAAAGATGTATAAGTATAAGAATTATACATCTTGGAGACAACTAGGAGTCCCCTAGACGTCTTGAGGACACCCCAACATCGTCGAAGTCCTAGTGGCGTCTTGGAGACAACATTGGTGGTGGGATGGTGGCGCTGGTGGTGGGGGGACGTCCCCCCAGGTCCCCGAGATGTCCCCGTCAAGGAAACATGGGGTTTTTTGTGTGTGGGGGGGGGGGGGAAGGGATGCGTCCCTGTGGAACACTGCTTATATGTGTTTTGATGATCTTCGTTTTATTTCACGCACAAAGTCTGCTGTGTATCTGCTTTAAATTCTCATTGCAAAACTTACTTTTCAATCCACACTTTTATCCTCTCTTATATCTTCACAAAGAGAGGCGGCTGCTTGAATGGATGCATTTATTAGTGAAAGGGAACAAATCTTATTAACACACACACCTCTTCATAATCATTCTAATATATAAGCACCTTATTAAAAGGAGGCGACTTCTTCATAGAGTTGACCTTATTTAATTTATTCAATTCCTTTCAAGAGTTGGCATCAAGGAGGAGTTGGCTATAATGAAAGAAGGCGACTTCTCATAGGGTTGGCCTTAAAGAAAAACATTAAAAACTTAAAATCTTTTATTTTATTTATACCAAACAACTCAATTTGCATTGCTTCCATATCAAGGATGAAGTCGGCCATCATGAAGACATAGGATAATGATATAGTGGCCTTTGGCCTTAGACGATTTACTTCTTGGACCAGCAATTTCCCTCTTGACATCAATGACATTCTTTACATCAGTTCACGTTTGACATCAATGACAATAATTCCCAACAACTAACACTCTCTTGACCCACTGTAATCTCTCTCTCTTGGATGCCTATTACAGATATCAATGTTCATTTAAGTGTTTAAACTTTAAAATATGAAAGAAGTTCATAACAGAAGCAAAGTATGCAGAAGATCACACACAAACAAGACTAAGCAAAAAGATTCCCTAGGAGAAACCCTTAATCAGGGAGAAAACTTTAGCAAGAGTGAGCTATTCTTCTCATTCTAGCAACTTGGCCAAGTCAGAATGGTGTTACAATGCCTCTAGGGCATAATCAGAACAATATAGTGATGGAACACCAAAATCCTAACACTTGCAACCTTCAAACCCTACGTTGTCGCTTTCTTCTCCTAAGAACAACATGAACATGGAAATTTTCTACGTGAGTTAACAATCTGAATTTGTGAAAATGGCTTCACTTGTCTTTCCTATAACTTGCCCAACCTCAAATACGGAAGATTGAATTTCCAAAAAACAAGATCAGTTGAAAAAATCCTTTGTATTCCACATACTATTTGAATTGTGACACTTTTGCTAGTTCCGCTATGTGATGGATATGCATTTGTTATGGTATATGGACCATTTGTTGGGACATATGGGTCATTCACCATGGTGTTTAAAGCTTTTTTCACCCGTGATAATTGAGAAGTTGGTCAAAATAGGTTTTCTAGGTCAGTTTGAGGTCCGCAACTTGTTTTCGAAGACATTTGCGAGATGTCCCATACTGTCCCTAACACATTCTTGACTTTCTCAATCTCTTATGCTCTGCAATACTCTACATGTTGATGAATCTGTGTTCCCAATGCATTTTAATGTTATCCTTGATTGAGTGGAACCATTTCGATGTCCTTGGTCTAATTTTCTCCATCCATTTTCGGATCTTATCTTCAACCTCCTTGAGTGATATGGATTCACATCTCTAGTCTTTATGACTTTTCACCTTCCTCAATTCCTAACATTGTTTCCATAATTAGTTTTAATTTATGTATACACAAGTTTGATAGATACATATGCAATTCTTGCAGCTTCTAGATATTTTGTTACAACTGTGGGAGAATGTTGTACACAATAACACAATATACTCTTGCATGATGTTGTCAATCTTGAAATGAGCCTTGAGGTGATGCATACATAATGACCTCTTGTGTCTCTTGGCTTTTGGAGGGCAAGAAAACCTTTCCTTTCGTTTGCTCCTTGTTGGCGTTTCAATTAGCACCTCTAGAGTGCTTATTGGAAACGGACAGCTATTGCAAGTGTGTTAGTACATGCTCTTCGGATTATAGAGAGGAAGATCTCTCTTTGCTGATTTTCTACTATAAAAAAAGGGATGTACTAAGATTCCTATCTTTTTTACTCAGCGGTAGGACACAAGGGTGCATAAACCAATGCGCCGTAGCTAAGCCTTTTCTTTGGTTTCCGCAGATCTTAACTATGACTAACTAAGCTTCTAAACTATCCTACCTCCCCAAGATAAATAGAGCATGAGGGCGTAGGAGCGAAATGGATGGGTTGGATTACTTGAATCCTCCGTCTCAATGGAATATGGCCGAGGCTTTGAACCTTCGGATATATACCAAGATAGGGCTCGATACAAGCAAACACTCTCTTACGGTAAACTGGATCTGAGACTTGCCAAGGAGGAGGAACCCCTATCCGAGGTGTAGGCTTGGAAACAACTCACTGGAAACAACAAGGAACGATGGCCTGTCTAGCAGGATTCCCGAGGAGGTGACGACACCTGTCCAAAGTGTAGGCTGCAAGACAAAACATTAAACAACATCAAACGATACTGATCGATGACAAAATATCCAAGGAGGTGACGACACCTGTCCAAGGAGGAGATTGAAACAATGCGCTATTTGAAAACAAGACTTTGAAAACACTCAATTATTTAGATCAAGCAAGCATGCGCCATCTGATTTATTTCTTCAAGCTTCTCCAAAGAATTACAAAGGTCGGGACAGCAAAGGCACAAAATCATACACAATTGCGATCAACCAATGAAACTCTCATCCAAGAGTGAACAGATATAAACAAGCTAACTCTGACAACAATGGCGCAGCAATTTTGCTAGCAAATAAAGGTTAAAAAACAAATAAAAAACCTAAGGCTCTTATTTATAGAAACTCAAAGGAGTAGGCAACCCTAAAATCTCCTTGAGTTAACAAACAGTTCTTGCCAATCAGCAAGATTTATTTCTGTATCTAAAAGTAGGTGAGCAAACAGTTAACTGGAAATCTACTTCAGTTAACTGAAACTAAACAAAAGTCAAACTGGAAGTCTACCTCAGTTGACTGACACCTAACTAAAAGTGAACTTACAATTACATATGTGTCTCCAAATAGACATCCACCTTTTGAGGAATTCTGAGATCCACAAATCGTGGGAGTCAAATAGACATTTTAGATTAGTGGGATCTGACATGCATGATCTGTGGAGATCTGGAGTCAACTTGGAAAGGGGCATCAAGTTGACTTTAGTCATAATTAATGCTATTTGGAGGGTAGGACGTCCTTCCTTGGTGCTTTACACCTCTTCACCACTGGTCAACAAAGTCTCTATCCAGTCATTGACCTCTTCGGCCCCCGGGCAATTAATGCTTTTCAAGGTGATTGACTATGTGGCGTCTAAGCATTTCTTCACCCGTCGTAAGCTGCTGTTGATAGTTTATGCATTGGGTAGCTGCTTGATCTAACTGGATAGATATGGCTGCAATTTTGGCTAATTTGCAACCATTGGGATCTTCAAGGAATGAAGATCGAATGACATCTTGGAACTGTGTTTGTACCGTTTCAAGCTCAACATATTCTCCTCCTTCTCGCTGATATTCTAACTCAGGGAAGGATATTACCAACCTTCTTGCGAAGTTGATAATATTGGCGACAAAACGTCTATAGTCGATCAGCTCCATTGAATTGGCATCGTAGGCTCTCACCTTGTATGCCCCCTGTTCTTTCCACTCAAAGAGATGGTGTTTGTTCTTTGTGGTTGTAACTGATTCATATGCCTGTTGTAGATCAGCAAATGTCGCCTCCTCTCTCGGCCTCTCTTGAGCTGGCCTTTACATCTGACTGCTGGATTTCTGATCTAAGTCCATGTGCCCTGTCTCTCAGTTGATATGCTTCTGCCAACACACACCGTCCTTTGACGACAAACTCATCCACTTGACGTCTCAAGTGTTTGCCGTATGTAATCAACTGATGATGGTTTCTTTCAGCTGGGAGATCCAATAGTCCTTGAGGCAAGGCCAAGGAGTTTGGAGTGTCATGTATCAAACTAGAAATGTACAATTTTAGCTGACGGATTTCAGCCTTCAAAGCTGATTTGTCTTGTCCATCCTTTGTCATCCTTTTTTTGACGCTCGCTGAGGCGATTCCAAGAAGGTCTGCCTCCACCTGTCGAGTGGTCTTTCCAAGGTTCACCTTTGAAAGCGTGAAATCCTCAACCCTCACGTTATGTATATCTTTGTCTTCAGGCGGGGCAGCAGTCTCTATGATAACTTCGTTCTCTGCACTCTTCTCTACATGTGTCTGCTTCAACTTCTTGGTCGGCATGTCTTGTGGGACATGGTGGAATTCAGAGAAGTCAAGCTGATAAGAAGGTCTCTCCCTCTTCCTCCCAAGTGAGCTTTCCAGCCAGATAGAATCTCGGCTAGCATCACTGGGAGGAGGAACATAGGCCCCCTGAATGCTGGAAGAACGAGACTGTGCCGTGGTAATGCCTCGTGGTGGCGAGTCCAAATCAATAGGACTTTGCGACCTCTGTGATGCTGGTGAAGCCGGTGGCTCTGTTTCTATCACAGGCACCGCTTCTGCTGCAACTTCTTCTACAATGGATTCCATCTCTGCAACAATTATTTCAATCACTGGCTCTGGTGTAGCTGCAGCGGTCTCAATTGTTTCAGGTAAATTGGTGGCTGTCTCCACCTGTACCTCTTGCCGGCTTGTGCTGGCAATCCCTCTTCTTCCCCATGTGCTCCCTTACATCCGCATTCCTTCTGGAAGAATGCTCATCTTCTTTTGTTTGGGTTTTCTACTAGACATGGAAGGTAGTGTAAACTGAACCGTTGGCGGCTCTGATCGGGGAAGTACTACCTTCCTTGTCTTTTTACTGTCAAGGTAGAGTTGACTGTGTCGAACTACTCTACCCGTTCTTTCCTCAATAGACGTACTCTCTTTCGCGTACCAGTCTACTTTGCCGAGTGGTTGTGAATCCACTAGACCCGTGAAGAAGGAAGAAAGAATAACTTCTTCTTCGTCCTCAGATAAGCCCTCAATGTCCTCTCACATGAATTCTGCAATCTGCGAGAGTTTGAATCTGCTGTGGTTCCTTCTTCTCACCTCGTACTCATCCTTGCAGTTAACCCAAAAATCCTCCATGAAAGGTTCATGTGATGATCTTTGCTCAAGGTGAGCTGCGAAGATGCCTTTGGGGTCATAGGATGGCCTCCTGTCAATGAGGTACTTGAGATTAAATCTCACTATTTCTTGGCTTATCAACCTTGCATCGGCTACAGTCCTGCATCTGTAGAATCCCATCTGAAAGGGAAAGTTTGCAGCAGTCTTTTTCTTTATGCGAAGGTAAGAGTGAACTTCGGCCAACTGCTTCAGGAATTCCATGAACACTACCCTATCTGAGGGGTAGCGTGGCATCATGGCGGGGTGGCCATTGTTGCCATACACGCGTATGTAGGTGAAAGTGGGGAATTGGATGAACCAATCCGCCCAATCCACCATTGCTGCCTTAGCTGCTGGTGAAATACGCACGTGCATCTCATGGTCTAGCTCGTGCACGGTGTGCATAGTAAAAAGGTCATTTATCTTTTTGAAGTGTCTTTTCGCTAGAGTGAACTCCAGGCGAGGAAAGTATTCTTGGACCTTTTGCACACCCAGGGTTCCCATAGTGTTTAGTATTCTGAAATCGCCTTGGAAGGCTATCAGGTAGACCAGGTAGGAACACATGTGGAAACGGTGCTCTTCTAGAAATCCGGTGAATTGCTGGTGGAGTGTGTCACTGATTAGAGAGGCCTAGTCGTAATGTTCTTTCCTGCTGATTATTTTGCCAATAATGTAGAACATCCACGGCTGGAAGGATTTCCCCTCCTCTTGCCCAGTGACTTTGTTGAGTAGGGTGATTAACACTCCGTACTCATCTTTGAATTCTCCTCTACCAATCAATTTAGGCAAGCTGGTTCTCTTTGTTTTCAGCCAATGTTTAGCCATTATAAGCGAACACTCATTCTTCGAATCCTCAAACGCCTTTTCGCATTCTGTCACTGATATGACCACCTTGGTAGGGCATGGTGGAATTGCAAAACAAGTCTCTATGTCCACCGGCTTCAAGCTGCAAATCACCCTCCCGTCCACTGACATGATCTCTCTTGTAGTTGGGTTGTAATGTTTTGTGCAAGCAGTTACAAGGTCAATGCTTTGTAAGGTGATCGGAATAGATGCGGCTTGGAATAAACCGGATTCGTCAATGTTTTGCAACGTAATTTGGTTCATGCCCTCCAAGTCTTTAGAACTGACCTCTAGATTTTTCTGCCATAAGTCTGTGTCGGTCGTTTTCAGGTAATCATGGTATAAGACCGTTTTGGTCTTGTATTGTACCTGAGAGTATTGCATTCTGAAAACCTTGAATATTGACTGGGCACTTGACCCTGTTCTGACAACTTTTCTGGAATTGCTAAAAATAGCCTTGCCGGGGGTAGTTTTTACGAAAAATTTTGAGACATGGGTTTTGTTGAGAATGATTTTCTAAATAGACCCAGATCGTCAGAAATTCGGAAAAACGAGTTTTTCTTTGACATGCAAGAGCCCTTTGGTGGCAGAGGCAGCAGGGGCACCAGAAAGTGTTTTTTCTCAAAAAAATCTAACACATGGGTTTTGTTCGCGCTTCAGAGCTAAACAAACCCAGTTTGTCTGTTTTTCAATATTATGACTTTTTCTGGAAACCCTAAAAAAATAGGGGCAGCAGGGCTACTTTTTCTGGAAAAATCTACCATATGGGTTTTGTTGAAAAAGATGTGCTGATCATACCCAGTTGGCCAGATCTGTGATTATCTGTCATTTCCTGTGACATGCAAAGAAATATAGACAGAAATAGAGGAAGTAGACAGAAGATGGATTGGAAGTTATAAACTACCACTTTGCAATAATCTGTCTCTGGAAGCAATCTCTGGGGAAGAATACTTTTACTGCCAATGATCTTCAAAAATATTGAAGATCTGTCCAAAACCTCTGCCAGATCCTGAAAACGTGTTCTTGGGAGCTATTTGATGTTTTATCCTTCAACCTGCAAAAAGAATAATGAAGAATGGGACGCCTAGCATGAATATAAGATGATTAGGGTTAAGATCCACAAAGTATGGAAGATAACTCATGATTCAGGCCTGATTTGGAGTTCTAAAAGATGATTTCCACTGATTGTGGAGTGTTTGGTCTCTTTTTGGCTCCAAATTTGCTAACTCAAGTCAACACTTTTGCTTTGACTTCTTTTAGGCGTCCATCCTTGAAGTTGATCATTTTTGTTCATTTGGCAAGCTGAAGTGCTCCCGTTTGATCTTTGATTCAGGTTACTCAGTTGATCTCTGGCAGTTCTGTTGTTGAGGTGGGATCAACACGATGAGATACGCCTGGGAGGGAGTAACTCAGAAAATTGAGTTTAGGCCTCCAGAAAGAAGGGCGCCTTTCTTCAAGAGGGGCGCTTTTGACAATGCCTTAGTCAATTTTCATTGACTGTTCTTCGTTTTGATCTTTTCAGACCCTCTTTGCTTTGATCCGACGTTTCCAATGTTAGATGAATCAGATGACTCTACTTGACGATGCATCGGGTAGCCAGCTCGGTCTTTCTCAGGATGACTGACTTCTCAGTTGAAGCTGGCAGGTTTAGGTCCTTCAAACTAAAGGGCGCCCCTGGCCAGCAGGGGCGCTTTTAGCTTTTGATTGAATTTCTTCGTGCTGTGAACTGCCTGACTTTGACCTCCTTCATCAGATGTTTGATTTGTCAGAAGTTATTGCTGATAGTCCTACTGACGAGATAGGTCATAGCTGAGAAGGTCATCCTGGGAGGCAGTGAAGATTCTGGTTGAATCTGGATGCCTTCAAGAAAGGGCGCTTTTCTTCAAGAGGGGCGCTTTTAGCTATGCCTTAGCCATTTTCTGGCTTTATCTTTCCAGTTCTTCAATTTTGGCTTTTTCTGCTTGATCTCAACTCGTGATCGTTTGGTGTGTCTTATGGACTTGCTGTCAGACTGATCACGTAGTTGGGAGGAAGCTGGAAAGATATCATGTATAGAGCTGCTGCTTATGGATTCATCTGGTGCCTACAACTGAGGGGCACCCCTGGCCAGCAGGGGCGCTTTTACCTTGAAACTCTTTGTTTTGGCATCTTCATCGTTGATGGATCCTCCATACTTTGCTGACAGTTGGTCAATGATACCTGAATCAGATGATTTTGCTGATTGTTTCGTTGTCGAGCCAGCATGAAAGTGAAGAGGATGACTGAGTTGAGGATGCCAAAAGATTACATTTGCCCTCTGAGATCTAAGGGCACCTTTCTTCAAGAGGGGCGCCTTTTCACCTTTAGGCTGTGTTTTGCCTTGGTAGACAAAACGTGCATCTTCCAGACTTAGCCAAATTTTGGCCTTTTCCGTTTTGAGAATCTCCTTCGTTGAAACAACATCTTTTCATCCTTTTCTGCCATAGCTTCTTCGTTGAAGCTTTTGAGGTTTAGCTTTCAGCACCTGGTATTGGCCAATCTGCCATTAATGGCTGCAGAGCTCCTAACTTTGTTCCTGAAAAATAGAAATAGACCCACCAGAGTAAAACATGTATTTTGATAATTCTGACTTGACCAGTGTGATCGTGAAGGCAATTAACCCTATCAGAATTAATTTCAATCACATCCGGGAAGGTCCTATTTTTAAGGGTTTCCTTAAAAATAGGGGCGTAAAACCCTAATTTTCATTTTTTCAGAATTTTAACCATAGGTTCCTTGATAGAAACCCACAAAGATTTCATATTTGGTTTGACCTAAAACATACTTTCGATGGCATTTTTACGTTGTTTAGCTCAATTTAAGCAGAATGCCAAAAATTTCATTTTGGGTACAACACTCCTTGAATAATGTTTTAACCTTTTAAACTTCAAATGTTTAGAGGGGCCTATTTGATTCCACTTCATTACTTACATAATGATTGTGTCTCTTGGCTTTTGGAGGGCAAGAAAACCTTTCCTTTCGTTTGCTCCTTGAATAATGTTTTAACCTTTTAAAATTCAAATGTCTAGAGGGGCCTATTTGATTCCACTTCATTACTTACATATTTGTCTCATATCTGTATAGTCCTCTTTGCCCTCTACAGTTCTTAGAATCATTTCAATCTCTATCTTTCCTAGGAAAAGTTTAATCTATAACCATTTCTATGGGATATTAAGTGAGTGTCCATGGGATTTGTCTTTAGCAAGTTAATGCTAGGGATTGGGGTTGCAACAATTAACAAGCTCAAAAACATGATATATTAAATGAGGGTCTAGTCACCTTGAACTTACTCATATTGAAAATTTAGTTGTATCATTGTAGAATGGTATATCTAGGTTGACCTTAGACTTGATGTTATGAAATTTCAACACAAAATCTTTAGGATTGATTGGCTAGTTCTCATGGCATCTTTGTCTCTCATAAGAATGTGGTCTCTATTTAAATTTTTGTGCTATTTGTGTGTTTATAACTCTTGGAAATGGGTTTCTAAGGGTTGGTGTAGGATAGAAATAAGCAATATCTTATGCCTCTCTTAGAGCTTAGACAAATATTGAATTTTCTTTGTTACTAGTTTGGTGGACCTAGGTCATACTTGGACTAGGTTTATAGTAGGTAAGGATCTTGTATTGGATATGGCCTAGGTTTCACCAAGGCTACCACTTGGAGTGGTTGGCTGACCAAGAATGGGTTAATTTGAAGGAACATATTATTGTATATAGCACAGAGCAAGAAGAAGTAGAGAGTGTGGTTGAGAAATATTGATCAAAGTCTCATCCTTTGGTGAAGAAAAGATCCCACAGTCCAACCATAGAGCCATACTCAAGTACTCTAGTAGTGGCTGCTACACATCCATTTCTTGTGACATTGTCTCTAGAAGAAGATGATAGCACCCCTTTTTCCACAAAAGGACAAAGGATGTAGACTGATTGGAAAGGGCATTCTAGAATGAGGCGAGGGAGAATGTAGATGAGCTCATTGTGCCTTGTATTAATGACATGGGGCTTCCTTTCAACCTCATAAGATCACTGTACTAGCAAGAAATGCTAAGGGGATAATTGAAGCTCTTGAAGGACATATAGGTCTTGGTTATGGAAATTTACACACTACCTTATGGACTAAGGAAAGAAAATTTGTAGATACCCTATTGCAGCCATTTAAGGATTCATAGGTTTAGATGGAGGTGCCCATTGTTTCTAATAGATGGAAAGGTTGTAAACACATGCCCTTAGTTAATGTCATTGCAATGTGACCTAAAGAGGCAATATTTTTAAGGGCAGTTCATTGTGAGTAGGTAAAATATGTTGACTTTATTGCCAACATCCTCATAGAGTCCATTGAGGTGTTAAGGCCTCAAAATTTTGTCCAAGTCATGATGAACAATGCTAAAAATAGTTGATCTATGGAATTGATGATTGAGGTGAGATATGAGTACATATTTTAGACCTCATGTGTTGTTCACTTCATAGTTTGCAGACTTGGACTCAAAGAGTACTCGGCAAGCCCAAAATTTTCGACTCGAAAACAACTCAACAACTTAAAAAGTACTAAAATTTCTTAAAAAAACACATTTTTCTTGAAAAATTCGATTACAAAATGTATCAAATAAGTCTAAAACCATGAGGAAGTGTCTTCTATTAAACTCGATTCTTGAATAACATATGGATTACAAAATCGCATCATCATGTGAAGTTGGATAGTGGATATAATAGCTAGCTGATAACCGATAGCTATTATGAATTTACGATAATTATCTTTGGGAATCATCATAAATTTCATATCTAGGAAAATAAAAAATTACAAGTTTTTACAATTTCCTCTTCCCCAACCTAATAAAAAATTGGGGTGTAGAGGGTATGGTACTCATACTCGATTGTGGCTCCTCACTTGGCATAGAAGATTGTGCCAGTGTCTCCACCTTGCTAGTAGATAGTAGTGACTCCACCATATCAATGTCATGCAATCCAATCTCCCTTGCTTTTGTCGCAGCCACATCCTCCATAGCTTGGCTCTCAAAATTGGCAATCTCTTCCTCTATAAGCAAGGAGGGCTCATAATCTTGCACGGTCTAGTCGCCATAGGGATCAATCTCATCCAAATCAATAAGTTCCTTTGATTGATCTTGCACCTTTCTTGTGGGAAGCCGAAGGTTGTATTGCACAAAAACAAGATCATTGAGGCATTGTTGAGTCAACTTATTATGCTTTTTTGTGTGAATGGCATCAAACAAACTCTAGTTGTGCTCATAGCCAGAAGCACTACAAGGTTGAGACAAAATTCAAAGGGATAGCCTTTGCAAATTTGGGGTGTTTCTACCCCAATCTTTCCACCAAGAACTTGCAAATAAGATATTCAAGTTTTTGTAAATAAACAATATTCTATTAGTAATTGTAATTTATAACTTGCAAGATATAAGGTTTCACTTTTGCTTACTTGGTGTGTGGGTGGTTCTTCCTTGTATAGCTAATTGCGAAGAAAACAACCTCCCCCTACTTGCCTTATAATTCTGCAACTTAGAAATGATGAGGTCTCTCACCTCAACTGTAGGTGTCATCCTCTCAATACATGTGGATAGACCCTCCATAACCTCCCCATTAGCATCTGTGAATCTACTAGAGAAGAAAAACTTGGGGTTGAGATAGTACCCCACTGTATGGATGGGTTGGCGGAGTTGATTGTTCCACCTCCTATCAATGATCTCCCAAATAGGGGAAAATCTCTTTGCATCCCCCTTGTAATAGTTTTTGATGGCTTCTTTGGCCCTATCCATGGCCTCATAAATATATCCCATTGCATTTTTCTCCCCATCCACCAAACACAAAATCCTCACCACCGATTCAGTTATCTACAAAGTACAAATTAGAAGAAAATTTAAATTACAACTTACAATGAAACAAAATACTTTTAAAGTTTAAAAATAAAGGATTCAATTTGAAAATTAAATTAAGTTTGAAGTTACCTTGACAATCTCTATAGCTCTAGTTGCAAAACCACCATCAAAAACTATTTTTGCGATCCTTTCTCCATCAGCCTTCTTTGAATAAGTTGAGTCAACCCATGTTTGACTCACAAACATCTGCTTCAAGGGAGTCAATAAACTATAAATACTTTGCAATGTTAGAAAATTATTTGCAAACCTTGTAGCACCCTATCGCACAAGCTCTTTCCCTTTGGTGTGATCTTTTGTCAAGTGAAGAACCCATGGGTGATTATAAATATATTTTGTCATATCTCTTGCTTCTGCAATTGGTCTCACCCAATCAATTTTTCCTATGTCGTCTAAAAGAAGGTCAAGGAAATGAACTGCACAAGGGGTCCAAGAAAGTGTGTGATGCCAATCTTGAAGCAATCTTCCAGCTGCTACACATGTTGTGGCATTGTCAGTAACAACTTGGACAACATTTTCTATGCCCACCTCTAAAACAACTTCCTCCAACATCAAGCTCAAACTTTTTGCTTTCTTTATTATGTTGGAGGCATCAATTGACTTTAGAAAAAAAAAAAACTCACCATTTGAAGCCACTGAAAAATTGAGAGTGTGGTTCCTTCCATCTGTCCACCCATATAAAAAAATTGTGCATCCAAAATTTCACCATTGCTTCTTTTGATCTTCCAGAATTTGTTTTGCATCTACAATAGCATCTTGGAGCAACTTGCCACTTAAATCTTTTGGAGAGGGGGCCTTGTACCTTTTCCCTGCAATTGTCAATGTTGTCATCAAACACTCCCAATATGGACTCCTTGCCATGTTGAAGGGAAGGTTGTTATAATACCAAAAATCTGAACAAGCCTTATTTGCTTCTTTATGCACCTCATGGTTCCACCTAGTAGCTTCCAATGAAGGTTGTGTTCTTGGTACATTTCTAGGCACAAAAGACCCTTAAAACTTAACTGGATTAGGAGGATAGGCCACACATATATGGACTACAACTAGAGCCCACAATGCTTTGCACATCCATATTAGATTCTCTTGACAAATTATAAACAATGGCTTCTTGCATGGATGCTTGTGCATTTGCCCTCTCAAACTTCTTTTCATCTAATGCTGCAAGAAGGGCCATCATCTCTTGTTTCACCTCTTCAGGGGTTGCTTCACATGGCTTGGCATCGTGGCAAGGAATGCTTGCAAGATAGTATTTGAGGCGATTGATGCCTCAACTAAGCCTCTTTGTGCACTAGGTACATATAACAAACCCTTGTATTGGTCCCATTATTCCATATTTCCAAGTGGGGTCTATTAGCACCTCAAACTTTTTGAGTCCTATTTTCATGACTTAGACAAATTTGCCCAAGTTTATAATCGATCTCAGACATCTCATAGGTGAAATATCCTCTTATAATTTTTTCCCAAATTTTCACAAACAACTTCACGCGTTAACGTTAGATAATCAAAATAAACCAGCTGAAAGTAACCCTTCACTTTTTGATCACCCAGATCCCAGTGAGGGCAAATTGAGAGCATACGATGGAAAGGGGATCGTTAGCTGTAAAAACTGGAATGCTGGAAAGTGTTAATGATATATTGCAAATATGTGATGAATACTTCAAAGCGAATTGAAGAATAAATTTAAATTATAGCTTCTAGCTATTTAAATTTATTTATATCTTATATCTTGAAAAGTCGCCTTCACTTAAAGAACAAAAGATAAAATATTAAATAAAATAAATAAAAGATATTTTATTTAAAGGAGCCGACCTTCCTAGAAAATCGCGCCTCCTCTTGTAAAGTCGTGTTTTTCTTATGAGGCCGACTTGGTTCATGAAAGGGTGTGACTCCTTGTTGTTGTATAAATAAACATGATCGCCATTCATTTCATATAAAGTTCATTTAGCATTGTTCAAGAAGGAGTTCGCTCTATAACAACAGATCGAGTTTTTCCATTCAGCAGATCGATTCTAGGAGAGACATATAATTTGTATTATTGCATCTAGGAGAGGTGCTGTTCATTGTATTTGTTAGGCATTGAGTTTTGCCTGAATTGTAAGCAGATTTCTGCTCTTATTGTTATCAATATAAAGGAGTTATATTGGCTGGGTTTTTCTCCCTCAAGTTGGAGGGTTTTCCTAGGGTATTGGCTATGTCATTGTGTTGATTTTTTAAATTTGTTTTCTCTCTAATCTGATCATTTAAAATCTAAATGGTATCAGAGCGGGTTTGAAAAGGATCCCGATCAGATTTGTATTTATCAGCCTTACCCTTGTTGAATTTTCTCATCTTCATTCACTTGTCAAGATGGTGAATGGTCTTAAGATTGAGGATAGGCTTGAGGGAGCATCAAACTTCACTTCGTGGAGATTCAGGATCATGCTCACCTTGGAGGAAAGTGAATTGGCAGAGTTTGTGGAGAGCTCCGCTCTTGAGCCTACGGAAGAGGAAGAAAAGGCCCTATGGAAGAAGAAAGATACTAGGGCAAAGAAGATGTTGGTAAATTTGGTGAAGGATCATATTGTTCCTATCGTCTCCAAGTTAAGGACTATGAAAGAGATGTTCAAAACCCTAGAGGAGATGTACGAGATCAACAACACCAGTCGGGCTCTTGCACTGAAGCAACAACTTCATCACTTGAAGATGGTGTGATGAGCCCTGCTGGCTCTCAGCTCAAAACCCTTAAATTTCTTAAGTCTTTAGATGTTTTCTTAGTTTTTTAGAGAATTCTTAATAGACAGGAGAGAAGGGGCACAGCATATTTTTGCTTGTAATTTGAAATTTAAAGCAAAAACTCACAAAATGGAAATGCAGTAGTGCTAATTATACTGAAACAATAAGATCATGCATAACAAACATACCCGAAAATCTCCAGTTATTTTAAATAAAGAAATTGCCAGATCTACAGCTGGAAATGATGAAATCAAGCATGAAGGCATGCCAAGACTCCAGAAGTGGTTTCTCCTGCTCAGAAACTGGTCACAATGCTCTGAAATAACTAGGCGCCAATGATAGAAGCCAAAACCCACACAAAAGGAAGGCATTTCAATTTATTTCTTCACACGCCTTTTTCAAGGCACAATTCCCAATGAAGGCTGTACGGCCAAGAAAAGGAAGAAGTAGAATCTCTGATAGAAGTCTCTGTAGCTGTGGAATGATGCGCCACCAGTAGAAACCCTCAATTATTGTAAGCAAATAACAATCTCAAAATAAATAAACTCTGTAGAATCTGTAGAACCTTTGGTTGAAGCTCTCAACATGCACTGATTCGACTGATATTCCACAATCTCAAGAGTGCTCACACTGAAGAGGTAACGTTCTTCAATGGCAGTGTGTTCAAACCCTGATCACAGGAGAATGCACAGGCAAAATGCTCAAGGCAAAGAGAAATAGTCAAAAAAAAAATATGAGTTTCAATTGCCAGGGGATGCTTTATACCTAATTGGCACGCATTTCAAGAAGGTACGGCCTTTTGCATCATTTAAATCTTTTTGATTTTTAATTAAGTCTTCTCCATAGTTTAAGACTTAATTCTTTGAGCGCACTTTTTAATATTTTAAGACATTAAAATATTAAAATCCCTTTTTGAACATTTTTAAGTGATATAAAATATTATTAAAGTTAATGTGACTTTAATAAAAGGCATTTAAGTTAAATAATTAACTTAATCACTTAATAATTCATAACTTGCTCAAAACTCTGAATAATCCCGTGCCGTCAGAAGCTGTGAACTCCCGGAATGCCAACGCTTGCTGTGATCCAATCACTGTCCACTGAAAACAAGAACAATCAAACTCTCCAGAATGCATCACTGACCCTCTATCCAAACTGGCTAGCCCACAAGGGTCCGATAAAGGGCTAACACACTATTCCCGAGAACTGACTAGCGAGGGGACATCATAGATGGTGAAGGGAGAAACTATCATTGCCTACTTCATGAGAATAACCGAATTGACAGATCAACTCTCGTCTATTGGGCATGTGGTCGATAGCAAGGATCTAACCATGATAGCTCTCAATGGTCTCCCTTCATCCTGGGAGTCTTATATTCAGGGAATTAGTGCAAGATCGAAGCTTCCCAAGTTTGATTGATTGAGGGTAGACTGTATTCAAGAAGAGTCTAGGTTGGCTGCAAGAGGTATTGGGAAAAGTTCCGTCAATGAAGATCTTCATGTTCTTGTCACTCAATCATCGAAGAAGAAAAGTGGGAAGAAAGGGTATTTCAGAAGAAACAGAGATAGAGGAATTGATGGTGGCCTTGCATTTAAGAAGAAGAGGGACCTCTCCAAGGTCCAATGTTTCCGATGTGACAAGTATGGTCATTTTGCAAAGGAATGTCCTTCCAGGCCTAAGCAGCAGGCTGCCTTTGCTAATGTCGATGAAGCCTCTATGCAGAGGGATACAAGTGAATACTTGTTCTATTCAGCCTTGTCAAGTAATGTATCTACCGACACCAACGCTTGGTTGATAGACAGTGGTGCCTCTTGCCACATCACCGGATTCAGGGAACATCTATTTGATTTGGTGATGAAAGATTCCAACAATCAGGTTATTATTGGAGATGATGCTAGTTACTCGATTAAAGGAGTTGGGACTTCATCTCTACATTTGGATTCCGGTGATTCATTACAATTGGATGATGTACTATTCGTTCCAGGCATCAAGCGAAACCTTGTTTCCATATCAGCCTTGGAAGACAAGGGTTATCAAGTTGCCTTTTTTGAAGGCAAAGTTCTCATATGGGCGAAGAACTCTAACTTCAAGACTGCCCGGATAGTTGGAGTTAGACATGGGTGTCTCTACAGGCTTTGCACGCGCCCCATTCAGGCTCTAGTACATGACTCTGCAAGTTTGGGTGATCTTTGGCATCGAAGATTGGCTCATCTTCACTTTCGAGCACTACCTGTTATGGAGAAGATGGTCACGTGCCTTCCTAAGTTCAACCAGAAGCATAAAGGAACCTGCAAAGGCTGCGCTTTGGGTAAGAATACAAAAGGTTCATTCCATAATAGTGAAAGTAGATCCAAATGTATCTTAGATCTTATTCATTCCGACTTATGTGGTCCAATGTCTGTTGCGTCTTCGAGTGATTTCTTGTATTACATTATTTTTATTGATGACTACTCTAGAAAGACTTGGATCTATTTCTTAAGGTCTAAAGAATCTGAGGAAGTATTAGACAGATTCAGAGAATTCAAAGCTCAGGTGGAGAATATGTCTGGGAAAAGGATCAAGGTGTTGAGATCCGATAACGAAGGAGAATACACTTCTGTTATTTTCTGCAACTTTTGCATTGAAGCTGGGATTAAGAGGGAGCTTAGCGTTCCTTATAATCCTCAACAAAACGGTGTTGCAGAAAGAAAGAACAGAACTATTGTGGAAGCAGTCAAAGCCATGCTTCTTGACCAAGACTTGCAAATCTCTCTTTGGACCGAAGCATCCAGGATTGCAGTTTATGTACAGAATAGGAGTCCTCGCAGAATCTTGAAGAACATTACTCTTGAAGAAGCATTCTCTGGGGTGAAACCTAAAGTAAGTCATTTGAGGATCTTTGGGTGTCCAGTGTACATTCATATTCCTAAGGAAAAGAGGACAAAATTGGAATCTTCTAGCAAGAAGGGAATTTTGGTAGGTTACAGTGAGACTTCTAAAGCTTATAGAATCTACATTCCAGGTCAAAAGACTATTGAGATCAGTAGAGATGTCACCTTTGAGGAGGATGTTGCATTGAGAAGATCCAAGGGATCTCACATGGAAATTGATGAAGAAGAGCCTCCTCAAGATATGGAAGTTGACCATATTCCTGAAATTCAGAAGGAGGTTCTTGAACCTCAAGAAAATTGTGATCCAGTTGAACCCTTGGAGCCTACTGATGGGCCTACTGATATTGTGATTGGAAAGAAGAGACCTCTCTGGGCTAGGAAGATTATGCAGGAGGCAGAAAGTTTTGCAGCCCCAAGAGGAACTTTTAGAGAGATTAAGAGACCTAATAAGTTCTCTGTTTATGTAGCTTTGATGAGTCATATCATTGAGTCAGAACCTTCAAATGTTGAAGAAGCTTCTAGTCAACAAGTTTGGAAAGATGCTATGACTGAGGAGTATCAATCCATACTTAAGAATGATGTTTGGGATATTATTCCTAGACCTAAAGGCAAATCCATGGTGTCTTCTAAATGGTTCTTCAAAATCAAGCATGCGGCTGATGGGAGCATTGAGAAGTAGAAGGCAAGATTTGTGGCTAGAGGGTTCTCACAAAAAGAGGGAGTTGACTATGAAGAAACCTTTGCTCCTGTGGCTCGTTATACTTCTATCAAAACCATCATTGCAATCGCAGCATCTAGAGGATGGAAGATTCACCAAATGGATGTAAAGACAACTTTTCTTAATGGTGTCATAGAAGAAGAGGTTTACATTGAGCAGCCCGATGGTTTTGAGGTACATGGGAAGGAGTCTCATGTTTGCAAGCTGAAGAAGGCCTTGTACGGTCTTAAGTAGGCTCCTCATGCTTGGTACGAAAGGATTGATCGTTACCTATTGAGTTTCGGCTTCTCAAAGAATGATGCAGATTCTAACCTCTACTTTAAGGTGATAAATGGTGAAGCATTGATTTTGGTTTTGTATGTTGATGATTTGATTATCACTAGAGAAGAACACCTGATTCTAAAATGTAAGGAGTTAGCTTCTGAGTTTGAGATGAAGAATCTTGGTCTCATGCATTACTTTCTTGGCTTAGAAGTTTGGAAAAAGCCAGATGAAATGATTCTAAGTCAAGACAAGTATACTATTGACATTTTGAAGAGGTTTGGCATGATTGATTGCAAACCTATGGAAACAAATTTACATAAGTTGAAAGAGGCTGCAGCTAGCTCAGAACTGGTGGATTCTACGATGTATAGGCAATTGATTGGTTCATTGATGTATCTAGTTAACACTAGGCCAGACATCTGTTATGCAGTGAGTGCACTTAGCCAGTTTATGTGTGAACCAAGGTAGATACATCTTGTTGCAGCTAAACATATCCTGAGATACTTGCGAGGCACAGTTGGATATGGGTTGAGATATTCTACAGGTGTGGACTTGGCGCTGCATGGTTTTACTGATTTTGATTGGGCAGGGTGTGTCACAAATCGGAAGAGTACCTCTGGTTGTTGCTTCAGTTTGGGATCTGCCATGATATCCTGGTGCAGTAGGAAGCAGTCTTCAGTAGCTTTGAGTATAGCCGAGGCAGAGTACATTGTAGCTTGTGTGGCAACTCGTGAAGCAGTGTGGCTTCGTAAGCTCCTTGCAGGATTGTTTGGACAATCAATGGAGCCTACTATCATTCATTGTGATAACTAGAGCTGTGTGAAGCTTTCTGTCAATCCTGTGTTTCATGATAGAACAAAGCATGTTGAGATTAAATACCATTATATCAGAGATATGGTATTGAGGAAAGCTATACAGTTGAGGTATATCAGCATTGATGAGTAGACGACAGGCATTCTCACCAAGCCTCTCTCCAGGATAAAGTTTGTGTATTTTCGAGATAAGCTTGGTATGGTGGAGAATACAGCCTTAACTGAGAAGGAGTCTCAGTATCAGTGATCCTCTTTAATGAGTTCTTCTCTGTGAGAGAAGTTCGAGGTGAAATCCCTTGGTAATGAGTTCTTCTCTGGAAGAGAAGTTCGAGGTGAAATCCCTTGATTATGAGTTCTTCTTTATAAGAGAAGTTCGAGGTGAAATCCCTTGGTAATGAGTTCTTCTCTGGAAGAGAAGTTTGAGGTGAAATCCCTTGATTATGAGTTCTTCTTTATAAGAGAAGTTCGAGGTGAAATCCCTTGATTCCACCCTTTGAGAGAGCCATGGTGGATGTCATGTGTGTGACTCCATGACAGCATCACGAGAGGGAGTCCGTGATGATTCACTTGTACTTGTGTTTCACCCTCTGAGGGAGCCATGGTGAAAGTCACGATGAGGTGACAACATCACATTAAGTGATGAGCACTTGTACACACCATCTATGGAGGTAGCCATGATGGTTGATATCACGATGAGGTGATATCTGACATGCTATCATGATGAGGTGATAAGCTATTTTCATGGATTGAGCCATGATTAATTGACATCACTATGAGGTGATATATTTTGTAAAAGTATTCCTCTTTGACATGCTATCACGATGAGGTGATAAGCTATTTTCATGGATTGAGCCATGATTAATTGACATCACTATGAGGTGATACATTTTGTAAAAGTATTCCACCCTATCTAAGAGGGAGTGTTAATGATATATTGCAGATATGTGATGAATACTTCAAAGCGGATTGAAGAATAAATTTAAATTATAGCTTCTAGCTTTTTAAAATTTATTTATATCTTATATCTTGAAAATTCGCCTTCACTTAAAGAACAAAAGATAAAATATTAAATAAAATAAATAAAAGATATTTTATTTAAAGGAGCCGACCTTCCTAGAAAATCGTGCTCCTCTTGTAAAGTCGTGTTTTTCTTATGAGGCGGACTTGGTTCATGAAAGGGTGCGACTCCTTGTTGTTGTATAAATAAACATGATCTCCATTCATTTCATATAAAATTCATTCAGCATTGTTCAAGAAGGAGTTCGCTCTATAATAGCAGATCGAGTTTTTCCATTCAGCAGATCAATTCTAGGAGACATATAATTTGTATCTTTGCATCTAGGAGAGGTGTTGTTCATTGTATCTGTTAGGCATTGAGTTGTGCCTGAGTTGCAAGCAGATTTCTGCTCTTATTGTTATCAATATAAAGGAGTTATATTGGTTGGGTTTTGTTGGCGTTTCAATTAGCACCTCTGGAGTGCTTATTGGAAACGGACAGCTGTTGCAAGTGTGTTAGTACATGCTCTTCGGATTATAGAGAGGAAGATCTCTCTTTGCTGATTTTCTACTGTAAAAAAGGGGTGTACTAAGATTCCTATCTTTTTTACTCAGCGGTAGGACACAAGGGTGCATAAACCAATGCGCCGTAGCTAAGCCTTTTCTCTGGTTTCCGGAGATCTTAACTACGACTAACTAAGCTTCTAAACTATCCTACCTCCCCAAGATAAATAGAGCATGAGGGCGTAGGAGCGAAATGGATGGTTGAATCACTTGAATCCTCCGTCTCAATGGAATATGGCCGAGGCTTTGAACCTTCGGATATATACCAAGATAGGGCTTGATACAAGTAAACACTCGTTACGGTAAACTAGATCTGAGACTTGCCAAGGAGGAGGAACCCCTATCCGAGGTGTAGGCTTGGAAATAGCTCACTGGAAACAACAAGGAACGATGGCCTGTCTAGTAGGATTCCCGAGGAGGTGACGACACCTGTCCAAAGTGTAGGCTGCAAGATAGATCATTAAACAACATCAAACAATAATGATTGATCGCAAAATATCCAAGTAGGCGACGACACCTGTCCAAAGAGGAGATTGAAACAACGCACTATTTAACAACAAGACTTTGAATAACTCACATAATTAGATCAAGCAAGCTTGCACCATCTGATTTATTTCTTCAAGGTTCTTCAAAGAATTACAAAGGTTGGGACAGCAAAGGCACGAAATTATGCACAATTGCGATCAACCAACAAACTCTCATCCAAGAGTGAACAAATATAAACAAGCGAACTCTGACAACAATGGCGCAGCAATTTTGCTAGCAAATAAAGGTTAAACAAATAAAGAACCTAAGGCTCTTATTTATAGAAATTCAAAGGAGTAGGCAACCCTAAAATCTCCTTGAGTTAACAAGCAGTTCTTGCCAATCAGCAAGATTTATTTCTATGTCTAAAAGTAGGTGAGCAAACAGTTAACTGGAAATCTACTTCAGTTAACTGAAACTAAACAAAGTCAAACTGGAAGTCTACCTCAGTTGACTGACACCTAACTAAAAGTGAACTTAAAATTACATATGTGTCTCCAAATAGACATCCACCTTTTGAGGAAATCTGAGATCCACAAATCGTGGGAGTCAAATAGACATCCTAGATTAGTGGGATCTAACATGCATGATCTGTGGAGATCTGGAGTCAACTTGGAAAGGGGCATCAAGTTGACTTCAGTCATCATTAATGCTATTTGGAGGGTAGGACGTGCTTCCTTGGTGCTTTACACCTCTTCACCACTGGTCAACAAAGTCTCTATCCAGTCATTGACCTCTTTGGCCCTCGGGCAATTAATGCTTTTCAAAGTGACTATGTGGTGTCTAAGCATTTCTTCACCCGTCGTAAGCTGCTGCTAATAGATTATGCATTAGGCAGCTGCTTCATCTAACTGGATAGATATGGTTGCAATTTTGGCTAACTTGCAACCATTGGGAACTTCAAGGAATGAAGATCAGATGACATCTTGGAACCGTGTCTGTATCGTTTCAAGTTCAACATATTCTCCTCCTTCTCGCTAATATTCTAACTCAGGGAAGGATATTACCAACGTTCTTGCGAAGTTGATAATATTGGCGACAAAGCGTCTATAATCAATCAGCTCCACTGAATTGGCATCGTAGGCTCTCACCTTGTATGCCACCTGTTCTTTCCACTCAAAGAGATGGTGTTTGTTCTCAGTGGTCGTAACTGATTCATATGCCTGTTGTAGATCAGCAAATGTCGCCTCCTCTCTCGGCCTCTCTTGAGCTGCCTTCACATCCGACTGCTGGATTTCTAATCTAAGTCCTGTTGGTGTGTGTTTTGAATACGCCACCATACACAGAATAAAATGCCCAAGGACACTTTATCCTCTCTTGAAAAGTAATTGTAAATACCTAAAAGATAATACAATGACTCCAATGTTTCTTTTGGCCAGGTTATGACATATGGACAAGGTCAGTGGGTGTTGTGATTTGCTGGTAATCACAAAGGGGACTTACGTGAAATTCTTTTGCAGGTTGGGGACTTAAACGGTTTTATCCTTGAGGGCTCTCTTTGATGGGTATTTCAAATTTTCAAAAAAAAGGCAAAAAGGATAAGGGTTCAGAGATCTAAACTACGCCTAAGAATTCAAGAGACAGCAGTGAGTAGACAAAATGGGTAACCACACTTCGTTTCGCCTCCTTCGGACAACTACGCGAAGCGGGTGCAATCTTCAACGGAGGTGATAATGGTTTTCATGTTCGAATTGATAATCAAAACAAACAGAAGTTAAGCATCCACGATTTTACTGGCTCAGACTAACTTTACACGTCGAGTGCAAATCATCCACTTGACAAAAGTATGAGCAAAATTTTATCCGCCACTGCGATCAAATCTATCATTCATCTAACCAACATGTAAATGAAAGTTATTCTAATTCTACTCTAAGTGTTGAAGGAGAAATATTAAACCTTGCATACTACTTGAAAATAAAAGTTGTTCTTAGCAAATCATGCACAAGAGCTTTTATAAACGGAAATAGTTTCGTCGCAACAATTTTTTATTACTCACTTCACCCATTACAAATGAGGGTCCAAGAGTTTATATAGAGTTCCATAAATTGAATAAATGGCTCAGATTAAACATAAGCCGACGGTTAAGATTTAACAACCGAAACCCTAATTAGGGTTTCCCAAAATGACTTCAGTTAACTGGCAATGAACAGCAATGAGTTGGCATTTGGAGCTATTTTCAAGGGACCACATCCTGATCCTCTCGAGCCGCCGTGTATTCACTGAATCTGGATACGATCAAGGCAACTTCATCCATGGTAACCTGTGGAAGCATGCCGATTCTAAATTCCAGCCCATCCATGCTCTCAGCGCATCTGGCGAAGGTCTCCTCCCACTCTGGTTCAGTCTTTTCAAAGGACTCTCGGATACTCAGGAAGTTCACCAACTTGGCCCAGTCCTGCCTCAAGATGGGTCCAGTGATGTCAAAGATATTTTCCTGGACACTTTCCTTCAAAACTTCCAATTGTAGGTCATTCTCTCGCAGAGCCTCTTTATCCAGGATATCAGCAATTATGTTGAGGATTCTGGCCTGAACTTCCTTGACCTGTTCCTCCAATCTGATGCCGTCAACCTTTACCCTCTCCAAGACTTCACCTCGTGCCGTCAAGGCCCAATACCAAGTGTGGAAGTCATAGGCTGCTCCCGCTGCGATGACAGCTCCCTCTATCAATTCTTGCTTAGGAACTCCTTTCAGAATCCTAAGGCAAGGGATTATCCTATCTTGCACATCCGGAAGGTTATCCCATACTTCTGCCAAAGCAGCCAACCTAGAAAGTAAGGCAGTGGCCTGACCATAAACCAAAGTTAATCTTTCCACGAATGCCTCAGCTTCAATCCCCTTGGCTGCTATCCATTCTTTGGCCTCCTGAATCGTGAGCCTGTTTTCTTCTATCTCTTTAATGGCCTCCTGCGAAGAGTTCGGAAGTAGAGGAGCTGCCGTAGTATCTTGATCAAGTGGCTTGATCAAGTGCTGGATGTACTCTCTTAAGCGCTCAATCTCTAATTGGCACTCCTTTCTTTTGGCTACCTCCTTTGCCAACCTTGATTTGATGGCAGACATAGAATTATCCAAATCTTCCATTTCCTGGCCCTTAGTGGTTGGACCCAAGTCAACGGTCGTGATGGCGTAATCCTGTGGGGCCATATCCTCCTGCGGCTTGTCCACTGTAGGCACGGCGATGTGCACTGTCCTGTTGCCGGCCTCGTCTCTCTGTATGCTGGAGAATTTCTTCGCCGACTTTTTGGCCACGGTTTGAGACAGTCTGGCCAAAAAGTCTGCCGTATCATCTTCCTCTGGTTCATCTGCCGGCACTTGTATTTTTAGCCTTTCCTTCAGCCATTCCGGGATCGTAAGCTGCTCAACACCGTCCTCCTCCGGCACGCCTTCTCTGTCAGGAACATCCACAATTCCCCTAAGGGCTGAAATCATCCCTTCCTGGAAATCCTCATCTTGGGCGCCCACATTGTCGTCATCTGACTCCAATATTTCAGTGCCCGTGGGAGAAGGCGGTGCATCGTCATCTGGCTGAGGCTCTGTGTTGTCTTCAGGAACCGGAGAAGGATCCCTTATGTCTGCCAGTGAAGCATTGGCAGTAGCTAATATCTCCTCAATATTCCTAGAGGCGGCCGATTGAAAAGGTTTTATCTTGGCCTGTTTCTGGACTGGCTCCTTTTCTGCAGTTATTTCTTTCCTCTTCCTAGAAGTGGTGGTCTCCATCACTTGTACGTCCTGGGATGCGCCCGCGTTGGAAGAATAAGACTCTGCCTCGCTTAGCATGTCATAGGTCAGGGTTATTTTTTGGCGCCTTAATTCTTGAACTCATTGATCAACCCACCACTGAGTAAACTTGACGACAGGCCTCATCAAGACGTTCAAGTCAGCATGCTCTGCTTCTGACCACTGGACAGCGGGCAAAGCTGAATTCTCATCGAAGCGCGGTTGCGTCTGATTTTCGTCCTCCTCCAACTGATCTGGCACGTGGCAAAATTCTGTTGCCTTGATCAGGCTGAGCGGCAATCTGGACCACATCTTCCGTCTGACCTCAAATTCATCTGCAGCATTCGCCCAATAGTCCTTCAGTTCGACCCTATGCTTGTATCTCCTTCCATCCACCGTCTTGATGTGGTGATGGGGGTCGTAGTGATTTCTGGCCGGATATGGGAAAAAAGGGTAATGCTATATCTCGATTCTGGCACTGTCAGCTGCCTGTGATGATGGGCAAGACTCCAGCATGTTCCCTATAAAGAAGGGAAAAGTTACTGCCGCCTTTTGTTTTGTCCGTTGGAGGCCTTGAAATTCTTCTAGCTGCCTTAGCACTTCCAACAGGACCATCTTGTTAGTTGGGAAAATGGGCAAACGATATGGGCTCCCAGTGAATCCCTAGATTTTGATGTACGTGTATCGGGGATACTGGATAAACCATGACCCATATTTGCTAATCAGCTTCTTGGCCTCAGGAGTTAGCCGTTGATGCGTCCCTCCCTGGAGTATTCTGGTGATATACATGAGGAAGGCGTCATGAGCTCGCCGGAAGTGCGCCTTTTCCTTCAACTGCAATTGTGGATAGCAGTCGTACGCCTTTAGCTCGTTTGATCTACCGCCGACCGTGCCCTTGCATATCAAGCCTGCATACTTGTAAGTTCTAGCCAACATATAGATGACGTAAGAACTCATGTAAAACGTTTTGGTTTTCTCTAAGTTGATAAGCTGGTGGTGAAGATTATTGCTTATCATTCTCGCCCAGTTGAACATCTTGACACCTTCTGTGAGGTCCTCAATGAAGTAATACATCCACGACTCGAAGGGTGCTCCTGAGGGATTGCCTGCCACTCTGTTCAGCAAGATAATAATATCTCCATAGTCTTCCTTGAAGTCCGTGCGTGTCAATTTCTTAGGCATTTTCTTGATCGACGGCCTAGGCTTATCCAGCCACGACTTGTTAATGTTGGCGGCACAAAGGCCAGGATTTTCATCATATAACTTCTAAGCATCTTCCTTGGTCTTGTAGACAGTTTTAGGATATGCCGGAATGCCAAAGGCCTCCTGAATGGCCAACTCTGTCAGATGTGCCAACACTCTCCCATCGGGTGCCACAATCCGCCTCAACTCAGCATCATAGTGAAGTGCGCACTCCACCATAAGTTCAGCACAGCCAAGCGCAGGTGGGAATCTGGCAGCTTGAAATATGCCGTTTCTCACCATCCTTCTAGCGGCAGGTGTTGGTAAAGGTCCGTTATGCCCATATACTCTCTTCTTGAATTCCTCAAGGTCGATATGGCCAAGATCAGTGTCTGAGACATCTTTCCACTTTGACTTTATTCTGGTCTCTGGCTGCAATCCTTTACTTGCAAACTTCATCTGTGCCTGCCTGGATGTTTCCCTTTGATCGATCTTCAACCTGCAAGCACAAAATTCTTAACATTAATACAAGATCATTTAAAATTAACTTGTTACGGGGTGTAGCTTGGACAAAAATTGCACTTTCAGCCTATTGAATTAAAATTTCTGTCAAAAAGCAAGCTGAAAGTAATTAAATTCGCCTATCTATGAATGAAATTCGTGCCGGAAACGAAGTAGAAGATAGATACACAACACAAACACATTGTTGATTAGCTTCCAAACCTCGAAGATCGTGTTCTAGCTGCGAATGAATTTTAAAATTCAGAAATCTGCCAGAAGAAGTGCGCCAATATGCTGGAAGTGCGATTTCAGCAAAGAAATAAATTACTTTTCTCAAAAAATCACACTTGTCAACAAGAAAATGCTACCTCGATTATCACAACAGTATTATTCTTATAAATTTCTCCTCTGCGAATGATTTCCTGAAGATTTGAGAGAGATAGCTACTTCTCAGCCGGAATTGTGAAGAAATGAGTTGCTGAAACTCATTTTATGGCTGAGAAGTGCGATTTTCTTCAAGGCATTGTTTTCTTTCCGCTGATTTTCTTCCAATTTTTAGAAACGTTTTCTTCTCAGATTGGCAAACTTCTAATTTCACTTTCAGTTATCGAGGCAAGTTTCTAATTTTCATCTCTGTGCCGTCTCTGCTTGAGATTTTTGAATTCTCTCAAAAATTGCCTAAGTGTTGGAAAAGATATTAAATTAATCGTTTAAAATTAATTTTCCAACGTATTTTAAATCTTCGAAACATGGCAAAGTTCAATTTATCTAAGGCAGAATAGTTTAATCTTCCAAATAATCTCCGGTTTTTGAATTTTTAATTAAAACTCCCTAAGTGTCAGGGAAATAATTAAAAATATTAAAATATTAAATTCCAACCCGTTTAACCTTGATACATGGCTAAGTTCGTTCGTCAGAGGCAAAAATATCTCTTTTCAAATTGTCTGCCTAGCCAAAATATGCTCAATAGCTCATCTGCCAAATTTCAACTTTCTAGGCGGAGTTCTGACCTCTTTGGACATTTTTATTTAGCCAAACGATTCATCTTCTGGGTTGGGCGAACTTGGAGATCTCTGCCACTTTGCCATTTTTTTACTAGTGCCTTAGGAATTTTCCAAGCTGAGAGGGGCGGACTTCATGCTTGCTCTGCCAAACACTCTTCATTTCGTGCCAAAGAATTTCATTCCGTTGTGCCGAGGCGTGATTTTTATGCCTGCCAAACCTCTTCTTCCTCTAGACATGTCTCCATTTTTCATGCCTTAGAATAATTTTCCTTCCAAAGTTTGGACGAATCTCTTATAATTTATTGCCTATGGCGTATTTTATTCTCCATTTGTCTTAGGCAAACTTCACACTTTTCTTGCCATGGCGAATTTTATTCATGCCTTGTCCAATGGCAAATTTCATTTGTTTCAACCATTTGATTCAATTTCTAGTGAATTCCCTTGTAATTTCACCCCTTTCCAAACATCTTGGAGCACACCCCTTCATATTTTACCTTTCTCCACACTTCTTGGGGCGGACTTCATGTGCCTCTTGCCATTTTTCCCTAGGCTGGGCGGACTTCATGAGTTCTATGCCATTTTTCTCTAGGGGCGGACTTTGAACTTCTTGTGCCAAGGGCGGACTTTGGCTTCCTCAAGCCATGCGCCATTTCCAAACATCTTGGGTGGACTTCACCTTCCTCCATGCCAAGGGCGGACTTGGCAACTTTCATGCCATGGCGGACTTGAGCTTCTCCATGCCAAGGGCGGACTTGGAGACCACCTTGCCTATGGCGGACTTGGCAACTTTCATGCCAGTGCCTATCTTTGGCATGCCAAAGGTAGGGCGGACTTTGAACTTTCCATGCCATCTTCTTTTCTTGAGGGCGCCATTCTCAGACTTAGACATTTTTCCAAAATTTTTGCCATCTTTCAAACTTTTTTCATTTTACCTTGATTTTCTTGATTTCTGGAGGCATGTCGATTTTTTGCTCTGTAGGATCCAAAAATAGAAACTTTTTCCCAAAATAGAAACTTTCCAAAAATAGAAAAAGCAAAAAGCATCCCTAAAAAATAGGAACTCCAGAATGGCCTAAAAATGCCAAAAATCAAAAAAGCAAAAAGCAAAAAAGCAGAATCCCTAAAAAATAGGAAGTGTCAGAAACGACCGAAAGCAATGGCGATCTTCGTCTACCGGGTCTTCTAAGCACTTCTATGACGTTAAGGCACAAAAACGGGTTCAAAATCTCAACTTAGCCAGATTGACTTTCAAAATTTACCCAAATTAAAGACTCTCAAAGACGTTGCGCAGAGGGCGGAACCAAACTTGGGGGTCCCCATTTGCGATGGGGCGATGTGTGAAATAGGTCACAACAAGTCCATGTGCCCTGTCTCTCAGCTGATATGCTTCTGTCAACACGCACCGTCCTTTGATGAGAAACTCATCCACTTGACGTCTCAAGTGTTCGCCGTATGTAATCAACTGATGATGGTTTCTTTCAGCTGGGAGATCCAATAGTCCTTGAGGCAAGGCCGAGGAGTTTGGAGTGTCATGTATCAAACTAGAAATGTACAACTTTAGCTGACGGATTTCAGCCTTCAAGGCTGCTTTGTTTTGTCCATCCTTTGTCATGCTTTCTTTGACACTCGCTGAGGCGATTCCAAGAAGGTCTACCTCCACCTGTCGAGTGGTCTTTCCAAGGTTCACCTTTGAAAGCGTGAAATCCTCAACCCTCACATTATGTGTATCTTTGTCTTCAGGTGGGGCAGCAGTCTCTATAATAACCTTGTTCTCCGCATTCTTCTCTACATGTGTCTGCTTCTTCAACTTCTTTGCCGGCATGTCTTGTGGGACATGATGGAATTCAGAGAAGTCAAGCTGATAAGAAGGTCTCTCCCTCTTCCTCCCAAGCGAGCTTTCCAGCCAGATAGAATCTTGGTTAGCATCGTTGGGAGGAGGAACATAGGCCCCCTGAATGCTGGAAGAACGAGACTGTGCCGTGGCAATGCCTCGTGGTGGCGAGTCCAAATCAATAGGACTCTGCGACCTCTGTGATGGTGGTGAAGCTAGTGGCTCTGTTTCTATCACTAGCACCGCTTTTGCTGCAACTTCTTCTACAATGGTTTCCATCTCTACAGCGATTATTTCAATCACTGGTTCTTGTGTAGTTGCAGCGGTCTCAACTGTCTCAGGTAAATTGGTGGCTGTCTCCACCTGTACCTCTTGCCGGCTTGTGCTGGCAATTCCTTTTCTCCCCCATGTGCTCCCTGACATCCGCATTCCTTTTGGAGGAAAACTCATTTTCTTCTGTCTGGGTTTCCTCCTAGACGTGGAAGGTAGTGTAAACTGAACCGCTGGCGGCTCTGATCGAGGAAGTACTACCTTCCTTGTCCTTTTACTGTCCAGGTAGAGTCGACTGTGTCGAACTACTCTACCCGTTCTTTCCTCAATAGACGTACTCTCTTTCGCATACCAGTCTACTTTGCCGAGTGGTTGTGAATCCACTAGACCCGTGAAGAAGGAAGAAAGAATGACTTCTTCTTCGTCCTCAGATAAGCCCTCGATGTCCTCTGACATGAATTCTGCAATCTGCGAGAGCTTGAATCTGCTATGGTTCCTTCTTCTCACTTCGAACTCATCCTCGCAGTTGACCCAAAAATCTTCCATGAAAGGTTCATGTGATGATCTTTGCTCAGGGTGAGCTGTGAAGATGCCTCTGGGATCATAGGATGGCCTCCTGTCAATGAGGTACTTGAGATTAAATCTCACTATTTCTTGGATTATCAACCTTGCATCGGCTGCAGTCCTGCATCTGTAGAGTCCCATCTGAAAATGAAAGTTTGCAGCAGTCTTTTTCTTTATGCGAAGGTAAGAGTGAACCTCGACCAATTGCCTCAGGGATTCCATGAACACTACCCTATCTGAGGGGTAGTGTGGCATCATGGCGGAGTGGCCATTGTTGCCATACACGCGTATGTAGGTGAAAGTGGGGAATTGTATGAACCAATCCGCCCAATCCACCATTGCTGCCTTAGCTGTTGGTGAAATACGCACGTGCATCTCATGGTCTAGCTCATGCACGGTGTGCATAGTAAAAAGGTCATTTATCTTTTTGAAGTGTCTTTCCGCTAGAGTGAACTCCAGGCAAGGAAAGTATTCTTGGACCTTTTGCACACCCAGGGTTCCCATAGTGTTTAATATTCTGAAATCGCCTTGGAAGGCTATCAGGTAGACCAGGTATGAACATATGTGGAAACGGTGCTCTTCTAGAAACCCGGTGAATTGTTGGTGGAGTGTGTCACTGATCAAGGAGGCCCAGTCGTAACGTTCTTTCCTGTTGATTATCTTGCCAATAATGTAGAACATCCACGGCTGGAAGGATTTTCCCTCCTCTTGTCCAGTGACTTTGCTGAGTAGGGTGATTAACACTCCGTACTCATCTTTGAATTCTCCTCTACCAACCAATCTTGGCAAGCTGGTTCTCTTTGTTTTCAACCAATGTTCAGCCATTATAAGCGAACACTCATCCTTCGAAGCCTCGAATGCCTTTTCGCATTCTGTCATTGATATGACCACCTTGTTAGGGCATGGTGGAATTGCAAAACAAGTCTTTATGTCCACCGGCTTCAAGTTGCAAATCACCCTCCCGTCTATTGACAGGATCTCTCTTGTAGTCGGGTTGTAATGCTTTGTGCAAGTAGTTACAAGCTCGATGCTTTGTAAGGTGATTGGAATAGATGCTGCTTGAAACAAACCGGATTCTTCAATGTTTTGCAACGTGATTTGGTTCATGCCCTCCAAATCCTTAGAATTGACCTCTGGATTTTTCTGCCATAATTCTGTGTCAGTCGTTTTCAGGTAATCATGGTATAAGACAATTTTGGTTTTGTATTGTACCTGAGAGTACTGCATTCTGAAAACCTTAAATATTGACTGGGCACTTGACTCTGTTCTGACACTTTTCTGGAACTGCTAAAAATAGCCTCGTCGGAGGTAGTTTTTACGAAAAATTCTGAGACATGGGTTTTGTTAAGAATGATTTTTTAGACAAACCTAGATCGTCAGAAATTCGGAAAAATGAATTTTCTTTGACATGCAAGAGCCTTTCGGTGGCAGAGGCAACAGGGGCACCAGAAAGTGATTTTTCTCGGAAAAATCTTACACATGGGTTTTGTTCGTGCTTCAAAGCCAAACAAACCCAGTTTGTCTGTTTTTCAATATTATGACTTTTTCCGGAAACCCTAAAAAATAGGGGCAGCAAGGCTACTGTTTTTGGAAAAATCTACCATATGGGTTTTGTTGAAAAAGCTGTGCTGATCATACCCAGTTGGCTAGATCTGTGATAATTTGTCGTTTCCTGTGACATGCAAAAGAACTATAGACAGAAATAGAGGAAGTAGACAGAAGATGGATTGGAAGTTATAAACTGCCACTTTGCAATAATCTGTCTCTGGAAGCAATTTTGGGAGAAGAACACTTTTACTGCCAATGATCTTCAAAAATATTGAAGATCTGTCCAAAACCCCTGCCAGATCTTGAAAACGTGTTCTTGGGAGCTACTTGATGTTTTATCCTTCAACCTGCAAAAAGAATAATGAGGAAAAGGGACGCCTAGCATGAATATAAGGTGATTAGGGTTAAGATCCACAAAGTATGGAAGATAACTCATCATTCAGGCCTGATTTGGAGTTCCAAAAGATGATTTCCACTGATTGTGGAGTGTTTGGTCTCTTTTTGGCTCCAAATTTGCTAACTCAAGTCAACATTTCTGTTTTGACTTCTTTTAGGCGTCCATTCTTGAAGTTGATCATTTTTTGTTCATTTTGTAAGTTGAAGTGCTCCCATTTGATCTTTGATTCAGGTTGCTCAGTTGATCTCAGGCAGTGGCTGACAGTTCTGTTGTTGAGGCAGGATCAGTATGATTAGATATGCCTGAGAGAGGTTAACTCAGAAACTGAGTTTAGGTCTCCAGAAAGAAGGGCGCCTTTCCTTGAGAGGGGCGCTTTTGACAATGCCTTAGTCAATTTTCATTGACTTGTTCTTCGTTTTGACCTTTTCAGACCCTCTTTGCTTTGATCTGACGTTTGCAATGTTTAGATGAATCAGATGACTCTACTTGACGATGCATCGGGTAGCCAGCTCGGTCTTTCTCAGGATGACTGACTTCTCAGTTGATGCTGGCAGTTTTAGGTCCTTCAAACTAAAGGGCGCCCCTGGCCAGTAGGGGCGCTTTTAGCTTTTGCTTGGTTTCATCTTGGCTGTGGACTGCCAAACTTTGACCTCCTCCATCAGTTGATTGATTTGTCGGAAGTTATTGCTGATAGTCTCGTTGACGAGATAGGTCATAGCTGAGGAGGTCATCTTGGGAGGCAGTGAAGATTCTGACTGAATTTGGATGTCTTCAGGAAAGGGCACCTTTCTTCAAGAGGGGCGCTTTTAGCCATGCCTTAGAAATTTTCTGGCTTATCTTTCCAGTTCTTCAAATTCGGCTTTTTCTGCTTGATCTCAACTCGTGATCGTTTGGTGTGTCTCATGGACTTGCTGTTAGATTGATCACGTAGCTGGGAGGAAGCTGGAAAGATGTCATGTATAGAGTTGCTGCTTATGGATTCATTTGGTGCCTGCAACTGAGGGGCGCCCCTGGCCAGCAGGGGCACTTTTGTCTTGAAGCTCTCTGATTTGGCATCTTCGTTGTCGATGGATCCTCCATACTTTGCTGATGGTTGGTCAATGATACTTGAATCAGATGATTTTGCTGATTGTTTCGTTGTCGAGCCAGCATGAGAGTGAAGAGGATGACTAAATTGAAGATGCCAAATGATTTCATTTGCCCTCTGGGATCCAAGGGCGCCTTTCTTCAAGAGAGGCGCTTTTAGCCACTGTAGACTGTGTTTTGCCTTGGTAGACAAAACGTCCATCTTCTAGACTTAGCCAAATTTTGGCCTTTTCCGTTTTGAGAATCTCCTTCGTTGAAACAACATCTTTTCATCCTTTTTTGCCATAGCTTCTTGGTTGAAGCTTTTGAGGTTTAGCTTTTAGCACCTGGTACTGGCCAATGTGCCATTAATGGCTGCGGAGCTCCTAGCTTTTTTCCTGAAAAATAGAAATAGACCCACCAGAGTAAAACATAATTTTTGATAATTCTGACTTGATTAGTGTGATCGTGAAGGTAATTAATCCTATCAGAATTATTTTCAACCATTTCTGGGAAGGTCCTATTTTTTAGGGTTTCCATAAAAATAGGGGTGTAAAACCCTAATTTTCATCTTTTTAGAATTTTAACCATAGGTTCCTTGATAGAAACCCACAAAGATTTCATATTTGGTTTGACCTAAAACATACTTTCGATGGTATTTTTACGTTGTTTAGCTCAATTTAAGCAGAATGCCAAAAATTTCGTTTTGGGTATAACAGGTTTTTCTCCCAAAAGTTGGAGGGTTTTCCCAGGGTATTGGCTGTGTCATTGTGTTGATTTTTTAAATTTGTTTCTGCTCTCTAATCTGATCATTTAAAATATATAGAAAGTACAATATAAAGGACGGCTTAGCCAATCAGAATGATATGCAAATGCAACTCGACCATTGATTCAACGGGAGTGTAATACAAAGTACTGAAAAGTAAATGTCTGGGCGGCTAGCCGACCACTTCCGCTTTTCAGTGGGTAGTACAAGAAAGTAAAGTGCTGAAGTAAAGACGGCGAGGCTTGTCTCTTCCACTAAAAGTGGGAATACAAAAAGTAAATTGCAGAAATATGAAGAGCTGATTAGTACTACTGATTCAGCGTTACAAAATATAGTTTCAGCTGCAATGGAAAGGAGATATACATAGAAATAGATCATCAATATGTTAGGCAACCATCTCCAACATCAAAATTCATGATAATCAACTAGAAAAGCGAGAATAGAAAGAATATCAGGTCTGATATAAAATAGCACTGAACAAAAACCTTAACCAGCAAGTACCGAACTCACCAAAATGCTCATATCTTACTCCAAACTTCTCCGTTTGATTTGAAACTGAAGGAAAATGAGAGCTAGGAGCTGGGCGACCAAGACCAAGCCAAGAAAATCCTCCAAACAACAATGATTTATTTATGCAAGCTTCCCAATGCAGCCTCAAAGAAGGTACAACCTCCAGAAATGGTCGACTAGAAAGATAAAATCCAAGAGCTCACCAAAAAATCTGAAACTTTACAAGAAGGGGCACCCAAGGTAGACTAAAACATGGGACTAATACCCAACACTAGCAAAAATTCATGCAAGGAGCTACGAACAAAAAGGTGTTTCCAGCCAAGCGAAAACAACAACTCAAGAACTCATAAAACTTCATAAATCTTCATCTCAATAGGCTCAATCTGCTCTTCAGTGTAAAGAACAGTCACAAACTTAGCTAGGTGCTATCTTGCAAGCACGAAACCAAGGGTGCTAGGAGGTATGCATTCCTCGAAGCAAAGGTCTGTAGAAATTTCGGCAACACTTCATTATAGTTTTCAATGGATAATTTCAAAAGAAGCCCAACACTCTTATTTATAATTTTCTCCACAAATTCAAATCCATTTCTCTCCAATTAGGGCGCCCAAACTGAAATGCACATTCACCATACATGATTTGCATTTGAGCTACATTTACCTCCTTTACAAAGTCGTTCCAACTCATAAGAGAAATATACTTTATCAAAAATGCAAGATATCATAAAATGGGCGTCCAAAATATTAAGTAAGATAACCTTATAAAATGCAATTATTTTATCCAAGCGAGGCGTCCATTTTGCCTAAGTCAATATTTCACTCAAAACTTTATATTTCACCAAATAAGGCGTCCAAAATGTCTTAAGTAATAAACTTAATAAAAATCACTTATCTCTCCCAAAAGTGGTGTCCCATTTAGCCTTAGTAAATATTTAACTTTATAATCTCCAACTAAGGCATCCATATTTGAAAAATACTTAAGCCATGACCTGCCAAAACAGGCTCCAAGAATGTTGGAGACCAATTTGCTCAAATTGCCCTGCCAAATATAGCAACTGTATTGAACCGTTGAACCACTGCCAGAAATAACACTACTAGAAATAGCATATTGCTAAAAATAGTGAGTGACTTCAAATGCATTTTAACCACAAACTGAGCAGTCGTCGTAACTTACTAAAAATAGTAAGTCAAGAAAAGTCATCTGATGCAGATGCATGCCATACCACCCTGAAGCTCTTTGAAAACCCAAAAGGAATCCAGAATCCAATCTGCAAAACTCCAACATGCAAACCCTTGAATCCACAAGAGAAACCTCCAAGCAATTGGAAACTCTAATTTTGCCTTTGACTAGCCTATAGGCATTCAGAAATAGGCTAATAGTCACTAGAAAGCGTAGTGCTAAAATGGGGACATTACAATAGGGCTGGTTTTTCTTTGCACCATTGGATTGGTCATGAAATTTAGGCAAAGTTGCCTTTTGAAATTTTGTGAAATTCATCAAGGGGCAAAAGTTATGCCCATGTGGCTTTTTTTTCTTCCATTCGGATGTGTCCATTTTTCCTGCAATAGTGTAGTTTGGCTTGTGTTTTCTACACTTGTGCAATTTGCCCTTGAATTTCCACAATAAGTTTGAAATGATAAAAAATTGGTTGTGTTGAGTTTGTGGACTTCAAGGGGTCAAGTGAACTTCACCCTTTAAATGTTTTATCCAATTCACTTTCTTTTTCCCGCAATGTGAGTTGGATAGGTCAATCAGGTCATGCAGACTTTTTTGTTTGAATGGGACAAGTGTAAGTTCAGTTGCTGACCTTTTTTCCACTCACCCAATTGCATGCATTTTTCCCACAAAGGCATTTCAAGAAATCAACCTAGTTACAAAATTGTGTGCGAATGAGGCTCATCTTCTTGCATTGCAAAAATCATCGGGTTGTGGGCTTACCCATGTGAACTTCACCTTTCCATTTGCACTTGTTTGGTTCAAATGGAATTTTTTGCATGGGGCAAATGGACAACAGGTTTCCACAAGTGCACTTGAGCATTGTTTTTCTGCATGTCTATTTTTCGTAGAAATATAGTTGGCTACTGGTTTGTGGGTTTTGGTTGTTGAACTAGATGTCTTTTTTGGCTTGTTTAGATGGGTTTTTTCACCTAGGGCAGATGGAGGTGGAAAATACACAATGTCTTTATGGTCGTGTTTTTCATGCTATCATCAGACAGGTTTTGGTGGTTTCACTAAGTGCAATATCAGCTTTCATGTGAAGAACATCTTCATGGCAAATTCTCACCTACCACATGTCAACTTAAGAGTGCTCATGGTGCTACATCAGAAATCCAAAATTCAGCTAAGTATGGAATTGCATAACCTTATGCATCTTGAAGAGGGCCTTAATGGGTGCTTGTAAATTTGATTTGGTTCAGGTTTTGATAAAAAATGAGTAAGTTATTGCAATGCAGATTTTCTAGGTGCATTGGAATATTGGCGGGTTAGACGGGTCCATCTGCACTTGCGGGTTTTCCTATCTGATCCAAACTTTACTTTGTGCACATGCTAATGACATTTCCATAGGTGCACATGGAAGACCTTTTCTCACAAGAGCTTCTAAATTCAAAAATCAGCTAAGTTTGTGGGCTGATAGAGCCCAACTTCTTGTAGATGTACAAGTGCTAACATCATGATGGTGTCATCTCATCCGAGGGTCATCGGGTTTGTCAATGATGTCATGTTGATGTCATATGTGGAAATTTTTCATTTGAGCGGAATTTTGTCAAAGTGGTGTAAATACACTGGCAGTTAGTTTTTTCGTAGTAGGTAGATGGAGGGTTTTTTCCTACAATGCACTTGGAAGCAAATTTTCTGCGAAGGCGAATGGCGTTGGGTTTTCCGCAAAGGGCAAGAACAATGAGGTATTGATGTTGTGGAGGTTTTCAGGTGAACTGGACATTTGTCTGAGGTGACTCGACCCGTTGAGGATGATTTCTCCGCATGTCCTAAAGGTTTGAATTTTTTTGCTACATACTCCTTTGCAAAATTCTTGGGTGCAAGTGGATTTTTCTTGTTTTTTGTGATTTTATTGAGGTTTGAATTTTTGTGATGGACTCTCAGGCTATTTTTTCCATTGAAGGGATGGTGTGGGTGTTTGAGGATCATTGGAACCAGGTCGGTGGGTGGATGGTACTCATTTTCTCACAAGTGGATGGGGGTCGAAATCTCACAATAGGCAAAAGGGTGTCGAAAACAAGTTTCAGCTGCCTCCATTAACTCCCAACCAGTCCTGCAATTTTTGTAACTTGGTCCAGGCATTTTTCCTATCTGCATTTATGTTGTTTTGGCACAAATTAAACATTTCCATGAAATCCAACATTACCTTCTTAGAGTTGACTAATTTCTTCTTGTAGCATCTGTCGCTCAGAAAAGAGTGCATCTATCTTGATTTTTACCATTTGTACATCTCTTAACCCTTGGAAATAGGTTTAATAGGGTTATTGCAGGGTGGGAGTAAGCAATATCTTATTCCCCATTTGAACTTTAGGCAGATACTGGATTCAGTTATTACTAATCTTGACTTGGTGGTGTCTACAATAGCTCAATAAGTTTGAAGATGAGATGAGGTTGCTAGTTGGATATCTTGTATTACAATTTGAGAGAAGGTATCTCCTTTAATCTATTTTAAGAGATGTTCTTGATAGCTAGATAGGTTTTTTGAACTATATTTAAGAGTTCTGGTATCTCTACAAATCTACTTTAAGATATGTTCTTGATATAATAGAGGTGAAATTGATAGACTTGTCATATGCTTAGTGAGTTGGAGTGGTACAATCTACTAGAAGATCACTTGAGTATGACACTACATCCTTGTATCAGGATCTTAGAAACAATCCAATGTATAATACACTAAGTATATAGTTAAGTGTGTTGTAGCAGAAGTAAACAAAAACAATAATCGAAGTGCAGTGAAAAAATTAATTCATTCCCACATAGCTAGCATTATTGCCAATAAGAAATATGTCTTAAGAGATGTGGAATGTGAACTTTTGTCCTCTCCCCTTGGGTAGGAATAGGGACGGGGGGTACAAATAAACATAAAATCTTAGTAAGTGTAGAATGTAAATGAATGCTAATCAAGGAAGATGAGGGATCATCTTTTGATAGCTATTGATGTGGTTATGGTGCCATCGAGCCAGATATCACTAGTAATGTTGAAATCTCCATCATATTTGAGTTTGGAGCATTACAGGATCTAACCCTTGATCCCAAACTGCAAGGACAGAAAGGATAACATAAGTTGATTAGAGGCACTAGTGATGATAACTATAAGGAGTGTTGTATGACTGTGGTTTATAAAACTGCCCAGGTTGAGCCTCCACATATCTTCATCAACATGGATAGGGCATTTTTTGGTGATAATTGTGCAGATCTAGTATTTTCTAAATAACATAGCTTTTAGGATAAGCTTCCTCATTGCTAAGAACTTTTCATAACTAAATATCAATTATATATCTGGCTGGTATGCTCCTATATCTGCTATGCATTATGATTATAATGTATACACATTGTAGAAGTATAAATCCTCAAAAATTTGCAAAAATCGTGATTTAAAAAAAATCTCCGACCGAAATGATTTTTTCCCTAAAAAATCATGATTTAATCAGCCGCAACTTTCAACAATGTTCAATGATTTTTAAGGGTTTAAATCGCAAAGAAAAAAACCCAACCATCCCATTGCAAAACCCTAAGCATGCGAAATCGCTATTTGATTGGGTTTTTTTGCTGATTTTTAGCACAAAAGTGAGTGTTGGCCACAAGGATGTGGCTCACCATCAAAGATTCGCTAGATTTCATCATGTTGTTGAGGAAAATTGTAGGTAGGCGACCTTGAATGGACATATTTCTAGTAGATGTCAAGGACATTAAAATAGAGACACGTTCTTTGGCATGCTTCTACATTTGATGTTAAAGACATTAACATGGAAAAGAGATGTGCACTTTTTTCTCTATATTCCACACTATTGTCATTGGCCTTAGGCTTGTAATAATTCTTTCCATGTATATAAACCCAATGACACACTTTAGTAGGAAATAGTAGACAATATCATAAATACTAAGTAAGGCTTCTATCTGATATTTTTAACATATCTAAACCTTATAAGAGTACTTGCAAAAAGTAAATATAGAAAGCCAAACTAAATTGAAACGAAACTCAATTGGCTTGATATCAACCTAAAGAGGTTTGTTTTCTAGGAATTCTTGTGATCTTGACTATTCAAAAGAATTTTAACATTTTAATTGTCAACAATAATACCATGGTTGTTTAGATTATCAAGGTTAGGTTGGGATAAATTTCCTTTTGAGATTGTAACAAAGTGTGATAATTTTGGATTCAATTTGACATTGGCCATCAAGTTTTAATGACAAGTGGTTAAGGTAGTGACAATTGTATAATCAAGTAGGAAGCAAAAGTATATACATAATGGTATATAGACATTGTGGAACTAGAAGAATAATGGTTCTCGTCAGAAAGATAAAAATCAGCTTGTAGTGCTGGAAAAAATTAATTGTAGCAATATTTTATATCATAATGAAGGATTGTTTGGTTATAACTTATATTTAAATTTCCTATATATTCTGCAAGCTTAATGCTTTGTTAATTGGTGAAATTCACTGCTTAATTGTATTCCTTGCACTTGTTAAGGAACTACATTTCATTTAGGATTGTCATATACATGGAGGTTCAGAAGGCCCGCAAGGAGTACAATAGCAGTACATGAATGCTCTAGACATATATAGTGTAGCATTCCATGTATGTTTAATAGGTATCAGGCAAACTAATACATTCCTTGAGAGAAGTCATGCCCTAGTCTTGTGGGCTTATCTTAATCCCTCCTGAAGCAAGCGTCATATATTCTCTCTTTAATGATCTAGATAGATTTCAGCAGCAACTGTCCCATTGAAAGGGAATGTTCCTCATGCTTTGATTTTCCATTGAGACTTGTACCTATAATCTCTTAAATTCTCAACTCAAATTCCATCAATGTCTTTAACTCCATCATCCACTTATACGAAAAATCAAGGAAAATTTACTTGAATAATAGTAGCTAAAGTTGTGGCTCAAATAGTTGCTCTCTTCTTTTGTACTCGTAAGTCCTTATTATCTAATGAAAAAATGTTTAACACTCCCTTTATTGTTTGACAAATTTGCTAAAATAGTTATCAATGAGAACATTTCAATATCATTTATGGTCTTTTGAGATTTAATATTTTGTTTCAGAAGCATTTTCTATTACTCTATCTTGAGCTATTTGATTCAAAATCTATTAAGTTGAACTTTGCAATTGCTTCCTTTGTCATATAATTTCCCTTTCAAACTCTTCATATGGTTCTCTTTGATGCTGTTCTAGAAATTGCAAGTACTGTTAAATCACAAATATGAAGCAGTTGATTCCTGTTTTGTAATTTATGATGTCTACTCAACAAAGGAAAATTGTCTTTTTAATGAATTTCTTGAGCCTGAAAATTTTTAGATCCTAAAGGCCAACTTGGATAGTCATGAGGCTGAATGACTTAGGAGAGGCTCTGAACCAAGAGATTCATCATTAGGACTTATAGCCCTCTAGCATAGCTCTATTTGTAGGAGCAAGAGTCATTGGTTACATTTGATTTTTTGGAACTTTGTACTTAGTTTATAGGCTGACTTTGTACAAACTATATTGTAATTGAAATTTTGTCAATTGTAACCATCTAGTTATTATTTATGCACTATGAAGTATGCTTTGTGCAATGCAATGTAATCAACGATATGAATATAAACAACAAAATCCTATTTTTTACAATTCCTGGGTTAAAGTCTATTTTATTTGCTCTCGTCTCTATATCTCTATGCTGTGGAAATATCCTTGAATTTTTTAAAAAAATGTAGTTTTTGTCGCTTTTTCTACAATTTTTTACGTTTTTTTTAAAATCCAAATTTTTCAAAAAATCTTAACTTTTGGTTTGCCATTTTCTTGCCCAAACGATTTTTGCTGCTATGATACACATCATGTTCATGCACACACACTATTGCTAAACTGTGCCTTATCATTGCCATGGTGCAGCCCTTAACATATCAATGTGAGAATCACAACTGCATTGTATACACAAAGGGATTTTGAAGCTACAATTACTTTGAGTCACTTTTTAGTTTTCAATCTGTAGCCATAGTCAATTGTACAAAATCATGTTGAATTTGTAACAGTGGTTGGTTATGGTCTCCATCCAAATTGCATTTGGAATTAGTCATTTTTATCAATGGTTAATTCTGGATCAGTCAGTCAAACAAGTGTACTTTTTAAGTATATGTGTAGGTGTGTGCGCATATACATGTAGAAGAATATGTTTCAACTTGAGTATATTTATTAATTAAGCAAACAGCAGAAAATACAGGTGTGGAATTATGATAGTAGCATCCATAATTCAATGACAATCAACTAAGCAATCGTTTATGGTTTACAACTCTACAATATATAACCTATTAGTTGCAAGTTTTCAGTAATTTCTAGCCATTTTTGCTATCCACATTTATTGTGAGCGATCCTAACTAAATCTATAAAGAAATTTGTAGCAAAACTTGCAAAGCTATCCTATTATCATTATTGCTTAACAAATTAATCTTCTAGTTGTTGGAGTCTCAGAAACAAATCTAAATACAAGTTGAACCCAACATTTTGATTCACTCTAGAATCTGGACAATTAAAGAAAATAAAATCGATTCTATTTCAACCAAAGGATAGTAAAAATCATAATAAAAAACTGAATATTTTTAATATTATTATTGAATTGGAACATAAGAGTAATCAACGGGGCTTTTTAAATAAAAGGCAGACAGATTGAGATGACAAGTGCCCTTGTGCATTTACTTTTGAATATCTTAAAGAGTAAACTTTCTTGTGAAAGTATTTTTCTTACCATCTGGATGGTAGTATATCATAGAAAATTCAAAATTTAATTTTGGGTAGAAGACTCATGTTAGCTTTTGGATATAGGTGAATGACTAAATTGCATATGAACACAAATTTTAGAATATCTAATGTATTTATTCCTAAAGGATCAAGATGCACTTTACTGTTCATCAGTGATATTTGGACATGGCCTCTTTCAAAACCAATTTGGAGATTTGACAGAGACATATAGACAAAGTTCTGTTAAATCAAATATTGAAGAACTGGAAAACACCATTTTAACATTCTAGAGAAAGAAACAGTTTTGATTAATTTTATGTGAGGTTAGATCTTTATTTTCCTTATACCTTCGAATCCACTTGAAGGCATTGGAACCTGGTTCTATCTGAATGAAATCCAAATTTCAGAAAATTTAGAAGGTATAATATCCTATATTTTGTTCTCCTATAGCACTGCATTGCATTATTGCAAGACTCATTTCTTGTTTCTTTTTTGAAAAATGCAGGTACACATTTCTTTGGTAGGGAAAAATCATATGAGAATCACATGGTTAACACATTCCAAAGATGTGGATTCAGCAGTGGAGTATGGAACATCTCCAGGCGCTTATATTTCATCCACAAATGGAGAAATAACTAAATATTCCTATATGCTCTACAAATCGGGCTACATTCATCATACCGTGATTGGACCATTAGATGCTGATAAGACATATTACTACCGATGTGGAGGCTATGGTCCTGAGTATAGTTTCAAAACTCCTCCATCACAGTTTCCTATTAGTTTTGCAGTTGTTGGTGAGGCTTTTTCTTCAAAATCCATCTAATATTCAAAAAAATAGAGTGTGTGCATGCATTTTTGTGTGATAAAGAGGGAGGGAGAAGTAGGGTCAATGGGGGCATATCTTGGCTTTCTAAACAAATAGAGTAGCTTGCTACCCAGATAAAAGAATACTTATAAAACCACCATACATCAACTTCGCTATACATAAGAAAGATGTTGAGTGGTGATGGCATACAAGACAAGTTGTCCACATACCAGTAGTACTTGCAAAATTGAATGGCCAGCTTCAAATCCTTAAATTGTTTTTAACAAAAGATTATAATAGATTAATTCAATTGCAATCAAACAAGGGAAAAATATGTTGTTTTGGAATGAAAATAGAGAGAACAGAATTAAGTTAGCATGAAGCCATGTTTGTTATGGAAGCAGAATCAGACCTAATTTAAAGCTTGAAGAGACATAGATCATTGGCATATTAATCACGCTCTCAATCTATTCATAAATACTAATGATCTAGGACCAAAATTCATCCATCCATTTCACATTAAGGACCTTGGGATTTCAACAGTCTTCATTCCTCCAATAGTGTTGAATGCCCCTTATATAGTTTCATCATACCTTCCCTTCTTGATATTACAGTTAGCACTGATACTTTCTAGGCTTTATAGATCTGGAGATTCCCTCTAGTGCCAGAATCTGGTGCTACAGAGATACTTGCCAACACACTGTGAAAAACATAGAACTAAGTTCAGTCAGGTATATTTTAAAATCTCATGTATTGTGTGTTTTGATAAAATGTTATTACCTTCCCGGAAATGGGATTTCTAGAAATGATCTAGTCATAGGCTCCACATTTTGTCGAAAAAAAATGTGATATCATGAAGCTTTGATGAATATTAAATTGCATGTTTTGAAAAGTCTGACATGAAAATTCAAAAATTAGATATGTGCAACACATCATTTGATGGCAAATCATTAGGTCCCGGAGATGGATTATCATGGCATATGATAGGTACAATGGACCACGCTCTCAAACTATCATAATGCAATTTCATATGTTAAGCTAAGCTTAATCTAATGTGGTAATATTCTGATGCCTGTCAACCGTTATGTCCAATTGGGCATCATTCGTTTCTCAAGAAATGCATCCAAACATTATTGATTCTAAATAAAAAGTGAAGTTGAATGGTTCTCTAGCCCTGAGTAGAATGGGAGTGAGTGCTAAAAGTTCTTGAGAAAGCTTTTTCTCTTCCTTGCATGTTTCCGTATAGCTTAGTTCAATCTGCTAGCCTTAATTTATGTGCTTCCTGTCAATAGGTGGCTATCTTAAATGGTCATAGCCCTCAGGTATGCGTCTGTAATTTCTGTATCTCTAGAGAATTGTGGTGTTGAAGTGGACCAAGAAATTTGTGTCAGTTTGCCTCAAGATCTGAAGGATTCAATCAAAATCTTTGTGTTGATATGGTCTTTGCATATTCTGTGCTCATACATGGATGGTTGAAATACAAACTTATGCTGTCAAAATTCTGGGACTATAATCTGGTTTGGCAAATTAAAGCTTCACAAGCTTTGTTCTCTCTTGGTAGTCAAGCACTGAAAATTTTGAGGGGTAGATCATTTTTTTCTACAAGGGGTCAGAAGAATCATAAATATCAGTGCTGCCTTAAAACTAGTGGGCTTGGCTCTTTGGATCAGCAGGGGAGAAAATGAAGGAAAACAACTTGCTTGTGCAAATTATCTGGCTCAGCTTCCACTATCTTGCATGCTTCAAGCTTCAATGAGTATGTGGACTCCTCCATAGTCTTTGTCTTTGGAAGAAGAAAGAAGAGGCTCTTTGCTAAGAGGATTAACAACCAAAAAGAGAGGAAGAGAGGCTCCTTGCCAGGTTCCAAATTTGTATATGGTGCTGAGATCTTTTTCTTATGGACTAGATGGAAGAAAATACTTTCACATGGTCTATTGGGACTTCTGTTGAGATTTTTAAGACAAAGCAGGTGTGACTGTTATTGATGTTTATAACTATATATTGAAGAAGAGGAGTTGTTTTCAAGTGGATTTTAAGGGCCATTGACACCAAGGAAGTATGGGAAGTGCTTCTTAGAAACAGTACTAGTTTTGGTTCTTCTATGTATACAGTATTTGAGATAAAATTTGTAATCTTTTTTCTATCATCTACCAATCCTTGTGGTGGTCGACAGTCTTTACTGAGAATGGTAAATCCTGTTCGAACAATTCTTGGTTGTTGGTTTTGCACCTTTACAGAAAAGGCATCAAGATCCTGAGGTGTCTCTAGTTGTGCCCATTAGTGGATTGGATCTCACAGAAAGAGGTTTTAATATAATATTAAATAGAAAGATTTATAGTTTGATTCCCTACTCTTTCTTTTAAGCTGAGTATTGACCCGCAATGCCAAGTCTGACATTAAACATTCTACTCAGTCTTCTATCTCTTGCAAAGCCATATGTTTTTTATAGTTATTGACAATCTAGAATGTTGGATGTCATTTTAAAGCATTCAAAAAAAGGGGTTTACTCTAAAAGTTACTTTGGCCAGACTGCTGCCAAAACAAGGGTAAGAAATGTTACCCCAATTCAATGGCATTATATGATGGAATTTGGGGAGATTTAGATACAGAACAAAACCCTATTAATAGCAAATACTAAGATTATTGCTTCATTATCATCAGCCATTACATTGCTTTGATGAGCTTCTCTATCTCCTGTAACTTCTGTTCCTTAATCATAAATGTTTATATTGATTTTGCTCTTTCTGGTACCATCTCCAGGGTTTTTGATGCAGATTTCTACTTCTTGAGTTTCATCTACACCATACACAATCCCATTCTGGTTTTATGTTGTCTTACTTTCCTCACACTTCCGTGGCTGACATAAAATATCAGAACACAAAGAAAGAATGCTCACAGAATTGGAGTTTAAGTCGAATTGTTTATCTCAAAAATCTAATGCTTTCTTTATTGAAATGGAAGTTTATAAAATATGAGTGTGCCTAGAAGATAGGCAGAAAATGTCAAATTAATAAATTATCACTCAAGATCTTGAATATCTACCACTGTAACTTAGCTTATGAAAAGAATTAGTGATCAGAAATCACAAAAATCCTGTCACAGGCAAATCAATATATGGTTTTCACAACTCAAAGAGTACTATCAGTAAGAAGACATAAAACAAATGAAACTAATGAAATCCTGAAGGAACAGCTTGCCAATCATATTTCATAAGGTTCTTTCCTTTGTCCTTGTCGTCCTTGCCATTCAGCCTCCTAGTCTGACCAGAACCCTTAATTGTATCATCATGTGTTGCAACTCTATGTTGTCCCTCATTTTTCCTAGGATCCAACCGATCAATGATTCCCTGGGGCCTGAACCATTCAACCATATCATGTACCTTATCCTCTATCAAATTTTTAACAAATGCAGCGAGTAACTGCTTGTATTTCCAAACTCGAGGAAAGGGGATGTTTTCCAATGAAGAGCCAGAAGAAAGTATACAAGACAAAGAACCATCAGTTCTGGCCCCAGTGGAGCCGAAATCCTCATCATTAGGTTGTTGATTTGATAACTGTAATTGCCTCCTCTCCATCCTACCTGCTGATGCCTGTAAATCCTTTAGAATAGCATCAGAAACACCTGTATACCTTTACTCCATCTTGCCAGAGTGCTCTACTTCCATCTTGTCCACATCAACCTGCTGTGTCTGTTCTACAACAATCCCTGTTCAAGTAACAATGGGTTCTTGCTTAATTTCATGGCCATCAATAGGAGGTTCAACATCGAGTTGCCATTACTCATTAGACATTTTGTTCCACCCATCCTCATCTACATCATTCATAATTGAAATCTCATTTTGGGCCAAATCAGCAGGTGGTGGAAACCCTGGGAATCTGCTAGTGTCAAACAGGTTTTCAGGACCAACTTTCAGTTATCCATCATTTAAGAACCTTCTGAAGGCAGGTTCAGGGACCTTCAAATGAAAATGGAAATGTATATCAACATTTAATGCTGTGACTTTGCTAACAAAGTCAGTAGGCACCCACCTCGTTGAAAATATCAACATTCCTTTCTTTCAACAGAAACCAAAATGCTTATGTAGACATAACTAACCAGAAAGACTTCATGTTTGAGAACCTTCAAATTCCAATCCAGATACTTAGGTATAGATGTTTAAGAACAAATATAGTATCCACAAAAAACATTCTAACTGGGACACTTAGCAAATGGACATTCAACAGAAAAATGTTGCATGGTTTCTTGCTGACCACATACAGAGTATTAATCAACTGCAAATCTAGATTTAGCTCACATGGAGCTAACTGTGAGTTATTGAAGTACTAGTAGCCAGCTAATGTTTTTTTTGTTTTAAAGTTTCTAATGGGAGAATATGATTTCTTGTCCTGTTTTTGCAAAAAATGTAATTTGCACTTAATTGAATTCCTTAAGATCATTTCTTTCTTTCATAAGCATCATACAACAATCTGGGATGGAAGATGTTCCCATTTCTCAAACAGAAGAAAGGAGTTCCATTACCAGATACTGCTAGGACACTTAGCAAATGGACATTCAACAGAAAGATGTTGGATAGTTTCTTGCTGACCACATATAGGGCATTAATCAACTGTAAATCTAGATTTAGCTCACATGGAGCTAACTGTGAGTTATTGAATTAATAATAGCCATCTAATGTTTTGTTTATGTTTCTATTGGAAGAATTTGATTCCTTGTCCCGTTTTTCAAAATATGTAACTTGCACTTAATTGAATTCCTTAATATCATTTCTTTCTTTCTTAAGCATCATGCAACAATCTGGGATGGAAGATGTTCCCATTTCTCAAATAGAAGAAAGGAGTTCCATTACCAGATATTGCAATACTACTCAGATGGTAGATCCCATAGCTGTATTCTTTCTACTTTCTGCACTTTAGTATAAAGTCCTAGGATCTTGGTTTGGATGATAATTCTTAACAATCATTAAGAAACTTTGAAAGGGAGTAGATCTTTCATTGTGGCATTTGGGTGAGTTTTCTTGCTTCTGTTTTCTCTCCTCATTCCTTAACTAATCTTATAATTTTTGCTTGTTCGTTTTCCTGCATGCTACTGTAAAGTGATATTAAATGCAAGCAAATGTTCTAAACACATTTTGGTTTCTTTTTTATTTACTGCAGGCGACCTTGGCCAAACAGGGTGGACATCCTCAACTTTAGAGCATATACAAAATTTCAAGCATGATGTGCTTCTCTTACCTGGTGATCTTTCATACGCAGATTATAAACAAAATCTGTGGGACTCATTTGGTTGTTTGGTGGAGCCTTTAGCAAGCAGAAGGCCTTGGATGGTTACAGAAGGAAATCATGAGATTGAAAAGCTCCCATTGTTAACTCATTCCTTTGATGCTTTTAATGCACGATGGCGAATGCCTTTTGAAGAAAGTGGTTCAGAGTCCAACCTGTATTACTCTTTTGAAGTTGCAGGCGTTCACATAATCATGCTTGGTTCCTATACAGACTATGGAAAGGATTCGGACCAGTACAAGTGGCTTCAGGTGCACCTCATTATTGTTTGTGGTTTAAATATGAATTTATTTTTCAGAAATACTAATTACTAATATAAAAGAACAATTCTTTTGGGTGGAGATACTTGAGGCTTTGAAAATTTGTCAAATCCAGGCTGACCTCTCAAGAGTAAATAGAAGAACAACACCCTGGCTTGTTGTATTATTTCATGCTCCATGGTATAACAGCAACTCTGCTCACCAAGGAGAAGGTGATGACATGATGGCAAACATGGAACCGCTACTTTATACAGCTAAAGTGGACATGGTATTTGCTGGCCATGTGCATGCTTATGAACGATTTGTAAGTAGCTTACATGGTCTTGTTTTTCATGCATTAAATTCATTTAGGTTCCTTGATCGTTATAACATTGTCTGATATGCAATCTTTGTTTCAGACTCGAGTTTACAAGAAAAAAATTAATCCGTGTGGTGCTAGGCACATTACTATAGGAGATGGCGGAAATAGGGAAGGACTTGCATCCAGGTAAGTACAAGAAAATGTTGCACGTACTGTCTTTCTAAATTTCATTTTTGGTCAATTCCCCTTTTAGAATTACCTTTGGCTTGAATGTCATGACTGAGAGGTTTTTAAATTTTGTCAAATTCACCTGGGACTTTGCACCCAGTCCATTGGGCAATGCCATACCTGGTGATTTGGATGTGGTGCTTTATCCAATTTCAAAGCTTTATCATGTTTCCTAGGAATTTGAAGTTGGGCACTCTGCTTTGAAGCACCAATATTTTATCACTTGAACTCATCCCATTAGGCATTGCATGTAATGTCTTTGCTTAACTCATTTTTTGCTGTTTCTTGACCAGGGAAATAAAATATATTATCTCTCTTTTCAATTTTCTTTTTGACATTTTCACTTATTTTACCTTCGTTTGCATGCTTATACCTTTGTACTTCAGCTTTTTGGATCCACATCCTCAGTATTCACTATTTCGAGAAGCAAGCTTTGGACATGGTGAACTTTCAATTTATAATGCAACCCATGCACATTGGAGCTGGCACCGTAATGATGATGACCAACCAGTTAAAGTAGATGAAGTTTGGATCACCAATCTAAGCAACTCAAGAACATGTACTGATACTGATGATATGGTGAAGGGATAGTGTCATGCTGTAATGTCATAAATGACTTCACTATTGATGTTGGCTTTTATCTATTTGGTAATTTACACAGTATTATAGCAATAAGCATACCCAAAAACAGAACAAATATGGGAGGAATATTTGACGCAGTCTTGTATGGCACATTTCATCTTCTATCAAGAGTTGATAAGATCAAAGAAAATAGGTAGAAGAGAACATTGTAATAGTAATTGTTCAATGAAATTGTATAATCTATCATAAGTGTAATTAGCTGAACTCGTGATTCTCTTTGTCAATAAGCATTGGAATCGTGAAAATTGCATTTCCATGTCCTTTTCCCTTAAGTTTTGGGCCCACTTCAATTAGAGTAACCTATTTGCAATAACAAGCATACAAATAGCATTTTTTCAGCTGAGAGTGGCCACACAGCCTGAACCTTATCTGTTCCTATCTATATTTATTCCTAGGGACTTGTACTTATCTTCAATTGACCCCTTTACTATGCCAGGTGGTGCAGTCAAGGATGGAGGGTCCGGGAATAGGACTGTCCAACCTTGCAGCAAGAGTAAACACAACGGAAACTCAAAGAATTGAAATGACAATCACACACGAATATATGAAAATGCTCAATTATTCACTGGCAACATGCCCTGCCTTCCGGCTTACAAAGTACATAATGATTCGGCGCTAAGCCCAGACTTACATGTGGGTCGAAACCCTTATTTATCTTCTGTCTTACTATTAATTGTCATGTAATGTTTCCAAATTTATAAAATTATATGGGAAGGCTTATCAGAATGTTGTAATGTTTTCTATGTTATTGAATGTAAATGTTTGAATTTGCAACTAGTTGTCTTGATTATGATGTTTGAAATGCTGGTTTGTTTATTGATTGGCTAAGCTAATCACTTGCTTATTTAAGTGTTTGATAGATAAATATGAAGTTAATATCATGAAAGGATCTTCTTTAGTTTCTCATACAAACAAGATCATAAGCTTTATGATCAGGTTTTTGCTTAATTGGTTATGTGCAAATGTTTGAGTTTGCAAAAGTGTTGTATGTTTCATTTTAATTGTTTGAGTTGTGATAGTACATATGGAAATGCTTAACAAAGAAAGAAAAAAAAAATCTATATCAATAGCTACACTAACTATGCTAACAAAATAAAAAAATAATTAAATTTATTATAATGAAATGAAATCTAACTATAAATAATAAAATTCTAACATTAGAGTGTTAGAGATCAACAACAAATTTGAAGAAAATTTGGACATGCTTCATGCTAGTTAGCACTTTAATATGTATCTCAAGAAGGAAAACACAAAATAAAATAGTATATGAGGATAAACTCCTCTTCACATTTTGAGGGGAAGCTACCTAGAAAGATAAAGTAACCTTGTTTCTAAGCTATGAATAAAAATATATGGTCTTGAGTTAACAAATGACAATAATAAAAGAATAAAAAATGGAATTAACAATAGTACAATTTTCTTATGGGGCTTTGAATGAAAGATACAATTGAAATGCAATTCTACCCTATCTTTTTATCTCAAGGAGTAAGCCCAAGACCTCAAAGGGTATTTTCTCACAATTGAGGATTTTTTAATTTTTAAAATACTTACAACTAGATGAAACAACAAATTAAATTGCAATACAAAGGTGAACTTGGATGATAATATTTCGTGGATTATTGTACGAAGTAGAAGAAAGGTCTTCCCAAATTTGTCTCCCAATCTCATACTAGAGTGAAGGGTGTGAGATTGAACAAATTTCGGTCTAGCATTGTCTAGTTTGGACATCATGGTACCCTGTTGTTTCTTACTTATTGTAGCATTGTAAATTGTCACCCTTGACAATTTCACATTATGTTTTGCTCCCCTTTAAATTATTGGGCCTAATTAAGCTCCTAATTTTCAAAATTATGCATTTCATAACTTATTTTAAATATTTCTTGACAATTTGCAAGCATAAAATAAATGCTCTCATTTAATACTGTCCCCGAAACTTTAAACCCTTGAAAATAGTGTTGGGACATTGACACCTAGGGCACCTGTGTCCCTATTTTGGCTCCAAATTCAAATATGTTGGTGTTGGCATTTTATTATTTGAAATTTAAATATTTAAAGTCGGTTGTCAAGATTTAATTTTCAGGAAATTAGAATAATAGCATATAAATACCTAGTTATTGCATCATTTCAAATCATCTAGAGAAATTGAGACCTTATGATCAATCAATTATCAAGAGCATTATTCATGAAGTCAAGAACAACCATTAAAGGATTCATTGCAACAAGATCCAACATCATGTCAAAATCTTATGTGAGTTCATGTGTAAATGTTGTCATTGTTTTGTGAAGGCTAACCCTTGTTGTAGGTCTTTAAAGCATTTCAAGCATTCAAGCAATCAAAGCAAGCAAGATCCAAGTCCTGGAAGTGATGTGTCAATCCTTTAAGGAAGCCATTGAAGGGTGGTGAGTTGCAACACTTTGTGATTTCATCATTCATTCCCTTCATTTAGCCATTTATCATTGACATTGCCATTGTGGAAGTGGAAACACTAACACGGGGTTTGACCAAGGAAAACCCCTAAAATGACATAATATTTCCTCTCTTTGTGAATGTGCAGGTTTCAGATATTTTGAAGATCAAAGGAAATTTGAAGACACTTTATTCATTATTGCATTTGAAACCTTAGGCCTTGACAACTCACATAAGCACAATTTCAAAAGTATTTGATAGTGATCCAACAAGTTTGTCGGCGGGAAAGAGAAGTTCAAATCCGACATTAGAGGATTGGGAAAATAGATTCGAAAAATACCTAGTAGGACAATGGTGCCCTCAGAGGAAATGTCCTTGGAAATGCTGAACACACCCAGAGACTTAGAGGGGGGGTGAATCAGTCTTATCAAAAACTTAATCCCTTCTAGAACTTAAAACTTTCAGCACAATACAATCTTCTTCATCAAAACCTTTAAACATAACAATAACAGAGAAGGATATAACAATTTGAAACTTCAACAACTTTAACAATCCTTAGCAATGAAAGACATAGCAATTCCACTTCTAACCAAAGCAACAACAAAAGAAGATGAAGCAAAGAACACACATGCACAAGAGAACATTAGATTTATGTGGAAAACCCAATAAGGGAAAAACCACAATGAGAGTTAATTCACAATATAAAGGCTCACTACTAAAAAAGACTTGCAAGCTAAGGCACACTACCTTAGAGAAAGATACAAAGGACTTGTGGAGCTGAAGCTAACACAACTTCAGGGGCAAGATATAAGGACCTAATGAGATTCACTATCTCAAAGCATGATAAAAGATTTAGAGAAAGATTACAATGTTTGTCAACATAACACTTTGCTGACTGAGGCGTTATAACACATTTGATTCTACCTTTCTCACATCTGCACTTATTCTGTGAGATCTTCAAATAAAATCCACACTTTTTTGTTCACACACTTGTACACTTATCCACTTTTTTGCATTTGAATTGATCTTGCATTTATATCCACCACAACACTTCAAAACCTCAATTAGGTTGGCCAAGAAGAAGATAAACAATGAATTCAACAAGTCATCCACCAAAGCATAATGCGCTCCTATCCCCAAGATAGAGAGGACCAAAAAAAACTTAATACATCTTTCAATGTGATACAAAACAGTTCACATGTTGGTGCACATCAATCTAAGTCGACATTAAGGAAATGTTTAGATAAAACGTGAAGCACATAACCAATCGGCTCAAAAAAATTCTTCTAATTGAATTCACTCAAGGCGGTTCTAACCAAGATAGGTAGGACCCAAATCTAACATAGCACATCTTCAATTGCTGGTGCAAACCCCCAAGCACATGGTATAAGCAAAATAACAAGCCCTGTCAGCCAGATATCCACAAATAACCTAGACAACCAACTCAAGACATAATGCAACACCAAAGTGGCCAATCAACAACATGCAAATCACGTGGGAATGTTCCATGAACATATAACAATATTTTGAGAAACTTCTTTCATATTGTCATGCCATCAACAGCCATTGCAGACCAAACATGAACAAAATACTTTATTTAGGAAGCATAGGATACATAACCAAAGGATATAACATAAACATATCAACCTGCAAATCACTTCAACACATGAAATTAGAACTGAAACACTGCACAGATGTTGATAACACATTCACAAAGCCACAAGAATATAGACATTAATGCGGAGAAATGCAAAGCATTTTCAAACCAATCCAGACAACTAACAACACTGCTAACCTTATGTAATTCACATAAATCTCCTCGGCAACATTGGTGACTTGAAAATATATGAGTGCAACATCCATAAAACACTAACTTTGAATCCCAAACCACAAGACCATATCTTCAATAGCAGAGGAATGCAGAGCATTCTCCCAAACAAACTTCATTGTAGCTTCTAGGAACAAAGCTACTTAAGCAACTTGTGGAGGCCAAAAATTTCTTTCAAAAACACATGCTTCATTTGAAATATCAGGAGAGAGCATAAGACATATTGTAGACCTTCAACAACATCTCTCCACTATTAGCAATACTTCTAATGCTTCTAATCCCCATCTTAATATATCATTATGAAACCAACTTTGTTGACATAAACTATGCTCAATACTTCTTTGAATAAGTTATCAGACCAAACATGACATCCAACCATGAACTTCAACAACACCATACATCAAATAAGGCATGACATCCAACCATGAACTTCAATAACCACACCATACATCAATGTTAGCCCACACCGAATGTTATCAACAATGACAACCAATGCCATATCAAGTGCTGACAATGATGACAACCACAAAAAAATCACAAAGTACAATCATCAACCACCGTAAAAAAACCTCACAAACATATGCAACAATCTTTACCAAGTGTTGATATCAATGACAACCAACAATCGGTGTTGACATCAATGGCAACAACTGCCAACAATCTCCCCCTTTGCATTGATGGAAACACACCTGCTCACTCTCCCCCTTTGACATCAAAGAAAAAGGGCCATGTATATTTGCACAAAACAATAGGACAATCTCTATTTTCAAGGAAAAAGGCAAAAGATCTTCAATTGAAGTAGCAACACATTCTCCACCTTTGACCAACAACACTTCTTAATATTTATGCACAATATTTGTACATCTGCACCAACTCCCCCTTACTACCAAGTCCCCCTAAGAAGTAGCACACATCAATTCATGAGAAAGGATATGTCATGAATTTCTCCCCCTAGAAAGATGCACCATCTTATGCATCTAGCTAGAACAAGGAGGGGCAATAACCCTTAACTTATGTCGGAGATACTCAAAAGTATCATTTGAAAGTGCCTTTGTGAAGATATATGTACTTGATCCTTGGTAGGCACATACTCCATTCTGACTTCATGCTCTGCAACCTTCTCTCTCAGAAAGTGATCTCAAATATAGATGTGTTTAGTCCTTGAATGCATTACCCGATTCTTGGAAATATAAATTGCACTTGTATTATCACACAGTATTGGAATGGGCTCATCATATACTACCTTCACATCCTTCGAAGTTTGCTTCATCCAAAGCACCTAGGTGCAACAAGATGTTGCAACAATGTATTCAGCCTCTGCTGTGGATAAAGACACCAAGTCTTGCTTTTTATTGAACCAAGAGACCAATCTGTCTTCCAAAAAGAATGCACTTCCACTTGTACTTCTCCAGTCATCCACCCACCCAATCAACATCAGTATAGGAGCTTAGAGAGAAGTTATTATCCTTTTTATACCACATGCCATAATTTGGAGTTCCCTTCAAATATCTGAATATTATTTTCATTGCCTTTTCATGAGATTGCTTAGGATTGGCTTGAAATATGACATCCAAACATACCACATGCATAATATCAGGTCTAGAAGTAGTTAAGTACATTAAACCTACAATCATAGACCTATAAAGAGTCTGATCAACCTTTGGAGACTCATTAGATTTGCTTAAGTGACAACCGGTCATCCATAGGAGGAGTACCTACTGGTTTGGAATCTTCCATCCCAAATTTCTTCAATATTTCCTTAACATATTTAGCCTGAGAAATAAAGATACCACCATCTTGCTAAATGATTTGAAGCCCAAGAAAGAAAGAAAACCCACCAATCATTGGTCCATCTCAAATTCCTTCTACAAACTTCTTACACATATCATCATCTCCATCGAAAATGATGTCATCAACATATACTACCACAATCAATAATTTATCTTCATGAACCTTAATTTATAGATTACCGTTCACATTACCTTTCTTGAATCCTTGTTGAAGTAGGTACTTATCCAATCTAGCATACCAGGCTCTAGGAGCTTTCTTGAGTCTACAAACCATGTCTTGATCCTCTAATAGCTAGAAACTATTTGATTGCTCAATATATACCTCTTCCTCTAGATCACCATTTAGGAAAGCTGACTTGACATCCATTTGATATACTTTGAAGTTCTTATGAGTAGCAAGAGTAAGAAACATCCTTATTGCCTCTAGTCTAGTTACCAAAGCAAAGATCTCCTCAAAATCAATGCCTTCAACTTGTGAATAGTCCTTGAAAACCAATTTGGCTTTGTTCCTTACCACTTCACCATCTTCATTCAACTCATTCCGAAACAACCACTTTGTTCCAATCACATTCTTATCAGCAGGTCTAGGAACCAATTCCCATGTCTGATTCTTCTCAATTTGGTTCAGTTCTTCTTCCATTGCCTTTATCCAACTATAATCTTTGCTAGCATCAACAAAGTTCTTGGGTTCAACTTTTGACAACAAATACAAATTTATTTGCCCACTAGCTCTTGCAAATTTTCTCTTGGTCAAGACACCTTCATCCTTATCTCCAATGATATGATTTGCAGAATGATTCTTCTCGAAATACTTTGTTGGAGTCTTGAGAGTATTTACTAGTTTCGATTCCTTCTCCTCTTTCTCTTATATTTCTTCTTCTTTCTTCTTCTTCTTCTTCTTCTCCAATCCAGCGAGGTATATTAGATCCACAAACCTTTGGTTCTTAAGGAATCTGACTTAAGTCTTCATCTACTTTGGAATTTGTACTTTCAATCATCTTTCCCAATCTCTTGTTGTAGCATCTATATGCTTCACTTCTAGTTGAGTAACCAAGAAAGATTATTTTATCACACCTTGAATCAAACTAGGCTTGATGAGGAACCCATGTATAAATGAAAAATATCTCTCATAACTAGAGAAAAGGAGAAAACCTCATGGGAAAATCTCCTCTCCAAAAGAGAAAGACATATGAAGGAGTAAGAAGCTTTCAAAATAATGTAGCAAAAATAATAGAAATATAAATATGAACATGAAGAACACCACTAAATAAAGAAGAATATGTAAAAAAATGTCAAAAGATGAGTATTATAGTGCTATAATTGAAGAACCTCCTTTGAGATTAGGATGAATATCATGATAAAAAGGTAAAAAAATTGCATGAGTGACCCCAACGACACTGCTCAAACAATTATTAGATGGAAAACCAAGGGAAAAATATGATAGTCAACTTGATATAGATGACACATCAATCTACATGAGTGACCCTAATGTACTACTCAACCAATGCAAGTATATTACAAGTCAAAAATATAGGTGCCAATAGTCTAAAGAAGACGATCGATTGAAGATGGAATTTTTCCTTTACAAAATAATAATGCAAGAGTATCTATATGGTATGTGTTCTATCTCACTAAAATGCATGGGTAGTTCTAGTCGTTGCATCCACCCAATACAAAGGAACACAAACTAGATACATATCTCACTCAAAATTGAAACCAAGGAGGCATTAGTATCAATTGTGTGAGAACCCACATAATGTCAATAAGGGAGAGGGATGACAGGTCCACTGAAACTTTGTGTCATGGGTAAGTGCATGGAAATGGAGGACCCAAAGGGGGTCTTAAGCGACCACTTTTTTTGTTTATTTTAAATCAATAAAAAGTGATCTTAGATGAAAAATTGGAGATAGTTACACTCAAAATTTAAAAATGTGACAAGAACAAGAGTTGGAGTACCATGAATCTACTTTCGAAAATACTATTTTTTTAAATGATGGAGATGAAGGGGTTAAAATAGAGGGAGCACACAAAGTGCTCCCATTTTTGTTAGAAAAATATAACAATGTCTGTTTTAAACCCCTTAAAATGTTCTTTTTTGAGTATTTTAAAATTGTTTTGATGGAAAAATAGTTAACACCATGTAGTTTATGCCTACTTTTTCTAGTAAGTTTTTAATGAATATATGATTTTTTTCTAATTTTCAAAGTGGAAACATCTTGAAAAATGAAAAATTGAGCAATGCTATCCCCTAATTTTTTTGTAAACTTATCAAAAGTTAATTTTATTTGAATGTGTATAGAATAGATTCTAGAATGTAAAGTGTATTTTGTTTTAAATTTGGATGAATACATAAAAAATGACACTAAAAATACTATACATATGTTTTTAGCAAAAAAAGAAGACACTAGCAAAATAAATTAAGGATTAAAATATTAACAAATTCAAAATGTAGAAAATATTACATGGTTAGAAAGTTAAGAGAGATCTTCATGTTATTGTGGTGTTTTTTAATATCAACATTGAAGTATGTGAAAACCTAATGGAGATTGTGCTCAACATTTAGATGTTTTTCTATATTTTGTAGATAACACATCTTTGGATGTTGATATGCAAGTGCAACCCTTGAGGTTGGATTTACAATTCAAATCCAACCCTAAGGGTTGGTAGTTTCCAAATGCAAAATAAAAAATAGTCTAAATGACATGATTTTAAACCTTTTTTTATGATTTCTAAAACACACATTTTGGAAAAGATAATTTTTTTAAATTTTTGTTATAACATGTGCACATTATAATGCACTCATGTTATGATTCGGTAGTGACTAAGCCACTACCACGCCATAACATGAGCACACTATAACGTGATCACATTATACCACACGGTATATGGAAAATGGACCAAAAAGTGATTTTGGACACTCTTGGTCCCCCATCCTTATGCACTTACCCCCATGATGTAGTGCATGAAGAAGAAGAAACATCACCACAATGTGCACAATATAGTACTTGCAATTGAAAGGGGTGTGCAAAATAAAACACACACATGAAGTTAGACAAGGTTGTGATTGCAAATTATAGAGTGCACACAATAAACCCCCTATGGCCCTTTCTAAATTAGTGTGAGTACAAAAAATTATAGAACATCATGTGCAAGATCCCTAAAATACATGTACAATGGTGGCACTTTATCTCAATGTATTTACAAATAATTTAAATATGCATTCAATAGATTCTTACAATGCCAAAAAGAGACCAAATTTTGTAAATACATATAGATCAGCTCAAATAAAGTCATATTATGCAAATAGAACATTTCTAAGAGCCAAAATGTCCAAGTAATCAACTAGAATATGAAATAACGACAAATTGAATAAAAGATACTTGGGTAGGTTCTAAAAAAAGTGTATGGATAGTTGTGAAGAGATTTGAAATACCTTTTGAACATTGCAAGAATCATGAAAATATAGATCGAAGAAAAGTTATGAACCTAAAATCCAAAAATAAATATCTTACTTTTATCGGTGATAAAATGTCTAAGCAAAAAAAATGATAAAAATACCTACACCACTAAAATTTTTTCAGAACCATCTTTTTGATGATATCTTGAACTTACTAATTTTAACACTGTATTCCCAAGTAATGCTAAAAGAAAACATAGCCCCTTTAGGTAAAATTAGGGTTAGAGGGTAGGGTCTATTAGGTCATACAGGTAAAGTTATGTTGACTCAACAAACTATCTGCTAGAATATACCCTTACTGGCTAGAATATTCCATGTGAACATGAAACCACTTGTAGTTTGCTGGAAACCATCTTTTAGACTACAAAACTACATATCTCTCCTTGAAAACTGTCTAATGCATAAAAAATTCTAATGGAGAAATAAAACTATTGATCATAAGTTGTAAAGTGTTTTGAGGCACCAATTTTTTTTTTTTTAATCTCAAAGGTTGTTTCATGTAGAGTGTTGTTGGTTGTCAATGGTAAACTACCACCAATCAATGTACCCATCGCTAGTAAGGTTTGGAGATTGCCACCACTAGCTGAGAAACAAAACCAACATAAAAAAAATAACAATGGATGGTAAATTAATGTTAGCCATCGAAAACCCTTACACACACTTGAAAAATGTGCCTAAAATTGATTAAAAATCATTAGAAAATATTAAAATATATAATGTTTTTCATGTTTTCCTTTGCAACTTTCAATAGCAATCGAACGATGTTGTATGATTATATGGATTCGTATGAAATTAGGGATTTTCTATGGTTGTATGATTTTCTTTCCCTTGAGATATGTGTAGCCCCTAAAAAAATGTAAAATATTATTCTTGCTTGTATTTTTATTATAACATGAGCACATTATAATGCACTCATGTTATGATTTGGTAGTGATTAAGCCACTATCAGGCCATAACATGAGCACACTATAACGTGATCACATTATACCACACTCATGCTATATGGAAAATGGACCAAAAAGTGATTTTGGACACTTTTGGTCCCCCATCCTTATGCACTTACCCCCATGATGCAGTGCATGAAGGAGATGAAACATCACCACAACGTGCACAATATAGTACTTGCAATTGAAAGGGGTGTGCAAAACAAAACACACACATGAAGTTAGACAAGGTTGCGATTGCAAATTATAGAGTGCACACAATAAACCCCCTATGACCCTTTCTAAATTAGTGTGAGTACAAACAAATTATAGAACATCATGTGCAAGATCCCTAAAATACATGTACAATGGTGGCACTTTATCTTAATGTATTTACAAATAAGTTAAATATGCATTCAGTAGATTCTTACAATGCCAAAAAGAGACCAAATTTTGTAAATACACATAGATCAGCTCAAATAAATTCATATTATGCAAATAGAACATTTCTAAGAGCCAAAATGTCCAAGTAATCAACTAGAATACAAAATAATGATCAATTGAATAAAAGATACTTAGTAGGTTCTAAAAAAAGTGTATGGATAGTTGTGAAGAGATTTGAAATACCTTTTGAACATTGCAAGAATCATGAAAAATATAGATCCAAGAAAAGGTATGAACCTAGAATCCAAAAATAAAGATCTTGCTTTTATGGGTGATAAAATGTATGAACAAATTTTTTGATAAAAATACCTACACCACTAAAAATTTCTTAGAACCATTTTTTGATGATATCTTGAACTTACTAATTTTTACATTGTATTCCCAAGTAATGCACAAAAGAAAAAATAGCCCCTTTAGGAAAAAATAGGGTTAGAGGGTAGGGGCTATTAGGTCATACAGGTAAAGTTATGTTGACTCAAAAAACTATCTGCTAGAAAATACCCTTACTAGCTAGAATATTCCATGTGAACGCGAAACCACTTGTAGTTTGTTGGAAACTATCTTTTAGACTACAAAACTACATATCTCTCCTTGAAAATTGTCTAATGCATAAAAATGCTAATGAAGAAATAAAACTATTGATCATATGTTGTAAAGTGTTTTAAGGCACTAATTTTTTTATTTTTATTTTATAATTTATCTCAAAGGTTGTTTCATGTAAAGTGTTGTTGGTTGTCAATGGTAAACTACCACCAATCAATGTACCCATCGCTAGCAAGGTTTGGAGATTGCCACCACTAGCTAAGAAACAAAACCAACTTAAAAAAAATAGCAATGGATGGTAAATTAATGTTAGCCATCAAAAACCCTTACACACATCGGAAATTGTGCCTAAAATTGATTAAAAATCATTAGAAAATGCTAAAAAATATATATTTTTTCATGTTTTCCTATGCAACTTTCAATTGCAATCGAACGATGTTCTATGATTATATGGATTCGTATGAAATTAGGGATTTTCTACAGTTGTACAATTTTTTTCCCTTGAGATATGTGTAGCCCCTCAAAAAATGTAAAATATTATTCTTGCTTGTATTTTGATGTTTGGCTAATTGATCTTAAATATTTTGGGCATTTTGGATGTAATAATGAGGTCTGTTTTGTTCTAAGATGCACCATTTGATCATTCAAGGATGTATCTCTAAAAAATATGATAGAAAATCACATATTTAGAGCTTTGATACTATGTTGGAGTTGATTTCTCAACCCTATAGCTCCCAAGGATCACCTACAATCAAACACCTATAAAAAAAGAGAGAAAAAATAATAAGAATTGTATGAAGGCCAAAGATGCTATTGATCCAAAAAAACATGAATCATAATGAATGTGCATTCTAATGAACTATACAATAATGAATCCTTATAATTTAAGGAAAAATAAAAAAGAAACCTAAATAAAATCCTAGGAGATGATAAAATTAAATCATGATAGGTGTCCTTATCTTATGAGATAAGACAAAAAACACATGAGCTAAGTAAGATTAAGTATGCTATTGCGAAAAGGGACCTAATTAATTAAATAATTAATTAGGAAATCACCTTTTTACTCTAACAAGGGACACACTTCTGACATTTATTTTTCTCTAATAGATAACAAAGAAGAGTGTTTGTAGATGGATGACGTACATGAATATGGAGGTCTTCTCCCTATTATTGAAAAATTAAAATATGATAAGAAATTTCATGAATGCTAGTGTGCTCAAATATAGGTGTCCACTATAGTGCACTGAAGTGATTTATGCCTAGACAAAGAGATACTAGATACAATACTCTTAGATTTATGATTAATGTCATGCCCTTGTGAGTTTTAGGACTACTATATCTCCAAGTGCATCTTATGGGATTAAATGAAGTATGTCACAAATTGATAGGCTAAGGGATTATTTTGTTTGATTTTGAGAAGATGTTATAATGATGAACATCTTCATAGTTGGATGTGTCCAAGTTTGAATTGAATGCTAGTATCCATGTGATAATGTTAGTATCTCAAGGGCTACATTTGATACCTTATTACTACCTTTAATAAGTTTTATTTGTAGGACTACAAAACCATTATAAATCCTTTGTAATAATATTTTCAAGATAATATATGAAGCTTCTCTAAGTAGTAATGAATCTTTGAAGTATGTGTAATTGTGTGATGTTTCTTATATCTTTTATTTGTATATGTGTGCAAGTTTGGTTCTTTATTGTAGGTTCATATGAATTCCCTCTCTTCTAAATTGTTTGGATCTATTTCTCAACTAATAGGAACTAGTCTAGAATAGTTACATTATAATCCAATTATATCATCTCATTTCTCATTGATAGTTTAGAATTAGGTTAGGTTCATCTAATATGTGTAGCTCAATAATGCAAATCATGTCATCTTTGTGATCCCTTATTGATATACCATCAAAGAACTATGTATGTTGAAGTTTTCCACCTTATAAAACTAAGAAAAATAACCTATGATAAATCTCTTGAGAGCTTGTAATTGTTTTAACTATAGACGGTTATGCAATTTGAATTCATATTACACATGAAGTAAGTAATGTTAAGGTGATTCATCTTAAATAGTCAAACATATTTTATATATTTTTTCACATATGCAATTTTCTATTTATCTACTTAAAATATGTCTATAGGCCTTCAAATGCAATTAGTATACTTTAATTCTCAGTAAAAAATAATTAGGACATTAGTTTACATAGTGTATGGTTTGCTACAAGTCTAATTATGTCAAAAATGTATCTATAATTGTCCTCATGAGACCTCTTGGATCACCCTCCTAAGTCATGTACCACATAAAGTGATGAAGAGACACCCTCTGTTATTAATTGACCTCTTGGTTTCCATAGTTTGATTATGAATATTTATTCTTTATCTAGATCAACATGGATTCCTAAGACTAAATATTAAGTGTCTATTCTAGGATCATGGAATAATAATTTTGTTGTCCAATAGGTTGATTCTATAGATCTATATTGTAACTAATAAATATGATCTAGGGAAATTACACACTTTTGCATAGTAATTCACCAATCTTTCTACATTATGCTGACTATTAAGGATCGATGGTTATTAAAAATACCTTAGGGAGATCACCAAATTCTAAGGGTCATGCTCTCCTAGATCGATCCCCTATATTAGATTAGCTTTGTACTCATGGAAATGGTTGAAGATATTACTATTTAATCATGCAAGCATCCCAAAATGATTGGATGTAGAATTATATTTTTTAATGCTCCAAAGTGAAATGTTCCTAGAATGATGGTCCTTTTAATGTATAAGATTGTCATATGTACATTGAATGTCTATAAATATTAAAATGTAACAATTAATCACACAAACATATATCAAGTCATCTCATGTGAAGAATGATATTGATAGGAGTTAAAAACAAAATTGACTCTTTGAAGATTAAATGTCAATTTCATGTGATGTGGGATCAATCCCACACATTACAAAATTAGAATGAGATGTATAAAAATGAATGTAATGCTAGATATAATACATGATACAAGTATAATGATATCCATGAATATTCAAATTATATGAAAATAAATGCAAATAATGAAATGATATTGAACAATGAACCAAACTCTACCTATAATTATAGCAATTATCAAATCTATAATTGTATTCAACCATTCCTCAATAATGAGATGGTGACGTGTGTTGTCGTTGAAACAATCTTGCACGTGGACAATATAAATAGACACCTAGAAAGCTATAATAATAAGTAACAATTTTTCAAACTAAAAAAGGGCACGTAATTCAGATTCTGTAGAACTCGTATTCTTGTGTTTGTCGGCATCGACACGGTTTTCAACGAAGTCTCTGTTAAAAATAAAGAGAAAGAGGCTGTGTGGTTGCGATCCAACCAGACAATATTCTTTACGGCACTTATTAGAAGAATATAGGCCAAATTAGGGATTTACAGAGAGTAAGAATAAGCCCTCTTCTTTTATTAGAATTCACCCTACACAGCTTGTTGAAGTGGCGAAGCTCTGAACCAAAACTTGGTCTGCTGCAACCGATTCGCCATCTGAAATCCTATGCCATCTCCAATACGCATGCGTTGCATTCATTATTGTGAAATCACCGTGCCCAAAGTTCGCTTCTCTAAACAAAGATAGCCCAGACTGATTTTGCTCAAACCTGTGTCCACCAAAAAAACAACTTAACTGTCAATCATACAAGTGTAAAGTATAATGAGAAGCCCATTATAATGGAGGAGAAGTAGATCGTGGACCTACTCTGAAGCAAGCCCTTCTCGGTTACCTCCAACTCCTATCGTAATGTGAAGAGCTCCACATGGATCGGCTTTATTGTTATACACTCGACTCTGAACATAAATTAGAGCAGAGTAGAACAAGATGAGTACCCACAAGTCCTAACACATTAACATTTTGGTTTGATTGAAATACTTACAAATCGTTCGTATGCATGAACATGCCCTGCAAATACCATATCTACTCTTGCAGAATAGAGCAATTTCTCCATGGCCTTTCTCATGTCTTCCCCATCTCCCCGATGAGCGGTGTTGGTGTTATACCAGGGTGCATGCACTAGAGCTATAAGCCACGGTGTTCTTTTTCTATTCACCCTCCCAAGGTCCGCCTTATATCATAAAAAAACATAAGTCTTGTCATTTCAACGGATTCTCTTGCAATCTATTTTTATAGCCCTCTGAATATGCATTAACAAAATGGGTACGAGAATGGGGTTAGCAGACCTGCAGCCATTTGTATTGAACAGAACTTGGGGCGAAATCTGTATAGGATCCCAGCATTATTACATGCACACCTGCAACTTCAAATGAGTAGAAGAGATTCGAACTCGAGCCGCTTTGTTCGAATGCCATTCTCCATCTGGCATTGTATGCTCTGAATGCATCGCTTATTATTAGGGGAATGGTCTCCATCTCGTGATTTCCTTGGGTAACCATCCATGGCCTGCTACTTGCCAGAGGCTCTACCAGCTCACCGAATGAGTCCCACAGAGGCTGGTATGTATCTGCATAAGAAAGGTCTCCCGGCAAAAGGAAGACATCATATCCCATCTCTTGAATGTGTGCTAATGTGGATTTTGTCTCATCTGTTTGTCCCGGATCACCTGCAAATCCAATCAATGCCCAAATGTAAGAAAGCAAAACTCCCTTGCAAAAAGAAACTGAAATCTGAGGCTGATTAACAACAATGCCTACCTACAATTGCAAAAGTGATGGGGAATTTTGAGGGTGGGGTTTTGAGATTATACTCAGCCCCGAATCCCCCACAACGGTAATAATAAATTGTATTTGCAGTGAGTGGTCCGATCACCACATTGTGAATGCTACCGGATTTGTAAATTACAAAGGAGTATGAAGTATTGTTTCCTGTTGCAGAGGAAGTGTATTTTCCAGGGGAAGTTCCATACTCCACCACTGAGGGTACATCAAAATCCTCTGTAATCCATGAAACTCTCATATGATCACTTCCTACTAGAGAAATATGCACCTGTCCATCATACAAATACTCCAAAAGTAAATCCAAATTTTTTCAAAAAACATAATACAAAGTGCAAAGAAAGTTTGGTACCTGGTGTGGATCTTGGTCTGTGTCTGCTTTGAGAGACCGGAAGCCAAAAGATCTAGATGCATATGCTGCTATAAGTAGCAAATGCAACACTTTACAGAAACCCATCTCCATGTTTGCAGCTTTCATTACTGTGAGAAGTTTTGTTACTGGCAATACAACTAATAAGACAAAGTGGTATTTATCCACATCATGTTATGCTATTGAGATAATCTTGTATGGAAGCTTAAAAGACCCTGAAATTGACGAAGTATGAACTCAGATATTATAAGGTCTCTTTTCTTCCACCATCTTTTCAAAATTTTGTTCAAGCAAGTGGCTTTCTTCCACCAATTTCTCAAATTTTGCTTCTAGATTTCATTGACTATATTACCCTTAATTATAGTGAAAATTTAAGGAAACCTTACAACTTTAAACTTATCCATTATTACAAGTTCACGAGACTACATTTTTATAAAAAGTTCTGAAAAGTTTCAGATTATGAAGCCCCTCCATAAAACCATAACCTTAAAAGGCTGAATCCATGATTCTAAAATAGCTTTAGCCAGTGTGAATGGTAAGAGGGAATGCTTTTCTTTGTCATAGGTATGAGGTAGTGTAGTTTCAGCATATCCGGCGGACAATGCGAAAACATGTCACTTTCAATGAGAGGTGAGTCACGAGGCTCAAATAAGGTAACTGAATTCGCTTTCAAAATAATTTGTTTTGTTTCCACAGCTTACAACACCATCGTGCTGACATGACTTTTTTAAGCAAGGTTCCCTTCTCGAAATAAAATAAAATAATTCTCACATAAATATCTAGGATAGATATTACTATTTAATTAAATAATAGATAAATTTATTTTAATAAAGAGAAAGAATATAAATATATATTTAATTAAATTAAAAAGTAAAATAAAAATAAAAATGTTTTAAAATTGAAAATAAAAATTATGTTATGGATTATTAATAGTTAAAATTTGATGTTAGATTTGAGATGATTAAAAATATATATATTTTTTTGAATTGTTTATAATTTTAGATTGAATTTGTGTTTGTAGTAGCGATCTTTGTGTATATTTATAGATTTTAATTTGAAGTGTACAAATAAATTTATATCATGTAAAATAATTATACCTACAAACAAGGATTCATTGAGTTGTTTAAACCTATAATAACATACCAATTGTCTTAATTAACATCTTCGAGAACTCATTAAATGAAGATATTCTCCTTATAACAAACCTTTTGATTCAACTAAACTATTTTAATAAACAATAAACACATCATGGAATGGAATTTATTTAGTACACTATCATAATGAGGTGACTTAAAATTTGGAACTTGGAATTTAAACAAAATGCAAAAGAATAATATACAATGACCTATTGCGAGACTAGTTTTAGAACTTATTTTCAAAGAAATATGTATTTATTAAATGCTTGTTGGTTGTAGCCCCAAATATGCTAATTTTTTACTAAGGTCATAGCTTTAATTTAATGTGCACCATTAAATCTTTTTGTTGCGCCCCTAAAAATTTCCCATGCCCATATATATTGGTGTTGTTCTTTTTATCTAGCTTTATGAGTGCTTTAATGGTGACTTGTGTTGCAAGTATGAGCAGTTGGTGTTATCATTGATGTCAACAAGTTTGTGTTGCAATTGATGTCTATTGAGTTTGTTGCAAGAGTGTGAGTAGTTGATGCTTTGATTAGTTCTGTTATGTTGTCATTAGTAAAGCTTCTGGTATCAACCTCTACTATTGCTTTGACAAGATTTTGTTTATGGTTGTGGAAGTAATGAAGATGATGAGGATGTGTCTCTGGTACTTGGTTTCCAAGTGCTTTTGAGAAAAATTGATAAAAAGAGGAAATCGTGTGGTGCAGTGGTGATTTGAGTGATAGAGTTGTGTTCTGGTTTTTCTCTGCATTTCTTCTAGGTTGAAGATTTGCCTATGCGATTAAGATATGTTGGTGAGAAGTGTATAGAGGTGTTGTATTCAAGAGTTGGTGTGTTGGATCATCGTATAGAGGAAGTTGTGTTCACTAGCATGTGATTGTGCATTGCAGAGGTGTTTGGGAGAATTTTTTTTGCTTTGCGTTTCTCTGCAGTTGTGTTTCAGGTCTTGCGATTTTGAAGGTGTGTTGATGGTGTTAGTAGTTTATCTCAGTCAAGAGGATTTGAGGTTTGGTACTTCAGAAGATGGTTTTCCAAGTAACAGTGTATAGTAGAGTTTTTTGAGTGTACACATCTGTACATTCTTTAGGTGGAAGTTGTTGCAAAGGAGTTTTTTGGATTTCAGGATGTTTGACAAATATTCTAGATCATGTTCGAGTGTGTTATGTGGTTCGTGTTGATGTTCAAGAAATGTTGGGCTGCTACTTCTAGCGCTCTTCAAAGGCAATTCAAATGATAGCCTTAAACAACTATTTGAATTGCAAGATTATATTTAATTTATGTGGATAATAGTTATGAGGAAGCACCTCATTTATTTAATTTCTATTTTTATTGAGATACACGATGTGAAGAGTCACATCTCTTGTAAACTAAATAATGTTTATCAATATTTATGTATTGAGGCCGACTTCCTTCTAATTGACGATCTACTTGAAGAGACACATACTTCATTGAGGTCGACCATTCACCTTGAGGAATCACATCTTTTGAAGACCTCCTCATTGAATAGTATATATTGGAGATACTATTTGATCATTGAAACATATTCAATTGTTCATTTTGATTATCATTTGTGTGAGTTCATCCTTTTCATTGGCTGTGATTTTCACGAGCGATCTACTTCAAGGACAGGTCAATATATTGAAGAAGTTAGAGCGAAGGTTTCAAGGAGGCTGAACCTATGATCAAGAAAGTGCGAATTTCTTGGAGAGGCATATCGATATATTGAAGAGGTTGATCACAACATTACATAAGGCCGAGTTTGTCATCAGTATAAGCATCATATTATTTTTGTGTTAGCATCAGATTGTGGTGCTCTTACTTGGCCTCCAAATCGACCTCCTTGTAAAGGAGACTTTTCTTTATTCAATAAATATATAAGAGATATATTGAATGGGTTTTTCTCCCTCGGGTTAGATGGTTTTCCCAGGGTATTTGCTGTGTTGTGAGTCTGATTTTTTATTAAATTTTTGTGCATTAAATATGATCTTAAAAATCAACATGGTATCAGAGTGGATTTGAAGAAGATCTTGATCAGATTTCTTATCACAACGATACTCCCTGTTCTCTTCTCCTTGTTGATTACCTCTTTCTCTTTATCAAGATGGTGAACAGTCTTAAGATTGAGGATAGGCTTGAGGGAGCATCAAATTTCACTTCATGGATATTCAAAATTATGCTCACCTTGGAGGAAAGTGAGTTGGAAAAGTTCGTGGAGAGCAAAACTACTGAGCCTACGGATGAGGAAGAAAAGATTCAATGGAAGAAGAAAGATATCAAGGCAAAAAATATGTTAGTTGATTCCGTAAAGGACCATATTGTTCCAATCATCTCTAAGTTGAAGACAACAAGAGAGATTCTTAAGAATTTGGTGGAGATGTATGAGATCAACAACACAAGTCGTGCTATAGCCTTGAAGCAACAACTTCATCATGTTAATATGGTGGAAGGAGAATTTGTCATCACCTACTTCATGAAGATTTCTGAATTGAGAGATCAACTCTCTACCATTGGTCATACTGTTGATGACAAGGATTTGACCATGTTGGCTCTTAATGATCTTCCTTCATCTTGGGAGTCTTACATTCAAGGAATCAGTGCGAGATCGAAACTTCCCAAGTTTGATCATTTGAGGGTAGATTGTATTCAAGAAGAGTCGAGGTTGGGTGCGAGAGGTATTGGTTGAAGCTCTACAAATGAAGACATTCATGTTCTTTCCGCTCAATCCTCGAAGAAGGAAGGAAAAGGATGAAAGAAAATATACTTCAAGAGGAATAGAGATAAAGGGTTAGATGGTGCTCTTGCATTCAAGAAGAAGAAGGATCTATCTTTCATTCAATGTTTTAGATGTGACAAGTTTGGTCACTATACTAAGGATTGCCCAACCAGGCCTATTCAACATGCTTCATTTGCAGATGTGGATAAGATCTCTCCTCAAAATGATTCTAGAAAATTTCTATTCTAAGTCATGGGCCTATGTTCAAGCCATGAAGGTTGTGTACTGATTTGAGCGCAAGAGTAGCGTATCATACTATGTCCACCCACCAAAATATTTAAGAGATAAGTATTCTTTGTTTTTTATTGTAATCACCCTTCTAGGCTAAAATTCAGTTTGTTGAGTTGTGCAAATCTGACATTATTTACTTGGATTATGTGTGACTAGTAAATAGTGATCACTGAGATAAGATTCTTTAGAATTAAGAATTATTCATTGCAAGTTGTTTCATGCTAATTTCTGAGTGTGGCTTTGAAATAAAAGGAGAACTAAAATTATGATTATGATTGATTTTATATATGCATGATCTATGATTCTATTTAGATTGTCTTTTGTTATGATGAGATTAGCTCTTCTGAGAAAATGGAAGAAATACATGTCAGAATCAATAAAGATGAATGATGAATTAATTATCCAGGGTTACTCACGAGATCCTGAGATAAGTATTGCATGGTTGAATAGTATTCATGAATTGTTATGTAGTTATTAATTCTTGCTATAACATTGAGATAGTCAATCATGTATGCTTCTAGCAATGGTACTTATGTTCAAGATAGTTGAGTTCCATGAACTATTAGTAATCCCTTCTTAATGCTTTAAGGATAGATCAAGAAGTGTAAGCGTTTGGTTTCAAGAAGAGCTTGATGCATTCTATAGGTTGAAGAACGGAGACACTGCTTGCAGCCATGAGTCTAAGTGAATGACTAAATACATCTATTCGAAGAGGAAGAATTAATCTCCAGAGGGAGTTCTATGAATCATTAAGAATAAGTAAGGGTTGTAGTGTTGCAAGTCTAGATGCTAAATCCTTGAAGTACCTCTTCAGCAGTTGAGATCAGAATTTCTCAAGTCAATCAACCTGGATTTAACATTAGTAGCTCCGCAAACCTATTCAGAATAGAGTGAGTTATATCAGGCGTTGTAGACAATCTTGGACGATGAGGTCAGGAGGTTGATGCAAGTGCTTGAAGATTCAGAGGGAGCCTATTGAACCTAAAGAAGATGGTTGTGTTGCTGATCAAAAGAGTATCTCTGGATGTTGTTTCAGTTGAGGTTTGGTATAGCAGGAAGCAGTCTTCTGTGACACTGAGTACAACAGAGGCCGAGTACATTTCAACTTGTGTGGAAGATTGAGAAGCGGTTTGGCTTTAGAAGCTCCTTGTAGGATTGTTTGGACAATCATTGGAGCCTATTGTCATCCGTTGTGATAATCAAAGCTTTGAGAAGCTTTCTGTCATAGTGTTTCATGATAAAACTAAGAATACCACTATATCAGAGATATGGTATTGAGGAAAGCAATTCAATCAAGGTATATCAACATTGATGAGTAGACGGTGGACATTCTCACCAAGCCTCTCTCCAGGATAAGTTTTGTGTACCTTCGAGACAAGATTGGTATGGTGGAGAATCAAGCCCTAGTTGAGAAGGAGTCTTAGTATCAATGATCCTCTTTAATGCATTTATCTTTGAGAGAGAGTTGAGGTGCAAGCCCTTGTTAATGCATTTATCTTTGAGAGAGATTTGAGGTGTAAGCCCTTGTTAATGTATTTCTCTTTGAGATTTAAGGTGAAAGCCCTTGTTTCCACCCTCTGAGAGAGCCATGGTGGATGTCATGTGTGTGTCTCCATGACAACATCACGTGAGAGAGTCCGTGATGATTTTATTGTACTTGTGTTTCACCCTCTGGGAGAGCCATGGTGAAGATCACGATGAGGTGACAACATCATGTTAAGTGATGAAAAATTGCACATACCATACATGGGTGTAGCCATGATGGTTGATATCACGATGAGGTGATATATTCTTTTCCACACATGGGTGTAGCCATTGTGGTAGACATCACGATGAGTTGATATGTCTTGTGTAGCTGGAAGTATCGTCCCTAGCTGAGAGGGAGTGTTGATGTTCAAGCAGCATCAGACTGCTACTTCCAACACTCTTCAAAGGAAATTCAAATGATAGCCTTAAACGACTATTTGAACTGTAATATTATATTTAATTTATATGGATAATAGTTATGAGGAGGTGCCTCATTTATTTAATATTTATTTTATTGAGATACACGATGTGAAGAGTCACATCTCTTGTAAACTAAATAATGTTTATTAATATTTATGTATTGAGGATGAATTCCTTCTAATTGGTGATCTACTTGAAGAGACACATACTTCATTGAGGCTGACCATTCACCTTGAGGAATCACATCCTTTGAAGACCTCTTCACCGAATAGTATATATTGGAGATACTATTCGATCATTGAAACATATTCAATCGTTCATTTCGATTATCATTTGTGTGATTCCATCATTTACATTGGTTGTGAGTTTCAAGAGCGATCTAATTCAAGGACAAGTCAATATATTGAAGAAGTCAGAGCGAAGGTTTCAAGGAGGCTGAACCTATGATCAAGAAAGTACAAATTTCTTGGAGAGGTTGATCACAACATTACAAAAGGCTTAGTTTTTCATCAGTATACACATCATATTATTTCTACGTTAGCATCAGATTGTGGTGCTCTTACTTGGCCTCCAAATCGGCCTCCTTGTAAAGGAGACTTTTGCTTATTCAATAAATATATAAGAGATATATTGGCTAGGTTTTACTCCCTCAGGTTGGGGGGTTTTCCTAGGGTATTTGTTGTTTTGTGAGTCTAATTTTTTATTAAATTTATGTGCATTAAATTTGATCTTAAAAATCAACAGTTCGTAAGTCATCCTTGGGTTTGAGGAAGCATTTACTTCAAAGTTTAATGATGTTTGCACGGGTAATGACCGACCTGGTGTTTACACTACATGTGAAGGATAAATATTGTTTGTGGTTGTATGTGGTTGAGTAATTTTGTTGATTTGGGTCCCAATTAAGTTTTGATGTGGCCCTCATTCACTTCTATCCACCCTGGAAGTGTTTTGGCATTGACCTAATTTGAATTTTCACATTTGAGGTGCATAGCTGATCTTGGAGAGGGTTTCAAGGTTGAAGATAATATAAGTATGAGTTAAGTTGTTGAAGGAGGAAAAGATAGATGAAAGATAGATGTGTGAGATGTGAATGATGCAAAGTGCATTGTGTTAGAGTGTGAAATTGAGTTTTGTAGTGTGTGCTTTCAAGTATTAGTTTACTGGATGTAATGAGCAAAAGGTGGTTACAATTCTTCAATCAAAGTGCGAAGGTGTTGAGGTCATTGTGGTGGATTATTTGTTGCATTGAGATTCTTTTCTCTATGTAACATTCCTTCTCTATATTCTTTTCTATTTTGGCACTGGTCCTTTCTTCTTTGAGGTAGTTAGCCTTTCTTTTTTGGGGCAGTGAGCCCTTCTGGTAGTGAGTCCTATTGTATTCGGTATTGATATTACTTATATTGTGAGTTAATCCTTACCATGGTTTTTCCCTTCTTGGGTTTTCCATTTAAATTTGGTGTTCTCTTGTGTATGGTGTTGAGTTGCTTAAGTTTTTGTTGTTTTATTTTCATGCTAATTCATCATAATAGATTGTAGGGCTTAATAAATGAGTGTGGATCTAAATGTTAATAAGGGTTTTAAAGTTTTAAGGTACAACTGATTCACCCCCCTCTTATTTTTCTTATGCATTCAACAATTGATATCAAAGCAAGGTTCCTTGGAGAAAATATTAACTACTTAAGGGAGATCCAGGATGGTGAACAAGAAGGAGATCACTATACTTGACAGAATTGAGTATGCATTCTGGAAGACAAGGATAGAAGGATTTTTGGAGAATCTAGGATATGATGTCTAGAAATTAGTTCAGACTAGATACATTATGCCTGCAAATGGTTTGAGCACTAAAGTTGAACTTAAGGCCCATGAATGCAATAGTAAATCTAAGTATTCTCTCTTGAATAGTCTTATAAGCTCTGAATTAGTGAAAGTTATTGGTGCAGTCATGGTAGGAGAGTTAAAAAAGGAACAGTCCAAACGTACAACAATGAGTCAACATAGCAGAAACAACAAAAAAATTTGATGCACGGACATAAAGCTTCCTTAATATAGAATGCTTACATGCAACATTTTCCACAAAGGGAAATATCCAAGTGCACAGGCCATTCCTTAAAGTCTTACAAACATATTCTGGCCTAATCGGCCTTATTACATGCCCCTAAAGGGTTATTATGAAAATGGATCCCAACTTGGTGATGATCTTTCAACTATTTCTAACTAACTGACTGATGACTACCAATGAATACAATGCTTATAAATAGGTTTCTCGAGATCCAAAATAGATCTGTTTCGGCCACAAGGTTTATTAACTCAGGGAGTGCCCAAATATGTATGTCAGCCTCAAATGCTCTACAAAGAAATAATCAATGATAAATTTTGATTGGTAAGCACAAAGATGATGTGATCAATGTGTAAGTGAAATAGTCGGCTCCATGAGCTGAGAACAATGATGAAGAAAAATCCAAAAATGAACTAGTGAACTGCTACTGAATGTAATACAAGAAATAACTATTTTTGGTTGATACATGATTGCTTTACAACTAGGGATGCTCCTGCATTAGACACCTGAGGTTGAAAGAAAAGTGATTCCCTCACTTTCCAGGGCTAAGATAAAAACCAAGACGGTCCACCTGAGCTTGAGAAATCCATGATGAATCCTCCATTGGTCTGCCTTTCCACTTCATAAGATATTTTGTGTATTGCTTGTTCCTTGTACTTCTTCTGATTATGGTATCCAAAATCTGCTCAATCCCCTCCAGTTCCTAATGTGATAGATGCTACTTCAATCTAATTTCTTATTGCTGCCACTTGATTCTCCTTTATGAAATATATATATATATATATATATATATATATATATATATATATATATATATATATAATATATATATATATATATATATCTGCCACATTTAAAATAGGTGATATGCCCAATGTCTTCAGTAACTGCACTTCATACATATTTCCAAAATCAAACTTCCTTAGAATCTTACATGGTCCAAACTTCCTCATCTTCAACTTATTGTAAGTACCAATTGGGAATCTCTCTTTCCTCAAATATACCATTACTATATCTCCAACAAAAAAATCCTTGTCTCTGGTGTTTATCTGCCTTCTCCTTATATTTATTGTTCATGTCTTCCAAATGCTTCCAAACTTGATTATGCAGTTTCTTCATGAAATATACAAACTCTTCCGCCTCTACACTCTTTTTATTTTCCATACTAATGTCTCTTAACTCTACAACACCTCTAGGATTTAATTTGGCAACAATATGAAATGGTGTCTTCCTCGTACTTCGATTCACTTAATTATTGTATGCAAATTCTGCTTGTGGTAAACTATATCCCAACTTCCTGCCTTGTCTCCAACTAAACATCTCAACAAGTTACCCAAACTTCTATTCACTACCTTTGTTTTCCCATTTGTCTATGGGTGATATGCTGAACTGAACTTCAAATTGATTTTCATCTTCTTCCACAATGTCTTCCAAAAGTATCCAATGAGTTTGGTATCTCTATCCAAAACAATGCTCTTAGGTAGTCCATGCAATCTCACAATCTCCTTGAAAAATAAATCAACAACATATACAACATCATTAGTCTTCTTACAGGGAACAAAATGTGTCCACTAGTACCATGATAGAATCATAACCCCTCTACCTTCTAGGTAATCCCAATATGAAATCCATTCTCAAATATTCCCAAGGTCTTTTTGGTATTGTTAACGATTTGTACAATCAAGTATTTTGACTACTCCCTTTTGCAACTTGACAAATTTTGCACTTTTGAACATACTTCCTTACATCCTTATATATTTGTGGCAAAAAATAATGTTCACTCACCAAAGCTACTATTTTTTCCACTCCAAAATGTCCCTCTAATCCTCCACTATGTTTCTCTTTGATCAGATTCTCCCTCATTGAACCCTCGAAATACACAACCGATTTCTCATGAATAATATACCTTCTTGAATGAAATAATCCAACCATTGGCTCCGGTCCATCACTATTGGTTCTTTACATGCTTTCCATGCTTCGCCAAAATTTTCATCACCTTCATACATATGCTTCAATTCATCAAATCCCAATACTTCTACTCTCATCTCTATAAGAAAATTCCTCCTTCTACTGAACACATACACAACTTTGTTTGACTTGCCACTCCTATGCTTCAACACAAATGTTTAACTCTACAAGAATTCAACCCATCTCATATGTCTCTGATTCAAATTCCCTTAATTGTTCAAATACTATAAATCTTGGTGATCTGTATACAACACAAATTCTTTAGGAAACAAGTAATGTCTCCACTTCTTCAAGGTTTGAAATATGGCATAAAATTCTTGATCATAAACTGAGTATCTTCTTCTAGCATCATTCAAATTCTCACTAAGATAGGCTATAGGTCTTCCTTCTTGACTTAACACTTCTCCAATTGCATTTCCACTTGCATCAGAATCTACTTGAAATACTTTGTCAAAATTTGGTAATGCTAACATTGGTTGTTTTGTCAACTTTTGCTTCAACAACTCAAAACTCTCATGCACTCTAGATGTCCACTTGAAATTATTCTTGTCTCCTCTCATTGTCTCTATCATGGGGTTATAGATGCTACTGAAATTTCTAATAAAATTCTGGTATAAACTCGCTAGTCCATGGAATGATCTTACTTCTCCAATATTTATTGGTGTAGGCCAATAGAAAATGAATTTCACTTTCTCTGGATACATCTTGAATCCTTCAACATAAATAACAAATCCCAAATATTACCAATTCTATCTTCATGAAACTACACTTCTTGACATTAATCAACAACTTCTCTTCCCTCAACCTCTGCAATACTTTCCTGATGTGCAACAAGTATTATTGTATGGTTTTACTGAAAATCAGAATATCATCCAAGTAAACAATGAAAAAATTTCCCAGGAATTTCTTCAATACTTCATTCACCAATCTCATGAAAGTGCTTGGTGCATTTGTCAATCCAAAAGGCATCACTAACCACTCATACAATCCTTCATTTGTCTTGAATGCAATCTTCCATTCATCTCCTTCTTTGATTCTGATATGATGGTATCCACTCTTTAGGTCAATCTTTGTAAAATACTTTGCTCCACTCAAACAGACCATGATATCATCCATCCTTGGAAATTTAAATCTATACTTGACAGTGATCCTATTAATTGCTTTTGAATCGATACACATTCTCCATTCTCCATCTTTATTAGGTGCAAGTACAATAGGTACCACACATGGGCTCAAACTTTCTCTAATCAATCCTTTTCTCAATAGTTCTTGTATCTGCTGGTTCAACTCTACATTCTCTATTAGTGTCATTCTATGTGATTTTTTATTTGGTAAACTTGCTCCCAGTATTAGATCTATTTGATGGCTGATACTCTAGACCTCTAGTAAACCATCTGGTACATTGTCTGAAATGATGTCTGCATACTTGGTCAACAATTCTGCAACTTCTTTACATTCTCCATCGGGATTCTCTATCTTCGAACCATTTATTTTCTTTGGAATCAATTCAAAACATGTGTTCTCATGCCTTAGTCCATCAAGAAATTTCCTTCCATCTACCAAACATAGTCTGGTAGTGCCACAAAATTCGGTCTTCTCCTCTTCCTCCAATGGTATCAACTTGATTCTTCTTCCATTTGATGTCACTGTGTAAGTATTTATTCTTCCATCATGAATTGCTTGATTATCATATTACCATGGTCTTCCTAATAGTAAATGACATGCATCCATAGGCATAATATCACACAATACTTCATCCCTATATGATTCGATATGAAATTTCACCAAACATTATTCATTCACCAATATCTTATGATCATCTTGAATCCATGCTATCCTATAAGGGTTTGGGTGTTTCGATCTCTTCAAATTCAACTTCATTACCATCTCCTTTGAAACTAGATTATCAGTGCTACCACTATCAATGATAACTTTACATACCTTTCCTTCGGACTTACATATGGTTCTAAATAAACTTTTCCTCTGTGATGGTTCCTCTATTACTTCTTCATGCATCAAAGCTCTTCTCATTACCAATGATTCGCCTTTTTTTGGTTTTCCACATAAATTAGGTGATCCAACATTTTCTTCCTCTACATAAGTTGTTCTTCCGGTATGCTTAGATTTCTTTCTGGTACTTCCTTGATGACACTCAAATGTTCTATGTCCTCCTCCACACTTGAAATAGGTTCCTCAGAATGGTCTTCTCTCATATCCTCTTTCATCTTTTCAAAATCCATCGTTACGATAATAATTATGGCCTCCTCTGTTACTAGGGTAGAAATTATAGTCTTCTCTTCCTTTTTGGTACAGTTTGATATCCTTTTCTTCACTCTGGTAGGGCTTTGAATCTTTGTTCACCTCCACATATGGTCTTCTTTCTCCAGTCTGGTTTCCATTCTTCTGAAATCTTCCTCTTGCACTTTTTTCTTTGTTCAAACTTCTTGTTTAGCTTCTCTTCTACTTTCAATACAAATTGATATGCTTCTTCAATGGACTTCATCTTGACTAGACTCAATTCTTCTTGGATGTTTATCTTCAGTCCATTGATATATCTCACAATATTTTCTTTGCTAGCTTCAATATGACCGGTTCTGATTACTAGCTTGTAGAATTCCTTAGTATACTCCTTCATAGATCTTTCTTTTTGGTCTTAGGTTCTACAATCTCTTCAATAATTCAAGTTCATAATCTACTGGTATGAATTGATTCTTCAATTTGGTCACCATTCTATCCCATTTGATGATTCTTTCTTTTCCTCTTCTATTTCGGTCCAATTGAACTTCTTTCCTCCATAATGCAGCATGACCTTTCAATTTTTTTTTCACAAATCTGACTCTTTCTGGATCTTCAATTTCCTCCTATTCGAAGTATTCCTCCATTTCATTTATCTAGTCAATCAACTCTTTTGGATTCAAATTTCTTGTGTAATTTTGGATTTCAACTCTAGGTCACTTATAAATTTTTGAAATCGCTTTCAATATCTTTACTTGATCCGATTCTTCTTCTTCATCATCTAGGGTTTCTGCAATTTGATTCAAATGTTCTGCTTCATCATCACTTTCATCATTTTGCCTAGGGTTTAAACCTCTCCTTCGGTCTTCTTCAACTGCATCTAACCTTATTCACATTCCGTGCATTATCTTTAAAATTTTATGCATTTTTCTGGCAACATTTACCATAGTAGGCACTCTCCTTGCTGACATATCTCCCCTCGAAATTGGTGCAACTGCCTCAATTTGGCAATATGGCTACAAAGGTTTCAACTACCTCACAATCAATGATCAGTTGAAAACAGGTGCAATATGCCTCTGATCGGTGATTTGTTCACCTTAGGGAATGCCTTCATGAATCGAAACTCGCTCTTATACCAGTTGGTGCAGTCATGAGGTTTCCAGAAGGAATAGTCCAGATCCTGCAACAATGAGTCAACATAGCGGAAACAAGACATAAAATTGATGTGCGAACACAAATCTTCCTTAATATAGAATGCTTACATGCAACACTGGCCACAAAGGAAAATATCTAGGCACACAGGCTATGCCTTAAAGGCTTACAAACATATTCTAGCCTAATCGACCTTATTACATGCCCCTGAAGGGTTATTGTGAAAATGAATCTCAATCTAGTGATGATCTTTCAACTATTTCTAACTAACTGACTGATGACTACCAACAACTACAATACTTATAAATAGGTTTCTCGAGCTCCAACATAGGTCCGCATCATCCACAAGGTTGATTAACTTGGGGAATGCCCAAATATGTATGTCGACATCAAATGCTTCACAAAGAAATAATAAACTGTAACTTCCGATTGACAAGTGCAGAGATGATGTGGTCAATGTGTAATTGCAATAGTCAACTCCACGAGCTGAGAGCAATGATGAGGCAAAATCTGAAAATGAACTAGTGAACTAGTACTAAATGCAATGCAAGAAAGAACTATTTTTGGTTGATACAGGATTGCTTTACAACCAGGGATGCTCCTGCATTAGTTATGGATTTGAAAATTGTTAAAGAAATTTGGGATAAGTTGGAAAGTATTTATGAAGGAAATGATATGGTCAAACGACCTAAGATGAAAAATTTGAAAACCACATTTGATAACTTGTGGATGTCTGAAGACGAAAAAATTACAAGCAATATGTAGAGGGTAGATGAAGTGGTGAGCTCCATCAGAGGTCTTGGAAAAAAATTCAAAGAACCAAAAGTGGTAAATAAAATTCTTAGAACCCTTAAAAAAGCTTACACTTATAAAGTTGTTGCTATTGAGGAATCTCAAAATCTAGATCAGTATTCTAGAGATCAATTCTATGGCTCTTTAACTGCATTTAAAATGAGAGAGTTTGGTACTAACAATGGTGCAAAAGTCGAGACTACTTTCAAGGCTACAAAAATAGAGAAGACTGGAGAATGAGATCAGGAAGATATTGATGATGTGGAGGCTAACTTTGTGAGAAGGATGAAAAGAGGTACTGGTAAGTACATATGTAAATCACCTTTCAAATGTTTTAGTTGTGGAAAGATAAGCCACTATGCTTCAAGATGTCCAAACAAGGAGAATACATGTAAGATGATCAGGAAAAGCTATTTTGTTAGAGAAGATTCAAGTAATTCTAATGATGAATCTAATTATGGAGATGATGATGATGAATTCTTGTTCATGGATTTAAAAGATGAATATGTTTTTGCTAACTCTAAAAGATGTGTGAAGGAATGCCCTTCGAAGAGAAAGGATAAGATTAAAGGTAATTTGGTATCTTCTTTTCATGTTAGACATGATAAGAAATATTGGATCATTGACAGTGGTTGCTCTAAGCATATGACCAAAGACAAAAGTAATTTTTTTAAAGTTGAAAAGTATGTGGAGGACTTGTTAGATTTGGAGATGATTTAGGTGCTAAGATATTTGGAATAGGTTCAATCAATTTTGATGGCAAGCATATTAATAAAGATGTTTACTATGTTAAAGGTTTAAGGCATAACCTCTTGAGTGTTGGAAAAATGTGTGGACAAATGTGTAGCAAAAGATACAATCTTGTGTTTCAAGATGATGGATGTGAGATCAGAAAAGGGTCCGAAACTATGATTGTTGCTGGAAGGACATATGGAAATGTTTATCAACTTAAGGGTGTGGATGGTCATTGTTTTATGAAAAATTAATGAAAGTTGGTTATGACATAGGAGGATGTGTCACATTAGTTTTGATAATTTGGTAAGAATCAGTTCAGTTCAAGTAGTGAGATATCTTCCAAAGATTACATATTAATGTTGTCTGCAAGGAGTGTCAGATTGGAAACCAAACAAGAATAAATTTTAAAGGAAAAGAACAATCTTATACTAGATTACTAGAATTGGTACATACATACCTTTGTGGTCCTACAAGAATAAGAATTATTCAAGGTGAAAAACTGCATTTCAGGCTTTTTATTGATGATTATTCAAGAATGACATGGGTTACTTTTCTTAAAGAAAAATTTGAAGCCCTAAAGCATTTAAAGTTATGGTTGAGAATGAGATGGATACAAAGATAAAATTATTAAGGTATTAAAGAGGTGGAGAGTTCACCTCGAATGAATTCAACATGTTTTGTGAGAATCATGGCATAAAGAGGCACTTGTTTGCCCTATGACTCCTCAACAAAATCAAGTGGTTGAAAGGAAAAATAGACCTGTTCAAGAAGCTGTAAGAACTATGATGAAAAAAGAAAACCTATTGGAAGTCTATTGGAGAGAAGCAATTCATACTATTGTTTACATATTAATATACTTAACAAAGCTCAAGCAAAAGCAAACAACACAAAGATTCCCTATGAGTTTTGGTATGGAAGGATACCCACTGTTAAATACTTCATAGTGTTTGGAAGAAAATGTTATATTAGAAGAGATGAAGAAAATTTGGGAAAGTTTGATACAAGGTTTGATGAAGGAATCTTTCCTGGATATTCTACTAAAAGCAAAGCCTATAGGGGCTACGATAAAATATTGAAAAAGATTGTTGAGAGTGAAAGTGTCAAGGTTGATGAAGATTTTTGGAACTTAGTGGTGATAGATAGATATGAATTAGATGAGCCTAATTGAAAAGAAAAGGAGAAGACTAAGGAAAAGGAAGTATAGTTTGAAGAAGAGGAAGAAACTCTAGAAAAGACTCCTAGAATCCCTAAGCATGTGCAAAGGAATCATTCTGAAGAACAATTCATTGGAGACAAAAGCAAAGGTGTATTTACAAGAAGGAAAGATACTGAAGAAGAGGAAGTTGAACCTAAAATAGTGATTGAGGCATGCAAGGATGAACATCAAGGATAAGGTCTATGGAAGAAGAACTACTGTAGATTGAGAAAAAATAGACTTGGGAACTTGTCTGAAGACCTACAAACAAAAACATAATTAGATCTAAGTGGGTGTTCAGAAACAAATTGAATGAGAATGGAGAAGTGGTAAGAAACAAGGAAAGAATTGTGTGTAAGGGATATTCACAAGTTGAAGGAATAGATTTTGAAGAAACATTCGCCTCGATTGCAAAAATGGAAGTTATCAAAATGTTTTTAGCTTTTGCAGCACAAGGATTTCAAAGTTTATTAGATGGATGTGAATTCTACTTTCTTGAATGGAGAATTAGAAGAAGTCTACATGGAACAACCAGAAGGATTTTAGTTATCAGATAAACCTAATGTGTTCTAAAGATTGAAGAAGGCATTGTATGGATTGAAGCAAGCTCCCAGAGCTTGGTATGCAAGGTTGGATGAGTATTTGATCCAAAAAGGATTCAATAAAGGTACCACAAATAGTAATCTTTACTTTAAAGTTGGAAAAGATCAAATCTTGATTGATGACATAATTTTTGGAGGCAATGAAGCTATGTAAGAAGTTTTTAGAAGAGATGCAAATAGAGTTTGAGATGTATATGTTTGGGGAAATGAATTTCTTCCTTGGTCTACAAATCAAACAATCAAACAAAGGTATATTCATTTCACAATCAAAGTATGACAAAGAAATGTTGAAAAAGTTTGGAATGGAAGACTCCAAACCGGTATGTACTCCTATGGTTATTGGTTGCAAGCTGAGCATAATGATGAATCCCCTAAGTTTGATCAAAGCAAGTAAAAATAAATGATTGGTGGACTGCTATATCAACTACTACTAGACCAGATATCATGCATGTAGTTTTTCTTGTGGCTACATTTCAAGAAGATTCTAGAGAGTCACATGTTATAGCAGTGAAGAGGATATTCAGATACTTAAAGGGAATTATAGATCATGGATTGTGGTGTCCAAAGGATACTAATTTCACATTGAGTGCTTACACAGATGCAGATTGGGCTAGTTGTGTGGATGAAAGAAAAAGTACAAGTGGTGGTCCATTCTTTCTTGGATGTAGATTGGTATCATGGATAAGTAAGAAACAAGATTCAATTTTTTTATCTACTATAGAGGTTGAGTACATTGTAACAACATCTTGCTACACACAAGTGTTATGGATTAGACAAACATTGAAGGATATCAGAGTGATGTATGGTGAGACTATTTCTATATTTTGTGACAATACATGTAATACAAATTTCAAAGTATCCAATGATGCATTCAAGGGCAAAACATATTTCAATAAGATATCACTTTTTGAGAGAGAAGGTTGTGGAGAATGAAGTGAAGCTTGAATATGTTCCTACATAGGATCAAATTGCTGATATATTCATTAAGGCTCTTCCTAAGGATACTTTTGACTATCTCTGGGAGAAGTTAGGGGTTATTGCCCCTCCTTCTTTGAACTAGATTCATAAGGAGATGCATCAATCTTGTGGATCTCAAGATTCATTCTTTTTTTGGACATATGTTGGTGGCTACCTCTCAAGAGGAGTAGGTAGTGGCATTAATGATTGTTATAGATTTGTGTGTGCTCCTAAGGGGGAGTATTCAGAGTAGTAAAGGAAAGGTGTTACAAAGAAATTGTAAGTAGGTTGTTTGATGACAAAGGAAAAGAATAAACAATACAAATATTATGTCCTTTGCCATTGATATCAAAGGGGGAGAGAGAATCATGTGAAAAAATCATAAACACTAAGGAATAGAGAAATATATGAAAAATAATAAGTAATAAGGGGGAGAGAAATTCATGGGGAGAAATAAACAAGTAAAGAAGACAAGTTACAAAGGGGGAGAAAAGTGAAAAGGAAATTGGTATGGTACAAAGCTATTGTGTCTTTGATGTTTTTTCACATCATGTGTTACCATCAATGATAAAGGGGGTATTTTTGTAAGTATGGGAAGTTGGTGTTATCATTGATGCCAAGAAGTCTGTGTTGTCATTGATGTCTATTGAGTTTGTTGCAAGAGTGTGATTAGTTGATGCTTTGATCAGTTGCATTATGTTGTCATTAGTAAATATTCTTGTGTCAACCTCTAGTGTTGCTTTGATAAGCTTTTGTCTATGGTTGTGGAAGTACTGAAGATGATGAGGATGTGTCTTTGGTACTTGGTTTCCAAGTGCTTTTGAAAAAAATTGATAAAAAGAGGAAATAGTGTGGTGCAGTGGTGATCTGAGTGAAATAGTTGTGTTCTGGTTTTTCTCTGTATTTCTTCTAGGTCGAAGTTCTTCCTGTACGATTCAAATATGTTGGTGAGAAGTGTACAAAGGTGTTGTATTCAAGAGTTGGTGTGTTGGATCATCGTACAAAGGAAATTGTGTTCACTAGTATGTGATTGTGCATTGTAGAGGTGTTTGGGAGAAATGTTTCTTCTCTGTGTTTCACGTTTGCGATTCTAAAGGTGTTTTGATGGTGTTAGTAGTTTATCTCAATCAAGAGGATTTGAGGTTTGGTGCTTCAAAAGATGGTTTTTCAAGTAACAGTGTATAATAGAGATTTTTGAGTGTACAAATCTGTATATTCTTCAGGTGGAAGTTGTTGCGAAGGATTTTGTTGGATTTCAGGATGTTTGAAGAATATTCTAGATCATGTTCAAGTGTGTTATGTTGAAATAAAATTATTCTCACATAAATATCTAGGGTAGATACTACTATTTAATTAAATAATAGATAAATCTATTTCAGATAAAGAGAAAGAATATAAATATATATTTAATTAAATTAAAAAGTAAAATAAAAAATAAATGTTTTAAAAATAAAGATAAAAAAAATGTGATGGATTATTAATAGTTAAAATTTGATGTTAGATTTGAGATGATTAAAAATGTTTTTTTTCTTTTTGAAATTGTTTATAATTTTAGATTGAATTTGTGTTAGGGATCTTTGTGTATATTTATAGATTTTAATTTGAAGTCTGCAAATAAATTTATTTCATGTAAAATATTTATACCTACAAATAAGTATTCATCCAGGCATTTAAACCTATAATAACACACTGATGGTGTTAAGTAACGTCTTCTAGAACTCATTAAATGAAGATCTTTTCCTTATAACAAACCTTTTGATTTAACTAAAATATTCTAATAAACAATAAATGCACCATGGAATGGAATTTATTTAATACTCTATCATAATGAGGTGACTTAAAATTTGGAACTTGGAGTTTAAACAAAATGAAAAAGAATAATATACAATGACCTATTGCGAAAATAGTTTTAGAACTTATTTTCAAAGAAATACATTTATAATATACTTTTTAGTTGTAGCCCTAAATATGCTAATTTTTTACTAAGGTCATAGCTTTAATTTAATGGGCACCATTAAATCTTTTGTTGTGCCCCTAAAAATTTCCCACGCCCATATATATTGGTGTTCTTTTTATCTAGCTTTATGTGTTCTTTAATGGTGACTTGTGTTGCAAGTATGAGCAGTTGGTTGTTATCATTGATGCCAATAAGTCTGTGTTGTCATTGAAGTCTATTGAGATTATTGCAAGAGTGTGAGCAATTGATGCTTTGATTAGTTGCATTATGTTGTCATTAGTATAGCTTCTGGTGTCAACCTCTAGTGTTGCTTTGATAAGCTTCTTTCTATGGTTGTGAAAGTACTGAAGATGATGAAGATGTGTCTCTGGTACTTGGTTTCCAAGTTCTTTTGAGAAAATTTGATAAAAAAAGGAAACAATGTGGTGCAGTGGTGATATGAGTGACAGAGTTGTGTTCTGGTTTTTCTCCGCATTTTTTCTAGGTTGAAGATCTTCTTGTGCGGTTCAAATATGTTGGTGAGAAGTGTATATAAAAGTGTTGTATTCAAGAGTTGGTGTGTTGGATCATCGCACAAAGGAATTTGTGTTCAACAATATGTGACTATGCATTGTAGAGGTGTTTGGGAGAAATGTTTCTACTCTGTGTTTCTCTACAATTGTGTTTTAGGTCTTGCAATTCTGAAGGTGTGTTGATGGTGTTAGTAGTTTATATTAATCAAGAGGATTTGAGGTTTGGTGCTTCAAAAGATGGTTTTTCAAGTAATAGTGTATAGTAGATTTTTTTGAGTGTACACATCTGTACATTCTTCAGGTGGAAGTTGTTGCGAAGGAGTTTGTTGGATTTCAGGATGTTTGAAGAATATTCTAGATCATGTTCGAGCATGTTATGTGGTTTGCAAGTCATCCTTGGGTTTGAGGAAGCATGTACTTCAAAGTTTAATGATGTTTGCATGGGTAATGACTGACCTAATGTTTACACTATATGTGAAGGATAAATATTGTTTGTGGTAGCATGTGGTTGAGTAATGTTGTTGATTTGGGTCCCAATTAAGTTTTGATGTAGTCTGCATTCACTTATGTCTTCCCTAGAAGTGTTTTAGCGTCAACCTAATTTGAATTTGCACATTTGAGGTGCATAGCCAACCTTGGAGAGGGTTTCAAGGTTGAAGATGGTATAAGTATGAGTTAAGTTGTTGAAGGAGGACAAGATAGATGAAAGATAGATGTGTGAAATGTGAATGATGTGAAGTGCAGTTTGTTAGAGTGTGAAATTGAGGTGTGTAGTGAATGGTTTCAAGGGTTAGTTTATTGGATGCAATGATCAAAAGGTGGTTACAATTCTTCAATCAGACTGTGAAGGTGTTGATGTCATTATGGTGGATTCTTTGTTGCATTGAGATGATTTTCTCTATGTAACATTCCTTCTCTATCTTCTTTTCTATTATAGTAGTGAGCCTCTTGGCAATTAGCCTTTCTTCTTTGGGGCAGCGAGCCTTTCTTTTTTGGGACAGTGAGCCCTATTATATTCAATATTGATATTACTTATATTGCGAGTTAATCCTCACCATGGTTTTTCCCTTCTTGGGATTTCCAAGTAAATCTGGTGTTCTCTTGTGTATGGTGTTGAGATGCTTAAGTTTTTGTTGTTTTATTTTATGCTAATCCATCATAATAGATTGGAGGGCTTGATGAATGAGTGTTGATTTGAATGTTAATAAGGTTTTTAAAGTTTTAAGGTACAAATAATTCACCCCCTCTTAGTTGTCATGTGCATTCAAAAATTGATATCAAAGCAAGGTTAATTGGAGAAAATCTTAACCACTTAAGGTAGATTTGGGATGGCGAACAAGAAGGAGATCCCTATATTTTGACGAAATCGACTATGCATTATGGAAGACAAGGATGGAAGGATTTTTGGAGAATCGGGGATATTATGTCTAGGAATCAGTTCAAACTAGATACATTATGCCTACAATGGTCTGAAAACTAAAGTCGAACTTAAGGCCCATGAAAGCAATAGTAAAGCTAAGTATGCTTTCTTGAGTAGTCTTACAAACTTTGAATTAGTGAAAGTTATGGATTTGAAAACTGTTAAAGAAATTTGGGATAAGTTGGAAAGTATTTATGAAGGAGATGATGGTCAAACAAGCTAAGATGCAAAATTTGAAAACCACATTTGATAACTTGTGGATGTATGAAGATGAAAACATTACAAGCAGTATGCAGAGGGTAGATGAAGTGGTGAGCTCTATTAGAGGTCTTTGAGGAAAAGTCAAAGAACCAAAAGTGGTAAATAAAATTATTAGGATCCTTACAAAAGATTACAATTAAAAAGTTGTTACTATTGAGGAATGTCAAAATCTAGATCAACATTCTAGAGATCAATTCTATGGCTCTTTAACTGCATTTAAAATGAGAGAGTTTGGTACTAGCAATGGTGCAAAATTTGAGATTGCTTTTAAGGATTGAAAAATAGAGAAGACTGGAGAACCAAATTAGGAAGATATTGATGATGTGGAGGCTAAATTTGTGCAAAGGATGAGAAGAGGTATTGGTAAGTACGCATGTAAATTACCTTTCAAATGTTTTAGTTGTGGAAAGATAGGTCACTATGCTTCAAGATGTCCAAACAAGGAGAACATAGGTAAGATGATTATTAAAATAGATTCTATTAGATCTAAGATTCAAGTAATTTTGATGATGAATCTAATTAAGGAGATGATGATGATGATGATGAATTATTGTTCATGGCTTTAAAAGATGAATCTGTTTCTGCTAACTCTGAAAGATGTGTGAAGGAATGCCCTCTAGAGAGAAAGGATAAGACTAAAGGTGCTTTGGTATCTTATTTTCATGTTAGAAATGATAAGAACTATTGGATCATTGACAATGGTTTCTCTAATCATATGACCAAAGACAAAAATAAGTTTGTTAAACTTGAAAAGTATGTGGAGGACTTGTTAGATTTTGAGATGATTTAGATGCTAAGATATGTGGAATAGGTTCAATTGATTTTGATGGAAAGCATAATACTAAATATGTTTACTATGTTAAAGGTTTAAGGCATAACCTCTTGAATGTTGGAAAAATGTGTAGAAAATGACACAATCTTATGTTTTAGGATGATGGATGTGAGATCAAAAAAGGGTTTGGAACTATGATTGTTGCTGGAAGGACATATGGAAATGTTTATCAACTTAAGGCTGTTTATGGTCATTGCTTTATGAAAAATTAATGAAAGTTGGTTATGGCACAATAAGATGTGTCACATTAATTTTGATAATTTGGTAAAAATTAATTTAGTTCAAATAGTGAGAGATTTTCCAAAGATTACAAAGCCTATTAATGTTGTTTGCAAGGAGTGTTAGATTGGAAAGAAAAAAAGAAGAAATTTTAAAGGAAAAGAATAATCTTCTACCAGATTACTAGAATTGGTACATACAAACCTTTGTGGTCCTACAAGAATAAGAAGTATTCAAAGTGACTTGAGTATTTCATTCTTTTTATTGATGATTATTCAATAATGACATGGGTTACTTTTCTTAAAGAAAAATTTGAAGCCTTAAAGAATTTAAAGTTATGGTTGAGAATGAGATGGATATGAAGATCAAATTATTATGGTCTGACAGAGGTGGAGAGTTCACCTCCAATGAATTCAACATGTTTTGTGAGAATCATGGCATAAATAGGCACTTTTTTGTCCCTAGGACTCCTCAGCAAAATGGAGTGGTTGAAAGGAAAAAAGGAACTATTCAAGAAGCTACAAGAACTATGATGAAAAAATAAAATCTATTGGAAGTCTATTGGAGAGAAGAAATTCATACTGTTGTTTACGTTTTAATATACTTAACAGAGTTTAGGGAAAAACAAACAAAACAAATATTCCCTATGAGTTGTGGTATGGAAGGATACCCATTATTAAATACTTCAGAGTGTTTGGAAGAAAATTTTATATTGGAAGTGATGAAAAAAATTTAGGAAAGTTTGATACAAGGTTTGATGAAGGAATCTTACTTGGATATTCTACTAAAAGCAAATCCTACAGGTGCTACAATAAAAGATTGAGAAAGATTGTTAAGAGTGCAAGTGTTAAGGTTGATGAAGATTTTTGGAACTCAGTAGTGATAGATGGATATGAATTAGATGAGCCTAATTGCAAATAAAAAGAGAAGGCTAAGGAAAAGAAAGTGTAGTTTGAAGAAGAGGAAGAAGCTCTAGAAAAGACTCCTAGAGCCCCTAAGCATGTGCAAAGGAATCATTCTAAAGAGCAGATCATTGGAGACAAAAGAAAAGGTGTATTTACAAGAAGGAAAGCTACTGAAGAAGAGGAAGTTGAACCTAAAAAAGTGATTGAGGCATGCAAGGATGAACATTGGATAAAGTCTATGAAAAGATAACTACTATAGATTGAGAAAAAATAGACTCGGGAACTTGTCCCAAGACCTACAAACAAATTTTTTTTTGATCTAAGTGGGTGTTTAGAAAAAAATTGAATGAGAATAGAGAAGTGGTAAGAAACAAGGAAAAACTTGTGTGTAAGGGCTATTCACAAGTTAAAGGAATAGATTTCGAAGAGACATTTGCCTCGGTGGAAAAAATGGAAGCTATCGAAATGTTTTTAGCTTTTGCAACACATAAGGATTTCAAAGTTTATCAGATGGATGTGAAGTCTACTTTATTGAATGGAGAATTAGAAGAAGAAGTCTACATGGAACAACCAGAAGAATTTTAGTTATTAGATAAACTTAATATGGCCTGTAGATTGAAGAAGGAATTGTATGGATTGAAGTAAGCTCCCAGAGCTTGGTATGCAAGGTTGGATGAGTATTTGATACAAAAAGGATTCAATAAAGGTACCAAAGATAGTAATCTTTACTTTAAGGTTCGAAAAGATAAAATATTGATTGTAGTTGTGTATGTTGATGACATAATTTTTGGAGGCAATGAAGCTATGTGTAAGAAGTATGTATAAGAGATGTAGAAAGAGTTTGAGATGTATATGTTTGGGGAGATGAATTTCTTCCTTGGGATACAAATCAATCAAACAAAAAAAGGTTATTCATTTTACAATCAAAGTATGCTAGATAACTGTTGAAGGACTTTGGAATGGAAGACTTTGAACTGGTATGTACTCCTATGGTTACTTGTTGCAAGCTAAGCAAGAATGATGAATCCCCTAAGGCTAATCAGAGCAAGTATAGATCAATGATTGGTGGACTGATATATCTAACTACTATAGACCAGACTTAACACATGTAGTTTGTCTTGTGGCTAGATTTCAAGAAGATTCTAGAGAGTCACATGTTGCAGCAGTGAAGAGGATATTCAGATACTTAAAGGGAATTCTAGATCATGGCTTGTGGTATCCAAAGGATACTAATTTCAAATTGTCTACTTACATAGATGCAGATTGGGTTGGTTGTGTGGATGAAAGAAAAAGTACAAGTGGTGGTCCATTCTTTCTTGGATGTAGATTGGTATCATGGATAAGTAAGAAACAAGATTCAGTTTCTTTATCTACTATAGAGGTTGAGTACATTGCAACAACATCTTGCTACACACAAGTGTTGTGGATGAGACAAATATTGAAAGATATCAAAGTGGCGTATGATGAGCCTATTTCTATATTTTGTGACAGTACAAGTGTGATAAACATTTCAAAGAAACCAATGATGCATTCAAGTACAAAACATATTTCAATTAGATATCACTTTCTAAGAGAGAAGGTTTTGGAGAATGAAGTGAAGCCTGAATATGTTCCTACAAAGGATTAGATTGCTGATATATTCACTAAGGCTCTTTCTAAGGATACTTTTGAGTATCTTTGGGAGAAATTGGGAGTTATTGCCCCTCCTTCTTTGAACTAGATGCATAAGGAGATGCATAAGTCCAGTGGATCTCAAGATTAATTATTTTGTTTGGACTGATGTTGGTGGCTACCTCTCAGGGGGAGTAGGTAGTGGCATTATTGATTGTTACAGATTGGTGTGTGTATACATCTAAAAATGGTCATTGTAAAACCTATTAATAGTCTAAAGTCATCTACATATAAATAAATTTAATTATTTATTTATATTGTTCATTTATTTAATTCTTCTAGCTTAATTAAATAAATAAGTTCATTTAATTATTATTATCTTCCTCTTAATTAAATTAAATAAATTTCATAATTTATTTATATTAATTATCATATTATTCTAAGTTTGAATTTTTATTCAAATAATGGAATATTCTTCTAACTCATCCTTTATTTATAATTAAATATCATAAATATTTAATTTAACACTTTTTCCCTCACCTCTCACATAATTAAATATTGTAAATATTTAATTACACACACCTTTTTCATCTCTCACATAATTAAATATTAATTATTTAATTATGAAAAACTTCTAAAATCCATGTCACATGTAATTAAATAAATTTATTTATTTAATTAGGAATTTATCCTCAACTTTCAACCAACTTTCATAAATGAAATGACAAATGGCAATTTGTCTCCATCTTTGAATGAGGATGGTTTTGTGGGTTGAAAATATTCTCCATTATTCTCTCAACCTTCCACCTTTCTCTCAACTTCTAGAATATCTCACCGTTCATCTTGACATGTTCGAATTTGACCGTTGATCTTTGCCAACTAGATTTTTGCGTTCAAAAATCTATAAATACAACCCTTTGGAGAGTAGATTTCATCCTAGATTTTGTGAATTCAGCACAGTTACTATAGTTGCATTCAAATCAGCATTTTAAGCATAGCATTTCAAGTTCATAGCATTTTAGTTTCATATCACAGCTTAAATCATTTAGCAATGGACATGCGCATTGCATAAACTCGTTCTCTAAGTTGTCATTCTGCCAAAGCTGCTACATACACCAACTGAGAGCCAACAACTTACAAAAGATCCTTGGAGATAGAGGATGATGGAACACTTTTGAAGGAGCTGTTGTTTATAGTTTGTTTACTATTAATTAGTTTCCTTTGATTTAATGTTTCTTTGGTGTGTTAGTTTAACTTATTAATTGTTCCACATATTCTCACACACATTTTTGGCACCCATTGTGGGGCCTTGCCCCATTTTAAATCTTCTTATTGCATACTTTCTGACAGGTGACAAACTGGAGCTATGGTTTAACGCATACGAGCCACAGTTTAGCACATACAAGCTGCGGTTTAACGCATACGAGGAGTGTTTTAGCGCATTGACGAACTATTTAAGTGCATTTTATATTTGCTTTAGTGCATTTACTAATTGTTTTAGCGCATCCCTATTTTTTTTTTTAGCGCATTCGTTAACTATTTTAGTGCATTTACGAGTTCTTTTAGCGCATATAGGGAGTGTAAAAATAAATCCCGATTCCGACTCCATCTGTAGACAAAGATTTTTTCTTTTTCTGCCTTAAGTAAGAGTGAAGCAATCCTAGGATAGACACTTAAATCTAGAATTAATCAATCCTAGGATAGTCACCAAACATTATTTTATCTTGGTTAAAATGAAGCCAATGCTTGTTGTGAAGCAACATCTTCACTTAGTGTAGAAAATTGTCATTTAGATTTAAAACTGAATCATTTGTTTTCTGTGATTTTTGGGTAATAGGTTTATGCTCTCCTCTTTACTGGGTGACCAAAACACCAAACTTACCTTTTTCATTTCTTGCATTTCATGTTTTATTAAATCTTGTAGAAGGCCTGCTGTAGTGGGAAAACGTACTCACCCTACAGGAACGACCTAAGTGGGAACAACCAAAGCCAAGTTTTCCAACCCACTCTAATCAAAAGTGAATGTTGGGGAATCCAATATTCAACGGAAGTGAGCAAGATAACCATCCCCAAAATCTTTGTTCTAAAGATTGGGAGGTCTCTCGGGGGAGTTTATCTATTGTCGCACCGAATGGATACCTTTACTACAAACCATAGTGTAGAAAGCCAACCGTGTCAGTATCCAAACATCATAATAATCATAGTGCAAGGGGAGGGAAGAATCTGCCCCCAAGACACTCACCATATAATTGTCACATATTGTTTGCTCAAGGGATCGAGAAATCTAACCTTGAGTACGCACCTAGAAAAGACAAAAACACGGGCGCCCTCTAGGGGATGACACGACTGTGTGAGTCGACACAATTTTAAGATGTGGGATGTGGTTGCTATGATGAATTTTTTGAAAAATAAGAGTGAGTCTGTCTGAAGTAATTATTTTGTTCAATACCCGTGAAAATCTTAAGAACATACACTCTTTGTTTAGATTTTTAATATTTGCAAAGCAACTGTTTTCTACTATATGCCATGTTTTTCCAACTTTAAATCTGATAAATATCATCCAAAAAAAACATCAAACTATCAAAACATGTCTATCTCAGTGCAGTAATTGGATAGTTTAGCGCATTCCTGGTCTATTTTAGCATATTTGTGCTATGTTTTAGTGCATTTGTGCTATGTTTTAGCACATTTGTGCTTTGTTTCAACACATTCATGCTCTATTTTAGTGCATCTGTGCTCTATTTCAACGCATTCATGCTCTGTTTTAGTGCATACCTCTAACAGTCCAATGCATAGATTGGATAGTTTAACATGTGCTAAAAATATTAGCGCACCTGTGTTATGAAACTGGGTAATTTTTTGACACCCGAAAAATCTGCCATTTAGTCTAGTCTTTTTCTATGCTCAGGGTCTGGAAGTCTGCAACTTTTGCTAAGAAATCTCTAGAGAAGAAGATTAGGAAGCAAAATAAGTCTCTCAGTTATAAGAAGCTATTGAAAAGGAGAAGGTTTTTATACCAAATTCAAAAAGTTTTGCTTGAACACATAACTTTTATTCATCGATATCACAACTTTGTTAGAGGTTTCATTGACTATTTTGCCTTAGAACCATTATCTTCACGAGATTTCTTTCAAAGAAGAGCTCTTTCTCAAAGGCATAATCACAGTCAGCTTATTCATTCCTCTTCTATTCCCAACCGAAAATTTTGTACTCTAATCATCCTAATCAAGTTCTACAATAGAGAGCTTAGGAGCATTAGGCATTTATCAAAAACCCTTATTTTTACAAAACTACGATCAAACCTCACAAAGTGCAACATCATATTTATTTTTGGTTTTTGGTTTAATTCCCACAACAGGATAATCATCCTTTCAACTAGGGAATCATGAGCTAAAGATTAGAAATTTCACAACTCATATCAATAGAATCTTCATTCTATTCTGACTTGGATATCCATTAAAATTGCATTATTTCATCTTTTGATCAAGGTTAGTAGAAATTGGGTAAAAGCTTATGCTTGTTGTCACAAGATCTCGAAAGCACATAGAAGGAGATGAAAGGGAAAGTACATTAAGCAACATGGGTGATAAAAGCAATAGTGGTGATAAAGAAGAAAATCCTTTTCACAAACTTCGCACTGGGAATAATCCGAATAATGATGAGATAACAGAAGAATGCTTCAAGAAGCAAAACATGATCCTCAATTCCATACTCTCATGGATAGAGTTTTGGAACGAAACAAAGAAAGATATTTTCTTTCATTGGCCAATCAAGGAGCTAAGTTACTTGCCAATTTTGACACGAAACGGATTAGAGAGGATCCTGAGGCCCCCCTTAATGACTTTAGTGCTCTTACTCAACAAATAAGAGAATTACAAGGGGAAATAAAAGAAATACAAGGGGGTACAACAAAGAAATATTTTTTGGAGGATATTTGCCCATATCCATTTGAAATGAGTCTTAGCATGATTCCTTTTCCAAAACATTGCGAGATCCCAAAGTTTGATAGGTGTAATGGGAAAACGGATCCCATTGATCATGTGAGGGATTTTTGAAATATGAGCTTAGAATTCGCTCATGAAGATACCTACCTAAGGTGATTGTTTCAACAAAGTCTGGGTGGACAATACATGGAGTGGCTTTTCCAAGATCACTCCCCCCATCAAAACATTTGAGGAGTTAATAAATAAGTTCATATCGCAGTAATCCTACAATATACAACACCACATAATCATGCTTGATTTATGTAAAGTAAAACAAAAGATTGGGGAATCCTTCACCATATTTTTACAAAGGTGGAGGAGGTTGTTTGCAAGATATTCCCGTCTTGTTCCCGAAAAGGAAAAGATGGAAATCTTTATCGACAGTGTGAATCAAGAGATGAGTTATACGCTAAATCTTCATTATCCTCAATCATTTGAAAAATTGATTGAAAATGCAATTACCATTGAAGGTTCCTTGGTAAAGCATGGAGTTTTAAAGCTCGATAAAGAAAGTCCAAATTCGTACAACAAAAACAACAATAGCAACAATAACAACAAGTCACGATTTTGGACTCAAAATAAAAATGTTGTGAATGATGGGGTGGTAGATGATAACAACGTGAATGTGAAGCCTACCGTTCTTAATGTATTAGGTGTCCAACGCACCAATAATGCTATAAATTCTAGTAACCAAAGCAATAATTCCAACTAAGGAAATGTGACCAATAATTACGGTAATAATCAAAATGCAAATGCGTGCACATCTCAATTTTTTTCTAATCGATAAATTTTTACTCCCTTGGGCCAGTCTTTGGAATCAATTTTTAAAGAACTATTGAATCAAAATGTTATCACATTGCCACCACAAAGATATTACGAGCCTCGAGTTAAACCAGAATGACTCACACTTTTGTGATTATCATAGATGCAAAGGTCACAAGATAAGTAATTGCCAAGGGTTAAAGAATCTCGTTTAGGATTTGATTGATAACTGTATCATAATGGTTGAGGGACATAATGCCAATGATGATCATCAAACATTCAAGGATCCTCTCCCCAATTATCAAAAAGGGGAATCTTTGAGTGAAAAATGCAAGAATATGAATCATGTCTACGACACCATCATCAATCATATTTATATCGACGATAAGGAAGTCAATGCTATCAGGATCAAGGGAAAGAAAGAATATCGAGAGGTTAATGCTACAACAAGGGGACAAGCCAAGATCATTGTAAAAGGAAGTTCATCTAAGTCAACAATTCCCCCTCCAAGTCAGTACAATTTGGTTGATCAACTGCAGAAAACATCGGCCCAAATTTCTATCTTGGAGCTACTCAAAACATCACTAGCACATAAGGACATTCTGAAAAAGGCACTCATTGACACAATTGTGTCTCCTGATTTGGATATCAATGAATTTCAAGCCATGGTGGAACACTTGTCCTCATCCACATGTTTATCCTTTGCTGAAAAGGATGACTCCTCCATGACCCATCCCCATAATTCATCACTTTATCTAGAGGTCGTGGTTCATAAAGCCCGAATCAGACGTGTTTTAATAGATGGGGGAGCCGGATTAAACATTTGTACTATAAAATTGCTCCTTGCTTAGGGATACAGAGGAATCCATAGATCCACAAAGGAAAATTACAATCAAAGCATACGATGATGAGGAAAGAGCTTCCAAAGGCCTCATCATGCTACCAATTAGAGTGGGACCTATTGTGAAGAATGCCTTTTGCCAGGTTTTAGATTGGGATTTATCCTATAACATACTCTTGGGTCATCCATGGATCCATGACATGGAAGAAATTTCGTCTACTTATCATCAATGTTTAAAGTTTCCATATGACGGACAAGAAGTAACAATACTAGTAGACCATATTGGTACTCAGACTTGTTCTAACCTTAGAACAACTCAGGATACATTTGTCCCACATAATAGAGAGGCTTTGGCAATTTCTACTTCTAAACACAGTGAACAAGTAGGGGAAATGATAAATAATTTTGGCACCAAGCTAAAATTAAAAGATAATGGGGTGGGAGAATATTCTTTATGTCTCTCTAATCTACCCGTGTCCCCAAGATCCCATGGTCAACCGTCAACATCCATACAACAAGCTACAACAGATTCAACATCATGCACACAAGCTTCGGTTCCCATCACCAAGTTTGATGGAAGATTTATCAAGGCAGATACTCAAGAAAATGAAATAGAAGATAGGGCTATCCTTGATTGGATCTATAAAGATGAAGACGAATCGGTCCAACATGTCAAGTTACCCATTGAGAAATATGGAAAGGGTTATACAATAATGCAACAAATGGGTTATGAAGGAAATGGCCCTATAGGCAAGAGAAATGAAGGTATTGTTGAACCTATCCGACTAAAATAAATGCACCCTAGAGATAAAATTGGGTTAGGATATGGTGAGGATGCAAAGGAAGAAATAGTACAAAGAGAATGCAATGAGGAGTTAGGTGAAACAATTCTTAGAATACAAGAAAAAAATTCTGATGTTGACTCCAATGAATATGAATGGGACACCATTTTTTATGATAAATTTTTGAGGGATAAATAGGTGGATATTGTACAAAAATGTACACCCACACTTACACAAGGGGAAAGCTCAAGGCCTCCACTTGATTTACGTGCTAGAAAGCGATCATGACTCAAGTGATGATGTTTCGATTCAAAATGATACAGATAATTGATAGGAGGATACCATCATAGATCTTCCCCATAGTGAAAACGATAACAGTATCATGAACTTAACCATTGGTGACCTTAACCAACTTGATGATCCATATACCTTAGTCCATCCTGAACTCATTGATTGGGAAAAAATTGCACCAATTGATATCCCAACTTTTCCCGATGAAAAAAACCATTGTAAATTTCCTTTGTTCATCCAACTCGAAAAAAGGTTCCATCAGCAAATCACAAGATCAAAGTTTCAGATAGGAAAGTGCCAAGTTTCTCAGCTACAAAATTAACAATATAAAAGAAGGATCTAATGGTGAAAAACTAACAAAGGTAGTATTAGATCATGAAAAGAGAAAAATAAAGAGCGTATTTGATAGTAAAAACCTTTCAAAGGCACTAAAGGATGGTAAAATTGAAACTCTTCCCGAGCACTATCAGGAAAGGTCTTCTATTTTGATAGAACCAACAAAGGCACTCAATATAGGTACTATGGAACAAACCAAAGTCTTGCAACTTGTTGCATCCCTGACAAAAGAGGAAATCCCAAGATTCATAGAATTTCTCGGGAATAACCAAATCAATTTTGCATGGTCATACACAGATATGCCTGGATTAGATCCAAATCTCATCATGCATCATTTATCCATCAAGCAAGGGGCAAAATCTGTGAAGCAGAAACTAAGAAAAATGCACCCACATGTTGCATTGCTGGTCAAAGAGGAGTTAAAAAAACTGTTAGATGTAGGATTCATTCGGTCTATAGACTATGTTGAATGGATCTCCAATATTGTACCTATATCAAAGCCAGATGGACGAATCAAAATTTGTATAGATTTCAGGGATTTAAAAAAACATGCCCAAAAGATGATTTCCCTCTGCCAAACATAGATATGATTGTTGATTTAACTACTGGACATGCTATGTATTCATTAATGGATGGATTTTATGGATATAACCAGATAAATATTGCGCTTGAAGATCAAGATAAAACAATGTTCGCATGTCCTTGGGGTACATATTGTTGGAATGTAATGCTGTTTGGACTAAAAAATGCAGGAGCTACATACCAATGGGCAATGACTACAATTTTTCATGACATGATGCACACATTCATGGAGGATTATGTAGATGATATCTTAGCCAAATCAAACACAAGGGAAGGACATTTAGCTATTTTATCTAAAACAATTGTCAGAATGGAAAAATTTAAAGTCAGACTTAATCCTAAGAAATGCGTCTTTGGGGTGAAATCTGGAAAATTGCTAGGTTATATTTTGTCAGAAATGGGAAATGAGGTGGATCCAGCTAAGGTACAAGCAATCCTCAATATGCCACCACCAAGGAACATTAGTCAACTATGCTCATTACAAGGACGTTTGCAATCCATCAAGAGATTCATTGCACAACTTGCAGATAAGAGTTTACCATTCACTCATCTCTTACATAAGAATGTTCCATTTAAATGGGAAGACAAGTGTGAAGCGACATTTGATTAGATAAAGCATTATCTAATGATTCCACCAGTGCAAGGTGAACTGCTCATAATGTATATTTTTTCCACGAAAGTGTCATTGGGATAATTATTGGCACAGGAAGACAAAATAGGAATGGAGTGAGCAATATATTACATCAGTAAAACATTGGCAAGCCATGAGCTAAATTATAGTTTCATTGAAAAATATTGTTTGGCAGTAGTGTTTACTTCTCAACAGTTACGACACTATATGCTAGCTCATACAATAAAACTTGTGGCTATGATTGATCCTTTAAAATATCTTCTAAGGCAACCCTAACTGGTAGATTGGCTAAATGGGTCATGATCCTAAGTGAGTTTGGCATTCATTATGTGGATCGAAAGGCCATCAAAGGGCAGGTCATAGCAGATCAGTTGGCAGAGGCACCAATGCAAGCATAACATCCAATACATATTGATTTTCTTGACGTTGATGTTTTCACGACAACCACTAAATAGTCATGGGCACTTTATTTTGATGGCTCCTACACTCAACATGGCTCGGGGGCAGGTATTCTTCTTATCACACCTCAAGGAAATACAATTCCAAAATCTTATCGGCTGATGTTTCCTTGTACAAATAACATAGCTGAGTATGAAGCATTGTTGATTGGAATGAGAATTGCATTAGATTGGAGAATCATAAAACTGCAAGTTTTTGGTGATTCACAACTTGTCATAAATCAGATAAATGATGAATATCAAACTAAAGATGACGAGTTAATGCCTTATAAAAATATGGTGGATGATTTCAAGAAATACTTCGTTGATATCAAGTTCACACAAATTCCATGTACTGATAATAAAGTTGCGGATGCCATGGCTACAATTGCATCACTACTCCAGTTATCAGAGAACCAAGCACGATACGATTTCTTGGTGGAACAATTGTTTTCTCCTGCCTATGATAATCCGAAAATCCAAATCATTTGTCACCTAACTAGTTTTGATTCTCCCTTGTATGGCTAAATCTATGCTTATCTAAAAGATACCATTTTTCCCCTAGATTTGTCTAGGAATCAGAAAAGGAATTTCATACACCAATCTTCTTGTTACAACCTAATTGATGACATCTTGCATCGACGTGGTCTGGATGGTATCCTCCTTCGATGTATCAAACACGATGAATCAGAAAAGGCTTTACAAGAGGTTCATGGTGGTATTTGTAGGACTCATTTAAGTGGACTAACCTTGACAAAGAAAATTGTTAGAATGGGTTTTAATTGGAGGACCATGGAAAAAGAATCATTCATCTTTGTAAAAAAATGTTTAAAATGTCAGATTCATTAGAATCTCATTCATGCTCTTGCTCAATAATTGCAACCCTTCACCACAACATGGCCTTTCGCTAAGTGGGGATTGGATCTAGTTGGTAAGATACCCCCATCATCATCAAATGGACACAAGTTCATTATAACAACCATTAAGTACTTTACTAAGTGGATTGAGGTTGTTCCTTTAACAATTGTTACCAGTAAACAAATTTTATCCTTCATTTTGAACTATATCATATGTTGGTATGGCATTCCCAACTCTATTATCACAGATAATGGAAGACCTTTTAAAAATCAAGATGTTGATGAACTATGTGAAAGATTTCACATCCAACACAGGTTATCTACGCCTTATTATCCACAGGGAAATGGCCAAGTAGAGGCTTCAAACAAAACAATTCTGAAGATTCTAAAGAAAATAGTAAATGACGTTGGCCGTGATTGGCATGCCCAATTAAACCCATCTTTGTGGGAATACAAAACCAACATTCGCACGCCAACAGGTGCTACCCCATATGCTTTGGTTTATGGAGCAGAAGCCATTTTTACATTGGAAGTTGAGATTCCCTTGCTTCGGGTATCATTGAAGGGGCTCATAAATTATGAGGATTACAGAGTATCAAGATTGCAAGAGTTGGAACTACTTGACGAGCGGCAACAAAGTGCAGTTAATCATTTAAAGGGGTATCAACAAGTTATGTTCCGCAATTACAATCACAGAGTCAAACCACGAGCTTTTCAAGTGGGTGATTTGGTTCTCAAAGAAAACCCTCATAATCAACAAGAGTGGGAAAAGAAAGGCAAGTTCAAACCCAATTGGTTGGGTCCATTCGTCATCATTGCAACATATGGATCGGGGGCATATCAATTATCAATGCCAGAAGGGGACCTGTTTGAACACCGACCAATAGCATCCACTTGAAGAATTTTTATGCTTGAAAAATGTCAAAAACAGTATAAAGAGTCCCGGAAAAATATCAAAAACAGTATAAAAAGTCATGAAAAAATTCATAAAAAATTGGAAAATGTCCTCAAGAAAATTGTCATCAGGGTGAAAACCTGGCAAACAGGCATCCTTTTGACATACAAAAAAATCAAAAAGAGAGAAAAATATAAAATAAAAATAAAAAAAATAAAAAAAGAGAGAAATACAAAAAAAAATCAAATAAAGAAATCATCATAAAATCAAAAAAAGTGCAATAAAAACAAATGGTGAAAACCTGAAAAATAGACACTATTTGTGATTTGGTTGGCTCTCCCATCTATTAGGATACATTCTGCATTATTCATATCCATTTTTTATTGGTATCACATGCATGCCTAGCCATCATATCTGCATCATGCGCCCAACATTTCCTTGAAACAACAAGGATCTCATCATGGCTTGATGATTAGTGTTATCCTTAGCATTAGGTTGTGTCCTATTCGGAGTCAAAGTACAAATTCATTGGGGGATGCCAGATTTTGAACCTTTTTGGCAGACAAACGACAAGATGTGTCAAGTATCGGAATATCGGAACAACAAACAAAATGTCCAATTAGACTGGGTCAAAACAGCTGTTAGACAAGCAACTTAACAAATTGGATGATCTTAATCTAAATTAAAATGAATGAAAAACTTAAAGCATAAGTTGAATTGTTGTTTTGACATTTGATGACATCATATCTTTGGAGTGGTTCCATGATGTATTGAACTAGAATCAAAAGGAAGGAATATTATTTTTCTTTGATTGCTATTTGTAAGCTAATCATTAGTATTGTGCAAGTTTGTCAATGAAACATAGTGACATTTCGGGATTTGCATAAGAAACTGGTTAACTTTTGTCTGTTTATGCAAACAATACTCAGGTCATCTTGGTTCAATTATACCTCGATGCTTGTATTAAATTCCTATATCAAACATCATGAAAGCAGTACTCAAGTCATCCTCGGTGCTAAAATCCCCGTTGATGCTTGTACTAAACTTTCAACATATCAAAAAGCTCAATAATGAAAATTAAGTGCATAATTGGTTTACAGAATGACAACAGTGAAATGGTTCATTTAGACATTTTAGGATTGCATGATTTATTTAGATTACATTCATTTTTATTTTTTATGGCTGTATGAAATATTTTTGGAGGTTGGGAATAATACATATCTCTCTTTTTGAGTACACTTGGACATTTATTATATCTCATTTAATTATCATTTTCATATTTCATCATCATTTAGGTTATCATGATCATTTTCACATCAATTACATAGTACATTTCCATTTATTGACTTTCATATCATTATCATTATCAACATTATTATTATTAGTTACCATTCATTTTCATTATCATAATCATTATTTATATCCCATTTACATCATACCATTTGCATATTAGTATTGACATATACATCATTTCATATCATTCTTTCATACCATTTTCATTTCATATCATTATCATCATTATTATTATTTTTAATCATTCATCTCATCATTGTTATGTAAGTTTTTCACCTCATTTTCATATCATCTCATGTATCATTTTCATAGTCAATTTACATCAAACATCATTTGCATAGTCATACATTGAGAAAAAGAAAATCACATCCATTGCATTCATTACATACATACTACATACATCATGTAGAACCGTCAAATCATTTCATTTGCAAGATCATCCAACCATAAATCATCATCATAATTCTTATAAAATGCATCCATTAACATATCATCATCCATAAGCGTGCATAATCATAAACAACATATCATATAGAAATAAAAATTCATACATAACCATTCATCATAAAATCATCAATGACACATGCATATCAAAACAATCGCCACTACATATCATAAATAAATGTCTGGTACAAGGATATCAAATGTCTGAACAAGATATATAAGTAAAATAAAAGGGGTGTATACATAATCATCACTGAGGGGTATTTGGATGGGGATCATGACTACTATTGCCTCTGCAAGTGGTGTGTCTCTGCGAATCTTTGCTGCCTGACGCACCTATCTCTCGTCTGACAGGTTGTGGCACTATCCTAGTGGCACTCCTGGTATGACTACGCGACTGGGTACGTGATCGGGTACCTGACTACGTGTAGGCTATCCTCTTCTTAGAGGGTATCGCCTCAAAGTATCTCATCTTGTAATACTCCACCTGGTGGCCAGTATTCAGTCCCTCTGCAACAACCTTTCCAATAGAGGTACTCTCAACTGATCTTAGGAGTCTCTTTGTTACCCCCTCTGCTTGTACACATCGCTCTTTGAAACTATCCCGCTCTATAGTAAGCTGGGCTATTTGTGGGTCAAGAGGTGGTGGTTGTGCTATCTATGTTTGTAGCTCGTTGATGGTGGCTTGTGCCTGTGCCTATGCTAGCTAGCTTTGAAGAGCCTAGACCTGTGCCCGAAGTGTGTCAATTTGTCCTTGTGATGGAGCCCTGATAGTAATGCGTGGTGCTGAAGTACTCGACTACTCCACCACTCTGGCTATACGAGGCCTAGTCCTGAAAGGTACATCGAAGAATGCTCTCCCTCCACCACCTCCATCATCATCATCATCATCATCATCATCATCATCGAAGTTGTTATCCTCCTCCTCGTCAACATCCATGGCCACCCCACCTATATCCTCCTCTCCTCCATATGTTTGTTCTACTTGTGCCCTCGCCTCTGCCTATGGCTGCTACTGTGGTCATCGTAAAATTGGTCCACCTAATAGTGGGGTAGGCTCATTTAGGCTGGTCAATCTGGGAAATGGATGAGTATAAAAATATGTAGCATAATCATCGGTCATATGTGCATCTATCACCTTTGGATGGATAGCCCAAAAATTTGGTTGTAGCTCAATGTACTCCACTCTAGCTGCCTCATATGTGATGAAGGGACCCCACTCTGCAACATCATCTGCACTCGCCTATACTATTTGAGTACCCGCATAACCAGAAATCACTCAATAATAAAAGGGGTACTGTTAGAATCAAACATGCTTTGATACCATGTTAGAATTGGCTATGGATGCCAAGATCTATGGACCAAATGGAAAGCACAAAGAAGAGAGAAAATAATATGACAAGAATAAACTGTATTCAATGTCAATGATATGAGATGATTCAATGTACAAATGTAGTAGAGACCCCTTGGTTATATAGCCAAGGTGAGAACATAGGAGTGCATAAGATTATGACAAGTGTCGTAATCTTATGACATGAGACAACAATGAAAATTTATCACTCCACCTAAAGTGGAAAGTGATAATATGATAACTACCACAAATAGTGGATCACCCACAAAAGGTGGAAACCTAATCACATGATATGTCCATGAAAGGTGGAGGTGATAAAGTAATAAGAAGATAAGTCCACCAAAGGTTGAAATTCTCCAACAACTCCTATATGGTCCCTAAATAAACTTAACTAAGGTGTAATTATGACCTAGGACAAGGTAGAAAACATTTAATTACACCAACACCCTCCCTTAAGTGCAACTTAGGGAGAATGTTCACAAAAGAAAACAATGCAAGATGGGTCCCGACAACTAGGCCATGTTAGGTACCCATGTACAAATCCAATGCAATCTCTCACAAACAGAGAAAAGGAGAAAACCCAGTGGGAAAAAACTCCTCCCTAAAAGAGAGATGAAATACAATAAATGAAATGCTCTCAATGATGCATGAGAAGGTAAAAACCCCATGTGAGGAAAAAGACCCCCCCATAAGAGAGAAGTAGAAGAGAGACAAGGCAGCCCCCTTTCAATGTTGAGTCTCCTGCAATGATGGTAGAAGCTCGACATTGAATGCTGAAAATGATCCAATCTCGCCGAACAACGTTCCTCCCCTTAGGAAGAAACAAAACCAAGAATTTATGTAGGATGTATGATGTCTCTGAAGCATGCTCAAGTGTCTCCATGTCGACGTCGAAAGCTGACACACTCCAAACAGGCGTTCTAGGCCACACTGCTGAAGGGTACAATCCAAAATCTAGTAGAGAAGAATGTAGAACATGATCCAAAGAGAAAGATATCCCCTCTAAAGACAAAGAAGCCTCCTCCAAATGCTGTCCAAAAGTATCCACACTCATGTCAAACTGCAAAGAATGATCATGTAGAGAATGAACAAGAGGGTCAGAGTGTTCCCTCGCAACAACTGAAGAAGGAGCATCTTCATCAAAGAGAAGATGAATGTCATCAATGGTGTCCCCCAAATCTGCAAAATGAGACTCCACAAACAAGTTTGAAATACTTGTCAAGAAGCCATCCAAAGTAGCCATATCTGGAAGACAATGTATATCCTGCTGCACTGAATCACAAGGAACCCAAACTGTGGAATCACAAGTATCATCAAATGCAACAGTAGATGGAGGAGATGAAATGCATGGCTCAAGTACTGGATATGATTTGAGAACTCCGAAGTTCAAGTAGCCAAATGTCTCCTCTAAATTATGGTTCACACTAGGAGTGTGATGAACAACCGAAGGAATAATGTCATCATCAGAAGCAAAATCTGCAAAGGTTTACAACTGAGATGAATGATCAACCACCCCAGTAGCAATGATCTCTCTACTCTCCAAGTCTCGAATGATGACTGGTTTAGGTGTGAACTCCACAGTTCTCCCATCTCCACCATGTGTAATCTGATATATGGAAAAAAGATTGTTCATCAAATGAGGAACACACAAAACATCCTGAAAAGTGTTTTCCCCAAAACTAATAGATCCCTTCCCTATTACACTCATGTATGTATTGTTTCCCATCAAGATAGGAGACATAGAACAAGGCTGAAATGAAGAGAATATAGACTGCGAAGATGCCATATGATGTGATGCTCCTGAATCTAGAAGCCATCTACTTGATCCTGAACCTGAAAAAGCACAAAGAGCTTGACCTTTACTGCTTGATGTAGATGCCAAATGAACTTTTCCCTTAGATTGTTTTGAAGAAGAAGAAGAAGATTCAAACATTCTAGAAGGAAAATCAATTTGATTCTTTTTGAGAATATTTTTCAACTCATCAATATCCTTCTTATAACAATAGTGTTCTTCATGTCCATCTTTCTTGCAATATGCACAAAAAGATCTCTTCTTCTTAGATGATTCTTCTTTTGAATGAGTGGATTCTGATTCTTTATGTGGCTTGTTCTTTTTCATCTTTTGCTTCATATCAAGATTCCTTGATTCTTTCTATACCTTTGACTCACTACAAACCAATGCATGTGGATTGGAAGACTTGATTAGACCCATGTTCATTAACTTAGCTTCCTCTTGGATTAGGAGATTTGCAAAGTCATCAAAATTAGGATCAACATATGATGCTCCCATAGAAAGTCGATGGGTATGAAAGCCAAAAACAAACACCGAATACTCAGGACCAAGCTTCAGAATCAATTGTAAATCCTCTTTTTCAATACTACATTCTGTCAACTGTGTTCTTAATTGCTTGATTTTGGAGATGTAGTCTTGGATGTGGTCAAAAATTTTAGTATCGAGATTCATCAAATCATTATCAATTTGATATCCCCTAATCTTATATATTTTACCATACAATTTTTCAAAAGTCTCCCATGCCTCTTTAGATGTTTTACATGATTCAACATGAAATTGCAAATTAAATGAGACTAATGAACATATGCATCCAAGTGTTTTCTCACGATTAATCTCCCATCTTGCCAGTTCATTAGCATCAGTAGGTTGAGAAATGGTTTCTTTTCGATAGCCTATTAGACCTTTTCCCATGAGATAGTGCCATACTAATTTTCTCCATGTAGCATAATTATGCGGAGTTAAGAGTTCAATTTGAGATTTCCCCATTGCAAGAACACAAACCAAGCAAAAGAATGCAACCAATCACTGCAAAATCACCCCCCCCCCCCACCTCAAATCACTTAATCAAGAAGCCCCCCAAGATATATTTGATTTGGCACTTTATACTTAGTGCGTTTACAATTTCCATTGCCAAAAACAGCAAAGTGGACTTTGATTTTGGTACATGCAGATGCCAAAATAGGCCATAGATTCAAGTACAATTTTTGGTAGAAAATGAGATCAATTTGATCATACCAGTGAGAATTACATAAAAAATTATGCACTTTAAAAAAATGGCACTCAAAAATGTTATCGTAGGAGCAAGTTATGAGCTCTCAAAGTTCCCAAAATGAGGATGAAGCAACAACACCTGTGAGAATCTGCAATTTCTGGAAAAATCAGAAGCCAAAACTGAAAATAGATTGCGCCACTATGTAGATCATGAAAAATTAGGCCAAATAAAAAAAAATTGCTCGAAAAAAGGAGCCAAAATGAGTGAGATATGAGCCTTTGAAGTTGAACTACAAAAACCAAAATGCAATCCGTGAGGGGTCAAGAAATTTTGAAACTGCTGACGCAGTGTTGATGTCAGCCAACCACTGGATTAAAATTGATGTTTTGATGACCGTCAAAAAAGAATATTCGCCTGTACCTGGGCTCAAAATTGAAGGCCGTTTGGTCGTCGACGGTCTGCTCAATGGCGGAAGGAATATTCGCTGGATTGTAAAAAGTGTCAGAATTATTGATTGCCGGTGGTATGTGTTTTGCTGCCACCAGTAGTGGTTGACCGTAGTGTGGGGCCATGACTGGGGAGGCCACGTGGCACCCCACGTACCCTCTGCGGGTACTATGTGTTGCAGAGTACCTGTAGTCTGCGGACTGCGGGTACACCATACACAATGATGGCGATGTGGGGGGCCGTACAACTCTTCAGGCAATTTTTTTTTTCCTCACCGAATGACTTGCTTTGATTTGGATGATTGGATAGTCGATCTTAGTGTTTTTGGCCCTTCTGGACATGATGGCAGGGTCAGATTTGACCCAAAGTGCTCCAAAAATGCAGCTACCTTCTGGATCTGGAAACTACAATTCTACTTCAAACCCTCATAGATTTGGCCTCATATGTCTGATTTGGACGAAAAAAAAGGCAAAATCGACTTTCTCAAACCTTCCAAACGCAATGGTGAGCTTAGATTTGCACCAGCAAGCTCTGATATAAACCTGCAATAAAGAGCCAAAAATGGACCCTCCCCAAATCTGGTACCTCTCTTCAGAAAAAGACTCTCCAATGGCACTCAACCTGCTCTGATACCATGTTAGAATCAAACATGCTATGATACCATGTTAGAATTGGCTATGGATGCCAAGATCTATGGACCAAATGGAAAGCACAAAGAAGAGATAAAATAATATGACAAGAATAAACTGTATTCAATGTCAATGATATGAGATGATTCAATGTACAAATGTAGCAGAGACCCCTTGGTTATATAGCCAAGGTGAGAACATAGGAGTGCATAAGATTATGACAAGTGTCGTAATCTTCTGACATGAGACAACAATGAAAAGCTATCACTCCACCTAAAGTGGAAAGTGATAATATGATAACCACCACAAATAGTGGATCACCCACAAAAGGTGGAAACCTAATCACATGATATGTCCATGAAAGGTGGAGGTGATAAAGTAATAAGAAGATAAGTCCAGCAAAGGTTGAAATTCTCCAACAACTCCTATGTGGTCCCTAAGTAAACTTAACTAAAGTGTAATTATGACCTAGGACAAGGTACAAAAAATTTAATTACACCAACAAGTACGACCAATCAAGTATCTAGATATGCCACAATAGGGTAACTCTATTTCATCCTCATCCCATGCCTCATAGTCAACATATGGTCTCCAGATGACTGTATCCATGTCATCTAGCACACGTCGCCAGTACTCTAACTTGCCCAGCATAGGCTGGACAAGTGGACCTGTATATGCATACACATATGGATGGTTGAGTGGATGATCTCTCCGTACAATAAGGTGAGTAATGGCAATGTGCTCCCATGCCCATATCCGTAGCAATGTAACTCTAGAAGATATACTCTTCCCATGTGTATATACCACCCCATGAAAATCATGGTATAGATGAGCAAGCATGCAAGATCCCCATGCATATCTTGTCTGATGAAGGATCATGCCCTCCAAAATCTGACCCCAACCTACTAATAGTCCCTTTGACTTGCGATTAGGACAAAGGAAGCCACCAATGAAACCTACCAAAACTGATGGAAGTGGGGCATAACCCTCTACCATATCTCTCCATGCAATCTCATAATCACCAGCCTGTGGATTTTGGAAGAATAGTCGCAAGGCATCTGTACCTCCGATCTCCTTGTGATCATAAATCACAAGTGTGCCAACCATGAGAATGCCTAGAATCCTATACACATCCTCAGGTGTAACAATGATCTCTCTAGTCGACAAGTGAAAATTATTATGCTCACTATACCATCTCTCTGCTAATGCAGTCAACAGTGCCATGTTGACCCTATACTAAGGGATCTTGAGAAGGGAACCCAACCCACATCTAACAATGACCCCAATCTTTGGCTGGGTCAATCTAGGAATCATCTCCCATGTGTGGGGAAACCTCTATCTAATCTGGAGGATTTTAAAATCCTCCTATTATCATTGAAACATCAATTAATCAGATCATCAACAAAGAAGATAAATCAATCAGGAAATCAAACAATCATGTCAATCAAGCAAGTAAATCAAATCAACATCTCAACATATCATTACTATTTTTTCTTCAAACAAGAAGGCAAATTTATCAAAATTTAATATATTTTTTTTCATCAAGCATGAAAACAAATTTAATAGCCAATCGGTTCAACATCAACATCTATACTATTTTTTTTTCAATCATGAAGATAAATTTATCAAATCATCATTGCAATCAAATTAATCTATCCTTGATGCTACTCAAAATCATCAAATCAATCTCAAAATATCGAATTCAACAAAAATTCATGGATAAGTCAAAACAGTCTTTCAATGCGCTAAATCAGTCAATGCACAACTTTATCCATGGATGCGCTAAAACAAAGATTCTAAGTGCTAATCATCTATGTGCTATTCTATCAGGGGTATGCGCTAATTTATCTATCCTAACCGCTATTCTAGCCTATGCATTAATCGAGAATCATATGCGTGCGGTTTTCACCTATGCGCTAAACTATCTATCCTATACGCAATTCTAGTCTATGTGCTAAATTTTTCATCTATGCCCTAGTCTGTTACATCAATGTGCTAGTTTGCATGCGCTAATTTAGCTAATCTATGCGCTAATCTACGAATCACGTGCGCTAAATCAAAATCCTATGCGCTAAAACATAAATTTGAAAAATCTAAAAAGTGAAAAATTCGTAAAAAATTCACTAAAAATTAACAAGGAAGGATCGTGCAATCTTACCGGAGGTCCGTAAGCTGTTGGTCTTTGATGACGATGGGCTCGCTCGAATCGGTGGTGTTTGTAGTGGATTGGCATCTCGAAATTCTCTCTCAGAGCTCTGAAAATCACAAAAGTCTATTGTTCAAAAGACAATGACTTTTTACCTTTTCCACCTTTTAAGGGGGTTAAAAAGGTAGGTTATTTTTATTTTTACTGTGCGAAGCACTATTTCGAGAGATAAATCGACGAATTCCTTTCAAAATCATTTCAAATCTTTTCATCATCATCAGTATGATCCAAATCACGCGATTTATCTCCCGAGGGGGCATATAACATCATCAACAAATTTTTGAAATCTGAATTTTTCTTTGAAGCAATGTGTAAAACACACCTTCAAAGAGGGGCAAAATGTATACATCTAAAAATGGTCATTGTAAAACCTGTTAATATTCTAAAGTCATCTACACATAAATAAATTTAATTATTTATTTATATCGTTCATTTATCTAATTCTTCTAGTTTAATTAAATAAATAAGTTTATTTAATTATTATTATCTTCCTCTTAATTAAATTAAATAAATTTCATAATTTATTTATATTAATTATCATATTATTCTAAGTTTGAATTTTTATTCAAATAATGGAATATTCTTCTAACTCATCCTTCATTTATAATTAAATATCATATTGAAATTTGACACGCTGATTACTGAAATTTGTCTAAGTTTGAAATTTGTGAGATCTTCCAAAAACTAGAATTTGCATTATAACTCCTAGAGATCCAAAACCACTCTCAAACATCTTGAAACTATATACATGAAATATAACTTAAAGTATAAGAAAGTAAACATCCATATGTAAATGTCAACTTATACTTAAATGTTTAATCTTACTTTGGGAATACCCAAGCCTTGGGCTTGGTATTTGGCTTGGAGAGCCTTCCCAACAACCATAGACGTGTTTTTGTAGATTCTACAATATTTCACATAACTGGGTTTGTGCTCACCATTAGGATTGCACGTGTTGCAATGTTGAACAAATCAAACACCTGGGTAATGTTAGGCTCTCTCTTAGCTATCCAATGATGTATTTTTTTCACTTTTTGACAATGTTAAACCTTTGATCTATAATTTATTTTGTTTGGGTGTCTCTTTTTTGGCAAAAAATAATGTTTGGTGTTTTTTTTGTTATAAATTAACCGTTCATCAAATTTTCAAATAAATTACATTTTTTAGAAACTAGACTCCATTCTAAAAATATTAAAAAAATAAATCAATTAGTTTCCAAAATTTGTAGGGGTAGAACGACTAAAATTCTATTTTTTAGGAAATGTCCATTTTGAAAATTAGTAAACAATCAAATATTTATTAAAAAATTATCAGAAAAATCGTCCATCAATTAAATAGTGTTAGCTAATTTCTCACCAAAGCGATTTTAAAAATACTAAAAAAAAGTTCAGCGTGCTAGGTACGCACAAAAGTTGCTATGTTATGTTTTTCTAACAAAAACAACACCAATTTTTATGCATCCCTCTTTTGAACCCCTTAATCTCAACCATTTTCAAAATAAATTAGTAGTTTAGAAATTAGACTCAGAGCACTATGATCCTTGTTTATGTTGCATCTCAAAATTTTGAGTGTAACTATCCTCAATTTCACGTCCAAGGTTAGTATTTCCTTATTTCAGAAAAAAAAAGTAGCCACTTGAGCCCCATTTTTGGCCCCCCATCTTTTTGCACTTACCCTTGAGTTTGTTGCAAGAGTGAGCAGTTGATGCTTTGATAAGTTGCATTATGTTTTCATTAGTAAAGCTTCTGGTGTCAAACTCTAGTGTTGCTTTGATAAGCTTTTGTCTATGGTTGTGGAAGTACTGGAGATGATGAGGATGTGTCTCCGGTATTTGGTTTCCAAGTGCTTTTGAGAAAAAATGATAAAAAGATGAAATGTTCAATGTGGTGCGGTGGTGATCTGAGTGACAAAGTTGTGTTTTGGTTTTTCTCTACATTTCTTCTAGGTTGAAGATATGCTTGTGTATTCAGATATGTTGGTGAGAAGTGTACAAAGGTGTTGTAGTCAAGAGTTTGTGTGTTGGATCATCGTACAAAGGAAGTTGTGTTCACCAATATGTGACTGTGCATTGTAGAGGTGTTTGGGAGAAATATTTCTGCTCTGCGTTTCTCTGCAATTGTGTTTTAGGTCTTGCGATTCTGAAGGCGTTTTGATCGTGTTTGTAGTTTATCTTGGTCAAGAGGATTTGAGGTTTGGTGCTTTGAAAGATGGTTTTTCAAGTAACAGTGTATAGTAGAGTTTTTGAGTGTACACATTTGTACATTCTTCAGGTGGAAGTTGTTGCGAAGGCGTTTGTTGGATTTCACGATATTTGAAGAATATTCTAGATCATGTTCAAACATGTTATATTGTTCACAAGTCATCCTTGGGTTTGAGGAAGCATGTACTTGAAAGTTTAATGTTGTTTGCACAGGTAACAACCGACCTGGTGTTTACAATACATGCAAAGGATAAATATTGTTTGTGGTAGCGTTTGGTTGAGTAATGTTGTTGATTTGGGTCCCAATAGGTTTTGATGTGGTTTGTATTTACTTCTATCTGCCACAGAAGTGTTTTGGTTTTGACCTAATTTGAATTTGCATGTTTGAGGTGTATAGTCGACCTTAGAGAGGATTTCAAGGTTGAAGACGGTATAAGTATGAGTTAAGTTGTTGAAGGAGGATAAGATAGATGAAAGATAGACTTGTGAGATGCGAATGATGTGAAGTGCAATGTGTTAGAGTGGGAAATTGAGTTGTGCAATGCATGGTTTCAAGTGTTAGTTTATTGGATGCATTGAGTAGAAGGTGGCTACAATTCTTCAATCATACTGCAAAGGTGTTGATGTCATTGTGGTAGATTCTTTGTTGTATTGAGATGTTTTTCTTTGTGTAACATTCCTTCTCTATCTTATTTTCTATTTTGAAAACGAGCCTTTCTTCTTTGGGGAAGTGATCCCTTCCAACAATGAGCCCTATTGTGTTCGATATTGATATACTTATATTGTGAGTTAATCCTCACCATGGTTTTTCCCTTCTTGGGTTTTCCATGTAAATTTGGTGTTCCCTTGTGTATGGTGTTGAGTTGCTTAAGTTTTTGTTATTTTCTTTTCATGCTAATTCATCATAACATATTATAGGGCTTAATGAATGTGTGTGGATCTGAATGTTAATAAATATTTTTAAGTTTTAATGTACAAATAATTTACCCCCCTCTTAGTTTTCTTGTGCGTTCAACAACTTGTGTGTTCATTCATTTACTTAAGCTTCGAAGGAATATTGGTATCATGTGTTTGGAGTGAAGTGTTAATGTGCACTTTGTATTAGGAAATCCAAAAATGAGGTCAATGTGTATTCATGTTGAGAATGAATTTATTTCAAAAGTGGATGAGGTTGTTTGCAAAGCTCCTATGCTCTTGTAATATGTGGACCTTTAATATCCTTCTAATTATATGGACCACACATTCCCTTATTGTGTCACCTATCACTTTCCTATTTATTACATCATTAAGCAAAAATGTTCAATGTCACTAATGGTGGGACTATATATATTTTATCTATCTTTTGTCTTGTAAATTGCCAACTTGTCTTTGATGTCAATGATGAATTGGAGGATAATATGGTTTGAACAATTTAAAAATGTTTCAAATTTCACTATTTCTCCTAGATTGTGTCATTTTTTGTAGCATTATGTGAAACCACTAAGTTTTATTTGTGATTGAGAAATCATTGTAAGTTATTGAAATGGTGAAAAAGGTGATCCTAAGTTTAATGTTAAGAACTTAGGATCAATTTTTGTCCTTTTTCTAGTAGATCATTAGGATGAAAATCAACTAGGTGATTATATTTACTTTCAACCTTGTAGGTGCATCAATTAGACCTGGATCTGCATCTTTGTGGGTCTTGAAAATTATTTGGAATTAGTTTTCCTTGATTATCCTAATTAGACTATGTGCCCTAATATGAAAATACAAGTTTTCGACAATTGAGAAACTATAACAAAAATTTGCAGGCAAATCTGAGAAAGGAAAAGTTTTATACAGATAGGAGGAAAGAGCCGCCCAAGGGTGTCTATATCCTTGTAGAGACATTTCAATTCTATTTTTTCATTCCTCTAATGTCATATCATAGCTTCTTGATTACACATGCAAATTTGTCAGATCATTGTTGAATAATTCTATAGGTGAGTTTTCGTAGCTTGTCAAGATGTAGGGTTTTGAATGCAACAATGGAAAGTATATCTTCAAGCTTCTTTCAATCTCCTTGAAACCTAAAACCTACACATTCAAAGAGAGAGGAAGGGTTGTGCCATTCAGGGGCTTGCCTTAGTTAAACCCCATGTTAGAGTTTCCACTTCTACAATGGAAACGTCAATGATAGAAAAGAGAAATGATAGGAAGGATTGATGAATCAACAAAGTGTTGCAACTCACCACCCTTCAATGGCTTCCTTGAAGGAATAAATTCATACACATAACCTCAAGGTATTGGATCTTTCTTGCTTGATTTTATTGAATTGATTGGAGACCTACAAAGGGGTTAGCCTTCAAAAATAATGATGAACATGAACGCGCATAAAATCACATAGGGTTTAACATGATGCTTGGATCTTGAAATGCTACAATAGTCATTGAAATTTTTCTCTTAACTTGCTTGGTAATGCTCTTGACAATAATTTCTCTAATGATTTCCTAGATCTTCCTTGTTAGATTTCAAATGATGCAATAACTAGGTATTTATAGGCAATTTTTCAATTTCCTGCAAATTAGATATCGATAGCTGGCATTTGCAACCTAAATTGAAAATAATAAAGTGTCATCACTAACATATTTGAATTTGGGACTAGGAAAAATAGGGGGACGTTGCCACCATAGGATGTCTCTACCTGAGCCCCTTTTAAAAAAAATTAAGGTGTCTGAGGCAAAGTATTAGATAAATAGATTTGTTTTCCACTTGCAAATTATTAGTAATTATTAAAAATAGGCCATGGATAATTTAGGAAATCAGGGTTCAATTAGGTCCAATAATTTAAGGAGGAGTGAAACATAGTGTGAAATTGTCAAGGGTGACAATTTTCGATGCTACATTTAGCTCCCACTTTAGTGAGAGTATGAACTTACACTTATACTCACACTAAAGTATAAAATCTATGTCAAGAGGGGTTTGATTGTCCAAAGTTGAAGTGATAGGATGGATAAAGATTTAGGGGGAGTATACAAGCCCCCAAGATCTAAGATCCCATGGTAAACAAACATAAGAACAAATATACATGCATATGTATGAATTGCAGGAAGACAATATACACAGACATACATGTTGGAAAACACAAAGCATACATGATGAAAACACATGATGTAACATAACATATAAATGACAAAAAAGTAAACACAAGCATGATGCAAATCTTACCCAATAGTTGAGACATCATGTCCATCATTATGCCAAACTTCCTCTCCATCCTTGAATTTGGACTAACCGAACTAGCTCTACTCTTACCTCTTTCAGCCATGTCTCTTGGAGTACTATTCTTGTTAATATGAGGGTCTCTATGCATCACAAGAATACTTGATACAGTCTCTCCTAGAACTTTTGGGGATTGCCACTAATATTTTCTTAGTTCCCTTTTATATTACCTCTGATCTTTCGTCTTGCTCATAGGAGATGTATAGTTGATTGAAGATGACTAACACAGGTTGATAGGAAAGTTATGCTTCGATACCACTATGATGATCACCCCTAATTTTGTTTGTTTGTTTATAGAATAAGACAATGATGCAAAATATGTTTGTGTTCATATTCCATTCATCATTGTAATACATTACATTGACAATATTGTAACATTGCAAGGAAACATCTAGACATTATATTAAAGTATCAATGACTCAATTGCAATATCAAGAATATACTGAAATCATATTAAGGAACTTATATCATACTTGATTATAGTCCAAAGGCACACTTTCCAGTCATACATTGAGCAACAATACATACAACCTCCTTACGGAATGAGCCAAATACAACTGCTAACAAACTCCAACTTGTCCCTTCTCATTTGACAAAAAAATTATAATGTAATAACACATTCAAATAGAAAATTACAAACCTCTAAAGGTACATATACAACTTTAGTTTGAAAACCAAAAAATCAAGAAGATGGAACGAATCCCTAGGAGGGGCGACTTTGCCTTGAAAAATCAAATTTCCACCAATCACCACAAATGAGTAGTCCAAATAGGGCCCCCATTTACGAGGAACCCAATGAATCAATACCCATAATGAAATATTTTTGCCTCACGGATATATGAATAGATTAATGTTTCTAACTACTAAAAAAATAGGCATTTCTAGAACTCAAAAATTTCATATCAACACTTAGAAAATGAATTAAATTTCCTCCAAGCTCACACCAAAATGGCATAAACCACACACCAAGCCAAAAATCTCAAATCCATATGAAAATATTGAATATATCTTCATATTTTCATCTCAAAAAATCACCCAAAAAATCAAAACCATTGAAATATATGATGAACTGAACTCTAACCAGCTAGGGTGGGTCTTTCACTACCGAAACCAGCTATCTAGTGAAGGGATTTAGTGCACCAAGCAAAAAAGAATAATCTTGGAAGCATTCCAGCAACATAACCTTATGTTGTCAAAAGCTAATATACTGAAATGAGAGCCGAAAGTGAGTATAAATAGAGAATGAGGGAGAGATTAGGGAAACCAAATTTCAAATCTTTTTCCCTCCAAAAGGTTCACCCACCTTCTAGATCTCTCCATGTAAAATATTTAATTTTACCCTACTTTACTTTATCCCTCCTCAAACTAGGTGTCAAGTTTAGAAACATTACTTACCTTTTAAAAAACAACATAAAGTGACCCATTTCCTAGGTGTTGAGCAAGGGGGGTTTCTCATGAACCCTTACCCATCACTTAAGTCATAAAATGACTTATAAAAAACTTAAGTAATGATGAATAAATATTACTTTGAAAACATTAGAACTCACTAAGGCTAAGATTGGAAACTGCTACAATGAACTGTTGGAGGAGTAGATGCCAGGACCAAGTGGTAAAAATAACACTTATTAAAAATAGCAATTTTCTAAAAATAGTAAATGAGTCAAGTCTCCAAACTGACCTAATCAGAGCCCAACACAAACTTACTAAAAATAGTAAGTTACTAAAAATAACAACTCTACCAGAAAACTTAGAAAACCTCCACATAGCTCATCATAGGACCCGATTCCCCTAACCACATCCACTTAACCTACAAGAACGTTAGAATATGCTAATGGGAAGCTCGTACTGAACTAGGTGCAAGTAGGGAACATTACATGTCCCATGATATTTTTACATTCATGAGCTTCATGACTATCCTTTTTAGCACACTATTTGCAATACAAATGTTGATAATTTTGGTTATCACATTGAAATTGTCCTCTACTAATTGTATCTCCTCTTCCTCTATTCTTCGATTGGTCTCTACATTTTCCTCAATCACTGTAACCACCTCTACAAGAAAATTTATTATTAGAAGGCTTTCCTTTTTGGTGGGCAAGACATATATTGCCACTAGTGTGATCAATCTTTCTTCCAAAGGCCCATTCTTGTTAAACAAACTTATCAATTAATTGATCAAAATTAATTGTCTTCAATTAATTAATTGCATGTAGAGACTTCAAATATATGTTGAATGATTTGGAAGGAGTGCCTTTATGAAGAACATAAATTAAATATCGACTTTTTTAGTAATAGCATCAACATCTTGTTTTATGGCTTGATTTTCAAAAGACAAACTCATGACATCACCAATTTTCAATTCAAGGTTGGACAACTTGACATCACCAATTTTTCATTCAAGTTTGAACAATTTTAACCACAACTGAATGAACTTTAATTTTAAATATGAAACATATAAATTGCTTAACTTTTCAAGTGTGTCCCAAATCAATGTACAACCTTGTATGTGTTCAAAACACATCTTCATGTTAATTACAACCTTTATGAAACCCAAGGCTTTAAAACTTATACTTCTGTTCTTTTGTTTCTTTAATAACTATTGGTTCTAAAGATTAGATGTCTCCATCAAATATATTATATCACAAATCATTAAAAATGAAAGTACTTTCAAAATTTTAATACTATTTTATCTAAGTATCTTTTTCAACCAAAATTTCACTAACCATTATTATAATATATTATATTATAAATTTTAAGTATTATAGAACTCTTCTTATATTTTTTTTAATTTTTACTTTAATTTATATGTCTAAAAATATAAGAAATTGAAATTTTCAAAAAATAAATTAAATAATAAAATACCTTACTTATTGGATTCTTTGCTATATATATATATGAGCTAATCTCCCACATTAGAGAATAATGCAATTCAAAACTGAGTATACGAATTAACCAGTTTGGAAAACTTGCAGCCATTTGTACCGCTTTCAATGTGTTCCAAAGTTTCCATACGAGTTTAATATTAGGTGGACTATTCTGAAGTTGCTTTCCTTCTATGTCTAATAAATGGGGGGCAGGGTATTTTTCAAAAACTAATTGAGTGTTATTTTGGGATTTTTTAATTTCTTTTGTTTAGTATTTATATTTGTTTTTTTAATATAAAATTATTTTTGATGTGTTTATTTATATTTGTGCATGTTTGAGGATGAAGTAAAACATATTCATTATTGTATTGGAGGATGATTTCATATTTGAAATAGTAAATAATTTTATTATGTGGATTTTTTATTCTTTATGATTGTATTCACACTACTTATATTTTAAAGGTTTATCAAGTTTCATTCTTTGATTTAGAAAATTTTCAAACATACAAGTTAAACTCCAAAGACACCTTTTTTCTGGAAATTTAGACTCAAAACTAGAAAAGCATCAAATTTAGAAAAAAGATAAAGTAGAAGAATCAAGACAAACTCATATTAAAAAAAAATACAACAAATGACATATCTTAGATTTAACAGATAAACATTCAATCATAACATAAGAAAGAATAATAAAAACCAACTTATACTCAGCACTCTAATTAATATGTAATCTCCTTTTATCTCTATCCTTAAATTTGACTATGCAATTTATAGTAAGGAATGAGAAAGTAATACAAGAAGTGGGAACATTACACCTGAGAATAATAAACATGTAGCATAATATCATTCATGGAATAACAAATCACATACTCATCTATAATAATAGAAAACATAATATATACAAACTAGATAACTCTCCCATTCTACCATCATGCATTCTTATTTAGAACAATAAAAGGTCACCAAGTAAAAGAAGCCTAATTTGAATTGACACTTATTTTTGTATCTGACAAAACCTAAAAAGTTTTAAACAAATATTAAAATTAGTAAAAACAATTTCCTTTTTATTTCTCAACTAAACCAACACTATGAGAAGAGGTTCTTAGTCAGCTCCTAATTCAACAGTGAATTCTTTTCAAAATTTGGAACTTTCTAGTTCAAAGTTAATTTGTTTAAAAATATTGTTAACATAATTAATTTTTTTGGTGATGTTGGATTATGTTTACTTCAAGATGATATTGCATCAAACATCCAAGTAAAAATTTGTGAATATAGTGCCCACAAATTTGAATTGGATGGTAGAACCATCCTTTTGACCCAAAGAATCAAGCCATGATGCAGACTTCCATTAGGTTAAATACCTCTACAATATTTCATATTTTCCTTTTCTTTGCTCCTGACCTCTTGTTGGATAAAAGAATGTCCCCTGCCAGTTTATTCTCTTACTATTTTCTTAGCTTCTTGTGGGCTTAGACCCACTTCTAGCAATCCTCCACTAAAATTAATTAATGGCTCTTCTCATCACTTTTCCAACTTTCTATTGTGCCCACACATAAACTATTAAAACCAGAAATCAAGTCAAGTGAATAAAAATTTTCTTTAAGTTTTTCTTTCTTTTTTGTACAACAAATTTATATGCCTCAAATTCTTTCCTAAAGTTTTTACATTTATTTTTCAAGAAAGAGATGGTCTCTTCATTTTTATCATCAACTATGGGATTTCAAGACATCCCTCTAGCTTCTCCTTGTTTTCTATGCTCTCTAAAATTAATAACGCTCCATCCCATATGGGGTTCCCAAAGATCTACATCTCTACTACAACTTCATTTCTAATGTAGAATTCTTCAACTACTACAAGATTATGGGCCACCTCCTGTGATAGGCTAAAATTCTCCTCATCGTAGTGAGGATTGTACTCTATTCCTTTCTCATTGTAATTCTCAATTTTTATTTTTTTTCAAGGTAACACAACTCAATATCTTCATCCCACTCATCCTCTTCATCTTCATCTGATTCACATACTCCTCTCTTTCAGATTTCTAGCAAATCACATTTAATGGTAGATTTAATCCACTAATAATTCTACCAACTCATCAAACGAATTAATATTTCCCTATTCTAATAGTTCTATTCTTTTGCTAGTCCTAAATTCTATCTTTCCTCTTTAAAAACAATTCTTACTCATAAGGTGAGTATTTATTCTGACCATTCTTGTCCTGAACCTTTTAACTTGTTTGCTATAATTTTATTTTTCTTTGCTTGTTAATTATTGCATGTTTCATGGTACTCCAATATCTACCTTAATTCTTCTGGCTCAAATTCTATTTTTTGTACCTTTTTTTCTTGATTTTTTCTTTGTTTTTGTTTTTGTTTTTGCTTCTACCTATGTCTTATTTCTTATTTCAATTTGGTTATTTTCTTTTCACATCATGACAGAGCTCTCTGTTTACGTTCACAACCATAACTTTTTTCATGAATTCTCTACTCCCAACATCTTAAAATGCTCTAATACCAAATTGATACAGAAATTTCTTTCAACCGGCAAGTTAAACTCCAAAGATACCTTGTTCCTAAAAAAATATTGTTAAAAAAACTTAGTAGAAGATAATCTTGAAAAATCAAGACAAATTCATATCAAAAGGAAATACAGTGAATAACTTATCTTAGATTGTTGGTATTAGTTTTCCACAGTCCATTAATAAGAATAGTATATTTCTGGATAAAACCGTATATTTTTTGCTCAACATTTTGGATCACACTCAGTGATCCATCATTAGGAAGAGGAGAAATATACTATTCATTCCAAGAGGAAATACAGTGAATAACTTATCTTAGATTGTTGGTATTAGTTTTTCACAGTCCATTAATAAGAATAGCATATTTCTGGATAAAACTATATTTCATCATTTTATCCAGAAATATCCTATTCTTTTTAATGGACTGTGGTAAACTAATACCAACAATCTAAGATTAGTTTTTCACTGTATTTCCTCTTCCTGATGCTGAATCACTAAGTGTGATCTGAAATGTCGAGCAGAAAATATTCACAGTTTTATCCAGAAATATACTGTTCTTATCTTAAATTTTGACAGATAGAAAAATCAATCACAACATAAAGAAGAATAATTAAAAACCAACTTATATATAGCACTCTAAATGTTATATATCCTCCTCCAACCTTGATTGTGCAGTCTATAGTAAGAAAATAGAAAGAACACAACAAACTGAATCGTCACAGCAGTAAATAATACACATACAGAATAAGATAATCATTCATGCAGCAACAAATCATAAATCCGTTTATAACAGAAACCAATATTTACAGACTGTAAGCCTTCTCCTATTTCATCCTGATGTTTTCCTATTGACAGCCATAAAAGGCCAAAAGTAAAAAGGCCTAATTTCACAAAGATTGAGAGGTTACTAATACCTGCTAAAATTAATAAAAACAATTTCCCCCTATTTCCAAAACTAAGCCAACACTACCTGAAGAGGTCCTCAGTCAACTCCTATGCACAATTCCTACCAGAGATATATGGACCTCTGAATCATACAAATCCAATGCTTTCTCAAAGAACTCAAAACATTTGACGGATGTACCTGCATATTCTATTTGATTTCCGAGGTTTTCGGCGTTTCTGCTGTGAGTCTGCTGCAGCACCGTCAATGATGAAAAGGCTAGAAGCTAATGCTTATTGACCTCTGGTTCGGTTGGTAACCTTACCACAAAGGCCAGAAACCTAGGAAATCAAATATAATAGGCGGGTAGATCCAAAAGCTCCTTGCCGTGAAATACACTGTTAACGAACCGATCTCAAAGCAAATAATACTGTACCACAGATTTATTTTGCTGAAGATAAGATTTATTGGGTGGGATTGGGAAGGATCCTCGTCCGTGAGAGCTACATTTGCGACCATTGTAAATAAATATAAAACCCAAAAGGGTTATAAATGCTCATAGTTGAGGCATATTCCCAAGGATATACCAACATTCTTGCTGTTTCTCTTTGAAATGCAATACAAGCTATTCTGATCGGCAAAGATCATCCTTGGATTGCACGGTTCCATGAGAGCTACACTTTAACTCGGCTTAAAAACTAATTTGATGTTGTAAATAGGTAATAGGGTAAAGAGCAAATGAACTTTAAATTTTACTTATAGTTGTTAAAACAAAACATGCTATAGATGGATTTTACTCTGTTTTGAAAAATTAATTTAAAGATTTGTCATTCAATGTTTGGTTTTATGAATTGTATATTACTTTAAATTTGTGTTGATATTTTTACATATTTTTGTTTTTTGAGTTAAAATTGTTGACACTTCAAAAACTCTAGTATATATGATGCAATTATTATATTTGTCAAGTCATTAGATCTAATAATGATATATAGATACTTCGAGGTCAAATGATAGTAATTTCAAGTAATATTTGCATCAAGGTCTTGCAAGAATAAAAAGTGAGATATGTTAAATATTGCAACATAAATGGTTGTCCATTTGTTTTATCGGCATTGTAGTTCACCCATAGTATTTTTTCCATTAAGAGGTTAAATAGAAAACTAGAATACAACCCTACCAATTCATTATTGGGCACACAAACATTGCCTCCAATGGTGTGGAAGCATCACCTAGGAAATGGTTGGTAATGAATGGTTCAATGATAGATCCAACAAGCACTATGGCCATGTTGATGATTATTCCATCAATCCCTATGTTATTTTTGAGCATCACCAAATAGTAGGGTTCATCATAAGATCATTAAGTTTAATCAACTTCACATTGTGGCTATTGCAAGACTACTACAAAATATTTTTTTGCAATAATATTGTTACAAATTGTCTCTTACAAAAACTATAAAATTGTTGTAGAATGAATTTTGTAGCAACTATAGGACAATTATAAAAAAATTCTATATTATTTATGCAATTTTTTTACAAAATAAAGTCATGCTTAGTCATCTCTAAAAAATCTACCATTACCTAAATCTATTTATAGACATGTCTTAACCTCACCTTCCTCATTGTGTTTCCCTTAGAAGCCTTTAATTGGCATTGACCATGACCAACTAATGAAAGAGGACCCATTTTATTTTTTCCTACCTACACATGTAAATCCCTAAGTTCTTTTTGTGTAATACAAGGTTACACTATTCCCAAGATGCTCATAAATTTAATCTAGATGATAGGAGCCTTCTTTTGACCTATTGAATAGGGAATCTCATTTCATTCCACCATGTTAGGTACCTTAGATTTTTGTCACTATGTTTCATCCTCTTTTTCTAGCCACCTGTTAGACTATAAAACATCCCCCTCCCTATCTCAGCTGCTCCTTTTTTTCCTTCATCCTCACGTGAGTTTGTAGGTTCACCTATATCTATCCACTTCCAATTTAAGTTATATTCTTTCAATTGTTTACTTCTTCACTTTCAAGGTCTTGGACTAATTCACTCTTTTTTTATGCTTTAGGTTGATTAATTGGATTCCTTTCCACCCCTCATTGATCTGATTAGGATCTAGACTAAATTGCGTTTGAATGCTTAATTAAAAACAACTTTGCGGAATTACAAATTCAAGCATACATTAATGAAACTATGCATTAGAACTTAAAACTCAAGGTGAAAATCAGAATATGAGAGAGAAAGAGAGAAAAAGTGCAAACAATCTGATAACGGAGTTCGCCACAAATGTGACTACATCTTCGGGTCTGCTCCAATAGAGTGAGACCGATTCGATTAATCTCCAAAAAAGATTACAAATGCACCAAGACCATCTCTTCAAGCACTTCGGCAGCATAACAATACTCCGTCGTACGAAAATGGCTCAAAAATCTCCACAAGTTCCCTCTTTCGTATCACCTGTTCTCCACTATGTCACCTGTATTTTCTCAACCTGAAAAGTCTGAAAATTCTCCGTAAACAACTCACTCACACTCTCCCCTTTTATGCATACAAATAACCCAATTTGGCCCTTAACCAAAAGATTCACAATAATCCCCCCTATCTCCATTTTTACATATAAATCCATATTAAAAATCCCTTAATATTTTTTTGATTTAATTTAAGCCCCTTAATTTTTTAACTCTCGGGCTTATTTTGTTTGGGAAGGTTTTTGGTTAATCCTTAAAAGGATTATTTGTTAAAATTTGGAGAGATTTGCTTTAATTTTAAGCATTCGATTTCAACTATTCAACAAAGACAAACGGTGCCACATACACACCAAATGTTTCGCATGGTGCAATGGAGCTAATCAGTTTTAACACCCCGGCGGTTCCGGGTTCAAATCCTAGCGGCTGTTTTTAAGCCTCCAAATCCCAACACTTATATAACAAAACAAACCCGTCGCAAAACATGATTAGGCGAGCATTGTTTGGTGCAACGGTGAGCCGACCGACAGTTACAGAGGAGGTTATGGGTTCGAATCCCACGGGTCGTTGAACAACATTTTGTTAACAAACACAAACCAACTAACAAATTTGAATCCGCTGTTAGACATGGGAGACACTTCATTTTTCAATGAAAATATCCACCGGATCAGGCCTCCCCACTAAAGACCTTTTGGACCTCCAAAATTGACATTTACTCTAACATTAAGTGAGGACTTGGCCTCCCCACTTGTCCTGTATCCTTTGTACATTTGCATACCTGGCTCACAAGCACAATGAAGACTACAATAACATTGTTGAACATAAACATAACTTTATCACTTCCATAAACATCTACATCAACTGTCTAGCCACTAACCAACAAAAATTGACTAGCATCAAGCTGAACAATAATGCAGAAATGAAAGAGAATAAATCAACAAGATATCGATCCTTTACAACAGGAACATGTTTACCCAAGGAACCATCAATGCTTTCAATCATCATTCCCTCACGCTGTACTGTGGGTGCATCCTGCAACATCTGACCCTGGTTAGCTACTCCAAGTTCAAGTGTAGAACCACTTGTATTGACAAATATAAGAGTTAACTCTTTACTTGCATTAATTACCCTCTTTAACTGCCATGTGTTTGCAAAAGAATGATCAGTCTTAATCCTGTGAGAATGTACGATATACTGGATGCCATCTTTAAACAAGTGATAATGATTCTTTTCCCCATAGAAAATAGCTTTTATGTCATATAAATAAGGGCTACCAAGCACTATCCCACAGATATCCAGTGGAACCACATCAAATTGTACTTCATCCACAAACTTACTAGTGATTGTGAATCTTAAGGTGCATTGTCTTGTTACTTGCAACTTATCATTTTCACAAATCCAGCCTAGTGGATAAGGTTTCTTATGCTGTGTAGTTTTTAATCCCAAGTTTCTTACAACACTTTCAGAAATTAAGTTAACTTGAGAACCACTATCTATGAGTGCATCAATTTTACTGTTCTTAGCAACAACCCTTAAATGAAAAAGCTCATTTCTTTTTTCATCTTCAGAGAAATCATTAACTTTAGATGAAGAAGCACAACTATGAACAAAAACACTGGAAATAGGAGCTTTACCTTTTAGACCCATAGCTGTTATCTTAGTCTCATCATTTGAATCTGAACCAAGATCCATAACAACATTTGTGGATTTCTCCTTACCTTTCTGTTTCTGATTACGTTTCTGAGCCCACTTAGGCCTCAGTTCAGGATGCAACTGCCAACAATGTTCTTCATCATGACCCTTCCTGTCACAATGAGAGCAAGCAAACTTATCATCCTTCTTAACTGTAGCTGTCTTCTTTCCTTTCCCTATCTCTACAACCTTAGAAGATTTCTTTACATCATTATCAAACTTATCAATAAAAGATCCTTTACCCCTTGACTCTAAGTGGGTAGCTTGGACACAAACTTCATCCAAGTTGTTAGGATTCAAAACCAAAATAGAATGCCTAAGGTAGGAATGCAAACCTCCTATGTACTTCAACAAAGTGTCCTGGGTGTACAAAGGAACATTCAAAGCAATAGCCCTTTTCCTAAATTCATGGGTGTACTCTTGAATAGATTGACCCTTCCCTTGCCTAAACATTTGCCAGTCCATCATTAACTGTTGCATATGGCCTAAGGGATAGAATTGCTTTTTAAGAGCATTAATAAATTCTAACCAAGATAAATTGACTCTACCATGTTGTGAAATTTCTGCTCTAGTCCTACTCTCCCACCAGGTAAGAGTTGTACCTCCCAACCGAAGAGTGGCTAACTGGATCCTAGAAGCATCATCAAAGAGGTTTTGAACTCTACAGTAAAATTCTACTTGCTGAATCCAATCATCTAGTTTTTCAGCATCTAATTCACCACAATACTTAGGTAGTTCAAATTTTACATCCAATTTAATTTTAGGCTTATGCCCATTCTTGAAAGGATTAAAAGAAGTAGAATAAGGAGAAGATGGAGAAGAGGGAGGAGAAGGAGAAAAGGGGTGATCTGGTTGCTTGCCACCATCTCCATGTTGTTTCCCTTTCTTGTCTTCACGAACATCTTCCTTCAACGAACCTCCTTCACGTTCCTTCTGTTCTTGTCTTTCTTGGAAAAGAATGTCCACCTTAGCCTTCATCTCGAGGAATGCTCTTCGAAATTCCTGCTCACTGATTTCTTCAGGAACCTCCATTCCAAACACAGACATATTCAAAAAACTTCTTCGCTTCCTGATCTCAGGATTAAAGTCTTCAGGCTTGCCTTCGCCCTTCTGAATCCTGGATCTCGTTAGCATTCAAGAAAACAACTGCAATAATAGTCAACTGAGCTCTGGTACCACTTGATCTGATTAGGATCTAGACTAAATTGCGTTTGAATGCTTAATTAAAAACAACTTTGTGGAATTACAAATTCAAGCATACATTAATGAAACTATGCATTAGAACTTAAAACTCAAGGTGAAAATCAGAATATAAGAGAGGAGAGAAAAAGTGCAAACAATCTAATAACGGAGTTCGCCACAAACGTGACTACATCTCCGAGTCCGCTCCAATAGAGTGAGACCGATCCGATTAATCTCCAAAAAAGATTACAAATGCACCAAGACCATCTCTTCAAGCACTTCGGTAGCATAACAATATTCTGTCGTATGAAAATGGCTCAAAAATCTCCACAAGTTCCCTCTTTCGTATCACCTATTCTCCACTATGTCACCTATATTTTCTCAACCTGAAAAGTCTGAAAATTCTCCGTAAACAACTCACTCACACTCTCCCCTTTTATGCATACAAATAACCCAATTTGGCCCTTAACCAAAAGATTCACAATAATCCCCCCTATCTCCACTTTTACATATAAATCCATATTAAAAATCCCTTAATATTTTTTTGATTTAATTTAAGCCCCTTAATTTTTTAACTCTCGGGCTTATTTTGTTTGGGAAGGTTTTTGGTTAATCCTTAAAAGGATTATTTGTTAAAATTTGGAGAGATTTGCTTTAATTTTAAGCATTCAGTTTCAACTATTCAACAAAGACAAACGGTGCCACATACACACCAAATTTTTTGCATGGTGCAACGGAGCTAATCCATTTTAACACCCTGACGGTTCCGGGTTCAAATCCTAGAGGCTGTTTTTAAGCCTCCAAATCCCAACACTTATAGAACAAAACAAACCCGTCGCAAAACATGATTAGGCGAGCATTGTTTGGTGCAACGGTGAGTGGGCCGATAGTTACGGAGGAGGTTACGGGTTCGAATCCCACGGGCCGTTGAACAACATTTTGTTAACAAACACAAACCAACTAACAAACTTGAATCCACCGTTAGACATGGGAGAAACTTCATTTTTCAATGAAAATATCCACCGGATCACTCATAGATTCAATTGCATATCACCATTTTCTCTATAAACTATCATTTCATCTAACATGGCGCTTCCTTTACTAGAAGAATACCTTTTTCTTCACTTAGTGCTCCCTCAAGGTCCTCATCATGTGCATTCATTTTTGCTTCATTCAACTTCACATTAATTCCCCCTAAAGGATGCATTTCTTACTATCCCTTCTTTGAAATCAACAAGTACATCACCTCCATATCCATCTTTATGATTGCTTCTTTTATGTACTACTCCTATCCTTGTTATGTGTCTTTTTTCCCAAGAGAAGAGAAAGTTATGAAATAACTCTTTAGAATGAATTTAAAGGAGACAGAAAAAATAAAGGATAATATGCTCTTTTTTAAGAATGGAGATTAATGAAGATTAGTTAAAAAATCTCTTTTAAGAAAGGGATAAATAATAATTATTTATTTAATAATATTTAATGCAACCTTTGTGAAAGGGTGTGATGGTTTGGAAACCACCTCTTAAGTCTTATATAAAGCATTTATGTGAGACTTGGAAAGGCATGAAGAACATTTAAGGAAGAGGAAAAGAAAAGGAATTAATTGAGAAATTGTAGGAATAAGATTCTAGGTTGGCAGGTTGTGAGCATTGGAAAAGGGGGCACACAGTGTGTCCAACACAGGGTGCAAAGTACACTCAAGGTTGTCTTGACTAGGACTTGGCTATTTGGACTTGTGTTGAGAATTGTTCTGTTGAACTAACACTTGTGTAGAGGATCTTAGTACACTTTGTTCCTCCTAGACTTCTCACAGATGGAAGAGGCTCAACCAAGGATCTGTTCTAGGAAATCTATGGTTTTTCTACACATTCAAATAAAGATGAATATTTTCTTGTTCTATCTAATAATATCAGATATAAATCTATTTTGGTAGAATCTAAATCTTGTTTCTAATTTATTCATTGTTCATTTAAATTTAATGAATGTTAAATCACTATATATTTTGATGCAATTATAAAATTGTTGCATTTAAACTTTGAATCTTACATTTTATTTGTTGCATAATTATATTGAAAAATAGTGACATTACATTTGGTATCAAATCCTAATGATCAAGACTTCCTATATTTAAAGATTTATTATGTGTTTTACTAACCAACCTTTAATATATAAAAAAAAGAGAAGAATATTAACATTAAATTTAAGGATGAGAACCTTGATCTTTTGACAAAGAGTACATAGCTAGTGAGAAAATGAAACTTGATAAATTGAAATTCAACTTACATTTTGCATTTCACCTAATAAATTAAAAAATAAATAAAATAAAGTCCATCAAAAAGTTAGTCATTAGAATATTTGAAAACAAAAATTTCACCTCCAAAAATTTATATTTATAATAAAAAGATCCAAGCACTATAATTCGTATAATAATACCACTCATAAATACTATTCTTAAAAAATAATCTCAAAGATACAATATACCAACCCTATAATCATCTTTTCAATATCTAAACTATTAAAATTATTTTATGTTTATTAAGCATAATAAAATATACATTCAAAATAAGTACTTTAAAGCTTCCTCTTGTCAAATTATATATATCCTTATAGATTTTAGGACTCTCATTCTTAATACATCTCAAAATATCATATATGAAGTGTGACAACCTCTAAATTATCTTGATGATAAGTCACACCTTTTGTAAAAACAAAAATTTGTCAAACTCTTCGTTATTGTTTAAATACGCTAATAAACTCAAAAGGAACATAGCCCATAAATTCAATATACTGGTAGATAATAACGAACTTTGTAACCAATGAGATAAAAAATAATCCTCAGACATTCTACAATCGATAGCATAGGGTTATACGAGTATAAATCATGTGACAATTAATAGGTGGAGAAATGGTCATAATTGAATAATATTGTCTCGTTTTTGAATGAAAAGATATCAGTCTTATCATAGGGATGTTATCATTCAAAGAATCTCACACACAACATAAACAATGATCAAAATAAATAAAATTGATGAAGAACATATATTTTATCACGTCTTTAAGATCAAATGACTTAATCATCGAACAATGACCATAAAATATAAAGTATTGATATTTTCAATGACATTAGAAATCATATTAGATTGATATGATAGAATTTTGGATAACTATTATTGGTTTTACCAACAAAATTCATTAGATTCCAAGACAGTCTTACAAATGCCATCCTATTTTTATTAGGTCAAAAAGTTTTACAAAAAATGAAGGATTTGAGTTTATGATAAGTCATGACCCTTGTTGTGCCCTTTGAGCTATGTTCATAAATTAGTTTTGAATGAATTATTTGAAATGTTCAAATCTAAATCTTGAATCCTTGGTCCAAGTGGCTTAGATGTCATTACCTTATCTTGAGGAGTCGCCTCCTTCTTTTTGGTAGTTTTGACCTTTTGTTTTATGGCATTGGCCCTATTTGTTCTACTAATTTCCTCTACAAGAATCCCTTAGACATGTCCATGAATGTTTTTTTCATCTAATCTTATACAATTATTTCTTTGATTGACCAATATTTGGAGATAATGTTTGAATATTTCCTCTATGAACCATGGGAGTGAAACATAAAAATGTGGATAACTTAGATTTAGTTTCCAAAACCTAAGGTATGTTCCATCATTTTTAGGATTTCATTAGGATGGAAATCAACAAGGTGCATAGATTAGATTATAAACCCTTATGTGTGTCAATCAAGTCTCGATATGATCCTTTTGAGTCTTAGGAATGAATTGGAAATGAATTGGAGTGATTACCCTAATTAGATTATATTATCTAATATGTAAAATGCAAAATCTCAAAGAAAAACAAGCAAAAGTAGTAATTTGCATGTGGATTTGAAAAGTGTAAAATGATGTGTAGCTATCACCAAAATTTGGATTCAACATGCCAAGAGGGACTTAGTCACCTAAGGACAAATGGGTTTTTGATAGGGGGTCCTGAAGCTGTTTTTGTAGTCCTCTGGTGTTGGATTTGAGTTCTTGATTCCTGGTTGTAAACTTATTGGAATGTCGTTAGTGAATTCTATAATTGAGTTAAATTCATGGTTTCTCAAATTTGATGACAACAAATGCAACGACGTAAAATGGATCTTCAAACTCTCTTCAATCCTCTTCAAACTTGTAACCTGCATATTCACAAAGAGGGAAGATGTTGTGCCATATAGGGGATTGCCTTAGTCAAACCTTGTGTAAGTGTTTCCACTTCCACAGTGGTAATATAAATGATAAATGGATAATTGAAAGGAAGGAAAGATGAATGAAAAAGATGTTGCAACTCACCACCCTTCAATGGCTTCCTTGAAGGTCTGAATTCACACACATCACCTCAAGGATTTGGATCTTTCTTTGCTTGAATGCTTAAATGTTTTGGAGACTTACAAAAAGGGTTAGCCTTCACAAAACATGAACATGAACACACACATAAACTCACATAGAATTTGGCATGACGTTAGATCTTGAATTGTTGTAATAATGCTTTGAAATGTTTCTTTTGACTTAATCAATATTTATCTTGATCATAAGTTATACAATAGATTTCTAGATGATTCTTGTTAGATTTCAAATGGTAAAATAACAAGGTATTTATAGGTGTTTATCCAATTTTCCAAAAATTAGACCCCAAAAGTTGATACTTCATATTTGAATTTTGGATGTTAAAATGCCACTAAAAACATATTTAGATTTGGGTCCTAGCTAAGGAGGGGGGCCCATTTTCCCATGGGCCAATGGGTCCTGGCCAAAAAATTTAAGACACTCAAATTCAGGGGAAAATCAATGATTGGATATATTTATTCAATGTTGGCCCTCCTTCAAAAAATGATAAAATATAACTTTGGAATGATTAATTTAGAAAATTAGAAGCTTAATTAATTTCAATAAATTAGGGGGACAAAACATAATGTGAAATTGTTAAGGTATACAATTTTCTACACTGCATGTTTAGCCCCCACTTTAGTGAGAGTATAAACATACACTCAGACTCACACTAAAGTAGATAAATATATGTCAAGAGGGGTCCTATTGTCCAAATGTTGTAGAGATAGGATGACTAAGGATCAAGGGAGGTGATCAAGCCCCTAGGATCTAAGATGCCATGGTAAACCAACATGAGCACAAAAGAACACATATACACACACATGTATGAATGCAACAATACAAGATACACAAACATACATGTCGAAAAGACATAAAACATACATGATACAACATAACATATGCATGGAGATGAATGAAAACAAACACAATGTAAAAATGAAGAAGACACATGAAAAAAACATAACAATAAATAAAACACAAGGTTAGGAATTTAAAGGATTCGAGTAGGTAAGGCAAAGAGACCTCGGTCTTAAATTGTCTCAGATACCAAACGACATCCATTGAATAAGAAAAATACTCCATGAGGACTGAAGTCATACACATCACTCATGGGCCACATGGCTCCACTAGCAAGTAGGTTGTATTATGCTAGGTGGACATGTTAAAAGGAGTTCACGACTGACACCATAGAAGTCTGATATTGCTAGGCGAATCATAAATTGGAAGATACACAAGCTAGTGAAGTTTGATATTCACTAGGTAATCCCCCAAGACAAGGTAAAAATGAGAGACACACACTAGGTCTTGAAGGTATGTCCATAATAACTATACCAAGAGTTATACTCCTTGATAACCTTGATAAGGTGCCATAAGATATTATAACAATGATACACTAAGTTCAACTCCCATGAACAAAGTGGAGGAAAAATTCCAGACTCACCTCAGGGCCTGTGCAAACAAAAATCACCTCAGGGGGTGCATAAATGACATCAAGATAAGGTCAAAAAGGTAATTTATCAACAATTAAATCAAAGGGGCTTTGCTTAATTCATGAAATGTCACACCTTAGGGAACATCACACATGCCATCATCACCAAGAGAGGACTAGTCAAGGAATAAAAAATCACATCTTAGGGAATACTAGCCATAGTATTACCACCAAGAGGAACATCATATGCCAAGAAAGGTCACACTCTTGTAGGAAATCAAGCCTAATGTCACCACAAAGGAGACATGTGACATGGATCAAGAAGGCCACACTTTGGTTGACAAGGTCACACTTCCTAGGAGATGTATGTTATCTTCTCTTAGAAGGGACCATTTCTTATGCAAAGAAAAAATAGGGGGTCATATCCCCCCCTTAAAATGTTAGTGTACTTGCTACACTAACATTTTAAGGAGACATAAAAGGGATCCCTTGCTAGAAGGAATGTACCTAAGACAAGGCTTCCTAACCCCTTGCCCCCTAAATGTAAGGACAAAAGTGAGCCTAAATGGATTAAGATATGCCACTCCTTGCAATATGAGAGATGACTTCGTATAAATTTTAATGCATGTGGTAGTGAGTATGCTAAGGTTCTACAACTATCACATGGCAAGGAGCAAGATATGTGCATGCTAATCTATCATACATTGAATTTGATCAACATAAGGCTCAATCTGTCTCAATATCCTTTTGAAAGCACAACATTCATCAATTAGATGCCCAAGTTTTCTATGGTATGTACAGTAAGACATGTCTGTATTCTTTCCTTTCTTATCTTCTCATTCATGAATAGTGTAAGGAAGCTAAGGTAGCAGAACAACTTTGTACACTAACCTTGAGAGGATAATAATGGAAAACTTTTATAGATTAATAGTTACAAAAAATTAGAAAGAAATAAACACAAGTATCATGCATACTACAACACAATGATTTACGTGGGGAAAACCCTTTCGGGAGAAAAACCCCACACTCCAAAAGCCACCCAATATATTATTCATAAACCAAAAGATTACAATATACTTGCAGAGCAAGCTTCTCACAAGAGTATCAACACAAGAGATCAAGAGACACCATGATCGCTATCAGACTCTTAGAATACACCACCTTCTACATACATCCTGATCCCACCCACTTATGACAATCTTTTTGGAACCTTCTAGAATTAGGGTTTTACAAGGTCATTTTTCATTTGATGTGTTAATGGAAAAAATTTGACGTGTCAGTGGGAAAAAACATTGATGTGTTAGCAGGAGAAAACCTTGACGTGTCAACAAGAAAACCTTGACGTGTTAGCGGGAAAAAACCTTGACGTGTTAGTGGAAAAAAACCTTGATGTGTGAACAAAAAAACTTTGATGTGTTAATGATTTTTTTTTTAGGCGTTGCCTTGAACTCGACGTCTTGTTATGAGTGTACAATATTTGCTTGATCAGTCACCACATACCAACATACATCCTATCAATAAATCGTATATAGTTTCAAGGTTGAGACACATTTTTCCAACAAATAGGTGGTATTGTGATAAGTCCTAGGTTGAGAAGTGTTTGTAAAGCCTTTTTTATATTGGTTATAGTATGCAAAAATGGTAGCTTCTTAAGTTTATAAGGCTTGTGTTTCTTACTTAGTTGACCATCTATTTTATGTGAAGGTGGAGGGTCTTGATAACCTAATCCCTTAGTATCTTCTGATAATGTTTGCTCCAAAATAGAGTGGACTTTATGTCCATTATTAATGTCACACCCTCAATCTTACTCAAGATCCTAAAGCCATGACCATAAGTTTGTTCCAATTCAATGGGTGTATTTGTAACCCTATAATACTCATATGATGAAGGATTGGTTGATGTGATTTCCTTGCAATTTTTTTTGATAGGTACTTCCATGTGCATTGGTTGAGGTATGTTTTTTGCTTTAGTTTTGGGATGTAAGAAAGTGAATTTGCTTCAATCGGTGGTATGGTAGGATGTTGTTGGTATGGGGTACTAAGTTGTTGCATTGATGTATAAAAGGCTGCATTATTTTCAAGGTTATACAAATATTTTTGTATGAATTCATGCATGCTCTCTTCATCTTGACCAATGACATCAAGAAGACTTGAAATAGAAGATGGATTATCATGATTTTCATTATCAGAATTAGGGTCATCACTAAACACACAACTTGATACATCAACCAAAGATTTCAAGGACATCCACATTTTACCAAAACACATATCCTTTTTGCAATAAGGTTCAGATTATTAAAACATAGGTGAGGAAGAGCACTTCTAAACAAACTCTAAGAATATTCTACCATAGAAAGCTAATTGATGCCTAGATAATAGAACAAAGTCACATAGGGTATCTGGGTCCTAGTCAAGGGTTTGAAATGTTCAAATTTTTTCTGTAGACTACAATGCTTAAGGGAAAGGGAAAGCACAATGCAACCAAAAATTGCCACTTGTCCATCCCCTTCTTATCTCCGCCTGACACATTTTCACTATGTGTATTCCTCATGAAACTATGATGCACTAAGGAAAAACACTACACTACAATATTAACATGTGTTCTACTTCTACCAAAGTTTCTCATCGCATTTTAGCCATGTGCTAGATAGAAGTAAGAATGGATTGTGAAGGATGAATGAGATGCACTAAAGGAGCGACACATGTCCAAGGCAAGTTGGGCTCTCAAAACTTAAGTGAATTAATCAGAAACATGTGATAAAGGTTGTGTTTAAAAGGGGTATATGCCTTAAGGAATGAGGGAAACACAACTTAAAATAAAGGCATGCAGACATTAGTGACTTGCATAAAATATTTCAACCAAGCATTAGGGAGATAACATACTAACAGGGAACCTTAGGTCAATGGGGCCGATCACATGTGGAGTTAAAAGACATAAGTCATTACTTAATTGATTGCCAATTGGCAACAAGGGGTCAACACAACTTTAGAACAAAATTACAAGGGGTACATGAATGCTAGGGTTTTAGAAGGGTTTTTAGTATAAAAGAAACATAGGCAATATTAAAACAAGCCCTATCCATGAATAAACCATTTAGAAGCTCAAGAAATGGGAAAAATCCAAAAGCTGAGAAATTTTTATAAGGGTTCCATCACAATAATGTAAATTATGTTATATCTTTGTGATCCCTAATTGATATACCACCAGAGAACTATGTATGTTGGAGTTTGGAATCTTATATGACAAAAAAATAACTTGTCATAAATCTCTTGAGAGCTTTTGATTGTTTTAACTATAGAGGGTTATGTAATTTGGCTTCATATTGCACATGAAGTACAAGCAATGTTAAGGTGATTCATATTACACGTGTTTTATATATTTTGTTACATATGTAATGTTTTACTTATCCACTTAAAATAGGCCTATAGGTCTTCAAATGCAACTAGTATACTTTAATTCTTAGTAAAAAATAATTAGGATATTAGTTTACATAGGGCATCATTTGCTACAAGTCTAATTATGTTAAAAATGTATCTATAATTGTCCTCATGAGACCTCTTGGATCACCCTCCTAGGTCATGTAGCACATAAAGTGATGAAGAGACACCCTCTCTTAAATTAATTGACCTCTTAGTATCCATAGTTTGGTCATGAATCTTGCTTCTTTATCTAGGTCAACATGCATTCCTAGGCCTAAATATTAAGTGTCATTTTTAGGATCATGGAATAATAATTTTGTTATCCAATAGGTTGATTCTATAGATCTATCTTGTAACTAATAGATATGATTTAGGGAAATTACACACTTTTGTATGATAATTCACCAATATTTCTACAATATGCTAAATATTAAATTAAAAATTGTTGGTTATTAAAAATACCTTAGCGAGATCACCAAATTCTAAGGGTCATGTTCTCCTAGATCGATTCCCTATATTAGATTAACTTTATACTTGTGAAAACGATTGAAGTTATTGTCATTTAATCATGCAAATGTTCTAAAATGATTTGATGTAGAATTATATATTTTTAGTGCTCCAAAGTGAAGTGTTCCTAGAATTATGGTCCTTATAATGCATGTGATTGTCATATGTGAAAAAATGAATGCGCATTAAATGCCTTTAACTACTAAAATGCAACAACTAATCACACAAACATATATCAAGTCATCTCATGTGAAGAGTGAAATTGTTAGGAGTTAAAAAAAATGACTCTTTGAAATTTATAGGTCAATTTCATGTGGTGTGGAATCAATCTCACATGTTGCAAGATGAGTTTGAGATTGAAAAGTGTTAATATTAACATGGGAAAAGAATGTATAAGAAATGATGTAATGATAGACATAATACATGACAAAAGTATAATGATATACATGAATATTGATAATATAGAGTCAAATATATAAGAATAAATACAAATAATGAGATGATAGATTGAAAAATGAACCAAACTTTACATATAATTATAACAATTATCGATCTCTTGAATATCGACATATATTTAAAATATCCATACTATTGTTATTATTTTGAGACGCTAACACTTTCTTATTATTCCCACACTAAATAAGTTAGGATATGGTGGCGTGTGCTGTCGTAGAAGCAATCGTGCACCTGGACTATTTAAGTTGGAAGTGGCTATCCAACCCTGTGAATGCACCAGAGGCATGGATGGAGTCATACATCATGCATCCAACCGCCCAATCAACAGTTAACTTAATGTTGAGCAGAGCATCATGCATCCAACCGTCCAATGAGCAGTAAACTTAATGTATGACTCCATCCATACCTCCGATGCATTTACGGGACTGAATAGCCGCTTCCATATAAGTTTACATTTTAGAAAGCTTTCTCCAAAAGCTATAATAATATTTTCTCACAATAATTTTGTTTCAAGTGGAGAGAAGTATTAAAAATAGCATTTTTCAATTTAAAAAAGGGCACGTAATTCAGATTCTGTAGAACTCGTACGCTTATGTGTTTGTCGGCAGCGACACGCTTTTCAACGAAGTCGGTAGAACTCAATATTCATTTCTTCGGTTTTCGTAAAAAAGAGTGACAGAGATTTGTTTGTATCGAAAGAGGCTGTGGTTGCAGACACAATGTCTCAGCCCTCTTTTCTTATTAGAATATATGCCAGATTTAGGGATTTACAGAGCCCAAGAATAAGCCCTCTTGTTTTATTAGAATTCACCCTACACAGCTTGTTGAAGTGGCGAAGCTCTGAACCAAAACTTGGTCTGCTGCAACCGATTCGCCATCTGAAATCCTATGCCACCTCCAGTACGCACGCGTTGCATTCATTATTATAAATTCACCGTGTCCAAAGTTTGCTTCCCTAAACAAAGATAGTTCAGACTGGTTTTGATCAAACCTGTGCAAACCCACAAAAAACATAACTTCCTGTCAATCATATAAGTGTAAAATATAATGAGAAGCCCATTATAGTGGAGGAGAGGTAGATTGTAAACCTACTTTGAAGCAAGCCCTTCTCGGTTGCCTCCATCTCCTATTGTAATGTGAAGAGCTCCACATGGATCGGCTTTATTGTTATACACTCGACTCTGAACATAAATTACAGTAGAGTAAAACAAGATGAGTACCCACAAGTCCTAAAATATTAACATTTTGCTTTGATTGAAATACTTACAAAGCGTTCGTATGCATGAACATGCCCTGCAAACACCATATCTACTTTTGCAGAATAGAGAAGTTCTTCCATGGCTTTTCTCATGTCTTCTCCTTCTCCCTGGTGAGCAGTGTTTGTGTTGTACCACGGCGCATGGAGCACCGCTATAAGCCATGGTGTTCTTTCTCTATTCACTTTTCCAAGGTCCGCCTTATATCATAACCACAAATAAGTCTTGTTATTTCAATGGATTGTATTATAATCTATAGTTATAGCCTTTTTAAGTATGTACTAAAGAAGCATGAGTACGAGAATGGGCTTGGCAGACCTGCAGCCATTTGTATTGATCCGAAGCTGGGTCGAAGTCTGCATAGGAGCCCAACATTATTACATGAACACCTGCAACTTCAAATGAGTAGAAGAGATTCGAACTCGAACCGCTTTGTTCGAATGGCATTCTCCATCTGGCATTGTATGCTCTGAATGCATCTTTTATTATTAGTGGAATGCTCTCTATCTCGTGATTTCCTTGGGTAACCATCCACGGCCTGCTACTTGCCAGAGGCTCTACCAGTTCGCCGAATGAGTCCCAGAGAGGTTGGTATATATCTGCATAAGGTCGGTCTCCAGGCGAAAGGAAGACATCATATTCCATCTCTTGAATGTGTGCTAATGTGGATTTTGTCTCATCTGTTTGTCCCGGATCACCTGCAAACCCAATCAATACCCAATTGTCTTGTGGATTGCCTTAGATTAAAGGCTATAAAAGCATTTGCGTAAGAAAGCAACCCTCTTGCTAAAAGAAACTGAAATCTGAGCCTGGTTTACAATAATGCCTACCTACAATTGCAAAAGTGATGGGGAATTGCGAGGGTGGAGTTTTGAGATTATATTCAGCCCCGAATCCCCCACAACGGTAATAATAAACTGTATTTGCAGCGAGTGGTCCGATCACCACATTGTGAATGCTACCGGATTTGTACATTACAAAGGAATATGAAGTATTGTTTCCTGTTGCAGAGGAAGTGTATTTTCCAGGGGATGTTCCATACTCTACCACTGAGGGCACATCAAAATCCTCTGTAATCCATGAAACTCTCATATGATCACTTCCTACTAGAGAAATATGTACCTGTCCATCATACAAATGCTCCAAAAGTAAATCTAAAATTTTCAAAAAACATAATACAAAATGCAAAGAAAGTTTTGTACCTGGTGTGGATCTTGTTCTGTGTCTGCTTTGAGAGATCGGAAGCCAAAAGATCCAGATGCATATGCTGCTATAAGTAGCAAATGCAACACCGTACAGAAACCCATCTCCATGTTTGCAGCTTTCATTACTGTGAGTAATTATATTTCTGGCAATACAACTAAGAAAACAAAGTGGTATTTATCCACATCATGTTATGCTATTGAGATATTCTTTTAAGGAAGATGAAAAGACCCTGAAATTGACAAAGTGTGAACTGGGATATTGTAAGGTCGGCTTCTATTTTTTGGTTTCTATTGAAAAGAGTTAAAGGAAGGGGTCTTATGGAGCTGTAGAAAATCATGTAAATTAAAATCTTATTTTTAAAATTTTAGATTTTAAAGAGATGTCTTTTTTTTCACTACTCTTCACAATTTTGCTTCTAGGTTTAATGATGTGTCTTTTCTCACCAACTTTTTAAATTTTTGTTTCTGGATTTCATTTTAAAGATGTGTCTTTCTTCCATCAGCTTTTAAAATTTTGCTTTTAGATTTCATTTTAAAGATGTGTCTTTTTTCCACAAATATCAAAAGATCATAATTTTTTTTAAACTTACTCATTATTACAAATTCATAAAACTACATTTTTATAAAAACTACTAAATTAGAAAGCCCCCTCCATAAAACCATAGCCTTTCTTTATCATAGCTATGAGGTAGTGTAGTTTAGCATGTCATCTTCAATGAGAGGTGAGTCACAAGGGTTCGCTTTCAAAACAATTTGTCTTGTTTCCATAGCTTAGAACACCACCATGCTCAAATGGCTTTTGAAGCAAGGTTCCCTTTTTTATATGTTGGAAACAAATTATTCTCACATAAATATCTAGTATAAATCTATTTAATTAAATAATAGATAAATTTATTTTGGATAATATATTTATATTACAAATAAAATAAAAATAAAATAAAAATAAACATATTATTTAAAATTGAAGATAAAAATATTTGATGGATTATTAATAGTTAGAGTGTGATGTTAGATTTGAAATGATTAAAAAAGTAATTATTTTTTTTTTTTGAATTTTTTATAATTTTACGTTGAATTTGTGTTTGTGGAAGTGATCTTTGTGTACATATGGATTTTAATTTGAAGTATACAAATAAATTTATGTCATGCAAAAAATTATATTTACAAATAAGGATTCATCTAGGTGTTTGAATGTACAATAAAATTCTAGTAGTGTTAATTAACATCGTCGAGAACTCATTAAATGAGGATATTTTCCTTATAACAAACCATTTAATCCAATTAAACTATTTTAATAAACAATAAAGACATCATGGAATGGATGTATTTAAGATACTGTCATAATGAGGTGACTTAGAAACTGGAACTTGAAATTAAAAAAAAATCAAAATAATTATACAATGACCTATTGTGAGACTAAGGTTTTAGAACATATTGTCAAAGAAATGCATTTAGAATAAACTTGTGGGTTGTAGTCCCAAAAAGGCTAAATTTGTGCTAACTAAGGCGATAGCTTTAACTTAATAGGAACCATCAAATCCTTTTTGTGTGCCCCTAAACCTTTCCCATGCTCATATAATATTGGCCTTGCTCTTTTTATTGAGCTTTGTGTGTGCTTTAATGGTGATTTGTGCATTCATCCATTTACTTGAGCTTCGAAAAAATATTGATATCATGTGCTTTGAGTGAAGTGTTGAGCTTTCATCATGTGCATTGTGTATTAGGCAACCCAAAACTGACTTCAATATGTATTCATGTTGAGAATAAATTTATTTCAATAGTGGATGAAGTTATTTTTTGTAAAGTTCCTATGCTCTTGTAATATGTGGACCATTAACATCTATTTGATTGTATGGCCCACACATCTCCTTATTATGTCAAAGCTCACCCTTTGCTTTCTATTACATCATTAAGCAACAATTTTCAATGTCACTAGTCTGGGACCATATATTTTATCTATTTGTTGGCTAGAAAACTGCAAAATTTTCTTTGATCTCAATGATGAATTGGAGGATAATGTGTTTTGCACAATTAAAAATTATTCTAAAGTTCATTATTAAAAAATATTAAATGACCTAAGACACAAGCATTAATTGACAATGAGACAACTACCTCAACAAATATTAAATGACCTAGGACACAAGCATTAAATGAAAGAAAGATAAGATAAGATCTAGTGACAACTAACACTATATATAAATATTCCCTCCTAGGACCTAAGTGGAATTAACATCTAAATAGGACCTATTTACATTAACACCCCCTTAAGTACACCTTAGTGAGTACAATTATGCAAATGACACAAAGATGGGTTCTGGCTACAAGGCCATGTTAGCTACCCATGTACAAATGCGAATGAAATCTCTCACAAACAAAGAAAAGGAGAAAACTTAGTGGGACAAAAATCCTTCCCAAAAGAGAGATAAAATCAAAATACTCTCAATGATGCAAGAGAAGGACAAAACCCCATATGAGGAAACCCCCCATAAGAGAGAAGAAGAGAGACCATGTAAGCCCCTTCAATATAGTGTCTCTACAATGATGGTACAGATGTGTGATAATGAATGCTGAAGATGATCCATGATTGTCAAACAATAGTCCTCCCCTTGACAAGAAACAAGACTAAGATGGTAATATGTAGGATTCCTTCCCATTATTGAAAGGAAGATGTGGGAAGAAGGATGAAGTGTGATATCCTCAACGAATGCTCAAGTATCTCAATTTCGACGTCGAAAGGTGTCACCCTCCAAACATGTGTTCTAGGCCACACTATTGAAGAAGACAATCCAAAATCTCCTAGAAATAATTGTAGAACATAATCTAAAGAAAAGGATGCCTCCTTTTAAGAAAAAGAAGCCTCCTCAAAATGTTTTCCAAAATAATCCACACTCGATTCAAACTGCAAAGGATGATCATATAGAGAATGAACAAGAGGTTTAAAGTGTTACGTCGCAACAACTGAAGAAGGAGCATCTCCATCAAGGAGAAGATGAATTCAATCAATGATGTCTCCCAAATCTAAAATATGAGACTCACCAAACAAACCATAGTGTCTATCAAAAACTCATCCCATGTAACCATCTTTGGAAGATGATAAATACACAATTGAATTTAGGGTTGGTGCAAGAAGTTGGGTCCACGAAGAGGGGAAGTTTCAGATGAAAAAAAAATTCACGCGCAAAACGCATACGCGTTTTTCAAAAATGCATACGCGTTATGTATCGCATACGCGATCCTAAATGTATGCGTTACGGTTTGGGATACGAACCTAAAACGCGTACGCATTGTGAAACGCGTAAGCGTTCATAACGCGTACGTGTTCCAAGACGCGTACGCGTTTCTAAACGCATACGTGTTTCTAAAGACTATTTATTTTTTTAAATAAGCGACTGTGAAAGTCATTTTCACAGTCGAGTTTGGAGTGCCAGGACAAAAAACAACAGATCGTGTACGCGTTTTGGACGACCGAAATCTAGCAAATTTTCACTCTCACCTCCTCCCGTCGACACACCTGACCTTAATGACCTCCAGGTTGGTTGAATTCTACAATATTTTTGCATTATAATTGCTATTTAGTTATTTTTGTTTTATAATTGCTATTTAGTTATTTTTGTTTAGCTTGTTTTAATTTAATATTTAATAGTTTTTAAACTACATTTAATTAACCGAAAACATCAACGAAACAAACAACATAAAATTTTAAATCGAAAACCTAAATTTGACACATTTAGTTTTGAAATTTGAAACCCTAAACTGTAGGTTCTAAAAAACTAATTTACTCAGACCGTTAATCTTTGAACCTAAACCCTAGAAAACGTAAACTAAAACCCTAGAAAACGTAACATAAACTAAAACCCTAGAAAACGTAAACTAAAACCTTAGAAAGCATAAACTAAAACCTTAGAAAACGTAAACTAAAACCCTAGAAAACATAAACTAAAACCTTAGAAAACGTAAACTAAAACCTTAGAAAACGTAAACTAAAACCCTAGAAAACGTAACGTAAACTAAAACCCTAGAAACGTAAACTAAAACCCTAGAAAACGTAACGTAAACTAAAACCCTATTTGTAGGTTAAAATTAGGTTAAATCTAGGGTACAATTAGGGTTTGGCTTAAACTTTAATATATATTGTATAGTTAGATTTCAAAATTACAATTAGGGTTATGATTAGGTTTACTTGTTTAATATTAAAGAATTCAATTACCTGCTTCTAGGGTTAAAATTCATTCTAGGGTTAGGGTTCTAAGATAAATATTCGGGTAAGGGTTGAGGTTAGGGTTTGTATTCAACTAGGTTTAGAGTTAGGGTTATATTTTTATTAGGGTTAGGTTTAGGATTATGAAATTATGAATTAAAATTTAAGATGCAGGTTAGGGTTGGAGTTAGAATTAGCCCCGTCAATTGGTGTAGGGTTCTAGGGTTGGGGTAAAAATTAAATTAAGAGTCTAGGGTTAAATGGTTGTAATTTTGGTGAGAGTTAAACATTCAATCAATATTTAATTAGGTTTATGATTAAAAAGTTTATATGCATTTAGGGTTAGTGTTCAACTAAGGTTATGATACCCGATTTAATTACAATTAGGGTTAGAGTTCAAGTTAGAATACATTAGGGTTCAAGTTATAATTAGGGTCTATGGTTCAAGTTATAATTAGCCCGTCTATGGTTCAAGTTAGAATTAGTGTGATAAAAATTCTAATATAAGGCAACATATCCCTAGATGAAATCGTATTTTAAAAAATTCTTCATCTATATATCGATTAAATTTTTTATCTTAAACTTGAAAAATAAATCTATTAGCAATGTCTTTTTGAACTGAATCCCCGTACTTAGGTACCTAAGGTTTTTGATGGTTTCATAAGGATTTAAAAATCATGAATACTAGTGGAACTTTTTAAAACACATAGGGTTTTAGTCTTATTTCTTCAATTTTTGTTTCTCACAATCTTAGTTTTGAAAGAGTTTATTTACAAACTTATATAACAATGGGGTCTTTAGGTGTGATCAACAAAGTTTATTTTTAGTAGAGATAATTGTGAGGTATCACAAGACAATGCATTTCCCTCAATTTGTTATAACAACCATAGACTTTTAGTCATAACATATTGAATTTTCATTTCCTTCACTCTTGATTCAACATAATCTAGGTCGATTGTTACCATTTTGTCAAAGGGGGTCCTAGAACATCAACTTATAGATTTTCCTTCATTATTATTACTCAAAATTTAAAAAAATCAAGAAATTAAAATGTATAACTCTAAATTCTATAATTGGTGAAGGATTGGGTTGCAAACTTTCTTGGATTTGACCCTACCGAATTGGTAGTTTGGATTCCTTATTTTTTTGCATAATTATTACTTTTAATCACTATAATTTTAATTTATTTGCATCCTTTAAGTTTCATGTAGTATACTATTGTTTAATAATTTATTATTAAAATAATATTTAATTCTCATACCTTTTATGTCTCTCATATGAACAATATTTTGTGTTCTATGGTAACTCCTATTATCATTTCCCCTTTTCAAATGTACCATGATTCCTATGTTTCTATTATTATATGTTTAAATGTATCCTTAATATGTTTAAATGTATCCTTATAACCAATTTTTTTAATTTCTAGATCTTAATGGTTATTACATTATTCTAATATACATAGACACTAAACCCTACATTCTAAAATATGAACACAAACCCTTACCCAAAACTCAAATTGTAAACCACAAATTTGAAATTTTCAAAACTTGTACAAACTTAAATTATAAACTTTAATGTGTACATGCTATGGATTTTTAATGAACATTATGGATTTTTTAATGATAAATCTAATGGTCTTCAAATGAATTGCATTTTGGATTTGTGCATGTTTAATGTGATTTTTAAATAGTTCTTTCAAATTGTCTGCATTATTTAATTAGTTTGTTGATATATATTTTTTAATTGTTTAACATGTGCAGTTGCCATTTGGTTGTACATTCACATGGATCCACTATTTAGCATTGAGGATTTTATGCCTGAACCACATATTCCTATAGATCCCATAGATCCTAACCCACCACCACCAGAAAACCCCATTCCTCCAAACCCTCCACCTCCTAACCCCCCACCCCCTATAGTAGACCAGGATCAGTTGAGAGAGAGCATTAGGGCAAATCTTACGGTCATTCAAGAAAATATAGATCTGATAAAAAATGAGCCTAGAATTCCCCCCCATCTCTCACGGTTTGCATCTACGATGCAAATTATTGTCGATTCTGTTCGATTTATTGATGCGGACCTAGATAGTTTCCATCAATGGAGAGACGAGAGGAGACAATTCTATGCAGATGGATTGTCTTATAAAGAAATTAATGACCTTAAAATTACCAAAGAAGCCCTGTGCCAGTATTTTTTTAACCCCCAAACTAGCCAACCAATTCCACCCACCAAAAAATGAATTTCAATTTTATGGTGTAGGCACCCCTTGATAGCTGCACATTTTTGGGATAGATGGTGGATGGTGTTTGATACTCCACCACATGGCAATTCTGAGGTGCCCCTATACTTTTTGAGAAAGTTATGGGTAGAGTTTGAGTTGGTTTTAAAACCCAACTATTTTGATATGAGGTCATCTCAGGGAGCTGGGCGTGGCATGCCCCAACATAGATTAGGAGCACATGTTGATCCTCAATGACGTGCTCCAATTGCTCCTATTGTTCCTCCTGCTTCTCTTGGTGTTCCTGCTGCATTTCAACAGCAAACCATGCTATTGACATTAGGAACATTGAGTTCACTTTCAGGACATCTCACTCATCAGACTTCACATGCAGCGGCTGAAGTGGTCAATAGAGAGCATGGAGGCTCCAACAATAGGAATACTGAGGCATCCACTTCAGGTGACCCACCTGCGTCTGAGACAGAGTCATTTATGGATTTACTATATTCTGAGCATCATCTTACAGAGGTATGTTCATCTTTTGAACTTAATATATTTTTTTGGAATGTGCAAAATTCATGTTTAAATAATAACATCAAATTATATATATAATACAATATTAATTCAATAAGTGTTTGGTGTAGACGCATGATCAGACAATGCCTGAAACTCAAAATGATCATGTCTATATGTCGAGTGTTGTAGATATGGGCTCACCTTTTGGTCAAGTACTTAAACCAATATATATATTAAATTTAGTTTGTGTGGATATATATATCTAATTTATTTTGAATGTTTACACATGATGTGTGATTGATATATATTATATCTAGATGTAGGGAGGTCATATGAGCATGCCTAGTGCTGACCAAGCACAAGTTGTGGTGAGCGCTCCTGAGTCATCATCAGCTTAGGTGCGTTCTTTCAAAAAGTTTGTTAAGTTTGAATTAAATACACATCATAGATCTAATTTAATTTTTACATTTACATACACATGCGTGAATGATCTATACAAATTGTTGTACATATATATGCAGGCATTTCATGAGACACCCATTGCAGGTGCACCTGAGACATCGTCAACATTTATGCATGGGCAATCTCAGGTGCGTGATCTTGAGGTCATATCATTCAAGGTTGTAAACTTTACTAAATATCCTAAACAATTTTTACGGATCTTTTAAATATATATATATATATATATATATATATATATATTCGAGGTTTTAACATATTGATTGCTTTATATGAATATGCAGGATATAGTAGATCAGGCATTTGAATCTTCTCAAGTGACAGTTATGCTACCCGTTGAACAAAATGTTCCAGTAGATCCACATGATCATATGGTAAATTATTCATGTCTTAAAAATCATTTTTATTGTATTTACTAGATATTTAATTAATTTATTTTTTTTAATCCAAAAGTTTATATTTTGTCAGGTTTAAATATGTTTAATTATATCAAAATTTATAAATAAATTTAAATCTAATTTCAAGTTACTTGTACTCTTTTACAGCATGATGTAGGTACATCTAATCGACCTGGAACAAAGAGGAGACTTGATTTGACTGATCAGCCTGATAGTTAAATGGTTTTAAATTTTAAATAGACCAGACATCTCTAGTTTTATTTAAACTTTTATGTGTTGGACTTGACATATACATATTTTTGTTTATTTATATCAGATGACTTTAATGTGATGATTATATATATGCAGTCAATTATGATCATGTTATGTTCATTTTGATGATTATATGCACTCATATGTATATGTAGATCTAGATATTTTATCTAATTTTCAAGTAATACATGCACTAGATATAAATTCTTATCTCTACAATCAAATTTCATAAATATATAATTTATCACATGGTTAAAGGTGATAAATTTAAATATTCCTTAAATAGTTTAGATTATATTCATAATAAATTAAGAGCTCGCGTAATTTTAACTATTTACCAATTCTAGAAAATATTTGAACAATTATATGAAATGTATAATCTATAAAATTGGAATGAGATTTTTAAAATGCTACTAATAAGTTAATTGAAAATCATACAACTATACAACATGATGAAACATATATGTGTGCACATGTATATCCAATTATTTAGCTTATCAATTTTTACGTGAAGACCAAAAATTGATATTTACATAGTCTCTTGATAAAATAATTTTTCAGTGACAATCGCATGGTAGACCGACTTGATGAGAACCTGCAAAAATAATTAATGTAAACTGTAAGTAGTTCTATAATTTTTTTGATTCATTTAAGTAAATATATAGTAAAAGTTACAAAATTGGATCTTATAAATTTCATAAAAATTCAAATGATGTTTTCCATAGGATGGATGAATGGGATGCATGTCATGAACCCTAAGGTATGGCTTAATGGGTCCTATGAGAATGGCTTAAGGGGAATTATGCGAGTGACTTAAGGGATGCAAGATTGTGGAATAAGGGTACATGTAAGAGGATATGACTTAAGGGTCCTAAACCCTTAACCCTAAACCCTAAACCACGTGACCTAAATCCTAGGAGATCAATGCTAAACCATTAATCCATATAAATTTGTTATTCTAAGCATCACATGAACCCTAGAAACCCTAAACCCTAAACCACGTGACCTAAATCCTAGGAGATCAACCCTAAACCATTAATCCATATAAATTTGTTATTCTAAGCATCACATGAACCCTAGAAACCCTAAACCCTAAACCACATGACCTAAATCCTAGGAGATCAACCCTAAACCATTAATCCATATAAATTTGTTATTCTAAGCATCTCATGAACCCTAGAAACCCTAAACTCTAAACCATGTGACCTAAGGGGATGGCTTAAGGGGATGTCTTAAGGGGTGTTGAGAGAGTGACTTAAGGGGATGCAAGAGGATGGATTAAGGATAGATATACAAGGATATGGATTAAGGGGTCCTAATAGAATGAATTAAAGGGAATTAATAGAGAGACTTAAAGGGGATGCAAGCGGATGGATTAATGGCACATACGAGGATGGCTTAAGGGGATATGAAATAAATTATAAACTTTTTATAAAATGACAATGAGTTAAATTTAGTTTTATATTTATACTCTCAACTAAATGTATCTACAACTATATATAGTTACCTGTCTGTAGATTCGAATTCCATTGTAATAAGAGTGCATCTCCTCTCTTTTTTGTATCAAGGGAGACCTGAAACAAAAAATGATATAAAACTTTAATAAGGAAATGAATTTAAAGACAAATTTATATATATCAATTAAATATATACATACAACTAGATATACTTACCAATATTTATTTACTCTATTGTACCATCCACATCCTCTCTTTTTTGTAATGCATCTATGATTGTCTCATGATCATCCATTGAAAGTGTCCATAAAACTTTATTAGCAGGCCTCCCGTGATATCTAACTAGTTTTATATTGGTTGCCAAAATCAAATGTGAATAATGTATAATCTTCTTGTGTCTTTCATAATCTTCAAATGCAGGCAAGCCATTCTTTCTTATCAAATATTTTCGAAGCTAGGTGCCAACAACAATGACTGAACCAGTTGGATACTCAAAGTTATCATCATCCACTCTAGGATGTACCAACTTATATTTTCTCTCAACACATCTAGCCAACCAGTACTCTGTCTCCTCTTCATTCCCCTCGGGTGCAACAATAGCATACACATGTCCTACAAAAATAGATAAAAAATTCAATAAAGAGCACGACTTATATTTAATTCATGTATATAAACATGCATACATATAAAATTCATCTCAATAAATAATGTACCTTCTTGTACAAGATCAAAAACATGATCATAATCATCTGATGCGAACGCTTGATTATCTTCAATTATTGTTCCATGTTGAACATGTGTCGATGTAGGTGTTAAGGCTCTTTGTTGCCATTGTTCAACCCATTCCATATTTTCACAAGCCTCCCAATCACCTGCAATACAAAATTGACAAAAGCATGCCAACTCCCTTGTCCATATTGTCCATGTGTTTGCATTCGAACTCTTAAATGAATGCCATTTTGCAGATCCATTAATTGTTTCACAATCTTGTCGAGAACAAATATCATTTTCTTCAACTAACCAAAAGAAGCGGTGAATTATTGAGCTCTCACTTACTCTTGTAGATAATTTGGTATTGCACCAATCTACAATTGCATGTGCATCTCTAAATTTTGCAGCATCCTCAAATTTTAGTTGCTCTCTAGCAAGAGCTCTTTTCACACATGCACCTGCTCCATCGTGTTCTCCCTTACCATGACCGGCTTCAAAAAAACTCCATATGTGCTGGATATTATTTTCCTTATGAACTCTACATAACCAATAAAACATCCTAGCATTTTTGAATTGACCCGTGCAATTATCTGACCATATGAGATGTTTTAGCAATTGAATTCCTCTTTCTTTTAAATTTTTGTAAAATATATCAAAACAATATTGAACAAACTCAGATGAATGTAATCGATTATCACTTACATAAAAATGGTACTCTCTCAAAAATTTTCTATTATCTTCTCTACTATCATCTGCATGTCTATAAACAATATGAACAAAAATAGATACTTGCACTGAATTATAATACTGTGATTGAATTTCTTCTTGTGGAGCAAGAGTATAATTTTCAGCAAAATCAACAACCGACAATATAGTTCCAATTGGGAATGTGTTTTTACATAAACGAAATTGATTATCAAGCCAATGAGCATACTGAGAGTGTTGAACATATTTAGGTACAATCTTATCTTTAAATTCTTTAATAAATGCATGCACAGTATTTTTTTCCATAATTAGCTCACAACGTTTTCCAGTTTTTCCATCTTTTAAAGAATACTCAACATTTTTGAATCTTTTTACATCTACTAATTGTTGTCCAAATTCATTTAAACTACTTTCATGCATACATTCACCTAATAATGAAAATTTAGCACATCTATCACATTCTCTAGAAATACATGATTTTAAATAAAATAAGTTTCCGTTAGAGGGTTCGCAAAACAAACCTGATATAAAATCTTTGATTCTTTCAGGTGGCATATTAATACCACAAATGTCCTGCATAATTTGGTTAACATGCAAAGTGCATCGTATATATCGAAAACTATCATAATAATAACGAAATTGTACATGAGTCTTACAACAACAAGAAATTCGTTGCTTATTAATTCTAACATACCAAGGTTTACACTTTTCAAATGATCTTTGACTTATTTTAATATTCAATGGTAAGATTGAAGCATCTAAATTATTTTTATATAATTCAGTTTGAGTCATATCTAAGAGATGCTTTGGATGAGGTACACAAATTTTGGAACCCACCCTTAATTTTAAGACATCTCTAATGTTAGGTGATACTCTTGTATTATCATGCCAAAATTTATCGATTAAAGATTTAATTTCATTAGTTAATTTCATGTATGATCTTGGGAGTCTACCACTAAAACTCCAACATTGATTAATTGGATCATTTTCAATATTTTCTCTTCTTTTAGCAACTCTAATCAAAGTTTTGGGATTTACTTTTATACATTTACTAATCCTACTTAACATTCTTTTATTTGAAGTTGCTTTATCAACTAAAGCAGTTGTTATTGGACGACGAGCCGCATTTTTATCTTTAGATCGACTTTTCTTACCTATATAATCAATAGCATTAGCAACACTAGAAATGACTTGTTATACTGAATCATCTTTCTTTTTTGGTTTTACAAAAATACCTAATTTTTTCATCACTTTTCTCATTTTCCACTTTCTCATCAATTGCACCATGAGTTGACATTGGAATCCTAATTTCTTTCTATAAAAAAACATTTTATATATTTTATTTCCATAAGTTCTAATTTGCCTCCAAGAAACTTTACCACGAAGGTTATCTAACACATCTTTTTCAATTGTAAAAAAATCATTTTCATCTTCATCCATACAAGGGGTTTCATTTTCATTCACACAAGGGTTTTCATTTTCATTCACACAAGGGGTTTCATTTTCATTTTCAAAAGTAAAAAAGATTTCATTCTCATTTTCATTAATATGAGGGATTTGATTAGCATTTGCATTCTCATAAGATATATTTTCATCATTTTTTTGTTTTTGCATTCTTTCAACCCTATAATTATTGATATCATCAATGGTGTATCCAGCTTCATCTAAACAAGCAAAATCAATATTATCAAGACTTGGGTTTGAAAGAATACCTGGAGAGATTGTTTGAATAGGTGCATTTTCCATATCATTGGGAGGTGGATTTGAAGACATACCCGAAGCTGTTTGCATATGTACTGTTTCCATATCATTCAAAGTTGTAGTTGAAGACATAGTTGAGTTTCTCTCCATAATTGTATTTTCTTCTATATTCACCATCTCCACATTTGCATCATCTACATTCATTTCATCATTCATGACTTTCTCTTCAACATTCATTGAAGTAGATGCTTCCAAATTTTTCATTTGACGAATTCTTTCTCTTCTATCTTTTTGTCTTTTTGCCTCCATATCTTTATTTGCTTGAATTTCTTCGGGTGTCATTGACATTCTACACTTTTTTCTTTGTCTTTGTTTTGATCCCATGGTTACAAAACCCTTTTTGATGAAAAAACAAATGATTTACTTGTAACCAATTTTCAAATTTTTATCTCCTTCAAATATTCAAATAACACTTTGTACTATGAAGATCCTTTCTTCTTTGAACTTTGAAGTACACAAAAATATCATGAATACATCCAAAAACTTTTTTTGAATCTTCTTGTAAATTATTCTTGTACTTGATTCCACTTCAGAAAATTCAACCTGCACTTGACTTTTCAACCAATTTGCAATAGAATATGCCCTGCACAAGACAAATTTGTAATAAAAAATGCAGAAAATCGAACTTGCGGGCCGTACTGCAGAAAAAGAATGTTGCAGGAAAACCGTACTGTATCAGAAAATGTCAAATCAGGATAAACGGATATATTAGAAAACGCGTTATACGTACGTTCTTTAACGCGTACGTACGCGTTACCTTTACCCAACGGGTAAAAACATAACGCGTACGCATTATGAAACGCGTACGCGTTTTGTTTCAATAACGCGTATGCGTTTCATAACGCGTATGCGTTATTAAAAAATTTGTTTCCCAACCCGCCTGGAGACTTGGTTTTAGGTTCGGGAAAGCTTTGGCAATCCGAGCCTTAGCCTTTGACCTGCAACTAAAAAACTAAGGCAGATTGAAGAAGAATGTTCAACTTTGACAATATGGTTGATGAATTTTTTTTCTGAATCAATCTATAAAATTAAAACCCATTACAGAACATGATGTCTAGTTTTTATATATATAATTTTTATTAAGATTGGATTATATTTTCTATTTTTTAATTAATTTCAAAGCAAACTAGTCATTAAACTTGAAATATCAGACTTTTTTTGTTTTTTAATAACTTTTTTTTGGTTAAAGTTTTTAGAAAAAAAATTATATGACATCAATCTTTAGACAATTCTTTACACAATGAAAAAGAAAAATTCAAAAAAAGTTTAGTTTAGGTCAAATTATGCTGTCCGTACACGTTGATTTTTAAAAACAACAATTAAGGCCAATAAAAATTAAATAATAAAAAAAATATTCAACAAAAAATTACAAAAAAAATTCCTCATCAATCTTCATGTTGTTAGCTCTCTTTCCCCAAAAGGAATTAGTAAAATACTTTTATTTGATTCAAAAAGTGTTGTCCGTACACGTGCATGGTATGGTAAAAAAACAGGGACTTTTAAAAAGTGGTTTTTATAGATCTTTATCAAAATTTAGTTTCTACAATCTGGGTATTTGAATAATTTACATATTTATAAACTAGATTCAAATCTCTAAATTTCATATTACTGACTTTTTTAAAAATTCATTGTGTAAGTGCCTCAAATTTTCAGTTCAAGTGTGACAAATTCTGAAAAACAGCAAAAACACTTCCACTTTTTGAGCTTTTTGTGGACCCAACTTCTTGCATCAGCCCTTTACAAGGTGCCAAAACTATGGAATCAAAAGCATCCTCAGGTACAATAGTAGGTGAAGGAAATGGAACTTCAACACATGTCACTTGATCCTCAAAAGATGAAACTATACCAAGATTCAAATGACCATATTGAATCTCCTCAAAATTATCCACACTAGATGCCTCCATGTGAATTTCTACTGAATCATTAGGAGAAATGTGAGAAGGTGTAGATACGAGATTGGTGATCAAACTTGCCAACTGCAACTATATCATTTGTATGTAAATCCTAGATTATGACATAATTGGGTTTAAATTCAACACTCTTGCTTGCTCCACCATGTGTGATCTAATAGATAGAAAGGATAGTGGTTGACGATGAAGACACATAAAGAACATCATTAAATGATTTTTCATCCGTGTCAATGGATCTACCTTCCCACAAACAAGCAATTATGTGTTGTTAGCCATCAAGATGGGTGGTGATGAGTAAGTCTCAAATGAAGACAACACACTCTTTGACGAAGCCATGTGATATGAGGCTCATGAATCGAGTAACCACCTCTTTGAGTAATAATTTGAAATTGCAACAAGTTCTTGCCCCTTGAGTTTATTAGAATTTTATGTAGGATAAGAATATGAACCCTTTGATGTTGAAGAATAATTTATTTGAGCCTTCTTAATAAGATGCTTCAAATCATCAATCTATTTTGAATAAAATTGATGTTCATCACACCCTCTTTTTTGCAATATGCACAAGTAGGTCTATCCTTCTTAGATGATTCCCCTTTTGAGGGAGAAGATTCTAATTCATTATGTGGCTTGATCTTTTTATTCTTTGATTTCTTTTCAAGATTCCCTAATTCTTTTTGTACCTTTGACTCACTAGCCAACAATGCTTGGGACTTGGAAGACTTGATTAGACCCATTTGCATTAAATTCACTTCCTCTTGAATTAGGAGATTTACAAAGTCATCAAAATTAAGATCAACGTATGTGATGCTCCCATAAAAAAATTGATGGGTATGAAAGCCAAAAATAAACTCTAAATACTTAGGAGCAAGCTTTGATAACACATGCAAAATCAATTATAAATCATCTTGATGCTAGAATCTTTTAGCTATGTTCTTAGTTGTTTGATCTTAGAGATGTGGTCTTGGATGTGGTAAAAAATTTTGGGATCAAGATTCATCAAATCGTTATCAATCTAATATCCCCTGATCTTATCAATTTTACTATATAATTTCTCAAAAGTCTCCCAAACATCTTTAGGTGTTTTGCATGATTGAATATGGAATTGTAAATCAAATGAGACTAATGAACATATGCATCCAAGTTTTTTCTCATGATCAAGCTCCCATTTTACCAATTCTTTAGCATCAATAGGTTGAGAAATAGTTTCATTTAGATAGCCAAGACAACCCTTCCCCATGAGATAATTCCATACTGATTTTCTCCATGAAGCATAGTTATATGGAGTTAGGAGTTCAATTTAAGATTTCCTCATTGTAAGAACACAAAAAAGGAAAAATAAAGCAATAAACCACTACAAGATTACCCTCTCCCCCAAATTAGTCAATCAAGACACCCCCTATTAATATGTGATTTGTGGCACTTTATACTTAGTGTGATTATAGGTGTCACTTTCCAAAAATAATGAAATGGCCTCGATATTATTGCATAAAGATGCCAAATTTGGCCATAAGCTCAAAGTAAAAATTTTACACAAAATGAGATCAATCTAATCACACCATTGGAAAGTACACAAAATTTATATACTTAAAAAAAAACTCACCCAAAAATATTATAGTAGGAGCAAGAACGGAGCCTCAAAAGTTTCCAAAATGAGAATGGCTCTACAAAACTTGTGAAAATTTGCAATTTATAGAAAAACTAGGCACAAAAATAAAAAACCAATTGCACCACTATGAAGAGCATGAAATTCTACCCCAAATAAAAAAATTATCGAAAAAAAGAGTCTAAATGACCAAGTTATGAGCCTCCAAAGTTTTCCTTCAAAATAAAACCTGCCAATGGAGAGGGTGTTGAAAAATCCAATTAAGTGTTGACATCAATGTTGATGCAGTGCTGATGCTAGCAAATGATGAGGTTAATTTTGACAACCAAGGGGCCTTCACATTGAAATATGTTGTGTGAATATTCTCTAGCATGACAGTGGATGAAATCTAGGTTTAATGGCCGAATTTGCGATGGAAAGAGTCAAAATATGCTTTATTTTCACCATCGATTATATATTTTTGGCTTCCTACCAGTATAGTGGTGGGGCCTACAGGGCCTCCATTGGAGGGCCACATGGTACTCTATGGGTACTTGCAAAGCATACGTACAGTTTTGCGATGTGTAGAAAAAAATATTTCTTTTATTTAAAAAATTCCTGAAAATATTTCTTTTATTTAAAAAAACTCTTGAAAATATTTTTAAACAATTAAAAAAATATGTTTAAAAATTCTTTTAAACCTATGATGGAGAATTGTTTTTCCAACTCATGCCCCTTTTTGACTGCAATAGAGTTCGTATGATTGTATGGTTGGTGGTACGACCAAATTGGAAAAAAAAAATCTTTGATACCTAAGGCAAGTGCTCTAATTTTGGTGAGTTGACAGTCAATCTTGGGGTTTTTGGGCTTTCCAAATGTGATGGAAGGGGTGATTTTGAACCAAAGTGCTTTAAAAATTCAGCTACCTTTTGGATCTAGTAACCTTAGCCCAACTTGAAAGCTTTGTAAATAAAAAAATATATGATAAAATTTGACAAAGAAAAGACAAACCCGACTTTCTCTAATGCTTTATATTCAATTGTGAGGTACTTGAAACCTCTACTCACACCCAACAAAATTTTAACACTAAGATTTGTCCCTCAGATCTAGGAAGAAGTCTATAGCACTGAAGCTTTGATACCATGTAAAAGTTTATGGTGAACTCCTCAGCACTCCAGGATCACCTACAAGAGAACAATAAATTTAACAAGAGAGAAATGGTAGAAATATCATGCTATGATTATGGATGCAAGATTTGCAAATTGAATTTGCAATGTACATATGATGAATTTATTATAAAGGAAAGTTGTAAGATAAGATTAGACAATATAATGGCATGTGTCTTAATCTTGTACAATGAGACAACTACCTCAAAAAATATTAAATGATCTAGGAAACATACATTATATACCAAAAGATAAGATAAGATCTATTGACAACTAACACTAACTAGAAAGACTCCCTCCTAGGACCTAACTGGACTTAACATGTACATAGGACCTAGATAATTAAAGCACCTTTTTACACCAACATTAATGATTCATACAACTTGGGTAAGAGAAACAACTCTCACACCATAAGGAAAAGTGAGGGTTGTATGATTAAAAGGAGATGAATATTCAATGCACTTATGAGAAAATAATAACTAGATAATTTACAAAAAAAATGATTTTATATACAAATAAACTTGGCTAAACTATATATAAACATTAGCCTCTCTCACACTAGCCTCCATCATAAAATACTCGGTATCAATAAACCAATCTTAGCCTCTATTACTCAATCTTAGCCTCTATTACTCATGATATCATAAAATAAAAATATTGCTCCTTAGCACTTAACATCATGGTTCTATGTTGTTTTAAAGCTCACTGATCAAATACACATAAGCTACCATGAATAAAACCATGAATCTCAATAGAACATAAAGACAAAATACATTACATAAGGATGGAAACATAAATTCAAGGGAATAATGGATACAAAATTTAGACCTCAATAAAATTAATTCAAAGGATCTCATGGAATTTCTTAGATTGGTCACCACAATGGGGCCACAAAGGGATAACCAAAAAGATAGAAAATAGCATTGTAAGGTTTTAGACAATTGCCCTTTCCATTGTCATATCCATAATATCTAAGGAAAAATGATAATAAAATTGAAATTTCTACCTCTAGTACATCATGATATATTTTTTAATATTAATTACCCAGTTATGAAGCAATGTGTTATAATATTGTATATTCAATGATGTCATTAAGATATGTGATTTCTATGAAAATTAATTGAAAACAATTACATAATTATTATGGAAATACATTTGTAACTTAGTTACATACATGCTGTCGAAAGTCATATGCAATAATGACATAATTGAACATTACTTAAAATCAATTATAAAAAATATGTTTTGCTATAGAAATTAAATCACAAAAGTTGCATAATTGCTACATAAATTCATTCATATCATTTTGTTAGTGGTCATAGGACAAGTTAGAAAAAAATAAACAATTAGTTTTCAAATATTACATTTGTTCTAGAAATGTGTAGGAATCAATCTCTTGCATAATGAAAGCACATCATGCCAAGAATATGGTGACATGCATCATTTATTCTTCATGGTGATTAGCATGTAATAGATATGTAGAACTAACTTAACTAGTATAGATAGGGAAACTGAGAGATTTCAAGTGGAAGATGGTATGTTCTATAAATGAATAGAGAATGTTAGAAGGAAGATGTGGACCAAGTGAATGAAATCATATAAAAAGAAAAACAAGTGTTTGGACTATTTATAATTTCTTCAATGGAAAACATTGGAATAGTTACAACTCTATAATTGAAGGAATGTGAGAAGTCAATAAGAATGTGAAAAATTAGTATAGAAGACAAAGATACAACAAACCAAATTTTAGAAACCCAAATCTATATATTTAATTTAATAAATAATTTTAAGGAATTAGTTTTACTAAACAAAAAAATATATCAACATATATATAACTACATGTAATATGTTCTATAACAGTTGATAGTGTATTGTTTATAAAAATTAACAAATCATACATTTTCCTTCAGATGTTCATGTAATAGTTATTTTACAACATTAAAAATCATCTAAAAACTTTTTTTTCAAAATTTCATATAGTTTTTTTAATTTACAATTTAATATAACAATATTTTATTACATACTCTGTAATATTTTTTATTCAACAACAATAAACATTTACCACTATATTATTCAAGCCCCTCCAATGCCTCTCTCTCAGTGCTGCCATCTAGAGGTCTGAAAGTAGATTTTACTGGCATTCCAAAGGCATGGCTCTCTCTGATGGAACATATGCTGTGAATGGCCTCAACGCCTCTCTAATCTTAACCAGGTCTTCAAAATTATCACCTTTCACGGACTTGGACAACCCCTACAACTGAATCTTTTGTTGTAATCACAGTAAGGGATCCGATACCGATCTTTACTTCTATACTTAAGTTTCCCAAGTGGAATGCTCCTTTGCAGAGACTGCCAAAGGTCTCCAATGCTCCAGTTGATGGGTCTATCAAGCATTGACGCTCTAAACAGGGGTAAACAAAAAATCTCAAATAATGTTTGTTGAGAATTTCAAGTCTTTTCCAGATGGTTTGCATGCCCGTGTCAGTATCCAGAACTGATCTTGGTTGTAATGGGACAAATTTCAATTATGGATTGAGTTCTATTTTTCAGTTATTGGTAACTTTTGAGGTGATTTTTTTGTCTATTGATAATGTTATTTCACATTTTTCTCATACAATCTTTGTTTGGATTTTAGTTGATTTAGACATCTCTAATCTTTTGAAGAAATCTCTTTGAAAGTTGTAAGTTGCACCTAAATTCAACCTTTAGATTATGATGAGATTCCTTTTTGTTGTAAAGAATGTTTCAAAAAAAGTCACATTGTTTTTTCTTTCTCAAATTAGACAAAACTTAGTAAGGCAGACTTCTTGGTGGAAAGATTTTCGACAAGATAATCTCCTAATTCAAATTGCAAAAAAGATAGAAATCCACTTTTAAACCCCCTTACAACCAAATTGAAAAAAATCTATAAAAATTCAAGATGAATCTTTCTAGAAGGTCAAATCCCCTAAGAAGAAATAGGACCAAGAAAGTATTGCACCCTAGGCTAACATTACATCTCAATCTTTAACTAATGAAACAATAAATGAAGATGACATTCATGGACCTTGGTACATAAGAAAAAGAGAGTATCAATCAGAATTGGTTTAAGTCCCCATCAAATGCTCCTACATTCCCACATGTCATTTAGGGGAAGGAATAATTGAGATTGACGTTAATATTGACATATTTTTCCATTTTGTTGTGAACTTCACAATTTTTATTTTCTCATATGCATTTTCTTTTCCATTTTTAATAAATTATAGGCGGTTTGTTAGATATTTCACATGAATTTTCTATTAGTATACATCAAAGCAATGTCAAGCCAATGTGAACTTTGAATGCAAAAAATCATACACATTCATTATCATTATTTTTATTATCTCCAAAACCATAAACATTAATAGATGTCATCAATACATGATATTTCTTTTATTTAAACTTCCATCTCATGAATTGCATACACCACTCTTTATTGAAATTCTCTTATAACATTTTTATTGATTAACGTTGAAGAAAAATGAAGCCTACTCATACACATAAAATATTAAAAAATTCATCCAAAAACTTAAATATAATTATACCTAACACTATATAGTGTTAGTTATTATGCATCACTTTTACAATCTATCATAGACATAGAACCCTTGATTAGTACACTTAAATAATGGGAAAAAACATTTATTCTTGAGTCAATGTTATTAATCTAAAAGGATGTAACTTTCATATGATGAAAATGTTAAGTTTATGTCATTTGTGTTCTTGTGTGTGTGCTTATCTGCTTTCATGTTTTCATTAAGTGGATGAATGCTAAATTATTATAACTTAACTTCAACAATAGTATATTGGGATTGAATTTTAAAGTATACTAATTCACCCCCCTCTCAGTATTCTCGTGTGTTCAACATAAACATCATGCTATGATTATGGATGGAAGATTACCAGATTGAATTTGTAATGTACATATGATGCCTTTCTTATAAAGGCAAGTTGTGAGATAAAATTAGACAAGATCATGACATGTGTCTTAATCCTGTACAATGAGACAACTACCTCAACAAATATTAAATAACCTAGGACACAAGAATTAAATACCAAAATATAAGATAAGATCTAGTGACAACTAACACTAAGTAGAAGGATTCGCTCCTAGGACCAAAGTGGAATTAACATGTAAATAGGACCTAGATAGGTAAAACACCTATTTACACAAACATTAATGATTCATACAACTTGGGGAAGAGAAATATCTTTCACACCATACGGAAATGTGAGGGTTGTATGATTAAAAGGAGATGGATGTTCAATGCACTCATGAGAAAATAAGAACTCCACAATACAAAAAACTTGATTTTATATAGAAATAAACTTGGCTACACTATATATAAAAATTAGCCTCTCTCACACTAGCCTCCATCATAAAATACTCAATATCAATACACTCATCTTAGCCTTTATTACTCATGATATCATAAAATAAAAATATTGCTCCTTAGGACTTAACATCATGGTTCTCATTGTTTAAAGCTCACTAATCAAATGCACATAGGCGACCATGAATAAAACCATGAAGCTCGATAGAACATAAAGACAAAATACATTACACAAGGATGGGAACATAAATTCATGGGAATAATGGATACACAATTTAGACCTCAATAAAATTAATTCAAAGGATCTCATGGAATTTCTTAGATTGATCACCACAATGGGGCTACAAAGGGATACCCAAAAAGAGAGAAAATAACATTATAAGGTTTTAGACCAATGCCCCTTCTATTAAATCATATCCCTAATACCTAAGGAAAAACGTTAATAAAATTGAACTTTCTACCTCCAGTACATCATGATATATTTTAATATTAATTACCCAATTATGAAGCAGTGTGTTATAGGATTGGTGGTGCAGGAGCACCTACACCTCAACCTTCATTTTGGATCATTTGATGGTGAATAGGTTAGGAAGAGTATTTTTGAGTCTTTTGAGTGATTTTATCTTCAATAAGGTCTAACAAGACCATTGAGTAAGATCTAGGGTGAATCTTTAAGTTTTGGAGTCAAAATGTAGAAAATTGCAATCTTGCAAAAATGTAGTCATGTAGCCTTGAGAAGGCAAAATCCTAAATTTGTAATTGGATATGCAAGATTGAGGTCTTAAGGATGTAATAAGGATATTTTTAGTCCATTAGAATGGTTTTAGAAGTCATAGGTCTTTAGGATTAAAAAGTTACTTCAAAATTGCATAATTGCCATAATGTGATTTAATGTAATTTCAACATTAAGGATGTAATCACACTTTCCAACGGTTCCCTCCTTCAAAAATCAGTTGAGGGTCATTGCTAATGAGGTGGAAAAGTTTAAATAGCCTCCTTTTGGTCGAGGCAGGGGGTTGGATGAAGTTTTGAAGCATTAAATATAATAAAAAACTCAGTTTTCCTGTTTTTTCCAGCGTTTTTCACTGTTCCCGTGCTTGGTACGGTCTGGTACAGAATTGTACGGACTCCCAATTGGAATGGTTTGAAAGAGGGAAGAGTATACTTTATTTTGGTGGTGATTTGGATCATTTTCATTAAGTATTGAGTAAGTTACATCAATTTTAGTGAAAGTGGGTCTGAAACCTTGCAAAACAAGGGTTTGGTCACCAAAATGGATGTAATTCCCATTTCCACCATGGGAAAAATCTGAAAATTGGTGGAATGATAGATTTAGGGATCATATTCATGTTTCAATTTATTTTAGAATAAAATATGGAGTTTTGCAAAATTTATGTGATGCCCTAGGTCTGGTTTTTGCTTTGTACAGTCCAAAATGTGATCATTTGAATAGAGTATTTGTTGTTTTTTGAGTATTTGAGAAAATATAATGGATGGAAAGCATGGAACAGGTCTTGGGGAACCTGTTGGATTCTTTTAAAGTCATTAGGAGTGTTGGGGCGTGCCTTGACAAGTTGGAAGCTTCCTTGTACAGGCCAAGTTAAGCCTTGTGTATGGCTTGTAAATCAATTTTCTGATACATTTGTTTTGGGTGTTTGATCCTATGCTTTTGGGAACTTGTGGAGGATGGTGTTAGGAGTCTAAAACCATGTTTTATGGTCTGGTTAATGCTTTTAATCAGATTTTATTTTGACTGTCCTAATGGTGAATGTTACAAAGTTGCATGGGCTTGTGTAGGAGCAATGGAAGAATGGATGTTTTTGGGTGCAAGGTCTGTTTGTTTGGTCATGCTGTGCTGTGTGAAGAGTATTTACATCATCCCCAAGTATTTTTGAGATGTCCGGTTGTGTGAGTCAAGTTGAGTGGTCAAGTTGCTTGTTGGAAGGAATAGTGAAGTTCATTTGTGCATTGAGAGAAGTTTTTCAAAAAAAAGGTGTTGCTTCCTCTTCCACTCTGCATCAATTGGTTATTCAATGATGCCATTCAGATATGTGATTTCTATGAAAATTATTTGAAAATAATTACAATTATTATGAACATTCATTTGCATAGCTACATACACATTGTTGAAAGTCATATGCAATAATGACATAATTGTTACTTAAAATCAATTATAAAAATTATATTTTGTTATGGAAATTAAATCACAAAAGTTACACAGTTGCTACATAAATTCATTCATATTATTTTGTTAGTGGTCATAGGATAAGTTAGGAAAAATTGAACAATTAGTTTACATATATTATGTATTTGTTATAAATGTGTAGGAATCAATCTCTTGCATAATGAAAGTACATCATGCCAAGAATATGGCGACATTCATCATTTACTCTTCATGGTGATTAGCATGTAATAGATATGTAGAACTAACCTAACTAGTCTAGATAGACAAACTGAGAGATTTCAAGAGGAAGATGGTATGTTCTATAAATGAATAGAGAATGTTAGAAGGAAGATGTGGACCAAGTGAATGAAATCATACAAAAGGAAAAAGAAACAAGTGTTTGGCAAGGATAACTTTAAGAATCCCCCCCTCGACGAAGGTGTAAAATCTTGGCGAATCTTGTATATTTCTCAATAAAAATATTAATTTTATTGGTGATTTTTTTCCTTTTTCGGGGAAAACAAATAATTTCAATTGGCGAATCTTTTCTAATCGCTAGAAGTCTATGGAAAATCTTGACGAATTGCAATTTATTTTAATCCAAAAAAATGTTTTCATTGGTGATTAAAACCTTTTTTCAAACCAATAAAATATTTTCATTGGCGAATAAACCTATTTTCAAAACATAAAAAATATTTTTGTTGGCGATTAAAACTTTTCTTCAAACTAAGAAAAATATTTTCGTTGGTGAATTAAACCTATTTTCAAATGAATAATTTTTTTTTTGGCAAATTAAACATAATCTCAAACTAATGAAAAAAATTATGTGGCGAAATAAACTGTTATGCCAATAAAAAATCATAGCATGGCTGGTGAAAATATCAAATTTTGGGACAAATTTTTTGCACATTCAAATTCCTTCATAAAGTGTCTAGAATGGGGACAAGTGTCAACATATTTATTATGTCTGAAGCCAGATGTTAGTGCAAAATAATATAACCCATGAAAGTTTGATGAATTTTTGATGGATGACTATAGTTACATTCCATAAGCAAATCTCTAAAGCACTAGACTTGCGAATTGAAACCTCTAGAATAACACTAGAGCCGTTAGATTTTCAGAAATCAATGGTTGACATTTTATTACTTATTAAATCACTTAAATTCATGACAACCAAAATAATATTTTATCATTGACTAGCTACCGGCAATTGAAGTTTGCTTAAGTTATGACTTAAGCCTTTGGAGTCATCATGGTGATCGACCCCTCAACCTAGGTGAATGATGGGTTTGAGAAATCAACGGCTGAGATAGGGTGGCATGGGTCAAACTTGACCACTCCTCGCTACCCCACAGGGGACCCACCTACATCTCTCATCCCTCAACATGAAGGTGGGGATCTGCCACATGAAATGATTAGAACCATCAAAGGAACTATAACAAGGTGCAAAATATTAAGGAACTAGTGTTAAAGCTTGTGCTACTAAAGGAGCCTTTTAAGCACATGTTTTAAGGGTAAGCAATACATCTTAATCTTGGTCGTCCATCTAGTCCAGGGGTTATGCACAAGAGAATGGTCTTAAGGTAAAGAGAACACAAATGTGAAGCACCAGATTTAATCTAGGCTGCCTCCGCCTCCCCGTTGCTGAAATTTGCACACACATTAAACCCAATGGGGAAGCGGAGAGGCCGAAACATGGATTTTCTCGTAGGTAAATTGGAATAATATTGTCACAATTTTTTTGAAATAATATTGTCACATCAATGATTAAGGATTCAAGTGGTGAATTAAATGTTAATTGTCACATTAATGATAGTGGTGAATTAAATGTTAAGTGTGAGTATTTGATGTCATTTTCTTCGTTCTAACTTCTATATATACTTTACCAACTTGATGTTCTTCAAATCATTTATAATATATTTGGATTTGATTTCTTTCTTCTCTATTCTCAATTTAACTGTGATATTATGGTCTTCATGGTGTGCCATGCTACCCAAATGTTTTTGGGAGAAAAGAAGGGACGATGCATACAACATACTAAAGTTGGGTATGGTTTTTGCAATTCCTTGTGTGCAGGTTGAGGATTCTATAAGAATAATTGTGGGTAGGGAATGACTTCAAAATAATCCCCGTGCTTTATATTTTTAGGTAGCTTTGGATTTCTTGTCCAATTGCATGGACATTTTTCTCAATAAAGATTTGGTCAAGACACTGATAATATGTTATTTGCAGCCTTTCATTTACTCTATTTCTTCGTTGGAGTTGCAACTCGAGCATTACAATTTTGAAAGTGGGTTAGTGCTTGTTGGTGGAATCTTTTAGAAAGTGGAATTGCATGCTTCTATAGTGTAGGCTCTTGCCTTGGTTAATATGAGATGGGGTTTGCTATGTGATACAAAAAATGAATCATTAAAGAGTTTGGAGCTTTGGAGGAAGGTTTTGGGGGATTTTTTTTTCTTCTCTACTGTTACTTTGTTAAATTGATTCACTTTGTACTCAAACACCCGGTTGATGGCCTCAGGTAATGTTACAAAAAAAAATAGTAATGAATTGTGTGACGTGTCAAGTGTCTATATTTTATTGTACAGTGTAATAGTTCTTGTAATATGTATTTTATGATCGGTTTTTTGTCATGGTTAGTGGCTTTTTGGCCAAGCTGGCTATGTACTATGTACTTCAGTCTAAATATCAATAACTACTTAAATTAAAATACTTTTGGTGGCTCCATTCTTTTAAATCCTCTTTTCTTTGATCAATATAAAAATGTGGCTTTTAAAACTAATAGAATTATCAACATTTAGTTATGATCATAAGTGAACAAAATTTATTGTGACTTATTAGTGGACATTGTCAATTGATAACGATTAAGGTAAAACAAGCCATTTAATTCTCTCTTTTCAATGCATCTAAGTACTCTACCTTTCATTTATTCAATTCTCAATCTTTTTGAAGAAAGTGTGGTTACAGTACTATGGGCGACGACATGGATTAATTCCATATGAACATTCAAACCAATTGATTGGATAGATTTATATTGAAAAATGCACGATGTACTGTAGAATAGTAGATTATGATGTCATTAATCCAGTGATCTAGTGAAACAAGATTTGTAATTGTTTCATATCGTTTGAGTGGCACTATGGCACTGACAATTTTGACATCTTGACTAGCTTGAGGTACAATTTGCATGTAGCCAGATGTCAATCAAATTAAATGTATTTTAATTGTACATGTAAGGCTTAAGTTACACAAATAGATTAAGTTGGTTTTTTGGTTTGCACAAATCATGATTATCATTATACCCAACCTCACACATGACACGACTCACAAGTAAATAGGGATCAAGCTGGTAGTGGCACTGGTGGCCCATAAATAGTGAGCACATCTCAAATCATTCGTTGAAGGCTAAAGGCTTTACTATTGAGTGCAATATTCTGAATTGTCATAAGGGTTTTCATTTTGTACGGTTAATAAGGATTCAATAAGAAGATGATGTGGTATTATTGGGGATAATCTAAATTCTCCTGCCTCCAATTATGTAGTTACAGAGTAAAAGACCAATTTCCTTCAAGTTTAGAATGGGTGGAATTGGAAAGAAGTTGATCTGGTTTACCTAGCTTTTGAGGTAGGTTTTGAATCAGGATGAGGATCTTTGATGGAGATAAGTGCTATCCCAGTGCATGGAGGCTGTGTGCAAAATATGAGAGCAATTTTACTACCCCTCATCTTTTGCATGACTCTGGTTTTCAATCATAAGAAGTACATTTGGTATCTTCACAACTCCCATTTCCCTAGCATGGTTCACTTGGCAAGCCCAATGCACTTGTATTTCTAGAGCCACATTTGTATTTGAGAGTGCATAGTTGCCTAGGAAATTTTCATGCATTTATTTTCAGTGCCCATGGCCGAACAGGAAAGTTCCATTCATTTATTTTCAAAGCGCATGTTTGACCCGACAAGTCCCATCACTATGCATTTATTTTTAGAGTGACATTTGTACTACATTGTCACCAACAGTCCAGTAGAAGCTTGGCGCTTAAATTTGTATTTGTATTATGTAAAGTAGCATATGTTATTTATACAAAAGAAGAGATTGGCGATTGCATGCTCTACTCATGTTTAAAAAGGTATATAATAATGGGACATTGTAATTCAGTTGTAATAAAATAAATGGTTGTGTTATTCTTCATTAGTCATTTATAGTAAAGAATTATTTTCCAAGTTTAGTGTCTATGAATCTATTCAAATCATTTTTTTTTCCTTTAAGAAATTAAGTATTATCTATTTTTTAAATAATTGCATGCAGATTTAAAAGTAAAGCATAAAGAAATACAAATGAAAAAAGAAAGTTGTCATCAAATTGACAAAAACATTATAAACAATAAAAGTTGTCACTCTTGTTAGGGTTTATTGAAATGTTATTGATTTCTAATTTGTCATTGACCTTCTCCCCCAATTCTCTATACCATTATTCATTTTATTAAGTCCTTTATGATGCTGTTATCGACCCCTTGGCCTTGATGTCAATCCTACTACACTAAATTTTAAAACAACTTTAAGACACATGTTTATTATTTATATCACAAGTTACTCATCTGTTTGATAAAAATATGATTTATGGTTGTAGTTTCATTCTAAAATGAAATACATAAAGCGCTAGGTTTGTAAACCTCCAGAATCACCTTATAACTGTTAGATTTACAAATATCAATGGTTTAGAATTTTATATCAATGCAAGACAACCATGTACTAACTATGTAGTACGAAAGCAACACGTTGACATTTCAATGTTTCATTCACTTTGATTTTTTATAAATCTCCCCTGGCTCTTGATATCATTATTCATTTTATTAAGTCCTTTGCAATGTTAAGTTACCAGCCCCTTTAAAACACATGTTTATTATTTATATCATAAATTACTCAAGTTTCAACCGTTTGATGAACATTTGATGGATGGTTGTAGTTGCATTTTAGAATGAAATGCATAATATTTGCAGACTTAAACCTCCATAATCACCCTATAACCATTAGATTTCCAAAGATCAATGATTTAGAATTTTCTGTTAATGCAGGACTAAATGACTTGTTTTAAATGCTTTCAGCCATGTACTAATTGTGCATTTCTAAATATTGTCAACCATGTACTAATTGTGTAGTTTGGAAGCAACACGTTGACATTTCATTCCCTTTAATGCTCATAAAAAAAGCACTTTCTATTACTAAGTGATTTGATTTTTAAGAGAGGGTCAACACACGTGGAGATTTCAGTCTTCAGATTGCTCATTGCAATGCACCACCCTGATCTGGGTTCCACAATTCCACTCCCAACAAATCCATTCTAGTTTCCACACTTGTTAGCATTAATCTTTTCAAGAAATAAAATCTGGGTAAGTGAAAGAATTCATGCAGCTACGTTTCATTGTTTGACATTTCTTAAAATCTTATTTTGTCAAACTTTGAAGTTTGGGTTTAGGGTTGAGATACTTAAGAATGAAGAAAAAATAAGGATGATTAATAGGGAATTCACAATTTCACATTGTATAAGAATATCTACCACTAGTACCACTAGAGCAAAATTGGATAAAAAATACATTATTCTGGATTGCTTAAAACCCCAAGTTTCACTGATGAATACCATGATATTTATGATCTTGAAATCTATGGTAGGCATACCTCAGAACTTAGATTTTCATCTGAGAATAAGGCTGCAAAGGAAATGCAAGTTAATAGTATCAGTGCGCCATGGGTAACTAGATGAGGGTACATGATGTTACATGAGGTTTTCCCTTTCCCAAAATTTATCATGGTTTGTGCCCAAAATTATGATGATAAAAAAGAGAAATTGTTAATAAAGAGAGCAAAGAAGAATTGTTATCCATTAATGCAGAACTTGGAAAAGTGTTGGGGTTTACAATGAAATAATTTGGAAACATCCACATTGACCTAGAAAAGCTCGCTAGTGATTATGAAGCAGTGGATGAAAGGGAGAAAATTTCTTTCATAAATAAAATAGTTCAGGATAACATACAAGTTAGAAACAAATTGAAAGGTAATCATAAGCCTCCTTATGATTTTGATATTTTTAGACCATGGGATCAGGATAATATTTCCATGCTAGTATTTTTCCTCGGACTGGATAGCAATTGGGAATTGGGCGGTAGGAATTGGGTGCTAGCTTCCTTGAAATGGTATATAATATTCATTATGGTGTTACACATGTCAAATATAACTTTATTGAGCACATTGTAGAATCCATGCATAAACAATATTTAATGATTAAAGGAGGTTGCACCAAGATATTTAGGTCCATAACCTACTAGTGCTATTTTTTTCTATTCAAATTTAGAGGAATGTTTCAGACCAACAAGCTTCAAATTCAACCCTATAGTAATGCCCAGGAAAAGAAAATGGCTCCAGTATATGATTGGACCACTGAGATAAGGATGCATGATTCTCGAAGGAACTATAATAATTTTGTAGACTAATTTTTGGCTCCATTGCATCAAGCAATTACAAATACTCCAATGCCTAGATTGCCTATGTCATGTATACATTGTATTCAACTATGAAAAGTAATACAATTGGCTGATTGACACTTAATGGAAGAATATAATATGTTAAGATTTTATGGATCGGGAGTAGAGCCATACAAACTTCCAATACATGTGATAGAAAGGGTTTTTGCATTGGAATATGTAAGGCAAATGAAGAGTACTGATGAATTACACTTTTTCAATCAGCAGAAGAAGACCTTATTTCCTTCTTTACCTTTTTCATGTGGAGGGTTCGCATTCGAGAGAAAAGCATTTGCTGTGGCACATGATCTTTTGAATTTTTTAAATTTTGATTTGTCTATCACTAACAATATGATCCATGTGACACCATTAAATCAATGATTGCGGCTAATAGGAATGTTGCAAGTAGAATTCAACATCAAAGTAAACACTTGCTTGAAAACTTGAGAAACAAGGATTCTTGAAATGAGGTCAAAATAGCAATGGAGAAAAGTTCTACTAAGAAAGGTATTTCTTTTAAACCATTATTAGCAAAAAATATGGCATTGCATTGAAAGACAATTAGGAGGTACAACATGTTTTATGAAAAAAGTGATAAACCATCTAGTTGTTGGCAAGAGACACTACGAATATCATTTGGTGTTGTCATTGATAGAAACCTTGTCAGTGATTGGATCCATGCATCATCATTTGATCATACTGGCAGCCAGATGGAAAACAGTTAAGGAAGAACAAAGCATCCAACTGTAAAGAGCATAACTCTTTAAAACAACATCAAAAAATACTTTAAATAAAATCATTTATATTCAAAATATAGTTGTCATATCATTCATTTAGACATCAAATAAAATAGTCGATTACAAAACAACGACATAAAGTTGATAAGATAAATTCATATACAATTCCAATTTAAATACATACAAGTGTCATGTTACACAATTTGACTTTAAATACAATAGATGATAATAATATCAGTTACAATTCAAGACTTAGGCATTCAGTTGCCTTAAGCTCTTCAATACATAATAAAGAATACATAAAGCATATAAGAAGATGCCATCCGTTGATCTTCCATCCAAAAGAAATTCTTCAATAAATAAGAAGAGAACAAGGATCGGGCACTTTTTCTGCCCAACCTCGAAGCTTACGCTTCCCCGAAATACCTTAGTCAATCAAGAAATACCCGAACCTGCATGAATCGCTTAGCAAAAAGAAGTCTACGAGCAAGATGGAATCTAGTGTGTGCCTAGTATAACTAGTAAAACCACAAGAATTTTCATTTTTCTAAATCATTTAAGAAACAAGCAAGTTCAATACTAGGATATGGTAGAGAGTTCAATAAATCCATTTGTTTCAATGGTCCTTAAGTTACTTGGCCAAGTAAAATATCATGCATGACAAATAAAGCAGTTTTGGAAAAGAAAAACTACACTCTCTATTTACCCATATTTGGCACCCGTCCCAAAAACATAACATGCACAGTCAAATTCAATCTTTAAAAAAAAGTAAAACTAAAAACTTGGTTGAAGTGAAAACAGTTTTAAAAAAGTCATTTCTTTTCATTGTTTAAATCCTTAAAAGACATAAAATTATTATTATTTAAATTGAGTAAATTTAATAATCAAAATAATAATGAAGGTGTATCTCCAGTATGCATGTTAAATACATATAAAAATAGTCATAAAAGAGCACACGTTCATTCATTATTGTACTCATCTATTTAATATTGTTTAACTCATTTTTGCTGTTTCTAAGTAAATCATAACTAAATTTAAATGATTTAGTTTATGTTTCACATACTTTCATAAAATAAATAAATAATTTTAAAAACAGATTTAAAAATAACTCATTTTATTTCTGGTTTGATTATTTTGTTTCAATGGAGAAAATTCAATGTGTATATACCTCTCTTTCGAAATAGTGTTGAATTTTTGAAGTTATTCTATCAAATATTTTTTGTCTGAATTCTTGTCAAAACTATTTCAACTACAATTTTTTGTCAACAAAAGTAATACATTTTTTTGTTTAAGATCATTTTTGAATCTAAATTTAAAAGTTGTTTTCTGTTTTGAAATTCTCCCTAAATTTAATCGACTTGCCTTATTTGTGATTTCAATCAAAATTTTCCTAAAAAACTTGTGTTTCTAAATTGTTTAATATTCTGGACAATTTACAGTTTGAATGGTTTGAAGTTTCAAATAAAAAAAATAAAGGAATAGATTTGCAAACAAATTTGTAGATCATTCTTTTCTAATTTCATTAAACAAAAATTCTTCTTTCAAATTTTAAACTAAATATAAGAATTTAGAAAACAATTTTAAGACTTATTGTAAGATTTATGAATTATTCTCAAATCCTACCTAGTAAAATTCTTAGATTCTGGAAGTTGTAGAATTTGTGCTTCCTCTATAAATTTTTGAAGCTTCTCAGTTTCCTATCTTCCTTGGTCTGTCAATTTTGTTTTTGAATTGGAATCAATTCCCAACTCCTATTCTTCTTTCCTGACTTGCCTTCTGTTTCTTAAGTTCTCTTGCTGCCTGTCGTGTGAGAAGATTTGAACATCCTCCCTACCTTGTGCTCACCTTATCTTTTGTTGTTGCCTGCGGAGTGAATGGAAAAATGGAAGTAGAGGACCTATGCATGCTTTAGCAAACCCTTCTTTGCTCTCCAAATAGGCCGCACCTTCTATGTTGCCCACTGCATGGGGTGTAGGGGAATGGAATGTTGTGTGTGCCTTCTCCCTGAGCACACCCCCTCCCTACCTTCCCTGTGCGTGGGAGATGTGAGGAGGATGTGGATTGACCACCCTCTTTAAATTTTTTGCACCTCCCTGCTAGTCTCTTATGTGTGGTCTCTCCCTGCCTATGTAGACTATGAAGAATGCATTCTATGTTTATCACTATTTTAACAGAACAACTCTCTTTTCCTATGCCTCTAGAGTGAGAAGCTAAAAGAAAATCAATAGCAATTTCCGGCCAACATAGAAAAACTGATTTTCTCTATCTTTTTCCTTCCCAATTTCGAAATTCTTTCTTGTATCTCATTCTTATTTCATGCATTTATTTAATCAAGAAATTAGATCCACTATTTTAGATTGATCTCTAGATCAATTCTATAACTCTCAGTTTCAGATTTTGATTGCTTCTTAATTAATTGAAGATATTTTTCTTCAGCTTGTTAAACTGAAGTTTTTGAATACCAATCTCAATTTGAGCGGATGTTGGTTTTTCTATTTCTTTTCAATTTTTTTTTCAATAACACAATTTAAGATATTTGTTAATTTCAAAGTTTAAATCTTTTTTCTCTTTCATAAATTTCAATTTAAAAACAATTAAATTTATAAAACACAACTTTATTCATTTAAAGTTTATTAAAATTTGAAATAAAAGCTAATTCTATTTAAATTTCGAAATACTAACATATTATTTTCAAACAATAATTAAATATTTAAACAAGCAATCCAATCATTTAATTTAAGTCAATTTCGTCAAATTTAACCAAATCATTATTTAAATCAACATGCATTTTTCACAATTTTGAGAAATTAATTTAAAACTTGCAAACATGATAACACACAATGCATTAAAAATATTATTTAAGTGAGTGTGTGAGATTCCATCTACTCATAAACGTCAATCGGCTAAACGATTCTACCTGATCGTTGTTTTCGCCTTCAATCATGTTCACCTGTTCCTGCATTCACTTGCACTCAATTTTACATTAGCAATGACAAACCTTGAAATTAGATATAAATGCATTTCAAATCATGGTAATTGCATTTCAATTTCAATTTCATTTCAATTTGAGTTTCAATTTAACTTTCATTAAAATAATCATTTAATTTCCATTTAAATAGCAACATCATGGTTACTAATTGCATTTAATTAATAAAATGAAATCTATACATGACACCGACAATTTTGTGTTCATCAATTCACATGAAGATTTTCTATTAATATCTTTTGCTGCATATCTCATAGAATTTTTATCGATGTATGCCTTGTGTTATCTGTGAATCTCAGTGCCTCATATTGATTCTTGTGCGAGTTAGAAGATTCGATTGTCTAATTCTTTGTTTTATTAGTACAAAAGACGACTTCAAGAATATAGCATATTGTAGATGTTTGGGAAATAATTGTTTAAGTGTTTTTTTGTTTGGCCATTTTTTTTGGGTCCTAACTAAGTTGTGGTTGACTGTTGTGGATGCACATTAAGGTTTACTCATGATTTGAGCCGACAATTGCAAATTTCTTTTGTTCTATTGAAGTTGACATATTGTGATTAAATTCTTAGTCAAAGATATATATAAGAGATTGTTTAAATATCAATTTGATATATGAAGAAGGTGTGTTGATGTGAATTGCAAATAAGAGTAGAGCATTTGATCAATAATGCACAATTTCAATTGTGCATAAAGGATTTGTATTGTGAGTCTTAGTAGAATAGAGTAAAAGTGTAGAATTAGTATGAAGGATAGAAGATCGAGTATTGAGCCTAACCGGAACTGTAATAAAGCATATGTAGGTGCTATTTTCTTAGTTCAAATTCTCAGATGAATTTAATCTGAATATTTTCTTTGTAAGATGAAGTGAGACTTCTTTGAGTAATGAGCTCTAGGCAGTGTGCTTGAATGTAAGTGCATTCCCCATATTGTAAACTTCATTTGAGTATACTCAAATCATATTGTGGATTGGCCATCCACTGTGGTCTTTCCCCTAACATGGTTTCCATGTAAAAATTCCCATGTTATGGTGTTGTGGTTTTGTGTTTTATATTCATGCATATTTATTTTGAATGAATGTTTTAAATGCTTGAAGGATTAGATCAATACAAGTTTAGAAATTACACAACATTGATTCACCTACCCTCTCAGTGTTGCTTGATCCCAACACTAGTAGAGTAAAAATACTAGATTCTCTAGATAAGGAAGTTACAACAAAAAATCAGTCACGATAAAAAATTACTTCTTTTTGGTCTAAGAGGAAGGAGCTAGGTGATCCAAGAGCTGTTGTAGAGTATGGAGATAAAAAAGAAGATCGCGAGTTTAGAAAATTATGGAATATAAAGTATCCCGATGAACATGAAGATCAAGAAATTGATGATGAATCTAATGATGATAGGGAGGAACAAATCCATGTCAATTTTAAACCTAGTTTAAGTGAGGCCACAAAAGAAGCATATACTTCAGGAGCAGCCATGGCTAAAAAAATGAGTTATGAAGGTGGTCCTTTGGGGTCCCAAAGACAAGGCCCTTGGACGGTAAAAAATGTAGAGCATAGAAAAACAGTTGATAAATCTTGCCTTGGGCTTGGAGGTGAAAAAGTAGACCAAGGGCATATAAGTAGAGCTGAAATAATTCAATTTGTTTGAGCTTCAAATCCTCATCCTCATGGTCAGATACAATCACAACTAGGACATGCCCATGGTGGAGAGCTTAGTGCAACTGGCCTTGGCATTGGTGGTGATGGTATGGGTAGTAGTACTAGTAGTGGTCAACATGTGCTACAACAAAAAATTACACACAAGAGGACAACAAGACAAGATACCACACAAACACCAGGTGATCAAGGTATACAAAAGAGGCAAAGGATTTTGATAGGTCCAAGTCACACTACTAGCGGATCCACCACAAAGGAGTTATTTCCAAGCACTTCCCCACTACCAGTTAGTGTGATTGTGAAATCATTAGCAACTAAAAGTACTCCTATTCCTTTTCCATTCAAGCATTCCATTGTTCCCATGTCCCCAGGTTTTGGTTACATTGAAGAGTTTAAAAAGAAATCAGACTTGTATAAAAAATAAAAGAAACAACTGATGGAGGGTGTATCTATTGTAACTTCAGTGCCTGCAACAACCATGGTATTACCCAAATTTGACACAAATAAAGAAATAATGGAGTACACAATTGGTGTTCCCACAATTCAAAATAAACCAGCAAATCAAATGGATCGATCTGAATTCCAGGTGAGCAGTTTACAATTGGATTTTTCTAGAATAAAAAATACTAACAAGATTAATGTATCAAACAAGAACAATGAATTGGTGTGCACATCATTGCTAAAGCAAGATAGAGAGAAAAAAGGTTGCATACTCAAATAGAAAATTTACAGGCATACCTAGCAAATGAGAAAGCAAAGAGGAAATCAACAGATAACAAGAGCAATGAATTAGAAAAAATAATAAAAAAATCTGCCCCTACATCAATAAGCAAAGAGGATAAACAAAATGAGAGAGAAGTGAATGAACTAAAGAAAAGGCTAGAGGAGAGAAACAAGAAATATAATGAGAAAAAATCCACTTCAAAAAAATTAAGACTAAACAATGCAAATTGAAATGCACAGTGGGAAGAAAAATTGGAGAAAGAGAGAAAGAAATGAAAGATTGGAGGTAGAGCTGATGGAAGCAAAAAATGAAATTAACTCTTGTCAAAACAAGCTATCTGCATTTTGTAGAGAAACAATGAAGCATATGAAATAAAATATTTGGGATGAAATAATGTAGATGATTGATCATTTGTGTGAAATGTTTCAATTGAACAAATATTTAGTGGACAAAAAAAATATGTTGGCATTAGAGAAATCTGCAAATCAAGTTCAAAAAACAGTCTACAAATCTAGTGATAATGATTTGAAATTAAAATGGATTAATAATTGGATTGTTGTCTCAATGGCGTTGTCATCTATCATTGAAAAGTTTTTGAGAATGTGTGAAATAACATAATATTTGCTTTTGGCTGTAGACAAGATGAAGGTGGTGGATGAAAAGGTAAGAAACTTCACAACACTTGGTTTTCCAAAGGATTTTGACACAAATGAGCGATTCATTGGAAAGGATGATTTCATAAAGAAGATGGAGGGTGCAAGGAAGATTGATTTGGACTAGTTTCCTTAGAACCTAGATGTGGTGAACTATTTGTATTCCATCAAACCACTGATAACCTTGAATGCATAATTGAAAGAAGAATTCAAGACAAGTTCCAATTTCAATCATGAAATGTTAACAAATCTTCAAGTCAAACAACATCAGTTAGAACAAATGACAATTCCACCACCCGAATAGTGGAAGTTGCTAGAAAAGGTGATATAGTGATTTAATTTTTTATAATATGAGTTTCCATTTTCTAGCTCAGCTCTATGCAGAGTTGTCTTTGAGTTCAAGATTTTGCAATTCCAATGCCTGTATGTATTTCTTCATGTGAAAATCAATAAAAAAGCTCAATTTCAGTAATGTGTTGATGTTCAATTATCTATATTATTTATTTTATCATTTGAAGAAAAAAGTCCGATAGTGGTTTCAACTACTAGATACACATTAAACGATTGTTGATGTTCATTGTTGTATGTGTTACTAATACTATTGTTAATATGTTATTAAGCATCGAGTTGAGTGATGCATCACTGAGTACATGTTTAAGTTTTAACACAATTAAAATATGAAATTATTAATAATATGTTAATTTAGCCATACAAACCTATGATTCCATCAAATAATTTTAATTAATTCTTTGAATTAAAGTAGAGAAAAAATCATACATTCAACCGAACGATTGAAGACCAATAGAAGGTTCCTTGATCATTTTCTTAATAACTCATATGACAAAATACAGGAGGAGAGAATTTGTTCCAGAATATGCATTTTCTCATTCAAATGCCATCACTACTATAAAACCATTATGCCTATTATAGACTTGAATTCATACCTAAGACTCATAGAAAATTCTCTTACATGAGTTCAAAATCTCTTTCAACCAAAGACCCGTGCAATTGGACTTGAATTCCCTTTTATAAGAACAAGGGAGAAAATAAGCTTTGGGCCAAATTACACACTTAGTCACATTTACATTTGACATACATTTGAATTTGAATTTCAAAACGTCCCTAAAGGCAGTTACATTAGCATTTCCAAATATGAGGGATAATTTCATATGAGACAAAAACCATTTCCATTTGCTGGTGAAGATTCCCTCGCCTTCCAAAAGGCTCCTTTAGTTGGTGAAAATTGAGAAAGTACAATATTTGAATGTTGATATATCCAAGGCCTAATTTGTACTTGTTCCAGGCCATGTATTGCACTTCCCTGCTGAACTGTATTATTGTAGACCACCAACAAAAATCGATGTCACCCACTCCCACTTGCAATAATTTATATGTCCAATATGTCAATATAGTTTGACTTTTATAATGAAAACTCCTCCTCTGAAGGCCAATCAACTCCCATGATACGGTCTACCATTTTTGTATGGGCTATACTTGACTGTCACTTGATTTTCCTCCTTATCAAAATCCTCAAGGAAAGGGTCATTGTATGCATAAGCATTCCTTCCTTGCATTCTATTTTGGGGAGGAGTTTTGTTCCCACTGGGTTTTCTCTTTTACCCCATTTCATTTAGTTTGCATTTATTTTGTACATGGGTACCTGACTTGGCCTTGTTGCCGGGACCCATTGCTTTTGCTTTCAGTAGCTTCTTCTAGGTTTTAGCTTCTCCCTATGTCTATCTTAAGGGGGGGTGTTAGAGTAATTGGGTATTTACTTTATTAATTAAACAATATTTGTTTAGTTATTTAAAGTTCCCTTTTACCTCTTTTCACTTAAGCTAACATTAGGTAGATAATAATTAATTACTTTATTAATTATTATTGTGTAAGCCTAGGGTTTTCCTTTTTAGGGTTTTCATCTATATGTAGTTGAAAACTATCTTTTGTATCATAATTCATTTTACATTTTGTGTGAATTCATGGCTCCACATTCTTGAGCATTTCCTTTGTTGCTTCTCTTTGTTTCTCCTTGTAACAGGTTATTTGCTTGCAAAGATCTTTTGGGCTTTTGTAGTGTTGTATCTTCTCAACTCCAACATGGTATCATGTTATCCACCTCCTATCCTTCTTTCATTAGTGCATTGCATTCCTTCCTTGCATTCTATTTTGGGGAGGAGTTTTGTTCCCACTGGGTTTTCTCCTTTACCCCATTTCATTTAGTTTGCATTGATTTTTTACATGGGTACCTGACTTGGCCTTGTTGCCGGGACCCATTGCTTTTGCTTTCAGTAGCTTCTTCTAGGTTTTAGCTTCTCCCTATGTCTATCTTAAGGGGGGGTGTTAGAGTAATTAGGTATTTATTTTATTAATTAAACAATATTTGTTTAGTTACTTAAAATTCCCTTTTACCTCTTTTCACTTAAACTAACATTAGGTACATAATAATTAATTACTTTATTAATTATTATTGTGCAAGCCTAGGTTTTCCTTTTTAGGGTTTTTATCTATATGTAGTTGAAAACTATCTTTTGTATCATAATTCATTTTACATTTTCAGGTGAATACATTGCTCCACATTCTTGAGCATTTCTTTTGTTGCTTCTCTTTGTTTCTCCTTATAACAGGTTATTTGCTTGCAAAGATCTTTTGGGCTTCTGTGGTGTTGTATCTTCTGAACTCCAACATGGTATCAGAGCTTCAGATCTGCAGCTGCTTGTTCTTGTTTTGAAGATTTTTGGAGCTACAAGGGTTTGTTGCAAGCTGTTTTTTATTGAAGCCGTCATCATTTTTGCTTCAAAAATTCAGTTTTCACTCATTTGCAGGAAAAATGATTTTTAGGTTTTGTAGCCAGCGTCGAAATATGAACTGGGTATCTTTTAGATTTTGCATATCTTGCACAGATTTGGAGAAAATAATTGTTGAAAAAACGGCGTGCGCCATTTTTCCCCCGATTGAAAGTTAAAAAAAATCATTTTCTCATATTCTGCTTGTTGGATCAAGAAACAATTTCTGGGTTTTGTTTCTAGCATCAAAATATTTATGGGTTTTTTTTTTTTTGTCTACAAACAATGAGTAGATTTTTCAGAAATCAAGTTAGAAATAAACATTTTTTATTAGAAAAATCGTTTCCTGCAAGCTAAATTTAGTTTTTGAAAAATTCATAACTTTTGGCCATGGTGTCTATTTTGCGCAAATGAATAGGTGTTGGAAAGGTGTTACAGTGTTCTTTCCAGATCTACAGTCTATTTTATCAGAATATTTACCAGGTATTTTTATTCAGCTTTGTGTGTTTTTACACTTTGCTGAATTACTTGGTCATCTTGGCTCCTACATGGGGTTTGTTTGCATTGGATGGGTTATGTTGATATGCTTTATCATTGCTGAGATCATTAGTCTCTGAATTTTTTATTTGAAGAGTTATCATGGGTTTCTCTACTCACCCTTCAGTTGTTCTTCTGGAATGGGGTAATTATGAGTCATGGGCAAAGGGTATACTTACACATTGTAGGTGGCTTAATATTTTACCTTATTTGTATGATCTCATACCTGAACCAACAACTTTAGAGGGAAAATTAGCATGGGATATCATTAAAAATCACATAGTAGGACTTATATTGTCTAGTGTTGATCATGACACTATGTTGGCTATATCGGACATTGATTGTCCTCACCCACTTTGGACATGTCTTTGGGAGATCTATGGAGACCCAATTCTATCTCCATTCCCAGAGGATCCTGCTTCAGATTGTCTCTTACCCATTGCTTGGAGAGATAATACGCCCTTTGATTATGATACTTTAGAGGAGCTTGAGTATTTAGACACCCTTACATGTTTCGATGGATCAGAGGTTTGTCTCACAGTTCCTACTCTTCAAACTGAGACTTCATCAACATCTCTTGTTGTTCTTGATTCAGTGTAGCAGGGAATCATACATCTTCCAGACATAGCTACTTTGGACTCTTATGTTGCAAACATATTTTTCTTTTTTGTGGAGTCCTATATTGCAGATTTGAAGGATTATTTTGAGGACATTCATCTCCTCTACCTTGACATGCAGGTTATCACTGTTCGCCCACCATTATCCATGCATTCAGAGGTTGCATTTCAGTATTCTCCACATCAGTTTGGATTTGACATTATTTATTTCCATTCAAACAGTGAGACTCTTCAGCATCCTATCATGGCACACATCTTGAGACAGATTGGTTCCTCATTCTTCATAGGGTTTCTTCGATACAGGTCCATGGATCCGTTTCTTCCCAAGGGGAGGAATATCATTTGCCGCTTCAGGATCTCCTTTTGGATTCTACATCAGGCATCTACCATTGTGACAGGAGTTTCTTCATTGTGGGGGGGCCTTCTTCTCTCTTTCTATCTCTCCTATGGAGATCATTGTACATGTACTTATATGATAGAAGTTGTCTATGGGGGGTATCATGTTATCTACCTCCTATCCTTCTTTCATTAGTGCATTGTATTCCTTCCTTGCATTCTATTTTGGGGAGGAGTTTTGTTCCCACTGGGTTTTCTCCTTTACCCCATTTCATTTAGTTTGCATTGATTTTGTACATGGGTACCTGACTTGGCCTTGTTGCCAGGACCCATTGCTTTTGCTTTCAGTAGCTTCTTCTAGGTTTTAGTTTCTCCCTATGTCTATCTTAAGGGGGGTGTTAGAGTAATTGGGTATTTACTTTATTAATTAAACAATATTTGTTTAGTTACTTAAAGTTCCCTTTTACCTCTTTTCACTTAAACTAACATTAGATACATAATAATTAATTACTTTATTAATTATTATTGTGCAAGCCTAGGGTTTTCCTTTTTAGGGTTTTCATCTACATGTAGTTGAAACCTATTTCATCTACATGTAGTTGAAAACTATCTTTTGTATCATAATTCATTTTACATTTTCAGGTGAATACATTGCTCCACATTCTTGAGCATTTCTTTTGTTGCTTCTCTTTGTTTCTCCTTGTAACAGGTTATTTGCTTGCAAAGATCTTTTGGGCTTCTGTGGTGTTGTATCTTCTCAACTCCAACAAGCTTGTCCATAATGTTCCTCAGCATAACCAAATCCATTTCATCACATATGTTTTTGGCTTGGGAAGTTATTGCTTGAGCCTCCTGGTCTTTCCACTCTTGCAGGGACTTAAATTCACCCTTCTCATTTAGAATGTCTGGAAGAAGACCAAAATTCCAATCATTAAACTTCTTAACCAATTCTCTAATCTTTGCCTCTAAAGACTCAATGACAATCAACCCTTGAGAACGAGTTGTATCTGTTAGAAATCTTAGGGTTGCAAGTATCTTTGAAGGATTATCTACATCACGAGAGGATGCAACAACCATATTCGTCAGCATTTGAGCCCTTGGAATCCATTTATCCATTAAAGGAATAGCAATTTCTTTATCTCTATCAAGGTTGATAATGGCATCAAACATCAAAGCATAACTGGTATGAATACTGATTACTATTTTCTCTAACCCCTTATTCAAGTGCTCAAGCATTGTTGTCACAATATTCATATTATTCAAATGAACAAGATCGTCCATCCTATCTTCATAAGTCTTGACCTTTTCCATCAGCTCCTTCTTGGTAACTTCTTGAAATGGAGGGGCATTTGATGATTCAGGAGCTGATTGTGCCATTTGTACATCTTCAAATTCAATGTGGGTAGTCTCTTCATGATTTTGAGGTGAAAGAATTGGGGAAGGAGGAGGCAATATTGCAATGTTGAATGTGAGGTACCAAGCTGCAACGCTTGGAATTGTTGTTTTTATAGAGCCATTTGAGTGATCTTTTGTTGGATCGAGTTGTACTCAACAACCACCTCATTATATTTGGTTCTAAATCTATCCCTTTCCTCTATTAATGAATCAAATGTGGCTTTGGTGAATTGTGCCACATTAACATTCATGGTTGTTGCCTCCAAGGCAGTTGTATCTAAAACTCTTTTTATGATTAAGCCTCCTCTTACACCTAGGGCACATTCTGCAACTTTAGGATTTTTAGTGGTTGGGGCTAAAGCCCAAATAGAAAGAGTGTCCCACTTCTGACTTAAAGTTGACCCCTGCAAAGCCAATGTGAATTCTTCTTCATAGTTAAAAATAGGGGCATCTTGTCTTCTCACAGTGTCAAAAGCAATTGTTGAATGCCAGGTCCCATTTTGGGAGTAATAACACTCCACTCTTTCTCAACAATTCCTTGCCCTCTTCTACAGACATGTTTGAGTACTTGGCCCTCATTTCATCTCAAACCTTGGCTTCAACAAAAATTTGGGGTTTCTCGGGGCTCTCACTTGTCCTTGTTTGCACCAATGTTGCATGTACTCATCCTTCATTGCTCTCCATACATATTCCTTGAAATCTTGTGTCTTGACAAATTGATAATCTTCCATAAAGCTTTCACAGGCTTGTAATCTGACATCCTTAGAGTAAGTTATTCCACTTATGTCGAATTTTCTCAGCCTAAGGCTCATAGTTTGTGATATTATTTCACCTTGAGGAGATGACAATCCTTGCATTATTTCCTCATCAGTTATAACAATTCCATCATCTGACTCCTCTGTAGGATAGTTAACCATACCAAAAGCTTCAACCTTTTGCTTCTTTATTGATGGGCATGGCTCCCTTGGAGGGGATGATTCTCTGATTAGAGAATCCAATTCAATTATTTTAGGGGAATAAGAATGTTGCGGTGAAAATGGAGGTAGTTCTTGCTATGGTGAGTGCACTTTTGACTCCCCATATTATGCAGGAGTAGCAACTATTTGCAACTTCTTTATTACGACTTTCCTCATTGAATATATGTACACCTTCTTGGAAGGTTGCACAAATGAATCTCCCTCCATCATAGGGGCCTTCCCCTTATCTTGCACAATATTTTATCTCCTTTAATCTTGCCACTACTTCATCAAAATTATGTATCACAACTTCAATCTTTAAAATTGGGTCACTAATATCTAACAAAGCTTTAAAATTAGGCTTCTTAACCTTAATTTCTCTTTCCAATTTCACAAAAACAGCCCACTTCTTCATTCTTTCAATTTGGACATCATAATCAAAAATACTTCTAATGAGGTCATTAGGCATAGTTTGGGTGTCAACATACCGACCTCCCCTATTTCTATTCATTAACCAAACTATGAATCCCTCAGGGTCATATGTCCTATATGCCTCAATTTTCATATTGTAATGATGAAGATATTGCTCCACAATATTTCTCCATCCATATGTAATCATGAAAAAATCAGCAAACACAGTGTATGTAGGGAAGAAAGTTCCCTTTCACTTCTCATCCAAGAAGAAATCATTTACATTCCCTAGCTACCACATCACCTCCAAAAACCCAATCCTTAGAGGCACTTCCCTGGGGGAATATGTGGGGTTTCAATTGTGTGCCAAATACCCTTAGAACTGTACAATTTTTATAAGGGATTACATCCCCCCTATTGTGAGCAATATTCAAATCAGGCCTCCTTTCAGCTGGCCTCAAAAAATCATGTAATTCCTTGGGGATCCTAGGTACATCCACCATTAGAGCCTGTCTCAATTTGGTGGAAAAAATATTTTTAGCAGTCACATAGTCGGTCTTTTGTTCATTCCTATCCAATATAGGGGTCCATGACTGCACCGACATCTCAATACCATCCACAACCCTTTTAAGTTCCATCTCATGACCATAATAGTCTATACCTTTGAAAAGAAACATATGCATAAAGAGTGAACACCGCCAAAATATGACACCAATTTTACCACCCTTCAAGGCCACCAGTGCTTTGTGAATTTCATTTGCTATATAGGTGGCAAAATAATATAAGATATTTATGTTCAGATGATGGATACTCCCAGCCATGTACATATGAGGCATTGGCATGCTAGAGCCAGGATCAAACCCTATAATTTGGTAGAGGGAGTAAAAGGTCTTTTGAAAATATGGTTGGAAATACTTATTAGGGAGGGGCTCAACATCAGAGGGTCCCAAAGTAATCTTTCTTTTGTTGATTCCCTTTCCTATTGATATCAGAAAATTGGTCAACATCGACATCTTGAAGAACTTGTGTTTTACCCTTTTGTATTCCTCCCTCATCATATGCTCATCAATCTTAACCATGTCATTGCTCCAAGTGTTCAATTTGAACACATATGCAGCTTCTTCCTTATTAATCCATACCATATTTTTTCCATCATGAGTTCTAACAACCCTAACCAGAGGGTCATAGTTCACAACAATTGCTTTGAGAAGATCAACATCTATGAACATGTTGGGTACAACCAGCTTATCCATGTACAACCTCTAGGGGTTGTAGAAAGGGATACTAACATTCCTATTTCCAAGGCATCCTTGAAAAGGACTCCATCTAGAGACTGAGTACGATAGGGAAGCATATTTAATTGTACAATAATAATCAGTGATGCCAAATTTAGTTCCAGGGCCAAGGTACATATGTTGTCCCTTTGATTTCTCAGAGGTTGAAGATACCAATTGATCAGCTAAGTCTTGTGATAGAGGTCTTTTAGCAGGCTTCAACATAAAAGATTGGTCTTTTGACACGAATGCTTGGAATTTAGGGGCCATGGTAACAAAGTTTATGCAAACTAGGGTTTACTACTCAAAAAATTGCAAGCTTAGAACTAGGGTATAGGTTGATGCAAGGAAATAACAAGACTAAATAGGCTAATTGTTCAAATTGAATGTCAAACCTTGAAAGAAATGCAACGAAACCAGAAACCCTAATGGAAAAATGATAGAATGAACACTTATAGAAAATTTTTAAACAATTGAGAAGCAGGATAGAAATTTTACTTATTGGTTTTGCGGACACTTGAAAACCCTAATTCTTGTCGTTGAACGAGCTTGTAAATTTTAACGAGAACTCTTTACACGTGTTAAATGCTTTAACAATTTGAAATTATACTTTAAATAAACTTTTATGACTTTAAAACATACCAATTTGCAATTTGGTAGCTCTATGTCATATCAACCATTATGGTTTGCTCGCGCAAAGTAGAACGAATGATATGGCTCCTTTGCCCTCTATCTTGAATTTTGAATTTTAACCGTCGATCTCACAGTGAGATGGCCCAACATACGACTCATATTTGGTTAAATAAGTTTGAAAATATAACTACAAAGGCTGCCGCCATTGACCAACTAAAAATCACTATGTGGATTTATCTCCATGTCACTTCACGGGCTCCACCATCTCCACAAGTGTTAAAACTATCTACGTGTCAACCTCCCCGCTTCCCCTTTGGGTTTAAAGCATGTGCATCTTATGGGAGCGGGGAGGTGGGGAATGGCTAAGATTTTTTTGTCAGAAACCATACGACTGGGATTTTTTTGTCAGAAACCATTGATTTGAACACCTTTAGTCATCGGTGCCTTTGAGTAGTGGTAGGACCCACCAAAAGGGTGTCTAGGAGTCGCTTTCCTGCTATCCCTCTGGATCCTTAATTTGATTAATTTAATCCCACAGGATGGAGGGGAATCTATAAAAAGAAGCCAATGGGACCCTCCAAGCATAACAACGGATTTTAATAAGCACGTGCACTTATTACATGACTTAAAAGGGGTCACCTGCCTAGGTTTATAGCATGAACAATATTGAGCGAATATTAAAACACAAACTCAGGGAAAAGGGTATGTGCAAGATCATCATGGAAAAAACAGGTCCTTAAGTGGCAATGAAAATTCAGAAAATCAGAGTTGGGCAACTTGACATAAAAATTTGAATAAGTTATCTATATTATTTCAAAAATATGTAAGAATAGAACTACTAGGTTAATTTTTGTAAAAAAAAAAATGCATTTGGTGAAAATTTGAAATTTCAATGCAGTAGTACTAAAATTTTAGGGAAAAAATAAAAAGTAGGTGTCTGTCTGACCACCCTAACCATAATAAAATCATAATATTTTTTTATAAAATTTTAGATATAAGTAGAGGACTCATGTCCGGATGTGATGCATATTTTTTTGTAATTTTTTTTCAAATAAATAATTAATTATGAATTTTTTATTACAACTTTTTAAAAATATAAAAACTCGTATGTCTGACCACCTTAACTTGGTCAAAACTTAATGGAATTCATTTTTTTTTTTTAATCCTATAGTATGCGAAGCATAGAATGTGACGCATGTTTTGGATTCAAAAAATGTGATACCGTTTGAAAGCTATAGATGTTTTTCTATCAGACTATCAATCAGGACTTTAGTCGTAATTCTAATAAAAAATAAATAATAATTATTTATTAGATTCTAAAGAAAATATAATTTATATTGGTAGAAAGCTGAGAAGCTCCTTTACAAACCCTTTTCGTTTTATCAATTTTAGGTAAAATAAAAGTCGTCAGCCACATGGGCGAAGTCTGGAAAAACAAGGTAAGTTGTTAAACACGTTTTACGTGTTGACTTTTAGGATTGGCAGGTTCGAACCAAATCCCGAGCCTAATACCGAGCCTAATACCAAGGCATTAAATTTTGTGTCAGAATATCGATATCATCGGATATCGGATTTGAATTCGATATATGATATCTTTTAGATCAGTTTTAAAACAATTTATACAATCTTTAATATATTATTTAAAAATGCAATTAAGTTTATAATTTAATATATATAATATCCAATAAAGTTTATAATGTAATATATTTAATATACAATTTATGGTAATCTCTTGCCGAATTATGTATTTAATATATAATATATTATTAAATGTATGATATTTAAATATTATTTAAATATTTTAGTTAATCTATAAATATTTTAATATTATTTCAATATTTTAGTTAATCCATAAATAATTAAATATATACATTACCAATTTACAAAATATTTAAATATTATCTCTTTCTGTCTCGCTCTCTCCACCTCTATCTCTTTGAAGTCTCTCACTCAATCACTCCTCTCTCTCTCTCTCTCTCTCTCTCTCTCTCTCCCCTCTCCTTTTATCTCTCCCTCTCACTCTCTCACTCTCCCCACTCCTTCTCACTCCCTCTCCTTCTATCTCTCCCTCTACCTCTCCCTCTATCCCTCTCCCTCTCCCTCTCCCTCTCCCTATCCATCTCTCCCTCTCACTATCTCACTCTCTCTCCCTCTCCCTCTCTCCCTCTCCCACTCTCCCACTCTCCCTCCCTTTATCTCCATCTCCCTCTCCCTCCTCTCCCTCTCTCTCCCTCCCACCCCCCACTCCCTCTCCCTCCCTCCCACCTCCCTCTCCCACTCTCCCCCTCTCCTCCTCTCCCTCCTACCTCCCACCTCCCTCCTCACCATCTCCACCTCCCACCTCCCTCCCCTTTATCTCTCATCTCCCTCTCCCTCTCTCATCCCTCTCCCTCCCTCCCCCCTCTCCCCCCACCCTCTCCCACTCCACCCTCTCCCTCTCTCTCCCCCCCACCTCCCACTCCCTTCCCCATTCTCCACCCACCCACCTCCCCTCCCTTTATCTCTCTATCTCCCTCTCTCCCTCTCTCCCTCTCCCCTCCCTCTCCCAGCACCTCCCTTCCCCTCACTCCCTCCCACCTCCCACCTCCCACCTTCCCCCTCCCCTCCCCTCCCTCTCTCTCCCTCCTCCCTCCATCCTACCCCTCCCTCCCACTTTCCCTCCTCCCCTCTCCCTCTCCCTCCCTCCTCCCACCTCCCTCCCTCCCTCCCTCTCCCTCCTCCCTCTCCCTCCCCCACCCAATCACCCCCTCTCTCCCTCCTCCCTTCCCTCACCCTCCCTTCTATCTCCCTTCCCACTCTCACCACCTCCTCACCTCTCACCTCCCACTACACCCTCCCTTTTCCCTCCATCCCACCTCCCTTTCTCCATCCCACCTCCCCTTCCCCTCTCCCCTCCCTCTCCTCCGGATCCCGGACTTCCTGACGCCGACTGACGACGCCGACGCGGACGCCGGACACCGGACGGATCCCGGATGGATGGACGGATGGAGCCGGACGGATGGATGGATGGACTGATGGAATGGCCGGATGGATGGATGGAGGATGGATGGAGGATGGAGGATGGAATGGATGGATGGATGGAGGGAGGATGGAGGATGGAGGGGAAGGATGGATGGATGGAGGGAGGATGGATGGATGGATGGAAGGATGGATGGACGGAGGAGGAGCAAGATAGAATCTCCCTTTAATCTTGATCTAACCTTAAATATTTCTGCCCCCACATTTCATTGACATTAGCACTTTGGACTCTTAAGGGAAAACGCTGCTCCGATGCAGCTCAGAGTGATTCGACGTATTTGGGTACAATAGAGAACCATACCTAGCGTAAACCTACCCATCTGGATGTGTTGGAACATTCCGTTGGGTCATACAAGTTCGAGAATGAAAGTTGCATCACTTTGCAACTTTACACTGCTTGCATTTAGCAACTTTTCCCTCAACTGAAAACTCATCACCACGGGAAAATGCCTTTGAGATATAAAAAACTGAGAGAGGTTATTGTAGATGGTCTCAACATGATCCCATATCCTCAAACGAAGAGTCTGTAAGTATCACAATTTCCAAGAAATAGTCCATCAAAGTTTGCTGCCTTTTAGCACTTTGGACTCTTAAGGGAAAACGCCGCTCCGATGCAGCTCAAAGAGATTTGACGTATTTGGGTGCAAAAGAGAACCATACCTAGCGTAAACGTACCCATCTAGATGTGTTGGAACAGTCCATTGGGTCGTACGAGTTGGAGAATGAAAATTGCACCACTTTGCAACTTTACACTGCTTGCATTTGGCAACTTTTCCCTCAACTGAAAACTCATCACCACAGGAAAATGGCTTCGAGATAGAAAAAATCGAGAGAGGTTATTGTAGATGGTCTCAACACGATCCCATATCCTCAAATGAAGTATTTGTAAGCATCACGATTTCCGAGAAATAGTCCGTCAAAGTTTGTTGTCTTTTAGCACTTTGGACTCTTAAGGGAAAACACCGCTCCAATGTAGTTCAGAGCGATTCGACGTATTTGGGTGCAAAAGAGAACCATAAATAGCGTAAACATACCCATCCAGATGTGTTGGAACAGTCCGTTGGGTCGTACGAGTTCGAGAATGAAAGTTGCACCACTTTGCAACTTTACATTGCTTGCATTTGGCAACTTTTCCCTCAACTAAAAACTCATCACCACGGGAAAACGCCTTCGAGATAGAAAAGACCGAGAGAGGTTATTGTAGATGGTCTGAAAATGATCCCATATCCTTAGATGAAGAGTTTTTAAGCATCATGGTTTCCGAGAAATAGTCTGTCAAAGTTTGCTTCCTTTTAGCACTTTGGACTCTTAAGGGAAAACGCCGCTCCGATGCAGCTCAGTGATTTGACGTATTTGGGTGCAAAAGAGAACCATAACTAGCGTAAACGTACCCATCTAGATGTGTTGGAATAGTCTGTTGGGTCATACGAATTCGAGAATGAAATTTTTACCACTTTGCAACTTTACACTGCTTGCATTTGGCAACTTTTCCCTCAACTGAAAACTCATCACCACGGGAAAACACCTTCAAGATAGCAAAAACTGAGAGAGGTTATTGTAGATGGTCTCAACACAATCCCATATCCTCAGACGAAGAGTCACGGTTTCTGAGAAATAGTCCGTCAAAGTTTGCTTCCTTTTAGCACTTTGGACTCTTGAGTGAAAACGCCACTCCGATGTAGCTCAGAGTGATTCGACGTATTTGGATGCAAAAGAGAACCATACCTAGTGTAAACGTACCCATCCAGACGTGTTGGAACAGTCCGTTGGGTCGTACGAGTTCAAGAATGAAAGTTGCACCACTTTGCAACTTTACACTTCTTACATTTGGCAACTTTTCCCTCAACTGAAAAGTCATCACCATGGGAAAATGCCTTCGAGATAGCAAAAACCGAGAGAGTTTATTGTAGATGGTCTCAACACGATCCCATATCCTTAGATGAAGAGTCTATAAGCATCACGGTTTAAGAAAAATAGTCCGTCAATTTTTTTTACCTTTTAGCACTTTGGACTCTTAAGGGAAAACGTCGCTCTGATGCAGCTCAGAGCGATTCGACGTATTTGGGTGCTTCTCCTTGAAATCGGCCTACTGCTGCAAGATGAAGTGCTGCTGCTCAAGTGCAAACGTTTGCTTGGATTGCAAATTATGCTGAATGAACTTGATTGAGGAAATGAACAAACATCACCTCGTATTTATACAAAATAAGGTGACTCTTCAAGGAGGTCGAACTCTATTGAAAATAATAAATTACAAAATAATATCAAGGAAGGTCGGTGGTGCAAGAGCACCTAGAAAACACTAGGCAATTAAGAAGTCTAGGATGAATTTTTGTTTTTGATGTGTTACCTTGAAGGTCATGTTGACCATTGAGATAGAGTTAGAGGCTTAGGAACATGTCTTGATCAGGAGTGATTAGGAGGATAAGGAGTGGAAAGGCTTAATGAGTTTTGGAACTCATTTTACTGATGAGATTAGAAACTTAGTTTACTAGACATTGGCAAAAAGTGCAAAATGGTACATTTTTGCAAATTTGCCACAAGGTAACTACAATGTCCGGCCAAGGGGAGGCATAACTACTTTTGTTGACCTATATAGGGTGTGCCTTGACCTGAGAGGAAGGTTGGAAGCTTTTGCATTATTGGAAATTTATGATTACAAGAGAAGACAGTGATAAATTTGTGTAATTTTTCCGGTTTTTACTTTGAATTGTGTGTTAATGGAGTGATCCTGACACTGTGAATTGTGTAGAATGTAGTGCAATTGTCTTCCAAGCATTGTGTGGAACAGTAGGTATCTAGTTTCTTCGGTTCAAGCATTCTTTTGTAGTTAGTTCATTTCTTTTGACCATTGAGATAGAGTTAGAGGCTTAGGAACATGTCTTGATTAGGAGTGATCAGGAGGATAAGGAGTGGAAAGGCTTAATGAATTTTGGAACTCATTTTACTGATTAAGGGTAGACTAAGGGCTTTAGTTCTTGGATAATGTTAGTCTTTAGGGTAGATTAAGGGCTAAGGAAGAGTTAGAGACATTGCACCAAGATTGACTTGGTAGGTTGATTTGTGATGGTAGTGGGGTTGGCCAAGAGAACTAGGGGTACTTAAACATGAAGAAGGTCCTAAAGGTTAAGGTGACGAAGTAAGACACCAAGGAGATCTTGCAAGCAAGACCCAGAGCATGGAACAATGATTGTTCCATCCAATCCTACCCTATCAGTCAGCCTCATCCATTTAAATAAAATGAGTATAAATTAAATGGCCATAGGCTATCATTTAATTTATTACAACTTAATGTGATCGCTATCATGTATGAAAAATGTAGTAGCATAGACAAGGCAGTGGACTATTTGAAAAAAACCTTCAAAGAAATGTGGTCTCATAGAATTCAATGACAAACAAATGCAATTGACAACAGTTCATAGTTTTTAGTTATGCAATGTGAAGTAATTGCAAAACTGCTTAGGTTGACTTTGTAAGAACTATATTGTAATTGAAAAATTTTCATCTATGAACATCTAGTTGTTAGTTATGCAATGTGAAATAATGATTTGAGTTTGAAAGATGTGTAATGCAATGTAATCAGCGATATAAATATAAACTACATAATATAACCATTCAGTTTTAAGCTATTGTACATTGATATTTAACCATTGCTCAAGATAAAATTTTCAAAGAGTTTAATCATGCACATGAGGAACAAATTAAATTTTGATTGTCAACTTCTATATATCAAATTATATCCAATAATCAAGTGTATGTCCATATACAAAAATGGCATTGATGCCAACTCAAACAAAGTTTTACAAAATGTGGCATATGCCATCTCAATATGTATTCAAAATTTACATGCCAAAATGTCTATCTCATCCTATACTTCTGGTGGATCATCAAAATGGAGCCTCTTTGAAGCACTCGTTGGCTCTGAAGGTAGCTGCACAGGAAAAATTCAAACCACAATTGAGATTAGTTATACTATATAATTAAAAATCGAATAATTAACATCAAAATCAATATACATCGAATTTTAATTGAACTCTAAAATTGAAATCTTGATTACTTGAAATATACGTCTGTTCAAAGGGTCTCAACTTTTGAAATGCCAATCTATATATGTGAACAAAAACATAAAATTGATCCAAGTTAGCATATGATTATTGGTAATAAGAACTTATTTACCAAACACAAAATAAAATAAGCACATTTACCTCTTTAGGTTGATCTTTTTCTTTATCTCCTTCAGGTGTTTCAACACCTCCTCTTTGATGGGTTTCAACACCTACTCTTTGAGGTGTTACAATAACTACTCCTCTAGGCGGTGTGTCCCTTGTCAACATATATGTAAAGCTCATAATTGCTTGTAAATAAAATTGACAAGTACATATGAAACTACCAATCTATGTCGACATATGTATAATAAATATAAGATCTTAAAAATATTAATTCAATCCAATTTGAGTTCGATTACCTTCCCCTTATCTAGATTTGTGCCTCCATAGTCTGGACGAGGCTACACCTCACTCACATTGGGTATTTCCTATAGGAGGAAAACAAGATAAACATATAAGCTATTATATAATTTCATTAATGAAAATTCAAATGACAAGCAAGTATATAATATAAATTGTAAATGAGTGAGTGCGAAAATATATACTGCGTGTGTGTCCAATCCAAATGAAATGGCCCTAAGGGTGCTATTAGTCACCCGTGCGAGCTCCTCCTCAGACATCAACTGTTAAATAGAACATGTAAATAAATATTAGTACTTGATACTATCTCTTATTAATATTCATTTAAAAATAAATGCAAGTTATGAAATTACAACTTAAATCTTACCTGTGTCACTATTCCAGCATCTCCCTCTCTAGCAGGAGAGGACTCTATAGGGTGCGCTCCACTCGCCTGCGACTGATCTATAATGTCCACATCATGGAGGTCATAATCAAAAATGTCCAAGGGATGCTCAGCGGGCTGTACAAGAGGACCCAAGCATATCTGGCAGCACATAGTGCAAGCATGTGGCACACAAATATGTGGGCCTAAGGTGGATGATGCAGCAACACTGGAGCTTTCACCAACATAACCAAAATGTGGCTGAGCTACTGTAGAAGAATGCGAAACCAAATGACCACTCAAAGAGTGAATAGCCTGAATAGTCTGTGTGGATGCATCCTGGATAATCTCTGGATGATATATTGGAGGTGGTGGAGGAAGGGGAGGAAGGGGAACATTTGGGCATGGGACTACTCTAACTGCCCCTGGTCTATCCTGGGGCATACCTCCACCGACGCCCTAGAAGGGTTTAATGTCAAAGTAATTGACATGATGCCCTAACACAAACTCAACATATAATTTTTTAATAAAGTAAAATGGTATGTCGGAATTATTGTTCGGTGGTTTATCAAAAACCATACACCAACGATCCCAAAAGTTAGCAACAATGTCCCTATGCATGCACCATTTTATGGAAAGTTTTGTTTTATTAACATTCACTGGCAAACCGGTGTGGGGGTCAATGAATAAAGAGGCTATTTGGGCTTTGGTTATTTGGAGATCTTTCACATCATCGTAAGACAATCCACATCGATAATACACCCTCATGTCTTCTAGCCATGAATAAAAAGAATTATGTTGGGTGGAGAGGGTTTCTATGTTTTTAATTATTTCTCTCAATGTGTTTGTCATATCTCTCAATTGAGGAATTGTCTGATAAATTTTACAAATGCCCCTCAATTGCCCCATTTTTTCACCAATTAAGTCTTCAATTGCTGGCTGCAGAGGTGGTGGAGCATTTGGCTATGGAGGTGGTGGAGCATTTGGCATTTGTGGATTTATATTCGCAGCCATAATACCTGATTAAAGTTAAAAACTAATTAAACTAATCGAAATTACACAATATAAATGAAATTATTGTAAGAAAACCCTAGTTTTTAGTAAAAAAAAAAAAAAAAACCATACTTTTTCACAAAAATCAATAACAAACTCTTATTTTTGATAAAAATACATCAACAACACTAATTTTTAATCAAGATCCATTTCAAAACATTAAGTTTTAATAAAAAATCAATGTAAACTCTAGTTTAAAAAAAAAATCAATACAAAACCGTATTTTTGAATTTTTTTTAATAAAACCTAATTAAACTTAACAAAATCTATTGAAAAATCGATTACAAGATCAAAAAAAACAAATACATACCTTTCAAATCAGATATCGGATCAGAATGGATATCGGATTTGGGATTCACCTCTTGCGCTCGCGTCAAACAGTGAAAAATGAAATTGATGAGTCGGCTGTTTTTTAATATATAGTTTCCAAAAATCGGATATCCGATTTGTGGAAACTACCTTTGGTTTTTGGTTCGGGTAGAAGTACTATTACCCAAACCTAGAAAAGTCAACTAGGCCATTTTCGTGTTTTTGAGCCGATTCAAAACGTGATTTTTCTCATTGCCACTTTTTGGCCCATCATGATCATGTACATACCTGAAAGAACAAGAATTAAAGAATTTTATGACCCACATAAGACAAGGCAAGATTTATAAGGATTCTACGAGTAGCAACTGGGAACACTAGGCTCAAGGGGCCGGTGAGTAAACAGACACAAAGGCATAAGATATGACTTAAGAGACTAGGAATGGGTAAAACCTGGTCAACTTCAAATTAGATTAATAGAATGTAGGTAAAAGGAAAAGACACTATAATATCTTTAATTTTGAATATAATTTCGACCTATCGTGTTCTCCAGTATTGTATTCACTATCTTCTTACTCAAAATTATAATCAACGGTTATTTATAAGTTATGGATGTTGAACTATTAGCTTTTGTTCAATGAATGGATTAATATTCCTTTCAATTATTTATCAAAGATTGTGTGAATGAAAATGCAATAGGAATTTCTAAGTAGTATGATAAGTGTTGTTTTTTAAAAATGATCCAGAATCACATATCAAATTCAATACCATGGAATACAATATAAAATATAAAATATCACAATTTCTTGGAATATAATATAAAATATAAAATATCATAATTTCATGGAATACAGTATAAAATATCATCAACTACAGTTTGGAATATGATTCATGAAGTGCAATGATTCAAAATTTTATGGAATACAATATAAAATTTACCATCAACTACAGTTTGGAAAATGATTCATAAAGTGCAATATAAATACCTAAAAGTTGTTAATTCACTTCCATTTCTCAAATGGAGTCAGGGTCCTGAAACTAACGTTCAATTTGAGATAAAGTAAAAGAGTCATCTTGATTCTGAGTCTAACTCTGGTCTTCATTTTCTTCAACCTGCATCTCAAATTCAACATTCATTGTGTCACTATCATTTGTCCCACTACCACTGCTAGTACCACTAGTACCAACATTTGGATTTGAAGTGTTGCACAACCCTCTTTTTTCGCATGTGGAGCTCTAGATTGTGAGTACCCTTTCACAAGGAATTTCTTTGACATTATACGCAGTTCTTTTCATCCTCAAATAATTTTCCAAATTCTTGTCTAGTTTGTTTCTTAACTTTGATTTCAAAAATACCAATGAACTAAAAACTCTCTCATCCTCCATCGACCCCAATATCATTGTTTGACATAAATCAACAAGTTTGAAATATTATGATATTGTATCACACAATATTTCACTTTGACCTATGTTTGTCCAAACCTTTGTTATCGATCCCTGTTCAAAGGCCTTCTCCATGCCCATGGAATCATACTGGTCCCTCATAGTTATTGAAAATTCCTACATTATTTTCTAAGCTTATCTACATTTAAAATTATTTTTATTTTCTGCACTCATTGTATGTTACACTTTTTGAAAATTGTTCGATCAAGATATTTACTTTATCATGAAATTTTTTGGGCTATCTTAGTTTACCCAAAATTGAGGAGACACAATACCAATGGCTTGAAGTATTTCATTTTGAAGGAATATTTCATGAATCTCTGAGGAAAGCGATTTTGCAATTTCCTTCAAATTATCACTAACAAATTTAACAATGTCATTAAAATCTTCCTCTTTAATAGGTACTTCTCTACTAGAGTGCTTGACTGTCTTACAATGGTACATTGGTATCTCATATCCACGTACATAGATACATAAGTGCCCGCTTGCATTAAACTATAAATAATTATCAGGCTTATTTAAATAAGTAATTTTCTACCACATGAAATAATTTGGGCTTTTAGAAGTTAGATCTAGATATAGATGATTGAGGGCCATGCATGTATTTCTACGTAGTTTTTCATATTCATAAATATACATAGTTATGTCTTGGGATTTCTTCACAAGTTTATTCATTTCATCCAACATGGGGAGAAGACTAGCTAAAGTCAAGAGTGTCTCTATATCGCTTAACCTATGTAAGAGGTTAGGAGCTTTGTCTACTGTGTTGTGATGCTCGTACATTACTCCAATCAAGGATTGATATTATGAAAAAACTCAAATTGTCTTTGTCCATGCAGGGAGATCCATCTGGTATCGACATCCTTGAGAAGCTTTTTTCTTGTTGGTATTCCCTCAACAAAATTTTGAAATTTCACAAAACGTTTGGGACTTTGTCAGAAGTATGTGTAGAGCTCGTGGATTAGATTTTCAACTTTTGATATTGTAGGAAACTTGCTTACAATTTTGAATTCTAAATTCATTATGTGGGCCATGCAGTGAATGCGAAGCATGTATGATACACAAGTAGTTTGTAACTTTGTACAAACACCGCTCCTTTGACCTTGCATCACTGCAGCTCCATTAACTCCTACACGCACCATTTTTTTGGCAATTGTCAAGTGATCTGGATACCTGCTATTTCATTCAAATATTTCTTGATTAGTTCAAATAAATTCTATGATGTTGAACTTTCCTTCATTTTATGAACATAAAGAGGACAATCTTGGTGAACATGTTGTTTTATAGTATACACATGCATACAGACCCAATAAGTATTGTCTACCACAATAACTTCATTTAAAGATAATGCAATGAAGTTTGACTATTTTACTTTCTCCTTTAAATCTTGCTTTTCCACTACAACAAGACATTTTCTCATTCTCGTCTAGTGTTTACTGACCAATGTGAGCCAGGAAAGTGAGGAACACCCAAAAAAGATAATAAATTAAAATATTTTGGGTAGTCTATCATAGGAGGCCCTCTGGAAAAAATATTAAAAACAACACTCATTTGAAATAAATTTTCTCCTTCCACCGAGCTTTTCCAAATTCAGCCTCAAGTGTACCTTGACATGCAACAAGCTTTGGCATTCTTTGCTTATTCTCTTCATATTTTGCGGCATACTTAACATGAAGACTTTCTTCCTTTGATTTCCATTGTACGACTGATTATTCCTTTCCATCTATGATTTCTTTTTCATAAAATTCACCAAAATGCTTTTCTATAGTGTGAAGTTGTAGTTGCAACTTCTTGTCTCTTTTATATTTCCAACTACAAATCATACACATGCATTATGTTGTAGTTTCAACATTGCTTTCTTTCCCCACTAGTACAATGAATGGTACTTTGACAACCAACCAAGTTGAAAATTCCTTGTCATTTCCCACTCATGCACCACTTTTGATTTGTCTTTTCTTTTCTTGCTACCAACATCATCCTGATCCAAGTCAATTATCTCATTCTAGCTAACTAGGGTATCCCTTGGAACATCTTTTGTGGTAATTCCATCCTCATTTGACACATTTAACTCAATGACAATTTCATGGTTGACCTTCCGGTGGCGGTGAGGTATTGTGAATGCCTTCTTCATTAATATTTGGTGGAAGAGTTGATGATGTAGCTCCATCTTGATCTGATGGATCAAATGCATTGCCAATTCCAAAGTAAGATTGTATGGTACCTCTATGTTTTGGGCATTTTGATGGCCTCCGAGTCCCATCATCACCCTGAGGAGTCTTACCCTTGCTGCTCGACATATTGATCTCTCACTTCGAATAAAAGCTGGAAAGAAAATACATCTTCTTATTTAATAAGAACAAAGAATATAAATCCCATTCCCTACTCAATATCATCTTTAAGGTTGAAGCAAGAATGGAAAAGAGATAAATAAATCTTATAACAATATGAAGAAATGATCACTCACCTTTAAATGTAGGTTTCATTGACTTGCTATTCATTAATTTAGTAATGCCTTTGTTGTAAGTTTGTAACTTGCCTACGATCAACTTCAAGGTTCCAAGTCCAACTTTTGAATCAAGAACTGAACAAAATGTGTAAGAATAAATGACAGTTTCAATTGTATTTATATCAATCCATATTTGGTGAATTTTGTGGGATTTTTAAATGGTATATTAAAAATTTGGCGAATCCCGCATGCTTATACAATGATACATTTTAATTTTAAAGGCGATTATGGCCCTATGATTAGCATGGAGGTGTGATGACAATTGGCGAAATGTGTCCTCAATTGTAATTATTTTTTAATGTTATTGGCGAAATGGGCCCTCATAAGCAACTATTTATAAATTTTAATTGGTGAAATGGGTCTTCATAAGCAATTATTTGCAAATTTTAATTGGCGAAATGGTCCCTGATAGACAATGTTGTTAGTATTAGCGAATATGTAAGCGTTTTATTACATGCTGTCGGGATTCCAGGTGAAAATATTAATTGGTTCATTTGAAACGCGTAGTTTGTTATGGCGAATTTGTTGCTTAAATACGCCTCATAAAAAAAATCGTTGACGAATGGACATGCATTGGACCGATAATTCGTAAAATCCGGGCGATTTGGACACCCTATTGGGTGTGATTAATTTGTCAATTTTGACTTGGCCGATTTCTAGAATTCGCCAATTGGCGAAGATTCACCACTAAAGTTTTCCCTGGTGTTTGGACTATTTATCATTTCTACAATGCAGAACATTGGAATAGTTATAACTCTACAATTGAAGGAATGTGAGAAGTCAATAAAGATGTTAAGAGTTAGTGTAGAAGACAAAGATACAACAAATGGAATTTTAGAAACCCAAATCTATATATTTAATTTTTAAAATAATTTTAGGAAGTTGGTTTCACTAAACAAAAAATATATCAACATATAACTACATGTATTATGTTCTATAATAGTTAATAATGTTTTGTTTATAAAGTTAACAAATTGTACATTTTTCTTCAGATATTCATGTAATAATTATTTTACAACATTAAAAATCATCTAAAAACTTTTTTTTCAAAATTTCATATAATTTTTTTAATTTACAATTTAATATAACAATATTTTATTACATACTCTGTAATATTTTTTATTCAACAACAACAAACATTTACCACTATATTATTCAAGCCCCTCCAATGCCTCTCTCTCAGTGCTGCCATCTAGAGGTCTGAAAGTAGATTTTACTGGCATTCCAAAGGCATGGCTCTCTCTGATGGAACATATGCTGTGAATGGCCTCAACGCCTCTCTAATCTTAACCAGGTCTTCAAAATTATCACCTTTCACGGACTTGGACAACCCCTACAACTGAATCTTTTGTTGTAATCACAGTAAGGGATCCGATACCAATCTTTACTTCTATACTTAAGTTTCCCAAGTGGAATGCTCCTTTGCAGAGACTGCCAAAGGTCTCCAATGCTCCAGTTGATGGGTCTATCAAGCATTGACGCTCTAAACAGGGGTAAACAAAAAATCTCAAATAATGTTGAGAATTTCAAGTCTTTTCCAGATGGTTTGCATGCCCGTGTCAGTATCCAGAACTGATCTTGGTTGTAATGGGACAAAATTTCAATTATGGATTGAGTTCTATTTTGTAGTTATTGGTAACCTTTGAGGTAATTTTTTTTTTTTGTCTATGGATAATGTTATTTCACATTTTTCTTATACAATATTTGTTTGGATTTTAGTTGATTTAGACATTTTCAATCTTTCGAAGAAATCTCTTTGAAAGTTGGAAGTTGCACTTGAATTCAATCTCTAGATTATGATGATCTTTTTTGTTGTAAAGAATGTTTCAAAAAAGATCGCATTGTTGTTGCTTTCTCAAATAACACGTAAATTAGTACGGCAGACTTTTTGGTGGAAGTTTTTCAACCAGATAATCTCCTAATTCAAATTGCAAAAAAGATAGAAGTCCACTTTTAAACCCCCATATGATCAAACTGAAAAAATATCTATAAAAATTCAAGATGAATCTTCCTATAAGGTCAAATATTTTAAGAAGAAAGAGGACAAAGAAAGTATTGCACCCTAGGCCAACATTACATCTCAATCTTTAACTAATGAGACAATAAATGAAGATGACATTCATGGACCTTGGTACATAAGAAAAAGAGAGTATCAATCAGAATTGGTTTAAGTCCCCATCAAATGCTCCTATATTCCCACATGTCATTTAGGGGAAGGAAGAATCAAGATTGACGTTAATATTGACATATTTTTCCATTGTGTTGTCAACTTCACAACTTTTGCTTTTCCATTTTTAATAAATGATAGGCGGTTTGTTAGATATTTCACACAAATTTTCTATTAGTATACATCGAAGCTATGTCAAGCCGATGTGAACATGTAAAAAATCACACACATTCATTATCATTATTTTTATTATCTCCAAAACCAAAAGCATCAATAGATGTCATCAATACATGATATTTCTTCTATTTAAACTTCCATCTCATGAATTGCATACACCACTCTTTATTAAAATTCTTTTATAAATTTTTTATGAAATAACATTGAAGAAAAATGAAGCCTACACTCATACACACAAAATATAAAAAAACATCAAAAAACTTAAATATAATTATACCTAACACTATATAGTGTTAGTTATTATGCATCACTTTTACAATCTATCATAGACATAGAACCCTTGATTAATACACCTAAATAATGGGAAACATTTATTCTTGAGTCAATTTTATTAATCTAAAAGGATGTAACTTTCATATGGTGTAAATGTTAAGTTTATGATTGATAATATGATACCATATATAAACATGTCATTATAAAAAATGCAGGACATACAAAACTAGAAATAAATAAAAATTACATCATTTCATAGAGTAAGATTGAATATGTAGATGACATAAAATTTTGTTGGAATTATATTTATTGAATTGAGATTTTCATATTGATGTTACATTACATTTCATCGACTTATAAAGTCTTTCATTTTTTATACAAGCTTTCGTACTCAACTCAACTACTTATTAGAAAACTACTAAAAAAACATTATTATTTACTAACATACGAATATGTATTTATTTAATACTATACTAACTATACCATAGAGATGCAATATAAACCCCAATATACAAAACTATCTATGTTTGGTTGTTCTTTGTGTTAAAATTCTCTTTAGAAGGCACTACATTGTTTATTCATAGAGTTTTCATGACCCATAGAAACTGGTATTTGTTGAGATGCGCATGAACAATTTGTTGAAGAGCTTAAACTCTTAATCCAAATAGAGTCTGAGATAACAGGCTCATCATCTTGATTACGATGCCATGACCAATATGCATGTGTTGCATTGAATATTTGGAGTTCTCCATGTCCAAAACTTGCTTCTCTAAACAAAGACAACTCAGATTTTGGTGTCTTAAACCTGTCAAAACACATACAAATTACAATATTTAATTATCTAAAATAATTAATATAACATTCTCAAATATAATTAATCCAAGTCAATTGAAAATTTAAATTTACATTCTCAATATATTTTGAGTCATATATATATGTATGCCATATGACATACGGCAAATCAGCAATTTATTGAAGGAAAATTCACTGTAGCGGAAAATTAACCGCATTAATATTTTTAATAAAATCAAATAAAAATATTAATACGATTACGGTGAATTGCTCATAAATTGCTGACAGTGAATTTTCCTTCGATGAAGATGAATTTTCCTTACGATGAAGATGAATTTTCCTAGAGCCTACATAACTTTAGAAATGGAGATAAGGCAAATGAAAATGAACCTACGTTGAAGCAAGGCCTTCACGGTTGCCGCCATCTCCTATGGTGATGTGAATGGGTCCACACGCATCAGCCTTGTTGTCATACACTCGACTCTGAATCACACAATTACAGACAGCCACACAAACATGAGACAAAGAAAAATGGTTCTTTAGTGACTTCAGACAAAAAAAAAGAAAAAAAAAGGTTGTTTGGTGACTTGACTACTGAGGTAAGGTTGTTTTTGTTACAAGTGCTTACAAAGCGTTCGTAGGCGTGCACGTGACCCGCGAAAACCATGTCCACGTTGGCAGCATAAAGAAGTTCTTCCATGGCTTTTCTCATGTCTTCTCCTTCTCCCTGATGAGCAGTGTTTGTATTGTACCATGGCGCATGCAGCAGCGCTATCACCCACGGTGTTTTCACTCTCTCCACCCTTCCAAGGTCTCCCTGACATTTTTCATCCACACAAACATTAAGTGCTACAACTTTCATTCTATCATATGTGCTTGTTAGACTATAATCCAATTCAAAGTGGAGTTTAGGAATTAATTATCAACTTGACAGACCTGCAGCCATTTATACTGCTCTGAATCCTTCCCAAACTCTGTGTAGGAGCCCAACATTAGGATATGTACTCCGGCAACATCAAATGAGTAATACAGATTCGAACTTGAGCCGCTTTGTTCATATGGCATTCTCCATCTGGCATTGTATGCTCTAAATGCATGATTCATTACTATTAGAATCGTCTCTATCTCATGATTTCCTTCTGTAATCATCCATGGCCTGCGGCTCGCCAGAGGCTCTACCAACTCACCGAACGAGTCCCACAGAGGCTGATGTGTATCTGCATACGAAAGGTCTCCTGGCAGTAGGAAAACGTCGTGCTCCATCTTTTTCACATGCTCCAAAGTAGACTTTGTCCAACTTGTTTGTCCCGGATCACCTAACAAATGCCCCCAACCAAACCATAAAATGTTTAGAAAAGGAAAAGTAAATCTGATTATCATTCCTACTATTGGGAATAGTAATTCCCGCAATGGCTACTCACCCACAATTGCGAAAGAAATGGGGAAGTCTGATGGAGGAGTTTTGAAATTATACTCTGCCCCAATTCCGCCACAACGGTAATAGTAGACTGTATTGGCTACCAGAGGCCCAATAACAGTATGATGAATTTTACCAGATCGATATAAAAAATAAGAGTAGGAAGTGTTTTCCCCAGTTGCAGAGGAAGTATACTGTCTTGAAGATGTTCCATACTCAACTAGTGAAGGCGTATCAAAATCCTCTGTTATCCATGAAACCCTCATATGCTCACTTCCTACTAGAGATATATGCACCTGCAAATCACATAAATCCAATTCTTCCATAAAAAGCTCTAAACGTTTAGACCGAATTATCCTCTTCTTAAAAATCAATCGATTCTAATTTTGTAGCAGTAAAGCTTATAATTCCATCAATCACCTTATTCACATGAAACAGTTATTAAATCATTTTAAAATTAAATAAAGTAAAGTTTTACTCTTAAACTTATTGATTTTAAGAAAACCCAGCATTATATTTGATTTCTTAGATTTTGGGTTATTCACTTGAACCATCACCACCTTAAAAAAATCTACAAGCCAATTAGGCTGACCATTAATTTCTCTTATAACTCTAAGATGAAAATAAAGACCGGACTCAAAGCTTTTTTTTTATGTGGAATTATCTTACAGACAGAGCGAAAGAAATTATGTTGTTGCAGTAGTTTCTGGATTAGATTGTATGGAAGTTTTTTGCATCAACATTTCGGATCACATTCCGTCATCCATCGTCAGAATAAAAGAACTCAAGAAACAAAAAAAACCATAATTCTTCTGAACCATCATCAAATGAAAACTAAGAAATCAAATATACTAAGCAGCAAATTCAGAATAATACTCTGCAAACAAACCGCATTCAAAGAAAAATAACAGTGGTACTCCACATATTGATCAAGCTCAAATTTTAAGATTGATTACCTGCTGAGGAACCTTGCCTGTGAGATCTGCATTTGCTGCCATTGCAAATAAATATAAACAGAGGAGTTTATACATGGCCATGGTTAACTGTGAAAATCTTATCGAGGAAGGTGGTCTTGAAAACTAAGTATGTGTCTGATTGCAATCAATCGTTATTTATGAAGCTGGTGAAATAATATTCCCATGGATATACGACGACTTTTGTGGTTCTGTTTGAAACGTAATACAAGGCAGTTGCTTCACGGCATTTCTTTTTCGAAGTCGTGCTGTAATTCGTGAGGACAACAGTTGGATTGCGATATGCGATATATTTCTTAGGCATTGCCTTAAAAATCCAACAAGCATATTCCCTAAGTATTAGCAAGCTATAACATTGACTCCATATATAAATTCCATTGGCAATTAAACAAGTGTTTGGATAAGTTTAGGAAATGGCGGGGATTGTAATGAGAACGATTAAAGAAGTGTTTTGATAAGTTTAGCAAATGGTTGGATTGTAATGAGAATATCTCTCCGTGTTTTAAGGGTCTAATTAACTCGTGGGAAAAAATGATTACTGAGGAGATTCGTTCATACACGTGGTCTCGGAATATTTTTTATTATTATTAATATTTGCTAAATTGGCTAAGGAGTGTGGTATTCTCCTTTGTGGATGGAATTCTTTGGAATGGTAGATATATAATTACATCACATAAATTAATTGAACAATCCACCGTGTGTGCCGTTCAACAATAACAAATACCGATTTAAGAATAATTTATTGTGGAACTCATATTTTGACTTATGGAGAATGATTTTTTATTTATTTATTTTTTTATAAAATTGAAAAAAAAATTATTAAAAAAGTATGATATCAATGATATAAAAAATAGTATAAAGTGACAATTTATTATAAGTTAAAGAGAACTTAAGGATTTTGATCAAATTCATGTTGAAATGTTGTTAGGATTCTAGAATATGGAAAAGGCTATGCAACATACAATCTGCGTATTTGACCAGATTTATTAATTAATTAAAAATAAAGATAACACTGTATCTTTATTTTTAATTAATTAATAAATCTCGTCAAATGTCCAGATTGTATGCTGGGTAGCTTTTTCCCTAGAATATTGATCGTTATGAAACAATCTCACGTAACTTTGATGTGGCAATTTATGGAACTCTTGAATTAGAGTTTGCATTATTTTAAAATTCTTTAGAGCATCAAGATTAGCATTTATATAATTCAGAGAATAAATATGTTGTTCGAAATTTGACAAATATGTTCATCTTCCATCCAAATTTGAATAAGAATTTTTTCTTTGGAATGGTAGATACATAATTAAATCATTGAAATCAATTGAGCCACCCACCATATGTGTCATTCAATAATAAATATATGTTGCTTCATAAGAAAATTAATGTACAACTCTAATTATGAAAGTCATAGTTTGACTTATAGGAAATAATTTATCTTTTCATTTTTAAAATTTTATTTTCTTTCTAATATAAAATTGGAAACCTTTTATTTAAAAAGTGTATGATGAAAATGATATAATAAGCTAGATAAAGAGAAGTAAGGATTCTTGTCAAATTCATGTTAAGGGTTTGATCTAAGATCCTAGAATATTGACACCAACAAAACAAACTTACGTAACAATGTTGTGACAATTTATAGAAATCCAAAATAAAATTTTGCATGATCCCCAAAGTACTCTAAATAGCATGAAGATTAGTATCTATAGAATTAAGAGAAGAAATATGTTCCTCCAAACTTCAATGATGACATTTACCTTCCATCCAAATTTGAAAAAGAAGATTATTAGTATTATCCACAAGATCATAAATGGAAGTGGTAAGCTCGAGAATTTGTCTTCTTTATTCCCTTTTTCCTAAAAATTATAACTACCTAGATCAAGCATATTCAAGATAATGGGATCTAAATACATTAGAAGAACTTGTATAATAAAGACTCATCACAAAAAATTGATTATAACCTTGATTAATATAGGAAAAATTATGAGGTTTGAATAAGAAGGTTACAAGTATTTAAAAGTTTCTTGTCTTTTACCTTTTGAATTAGAGGAAGAAGACACAAATAAAATATGTGTATTTACAATCAAAATGTAACTAGAAGGTCTACCTTCCACTTTTACATAAATTTCACCATTTACTTCACCTCTCACCATAGTAAGAAAATGATTCATAATTTCATTCAACAAAGGAAGAAGAAAAGATGGTATAAGAGAATATGCAATGAGATAAACTGAAATTCAATTTTATCATTCAAATTATTAAAAAAACAATAAGGAACTAGATAAATTTATAGCTCCATAAGCAAGGAAAATAAATATAGTTGGGAGGAAAATAAGGTAAATAGAACCCTCTAAATTCTAAATAAAATAAATCATTAAATAATAATCAAAGAAGCTAGAAAGACAACCAACCAAATAGGTCAAACACCATGCTAAAAGAAACTCAAGAAGGAAAAAAAGAGTTGACATGCTCATAGGAAGAAAGGAAGAGCTTAAGAGAGTCAATATAATAATATACCAATTCAAAATATTCCAAAGGAAATCCTCGTACACTGTTAGATGCATATGACAACTGAGAGGGGGGGTGAATCATTTGTAGATTAAAAAATTCAATCCCTCATTAAATTTCAAACCCTTATCAACATTTAAACCCTCATTAAGGTTTAGCAAAATGTAAAGATATGAAATAACAGTGCAAACACAACCAAAAATAATAGAACACTAGATTCATATGGAAAAACCTAAGTAGGAAAAAACCACGGTGAGGATTGGCTCATGCATATATATGAATAGAAACACTGGATTGCAATTAGGCTCACTGCCAAGGGCTCATTGCCCAAAAAAGAAGAAAGGATCACTACCCAAAGGAATCACTATCTAGAAGAAATAAAAAAGAAGACTATTATAGACAGATTCACTATCTCAAATCAATAGGAAAAATCCACCACTGCAACTTTGCACCATCCGCAACCTTTGGCTCACTTCCTCCAACAAATTCAGGCACACTAAAAATGTAGACACCTTATGCTCATTGCATCTGGAGTCATAGGCATTAAGCTTACACTCGGATCACCACACTTGATCACATTCACATCTCACACATTTCTTACACTTGACACACACATATCCAACAATTCACCTTGCATTTATACCATCCACAACTTCAAAAACCTTTTCCATGTTGGCCACAATGAAACATATGCACCTCAAATATGCATCCACTAAATAGGTTGGTACCAAACACTTCCATAGTGGAAAGAAGTGAAGGCAAGCTATACTAAGGGTTAACTAGGACCCAAATCTACACCGAAATGCTTAACCATGATTCCACAAATCTGCACTAACACCAACAAGCGATCACATACATGCTTCTCCAAGTCTTAAAACATGTGGACCAAAAATAAACACTTCACAAAATCCACACAACATCCTAGAGAACATTCCAACATCATCAGAATATTCTGCAATACTACCAAATCCACCTATAACTAAGAATGCCATAATTTTGTGCAACTAGACATACTGCCACAAAACACAACTAATGAATCCAAACTTGTGGAATAGCTGAACACCAAAAAATTCAAGGGAAGGTAGATATAGACAATACTAGCATGTTCCCAAATTTGCAAGACAAGAAACAACAACACAAAGAAATGTAGAGAAATCTTATTTCTCTAAGATAATCTTCTACACAAGAAGACACATTGTCAAACACATATTCCACTATAGAATGATCCATAACCTAAAACTCTAGATATAGCACCTCTGAACACCTCTGATCGTCACATCCAAACTACACAAGCATATCTTCAACCATGAAGAAATGTGGAGCACAACACTAAACACACCTCTGTCACACAACACTCTTTTATTCAAATTTTCTCAAAAGCACTTGGAAACCAAGTGAACCAGTTGCATCCGCAACACCTACTCAATGCTACAACACCTTCTCATCATGACTACACTAGAGGTTTACATCAAATTTCAACACATCCATACTTGACACCGATGAAAACACTACCAACAATCTCCAACAATCTCCCCAACTATACTAGAGGTTGATATCAATGAAATCACCAACAATCTTCTAACATTATCCCCTTTTTTCATTGATGGCGGCACCAACACTGAAAAACCATCAACAACAAAATAAACTATCATCAACAACAACAACTATGCATCAAGCAACACTCCCCTTTATTGGGGCATCTCTTACACTTCTTTTCCTTGTGTCTTTTAGACACTATTCTCTCCCATTTCTAATCTCCCCCCCTATCTTAAGGATTTTTTTCCAAAATTAGTCTCCCCCTTTGACATCAATGGAAAAGGGCAACATATTTCCCTTTGACAACACTTTCACAGTTCTCTTTAGGCAACACCAATGAGAAATTTCTTTTTTTCCATTACTCTTCTCCATACAATTCTCACTACTACACACATTGCACTGCTCATTCTTCATTGCTCTGAATTTTTAGCTCTCTACCCCCCTTAGGGGAACAAGATATGCTCCCCCTAACTATACCAAACAATAAAACTACTACCTACTCCCCCTGAGAGTTAGATTTCATCATTAGTCCAAGACCAATAATGTATCTTAAAATGCTTCGTATAAAAATGCACCAACTTATGCATCTAGTTGAAAGAAGGAGGGGTAGTAACCCCTAAATTTTGTTGGAGATAATCAAAAGTTTCTTTTGGAAGAGACTTTATAAAAATATCCACATTTCACCTCATTCTCTGCAATTTTATCTCTTAGAAAGTGATACCGGATAAAGATATGTTTTTTTCTTGAATGAATCATTGGTTTCTTTGAAATATTGATAACACTTGTACTATCCAACAAGATAGAAATAGGTTCATAATATGATACTCTTATATCATTTAATGTGCGCTTCATCCATAACATCTGTGTACAACATGATGTTGTTGCAATATATTTTGCCTCTACAATAGATAATGACATTGAATCTTGCTTCTTACTCAACTAAGAAACCAACCTACTTCCAAAAAATAAAGCACCTCCACTTCTACTTTTTTTTCATTTACACAACCTGCCTAATCTGCATCTATATATGAATTAAAAGAGAAAGCAATATCCCTAGGATACCATAGACCAAAATATAGAGTGTCTTTCAAGTATCTAAATATCCTTTTAACTACTACAACATGACTCTCTAGGATCTTATTGAAATCTTGCCATAACACAAACTGCATGCATGATATCTAATCTAGTAGTAGTTAGATATAGCAATCCACCAATCATTCATCTGTACTTTCTTTGTTCTATCTTAGGAGATTCATCATTCTTTCTCAATTTACAACCATTAACCACAGGAGTACATACCAGTTTAGAACCCTCCATTC